>BSBM01000010.1:18997500-19607500 GCA_027924585.1 Larix kaempferi
GCAGAAGGGCAACTGGAAACACTGAAGGCCTCGCTGACAACACTGCCACTGGTTTTTCAGCTCACCAATTCTGTGGAGTTGAAAGAGTTACAACAATGTGTGGAGAGGGCATAAGAGTGTCAGCGGAAGCGCTGTACGCAGTTAGATGAGTTCCAAGATATTGGAGCACATCTTTTTGTTAAGGAAATTTCAGCGCTGAAGGCCGTGCAGGAAGGTAAGAAGGAAGTTGTTGATAAGCTGGTTGAGCACCCATTAGCGCAGGACTTGACAAAGAGTCAGGAAATCACTCCGACGGTCAAAGAGGAAGTCAGGGAGATTAGTCAGCAGTACAAAGATTTCAGGGTAAAGATCAATGGATACACCATGTCCATCTGACGTGTCTTGAGGGCGAGCCACAAGATTGTGTTGCGGGCTTGTTGGAAGGCGGGTTTGGATAAGTTAGCTGTGCAACATCGTGGATACTGCGCAAGGTCAAAGATGCCGCGCAAGGAGGAAAACTATGCACAAGTCATAAATTATATTATTTTATGTATTTTTGGGTCATTTTGGTCTGTATTGTGTGGATTAGGGTCATTCTTTTATAGATCTTGTTAAGAAGTAGTTAGGCAGTTGTCTAAGTGGACCATGAATGTAAAGGCACAAGCCTATAAATAGATGTAGAATTGCAAGTGTTAAGGATATAGAACAATATGGTGTGAATGGTATCGGATATTGATCGTGGTCTATGTATGCGACGGAAGAACTGTGTTGACGTATCTGTATTTTGTTGCGAAGGTTAATATGACATGATGGAGATTGAGAAGAATCATTGTGTTTTTTCCTGTTTTCCTATTATGAATGTGATATGCATCTGCGATATGGATCTGTGAATGATGTGATGTTTCCCTGCTTCAAATGATATTATAATGTTAGATCTATTTGCGCATTTAGGGTTTTGCTAATACTGAGATCTGTTGAATGATGATGTGATTATGTTTGATGCGTGAGCTGAATAGTTAGATCTGTTAAATAATGTTGCACTAAGTTGATAAGAAGATGCACATGGTCTTTCATTTGGTAGAAATGTGGTTCCATCAGCTCTCCGTCGAACATCTCAGGTGAGACTTCATCTGCTCTACAGGTGTTGCTGGACAAGATAAAACCTGTCTGGGCTGGTGCTCAGGGAGATCGTGGTGTTTTGGGTGTCGATAGAGTGTGGAACCCCTGTTGACTAGTTTTGTGTCAACAATGGGCCATGGTAATTAAATAAGTTTTCTTCACACTATTTCATCCCTTCCCTTGGTAGTGTTAACACCCAAAAAGTGCTCACTACCTCATCTACCACATTATATGGCTCATTTGTCCATTTTCCTACCATATTTCCCTTAAATCCCAAAAAATCCCATTAAAAAGCCTCCAAAAGGCCTAAAATGCCTCCAAAAGGCCACAAAACCCTCAAAATAGCCTGAGAAAGGCTAAAAAACCCCCTTTTCCTCCAAAAATAGCAAAAATCCCCTAAAAAGGGAATAAAAAATATAAAATAATGAGGAAAAGGAGGAAAAAACCCTATACAGCTGCCCTAAACCATGTGTTTCCTAAAACCATGTGTCAGCACTCCACCACCAAAAAACTATAAATAGGTGATGGAGATCCCTTATTCCATATCCACAATCAAGTATACCCTTACTCTGCCAAAATCTCTCTCGAAACCCTAGTTCACCATTGAACTACTTTCACCTTGAGAGCCACTTTTGGCCCATTCCCACCATTGGAGAAAGAGAAGGAGCATATTGGAGCTTGGAGCAACCTTCTTGGACATTGCAAGGAGCTTCATCAACCTTCACATTGAAGGTAATATTAATACAAAACCCTTGTTTACAAATTGTTGTTTATTTTTCATGCACATGTGTTAGAGTAGTTTCTATTTCTGTTTTAGCTTAATAATTTACATTTACTGAACTGCTACTAAGGAGTCCATTCTCCTTAGTAGGTGCTCATTTGCACAAGCTAGGGGTAAAACCCTAGCTACAGTTCCGGCCTCTTGTTCCCGTACCCGGTCCACCAAGATCGCCACCCGGATCGCGATGGATCTGAACTCTCGGGGTGCCCTCATGCACTTCTGAACTATGTCAGGGTCGACATCCCTCCATCCCTCGTCGGTCACCCCTATCAACAACCGATCTAGTAGTGCCCGCACCGACTCCAGTGTCCCCTCCGCATCACGGCGACGGACCTCACCTCGCCCAGGCAGAGCTGGGACGGCCACAATACCCCTCCGTGCTACATGTCCTGGAGGCGGCCTCGGGCCCACATCTGCAAGATCACCCATATGTTAGTCATAGTATATAAATCTACTATAAATAAAACTTGACATACATAACATACAACAAAAACACATACGTACCGTCGGGTCCCCATGCCTGTCCCGGTGCTCATGGCACCTCCGGATCTCCCGTGAAGTCCATGTCCTGATACGGGAAGTCGTCCAGTGTCAAAGGTAGCTAGAGCCACTGCAGGTACAACTCCTGCGTGAAATACCTGCCCACATCGCCGCCACCACGGCGGCGCATCATCTCACCCCACCGCACCATCCGCGGCTCCCTCATACCTCCTTCCCTGATCGGCACCCGTGGCCGCAGTGTGGGTACCCTCTCCATAAAGAAGGCACACAAGAAGGAACCGAAACAAAAGCCCTTGCCAGCTTCCTTCGCTGCCGTCAGCTGCCGCTGAACGCAGGTCAGGAACATCTGGCCCCATGCGTAGTACACCCCATCCAGTACGCACTCTATCATCTGCATCTGACCCCCAGGCACCTTCTCAGGTGACTGGGACCCCAATACCCGGACCACACATGCTGCCATGGTCTGCACTGCTGGCTCCTGTAGATCCCTCACCAGGAGTGCATTCCTATGCACCCTCGCCTCAAGACCACAGTATCTCTCCAACATGTCCTCCATGTCGACGTTCGCGGCAACCCGCGGCTGTGTGTCTGCTACCCTGCCTAGATAGGGCAACCCCGTTAGAAAATATACATCGGTCAGGGTGAGGTCCACCCTCTCACCCTGTACCTGAAAAGCCTGTATGTCCGGCTCCCAGAAGTTGATCAGCCGGTTCAGCAGCAATGCTGCTGACCGTATCATGGGTATCTGTGCAAACTTCAGTAGTCCGCACATCCCCAGCACAGATCGCACATGGTGCTCCCCTCGGATCACAGCCATGATCTCATCAGGGATCTCCCGCTCTCTCTAGAGCACCTGCGGCATCCTGTCAATCACACAAACGAAACTCATCACACTCATGTCAACTACACAAGTACTTTTCCCTCTCCCGGAAGACCCTCTTAGCTCGGCCCAAAACCGCGGCTTTCGGGCTTCCCGCCGCGGTTTCCGACCGCGGCTGTCAGGCCTATGGTCGCGGTTCCTAACCGCGCCTGTCAGCCCTAAACCTGCGGTTTGGAACCGCGTGTTCCTCCTTGGAACTCGCGGTACTTGACCGCATATCCCTCAAGGAAACACGCAGTCTCCAACCGCGTGGTTCACCAAGAAGCACGCGGTCTCCCACCGCGTGGTTCACCAAGAAACACGCGGTCTCCCACCGCGTGGTTCACCCCGAAACTCGCGGTCGCCAACCGCGGTTTCGACCCCCTAACCCGCGGTCCACCCCACGTGGACCGTACAAATAAGTCCTGGGACCCACTACCCAACCCCCGACCCTAAAAAACATGCAGGTATGAGTTTGACAGAATACCTGTATCTCCCGGATCTGAAATCGGCCAGTCGGATCGTCCAGAAATGCCACCTAAGCTCTGGTCCACTCTGATCACAAGTCAAAGTCAAAACGTACAAATGACACATGTCATGTTGGACCCACCACTATTTATAGTCAGTTGACTTTTTTTTGGTTTTGGCCATTCTGACCCCATACGGAGTCCGTTTTACGAACCGTTTCCACCACTGGAATCAGCACGACAGGACCATCATGATGGTCACCTCGTTGCATTATTTTTTACCCGTCATTTTTTGCCCATTTTTCAGACGCCACTAGTTTCCTCGATTTGCGTGCCACATCGGTCGTTCTCTGTTTTTCACATGTTTTATATCATCGAATTCATTTTTCCAAGCTGGTGATGATGCTTGAGATCATTTCTCGCCCTCACCCCCCGATTTTTTGGGTATTTTTCCAAAACACCCTCGTCGCCTCGGTGTGCGCGCCACATCGACCGTTACCCGTTTTTGACACCCTTTATATCACTGGATTCATTTTTCCGAGCTCGTGATGATGCTTGAGATCATTTCTCGCTCTCACCTGGTACAATTTCAACATTATGTCCTGACACCTTGCTGCCTCGGTTTGCATGCCACATCGGCCGCCATCGGATTGGTCCACACTTTTACATGAGCCATTCACTCCTGTCATACTGCAAATGTTTCGTTATTTTCCCACCATTTCATTTACCCCGCAAGGAGGCCGATCCGTGTTCCCCCCTCACCCTCGTTCTTGGTCATCATTCATGATCCTTGATTGAACACTTCCTCCTTGCCTGGCCATTCCTTTTGTTCGATATAATTTTATCCCTTTTTCGGGCCGGACAAGTCCTTTACGAAAAAGGCACTTAGGGAGTTTCCGTTAAGCTCTTTTCTGACTCCTAAAAGAATGAAAAGATCGCCGAGCAATCTTGCTTCCTTTCATGCTCGTTAAAGTACCTGAAAGGGCGTCTATCTGGTATAAGTTTAACCCTTTTCAGGACCTGGTAGACTAATTACGAAAAAGGAATACTCTAGTCACACCGGATAGAAGAGTTCTTCATTGCATCCTTTTATGCTTCTTTGGGCCTTGGAGACTAAATCTACGAAAAAGCAACCCCCCAGAGTCTTCTTATTGCTTTCAGACTCTCTAAAATTGAAAGCAACCACGAGCATGAGCTGTCCTGGGCTCGTAAAATCCACACGACAGTACCATTCCATCACTTCAGAGTCTTCTTATCGCTTTCAGACTCCTTAAAATTGAAAGAAACCGCAAGCATGAACTGTCCTGGGCTCGTAAAATCCACACGACAGTATCATTTTACACACACTTCTTCTAGTCCCTTAACCCATGAAGAAGTCTCCTCCCATGCCTCCTGGCACTATGATCAATCATCTCGGCAGCACCCCCAATCAGGTCGCCTTTGTTCAGAGTATTCTGCAGTCTCCTGCCATTTTTTATCAGCTAGAGTCTCCCTCAGACCAGTCACCTTCCCCGATCCACTACAGCTATGACCCCTTTCCCCTCAGTCAGTTTCATATGCTGCCAGATCATTCCCATTATCATACTCTGAATAAAGGAAGTTTGAGTCCACCCACTCTACTTGCCCAGTTGTCCCCACATAGTTTGTCAGTCCTGCCATCAGTACTATCACATTTCGGTTCTTCACCTCGCGCTCCTGTCAAGGAAACATCATTTCCTTGATAGTTGCAGGTCTCCCTCTGTCGACAACAGCTCCTCTATTCCAGAGGATAGGCCCAGAGGTCCCTACGCCTTGGACTTATCACCATCTGTGGTAAGTGCCTACGGATCATTCTGAGAGGAGTCCTCATTGCCTCTCCGAGTGGTTGTTTCTCACATGCTCGACTTTAGCACCTTGATCGCATCGTTGAGGATCGCGTAGGATTATATCCCATCAGTTTTTAGTTGAAGACCCCGGATTTCCCCCGACTCTAGCGCATTGGTGAGTCACTTCGGAACACCCAGTTCTATGTTCCTGTGGATGTCCGGGCTGCGTCGGCGTTTGTATTCGGAAGCCATCCAGTTCTATGCTTCCTTGAGTACCCATTTCAGTTCCAGCTCAGTGTACCATCGAGGTCATGGCTCCCAGTCATTATGATCTAGCAACTCATCAGTCCCTCTGGTACCCCAGTCAGCTGCACTCTTGATGTTCCGGTGCACCAGTTCTTCAGTTACCACATGATCAGCTCAGCAGTATGTCCCAGATTTTGTGTCCCCTCTGGACTCTTATGATGTACACAGTGGCTATGTATCTTACAGGTCCCCCTTTTCGGGCCTCACAGTTCTGTTTATGTATCTTGATACGAGCATGGGTATGCCCGCCTCGTCCATATATTGAGATTATTCCTCATTCAGTTTTTGAGGTCATGTATATGTCAGGTCCCCATTTTTTGGACCCCATTGTTATTGTTATGTTATATCCTGATACGAGCATGGGTATGCCCGCCTCGTCCATATGATCAGATGATTCCTCATCCATTATTGAGGTTATGTACTTTTAGTTCTTGCAGTTGTTCGGGATCGGTGTTCCGGGCCTCAGTTTGTTTCTTCTCTTCTCTCCACACCCAAGAAAACCATTCATGACTTATGATGTCCATCGGCCATACGATGAGCTCCTTCCCTCGCACATCAGGGGGCAATCTGTTAACACCCAAAAAGTGCTCACTACCTCATCTACCACATTATATGGCTCATTTGTCCATTTTCCTACCATATTTCCCTTAAAATCCCAAAAAATCCCATTAAAAAGCCTCCAAAAGGCCTAAAATGCCTCCAAAAGGTCACAAAACCCTCAAAATAGCCTCAAAAAGGCTAAAAAAACCCCCTTTTCCTCCAAAAATAGCAAAAATCCCCTAAAAAGGGAATAAAAAATATAAAATAATGAGGAAAAGGAGGAAAAAACCCTATACAGCTGCCCTAAACCATGTGTTTCCTAAAACCATGGGTCAGCACTCCACCACCAAAAAACTATAAATAGGTGATGGAGATCCCTTATTCCATATCCACAATCAAGTATACCCTTACTCTGCCAAAATCTCTCTCGAAACCCTAGTTCACCATTGAACTACTTTCACCTTGAGAGCCACTTTTGGCCCATTCCCACCATTGGATAAAGAGAAGGAGCATATTGGAGCTTGGAGCAACCCTCTTGGACATTGCAAGGAGCTTCATCAACCTTCACATTGAAGGTAATATTAATACAAAACCCTTGTTTACAAATTGTTGTTTATTTTTCATGCACATGTGTTAGAGTCGTTTCTATTTTTGTTTTAGCTTAATAATTTACATGTACTGAAATGCTACTAAGGAGTCCATTCTCCTTAGTAGGTGCTCATTTGCACAAGCTAGGGGTAAAACCCTAGCTACAGGTAGATAGGGACTTATTTTCCACCAAACCAAGTGGGATCCCTTGTATTTGGGACTACCTTTCCATAAGAAGTTGGCACAAAGATTTTTAATCTTATCCAAGATTCCTTTTGGTATATTTGCTAGGAAGTGCCATTACACCGAGATTGATTCAAAAACAACTTTAATCAACACAATTCGACCACTACACAAGATCCACCTATTGAACCAGTAGATGATTCTTTGTTCTATTTTTTCAACTAGCCACTTCCAATCCCTTATCCGATAAATATTGGGCTTGAGAATAAAACTTAGGTACTTAAAACTAGAGTTGAAGTCCTTCATAGGGATGTTAAACAACCCATCAATTTCGCTTGAGGAATGTTATGTCATGCCAAAATTAAAGAGCCCATATTTTTCATAGTTGATTGTTATGGATAAAAGCTTCCTATGGCTTGGGGTGGACCACAACAGATAGTTTTATCCAAGAAATCAACCCAATTCTCAAGTATGGTAGATCAATGTAAAATGGCAACAACAAAAGAGAAAAATATTACCTCAATTGGACATTTGAAGAAGAGCACTGTTGATCTCAAAATCCAATGCTCCTTACCTACAACTTGTCCTCAACAAAAAATATATACGAGCATATGGAATATAGATATAAATTGTTAGCATGGAAACTAGCATAATCCATTAACATATTTAACAAATATACCCAAGGAAAATAACATAAACATTTGTAACATGTATTGGATGAGAAAAGAATATTTCTATTAACAAAATGAACAGAAGTATATAGATACAACCTTCTACAGGCAACTCGTTAGAACCAAGAACTAAGTTCCTCCACCTAGGTCTCCACCACTTCAATCCTCCATGCAAAGGAAAGCTCACAAGTTCAAGGAGTAATTGGGTTCCGCCTTCAAAATATATGAAAGATATTGGGAGATGAACATGAAAAAGTTCAAACAAAAAGGACAAAGGGATGCAGACTCAGGGAAATGGAAATGGGGCAAAATTTCTCCAGATTTTCCTTGCTCTCTAGTTTCTCCTCCTCTCATGCTCCACAATGTCTCAATATATAACCCTCAAAGGAGGTTGAGGGTCGAATCAGAGTGTTTTTCAACATATGGAAGGGAAAGGATCAACATGGAAATTATTTGGGAATTTTGAGCATGAAACCTGATATACGTGGACTGTAGTGGAGTAGCATGCATATACGTAGGTTATAGTGTTGTTAGGGTGTGTACATCAAGAAAAATATGCTTTTTAAGGGTTTCTCTAAGCAAGAGGGATGATATGAGTCTATAGAGGGACATGGAAAGGCCATCACGAGATGTTGCATAAGGTGTGGAAAATAATGCTATAAAAAATGCCCCTTAATGTATGGGTTTAGAGGGAATATCACAATGGCCAAAATAGATTACAGCTCTCAGAAGTGGAGTAGTGCAGACCCAACCAAAAGAAATAGCCACTCATCCAAATATTACAATGTTGACATTGTATACATATCGATAACTTTGAAGTACATAGTAGTTTGATACAATTTCCACGAGTAGGAATTACATCATAGGTATATGCCATAAGAGGTCATAGCCATGACCCATATACAGTGAGATCCAATATCCAACTGAACTGAAGACATCTGGTACAACCTAGGGTACAAACTACTCTGTCATGAGAATTGGGGTCTCGTAGATACTGTCAGGATCATATATAATAGCATATAGAATGATGCCATTGTAGCCTGAGGTCTTCTACACAAACCGTCGATGGTGCATGTCCCATCACATGAATAAAGGTACTCGAGTTGAACAAGATGAACACGAACCAAGAACCAAGAACCAAGTGTGTCTCTCGCATGTACTGGATGCAAGTAGTCCAAAGAAGAAACGCTCTGAATAGTATCCAATGATGAAGACTATTAACAGAAGCAAGGAAACCACCAATGAGGTCTAATGGAATCCAAGGCACAACAAGAATTCCATTGTGTGAATAGATGTCTTGTTGTCGAACAAAAGGGAAACCACTCAGTCATTGGGAAATGATGAGGTGTCATTTACTGAGTTCAAGGTCACCTACGAATGATGAAAGTAGGCCCAAGGTGCTAGGTAGGATAAAAAGTGTCATGTGATTGGAATGTACTTATACAGGGATGTACGACATGCAAAGTCAAGATATATGAGGAAAGGACGACTCAGTTTTATAAAATTCCTTTGAACAAGAGTATGAGATAGATGGAGACTCAGGAAGCATAGACTTAAGAATGAATACTGACACAAATCCATGATATAGAAGGCATCAAAAGAATCTCCATAGGGACTGGAATCTTAACCAGTCAAAGAAGTAATCTTTGAGTAACGAGTTCAGCTTCCGCAGGCCATAGTATACCCAAACCGTTGATGAATGGACTAAATATTTATGCTTTGTTCAAAGGCGAATGACAACTGCCAATATAAGGTGATGAAATTTTCCCGTCCAAATTTTTATGTTTTTTTTGTCTTTTTCATATTATAAAATCCTGAAAAGTAATAAAATATTGCTTAAAATACAAGTATGAGGGAACGAGTGTTGAGGGAAAGCAAACTATTTCCATGCAGTGGAACATACCTATTCTCAATGCAAGGAAACACGTGAGGGATGGGGACACTTGAGGAATGTTCCCTCAGGGTCAAGGGAAATCAAGATGCAAAGATAAATAATAAGCTTTGGTTGGCTAGGACTGAGAAGTGCTTGGGAAATTTGGATTATAATGATGAAGCGGGAGCCAACACAAGGGTCATAAAGGATATTAGATCAATGACATGATTTTACAACTTGACATAATCGGGATTCCCTGTGGGTGATAGCCACAATATAAGATAATACTAGACATGAGGCTTCAATGCAAAGTCATGGAGGGACTACAAGAGACTCCCAAAACTAAGGAGGAACTACATCATGGGTACCAAACGACAAAAGAGATTCTAACTAGGGTACCCATGGTCGGGAAGGCCCTACCGCTTAAATAACGACACTTCTAGAAGTAGTTGTAAGGTTCGTGTTGATAAAAAGTGAGATCGCACCTAAGGTTTATGAATCATAGTCATAGATCAATGCAACAATGCATTCGGAATTAAGTCCTAACCTATATGACGTGGATGAAATATACCTTCCAAAGGCGCAAATCATGTTTAAAAAGGATGAAATCCATAACCATCGGCAGAAACTCTTCCAAAAAGTACCTTACACCATGGAATTAGTCCATTAGACTCATAAAATTATAAAAGAAAGGGTCAAAACAATAGAAAGTGGGTAAAATATTTCTACAAATAGTAAAAAATAAATTTTTTACCATACCATTTGACTTTTTTACCACAATAGTGCATTTGGAGCCATTTTTCCCTCTTTCTTCAAATGGTGATTACGGGAGTTATGGGAGATGAAATCACAAGCCGTCTGGACCAAGTAAGTTCCCTCATCATGCTCTTTAATTCTATTGGTTCAATTCTTAATTTTAATGGTGAAATTTTGAGTTTTTAAGCATGGAAATTGGTAATCTCGGTGTATGCGGGCAACATATCATCGGGTCACGTATAATGGTAAGTCCACGTGGGAAAAGCAAAGCCTTCCTGCGTACATGTGCGACTGTGATAACTGTTGGTCGCGTACAACACAGTGAGGGTTGTTTTTGAAGCCAACAAAGCCAAATCTCTCCCTTATTTTTGCAGGCTAGTGAGAGAGTAGAGGGAGAGGGGGCATGATGCCATTGATCATCAAGTTCAAGGTGATTTGGAAGCCCAACAAGTGTTGCAAAGATGTGGCCTTTATAAGTTTTGGAACTTTGGAAACTTAAGGGCACAACTAAGGTTGCTTCAGATGCTCATAGAATACTGGGATCCAAACACTGAGTCCTTCAACTTGGATGGGAAGCCTCTAAAGATTGATGTTTAAGACATGTACTTCATCAAAGTATTATCTTGTTGAGGGGAGGTAGCGAATCTCAAGTCTCATGGAATAGGAGGGCACATGACCATAGAGGGATGGAGGAAAGTCAGGACGGAAGTCAGGTCCCCATCCTAGCCATTAGGAGCCTCAACATGAAGATCATTATACTAGTGCTCGATAGGATATAAGGTTCAGCTGCATTACACTAGGATTCAAGACCCATGATGTTCTATGCAATAGAGTGCCTGCGACCTACCATGTATGACTGGTTTACATCATTGTTGGAAACTATGAGACACCAACTAATTAAATTCAAGTTTGAAAGGGCCAAAAAATTTGGCTTTGCGAGCATACTACATTGATTCTTTTACAAGAGGGTTCCCAACCTTAGCCCGAGGGTGGATATTCCTCTTCATCGTCTACGAGATCTAGCCCAGGCCCGATGGAATGAGATCATGACACAGTTGGGAGGTGGCAAAGTTCCCTCTCCATACACTGATGACTTCTTCCACTAGTGGTGGTGATAGGTGATCGTGATAGATGACTATCCTTGTGAGGGGATCGACATCTGTGGTGACAAAGACATGCCGTTACCACCAAGGTCCACGTTTGGTGAGATCGGTAAGCACTATTTTTTATTTTTTCATTATTTATTTATTGTTTTGGATTTTTGACTTTAGTGAAAGCAAAAATGTTTTGGTGTGGTATCAAGTATTAACACTAAAATGTTTCTTGCAGACATAGGTCCACAACGACCACAGGGATATCCATGGCACCAATGCAGAGGCCGAGGAGAGGAGCTCGCTGGCAGGGATGCTAAGTGTACCTTATAGAATGTACATGGTAACCTATCACGGTTGACTCAAAGAGTACCAGTGGTGAAGACAGAGGACTTCCTAGAGGCCATGCAAAGAGATGTAGTAGGATTTCCCCATCCATGGGTACAGCTTTTTCGACGTCTAACCAATGTTGTAGTATAATATCATGAGACACATCCTACACCAAAGGCTTAGATGTTCTGGTTATTCTATGTACCAACCATGCATATTTTGAGAGCCATGAGCTCAGTTTTTGTAATATGACACCACCTTTTTGGACTTATTTATAAAAATGAAAAACTTGTGGTTCTCGTCTCTACTATTATTTGTGTATAAATGTGTGAATGAATGAATGTATGGTGGATTCCTTTGATTAATTATGAGACAAATTCCAATATAGGATATAGTTTGCATATGCATTGGCGACTTGATTAGAATATCTTGGTATATGAATGTATGTGATAAAATTAAAATGGTGTTCAAACAATCTTACCTGTAGAAATCTTCTTAGTAGCGTAGGATCTCTAACACGATACCAATTGTTCAATTGTGACATGACCAACTATGAATCTAGGCATACCTCTAAAGAGTGGATACCATTATATGTTACATCACGTAGTAGCTCAATGACAACACTATACTTGGCCACATTATTCAATGATGGGCCAAGGCATACACCTCCTGAAGACACAAGCTGACCCTTGAGTGAATAGACGACCCAAGTGGTAGAAGCTATTTTCTGCATATGACGACTAACACCATCCGTGAATCCTAAGAACGTCAAAGACTACGTTGACATTTTCCAATCAAGAGGAAGTGTATAATCAAACATGAGATACCAAAATAAAAACTAAAGTATGTACAAAGCTATACAATAATGTACAGGGTATCATCCTAAGATGGAGACTCAAGCATAGTACCGCTTAAGTTAGAGCCCATTTCCATGCTTCTTCAACACATTCCCTTCGTATTATTCCAACTCATAAGCTCCTTTCTCTAGGACATTCCTTACGATGTAAGGACCATTCCACATTAGATTGAAATTTCCTGCCCCCAACGGTTCCTTAGCTTGGTCATACAAGAGGACCAAGTCACCCTCAACATATTGTCGGGGATGGATAGACCTATCATACTGAGCATTAACATGATGATTATTAGATTCAATGGCCATAGCGGCATCTCGATGCTGCTCATCGAGCTGCTCAAGGTGGACTAAACGTTGTTCTAAATATGTTGTGTCAGGAAGAACTTGATGGCTAGCTTCAACAAAGGGATCTCACAATCAACAAGAAGGATGGAGTTCACACCATGAGCTAATTGAAAAGGTGAGAAATTGGTGGAAGTCTTAACTGCAATTTGGTATGCCCACAAAGCAGGATATAACATAATATGCTAGTTAGACTTGCTTTTTATGACAGTCTTCTATAGAATGGCCTTAAGAGATTTATTGACTACCTTGACCTGGCCATTTTCTTGGGGAGAGTAAGACGATTAATGATATTTTTTAAACCCAAGCTTTAACGCTAATTCCTCCATCATTTTATTTTGGACATCACTTCCATGGTCAATGAAAATATTCTTTGGGATCCCAAACTGAGTGATAATCTGATTGAAAACAAAATGAGTTGCATTCGCACCATCGAATTTGACAATTGGCATGGCCTCAACCCACTTAGTAAAATAATCTATGGCCACAATGATGTCGTGATGCCCCCCATCCGAGGCTTGGTTGCAATGCATGAACTACACCCCCCACTTGGTGAAGGGACTGACGGTGATGACTGGATGTAACGAGGCAGGACACGAGTGCATATTTCGAGAAAACGCCTGGAAAGGGTAACATATATTAACCACGTCAACAAAATCCTTAAATATAGATGGCCAATAATAACCAGCTCAAAGAATATCTGTGGCAAGCTCGGATACGTGACCACCACATGCCCCACTATGGTAGTCATTAAGCACAACCTCCACTTCATCATGATTCAAACAATGATGAAATATGGAATCCACCGCTCGACGATACAAAGTGTCACCAATGATAAGGTAGTTCTTAGCTTGATGACAAATATGTTGTTGTTCATCCCTCAAAATATGTGGAGGGAACTTCAGCATCCGAAGATACACAATGATGTCTCCATACCAGGGGTCTGAAGACGAGATGAGGAATATATGCTCATCCACAAATGAGTCATCATGAACCATGTCCTCATCAAGCCTAGGTAAATCAAACATCAACTTTGCAAAGACCAAAGACTTCTTGTATTTCACTAAAACAAAATAAAGGTCAAATTCTTGTAAACTGACAATCTATTTATTATATTTCCCCCCTATCATACATTGTATCAAGATAAATTGGAATGGATTGATATATAACAGTGGTCTTCCGAAGTAAAATGTAATGGCGTAACCGTTGGACTGCATGAACAGTCGCAAGTCCCAATTTTTCCACATGAGTATACTTGAGTTCAACATCTACTAAATTTCGATTGAGATAGTAGATAACGTGCTCCTAGATTTCTTCATCTTCCTGAACCAGGACCATGCCAACCGTCTGCTAGGACACGGCAATATAAATAAAAAAGTATCTACTGTATAAGTACACACACTTGCGACATTGTCAATCCACATGACGACACTTCCTTATAGAGGAATAACACATCTCTAATAAGGGTACAATACATATATATGAAATACATAGATGAAATACATTCCGAAGTTACATATACATCAACACTCCCTCTTAACTAGGAAGGTATTTCTCGACACAGATCTGCTAGACAAGTCTTCTTCTCGGGATCATCGTCATCATCATCGTCACTGCTGCTGCTATCTCAACCAATCTGTGACTCTACTCGTCATAGGAAGTTGTACAGAGCCAGTCCTTTTTCATACTGGATGTAGGCCCACCACCTGAAGGTCTTCGTCATCACTGGCCATACTATGGAATCCTCAAGACTTATTACGTGCATCACAAAACCTCGAAATAGCATCCCAGGATGTTACGAGCACACAACTCTACCTATAGGATCTCCCAGGGCCATATTATATGTGACCTCACCACAAAACTTCGCAAGAGCATCCCAGGCTGTTACGAGCACACAAATCTACCTATAGGATCTCCCAGGGATAGATTATATGTGGTCACCACAAAACCTCGCAAGAGCATCCCAGGCTGTTACGAGCACATAGCTCTACTTATAGGATCTCCCAGGGACAAATTATATGTGGTCATGGCAAAACCTCACAAGAGCATCCCAGGACTTATTACGAGCACATAGCTCAACCTATTGGATCTCCCAGGGACATATTATATGCCATAGGACAAAACCTCGAAAGAGCATCTGCCAGATATCCCAGGGCTAGATTATATGCCATAGGAAAAACCTCGAAAGACTATCTGCAGATCTCCCAGGGCCAAATTATATGTCCTCCCAGATAAAAACCTCGAAAGAGCATTTGCTAGATATCCCAGGGCCAGATTACATACCATAGGAAAAACCTCAAAAGACTATCTGCAAATCTCCCAAGGCCAAATTATATGCTCATCTACACAACCTGATCCACGACCATAGAGTATCAACCTGATACTCGCCATACATCATCCTGATGTACATATGATCATCTTGATCATCATCACTACAACATCCTGCTGCATGTCATTTGGAGCAACATCCTGAAGCTCATCATCCATGATCATCCTGATCATATCATGCATCTACCTGATGCATATCAAGTATCTACCTGATACATATCATCATACATGATCCACTTGATCATACAATGTATCCACCTGCTACAAATACAAATACATGATCCACCTAATCATACACACGGGGGCTTCACTATAAGGAAATATAATATCACGTTCATTCATATTGCGGTATTAAATATTCATGAAAACCTAAAAATTATATTGCTTATATATTAAGGGGCAAAGGGTTTTTTTATTTAATGTAACAATACAAAAATACTTTGGGGTCTTTTTTATATGGGCGGGCTGACAATTATCTGCCAAATGCAGATGGTGGGATCACAACCGGATGAGAAATCGGGTTGAGGCAAGGCTCGGGCTTACCAGTATGCAGGGAAATCATGTCTTGAGGCATGCTTGATGCTAGGGATCTCATGTTGAAGTGGGTTTCCAGTCGATCATAGTCGAGAGACAGTGGTCATTGATAGCCAATTGTTACCAATAACACTCAGCCAGTTGTTACCAATAGCCTTGGGAGGCTCTAAGCGTCCAAGGCCTGTTATAGGCCCTTGATAGGCCTTGGGGGCTTGAATACCCAACCACTCGTGCCTATTATAGGCCTTGTGAGGTTTAGTCATCCTCCTAGAGCTTGTTACAGGCCCTAGGGGCTTGGATACCTAACCCATAATAGGCTTAGTCAGCAATTGGGGAATTGCAACATGCAATCTAAATGTTGTACTATGTGCATTGGCTCTAGTGACATACAAGAAGTGATCTCCTATCTCTTCATTAGACCATTAGATGTTGCAAATCATAATGATATGTGGTTGAGTAATTTCATTGTGGGTGAAGTAATGTGCATCCACAATATACATCGAAAGAAGCAAGGTGCATTGTAGAATGCATGTGGGGTCATAAGAGGGGTATCATATCAATATACTAGGTAGAAATATAAAGGGGTATAAAAAATGTTAATGAAAAAATTGATACATACAATATCTAGTGAAAATTGGGGTTTTATTAAATTGGGAAGGCATATTGGGAGAGGGTTAAAAAAAGTGATTTTGGACGGTATTTTCCAATATTTAGTGAAATTAGGGGTATTGTTTCATATGCCACGAACGAACGTGCTATGATAGCGGTTTATTGATTGAAGCCCTCGTGATCATACATGATACATATCAACATACATGATCTACCTGATCATACAATGTATCCACCTGATACATATACAGATACATGGTCCAAGCATCCAACATGATGCATATACAAAATACATACAAATGATCCAACCGATCATATCCAACATCCAACATGATGCGTACATACATATACATATAAATGATCCAACTGATCATATCCAGCATCCAACATGATGCGTACATACATATACATATAAATGATCCAATTGATCATATCCAGCATCCAACATGATGCGTACATACATATAAATGATCCAACTGATCATATCCAGCATCCAACATGATGCATACATACATATAAATGATCCAACTGATCATATCCAACATCCTCCTGATGCATATACAGAGCAGTAACTGGAGCATCGTCCTGATGCTCATCATCCAGCGCTTACATCCACATCCATGTGAAGGATCCTCCTTCCAACATGGTTGGAATGGCTTCTGCAAATGTGTCCATCACTTCTTCCTCGAAGTGTCATCAATCCGAAGAAAAACAAGCCTCTCCCTGAAGTACTCAAACTTCACCCTGGCTAGTGGCTTCGTCAGCACATATGCAATCTGCTCATCCGTCGCAACGTACAGGAGCTTCACAGCTCCTCTTTGCACCATATCCCTGATATAGTGATATTTGATCTCTATATGTTTTGACCTGTCATGAAACACTGGATTCTTGGACAGCTTCACACAACTCTGGTTATCACAAAAGATACCAGTAGCATCCAACAGGAGATCAAATAACTCAGACAGTAGCTTTCGTAGCCATATTGCCTCACAACTAGCTAAATAGGCTACAACATATTCTTCCTCAACTGTACTCAGTGCTACACAGGACTGTTTCCTGCTAAACCAAGAGATCACACCTGATCCCATACTGAAGCAGCACCCAGATGTGCTCTTCCTATCTGTAGCACTGCCAGCCCAATCTGAATCAACATAACCCTACAAGTTAAACTTTTGATTCGCTTCATACTTGAGCCCATAATCCACTGTACCCTTCAGGTACCTCAAAACATGCTTTACAGCAACCAGGTGAACACTCCTCGGATCCGTCAGGAATTGGCTCAATGTGTTCACCGCAAAGCAAATATCTGGTCTCGTGTTCGTCAGGTACATCAAGGACCCAATCATCTGACGATACATAGAGACAACAACCGACTCAGATGAAGCATTACATAGAAGCTTCAGGTTCGATGCCATAGGTGTGGCCATGGCCTTGCAATCCATCATCCCGAATCTCTTCAGGATATCTATTGTGTACTTCCCTTGACCAAGGAAGATCCCACCTGCACTCTACTACACCTCCATACCTAGGAAATAATGCATCATTCCCAAATCTTTTATATCGAACTTGGCAGCAAGCTTCCTCTTAGTATCTGCAATCAATCTGTCATCTCTTGTTACAAATAAGTCATCCACATATAGGATTAGAATCACAGGATTCCCTTCCTCAACCTTGTAGTAAAGGTTGGAATCTGCTTTACTCTTGGTAAAGCCCAAACTAGATAGGAAACTTTCCATCCTACCATACCAAGTTCTGGGAGCTTGTTTCAAGCCATACAAGGCTTTCTTCAATCTGCACACATATGACTCCCTGTCATGTATTTCGAAACCGAGTGGCTGCTCCACATATACTTCCTCTTCAACTACACCATTCAAGAAAGCAATCTTGACATCCATCTCGTGTATTTTCCATTTCATCGTTGTAGCCAGGGCAAGTACTGTTCTGATGGAAGTATACCTGGCTACAGGTGCAAAATTTTCTTCATAATCTATTCCCTCTTTCTGAGAGAAGCCATGAGATACAAATCTTGCCTTATATTTCTCTACACTGCCATCTACAGCATGCTTGATTTTGTAGATCCATTTGGAAGTCACAACAGAATTCTCTTTAGGTCTTGGGACAACATCCCAAACATCATTCTTCATTATTGATTGGTATTCCTCAACCATGGCATCCTTCCATTCTTTCTTTTCCACTGCTTCTTCATATCTGAAAGGTTCTTTATTCATGATGTTATAGAGCAATGCAACATAGCTGGTATGTGATCTGTTTCTCTTCTTTGCTCTGTGTTCTTCTTTTGGAATGCCAAATTTTTCTACAACTTGAATGAGCTCTCTAGCCCATGCAGGTTTCCTCTTGTGAGAGTTATCCTCACGGGGTGGATCTATAGGTTCTTGTGGATCTTCAAACTCACGAACAACTTCTGAAACTGCTTCAGTCATGGTAGTGTCTTGAAATCTAGTTTCCTTAGGTTCTTCATAAAATTCGATAGGTGCCTTCCTTGATTTGATGAATGCTGAGTTTTCATCAAATGTTACACCCCTGCTGACATCAATCTTCTTGAACCCTGGAAAGTATATTCTGTAAGCCTTTGAGCTTTCACTGTAACCCACAAAGATACCCTTCTTTCCTGAAGGATATAGTTTGGTCCTCTTTTCCTTTGGGACATGAGTTTATACTGAACAACCAAATATTCTGAGATGGCTGACTTCAGGTTTCTTACCAAAAAAGACCTCTTCTGGTGTCTTGTTGTCCAATATCTTGTGGGGTGTTCTGTTCTGCACATATACAGCTGTTCTAGCTGCTTCTGCCCATAGATGCATAGGTAGATCCTGGCCATGCAACATTTCCCTTGCTGCTTCCATGATTGTTTTGTTCTTCCTTTCTGCAACTCCATTCTGTTGAGGATTATCACGAGAAGTCAACTCCCTCTTAATCCCTGAATCACTGCAAAGCTTCTTGAAGTCACCTGAGGTGAATTCTCCACCATTGTCGGATCTGAATGTTTTGATATTCTTGTCAGTTTGATTCTCCATCAAGGTTTTGAATTCCTTGAACTTATCAAACACCTCATCTTTGTTCTTCAAGAAGTATACCCAAGTCTTCCTAGAGAAGTCATCAATAAATGAGACATAGTAAACATACCCACTCAGAGAACTTGATGACATAGGACCACATACATCTGAGTGGATAATTTCCAGGATATCTTTTTCCTTGCTTTCACTGCTTGGGAAAGCCTTCTTAATGTTCTTACCTTTTGGACATCCTTTGCAAACACCTTCATGTTTAGTCTTAATTTAAGGAAGACCCTCTACAACCTTGCTTGCAATTGGAAGTGCCCTATAATGCATATGAGCAAGTCTTCTATGCCAAAGTTCACTTGGCTCCATGTAGTCATGTACCATGGCATCTTCAGGTTGACCCTTCAATTTATACAAACCTCCCTCTTGATCTCCAATCACTACTGCATCATCGATTGTTTTACCCTTTGGCCACATTAGGACCTGGCCATCCGCAAATGCAACCCTCATACCTTTTGCATCCAATGCAGAGATGGAGAGTAGGTTCTTCTTGAGCTCAGGTACATAAAGGACTTCCTTCATCTTCAAATATTTTCCAGAATCTAGGTTGTAGGAGGCTTCACCACTTCCTTTGATTGGGTATTGATAATCATCCCCAAGTTTCACCTTATGGGGTGATTCATGTTCAGATAGATTCAAAAAAGATTCCTTAAACCCAGTCATGTGTTTGGAAGCCCCACTGTCAATCAACCAATAATTACAACCATGGGATATAGTACCTGTGAGAGCAGAGATTAGAACATACTCTTCTTCACTTGATGAGTCATCATCACTATCATCACTTTCTTCCCTAGCCTTCTTCTTTGGAGGTTCATCATCCTCGGTAGCATGAGCATGGAAATTTCTTTTGCTGCCCTTCTTCTTCTTGCTGGAGTTGTTGTTGTTATCCCTTTTGTTCTTGGGACAATCTGAAGCAAAGTGACCCTTCTCATTGCATGTGAAGCATCTTAGATCCTTCGTATTCTTTTGATATGATCTCTTGTAGCGAGAGTGCTCCTTCTTGGGCTTGCTTCTTTCGGTGTGAGCTGCAAGAGCTTGATCTTCATTCCCCATCTTTTCTTCTCATGCCACAAGCCTTGCTTCTTCTTGTGAGCATTCTTCCCGTAGTCTGTTGAAGGATACCAACTTTTTTCTTGCATAGATTCCTTGAATAAAGGAGTCCCATGACCTAAGTAGGCCATTCAGAGTAGTCATGACAACTTCACCATTCTCCACCATTTCATCTATTGCTTCCAGTTGTTCCTTAATCTGAGAGACCCTAGAAAAATAAGATTGAATGGTTTCTCCATTCTGAAATTTTACTCCTTTCATTTGGTTCCATAGGGTCATCTTCCGATTTATGTTCTTCCCTTCAAATAGCTTGGTCAAAGAGTCAAATATCTCCTTGGGTGTCTTTAGAGAAGACACATGGGGTATGAGATGGTCTTTAATAGAATCAACAATGATTCTCTTTGCCTTGACCAAGTTCTTATGCAATACCTTGGCCTCTTCATCCTCTGGATAGGGATGTCTTCTTTTATATATGAGTCCAACTCATTCTCTTCCAGGATTAACCCAATCCTATACTTCCAATCTCGGAAGTTATCAGCCCCTTCAAGCTTATCCTCAAGCTTGGTGTGGTGAGACATCTTAAAAAGTACTTCAAATGGAAATAGAAAAGATTTAGGTCTTACCACTTGAAATGCTGAAAACTGGATCTGGTCCCGGATTAGGGTTTGACGAAAAAATCCTAAAAATCCAAAATGTGAATTTCAACTTTCTGAAAGAATAGAAAGATGCACCTTGATGACCTGATCATCCTAGTGCATTTAGAATTTGAGATCAACAAAGCGTTACCCTTCAGATTTTCCTTTTTGTCCTCTCGGGTTCACTAGGGAGAGCCCTGAATTAGGGTTTGAGTTTCTTGGAGATCTACCCAGCCAAAAATCTCGATCCAAAGCTCTAAACTTTGATTTTTTCAAGGAGCTTCCAGCTATGTATTCAGATTTCAGAAATTCCTATTTTTGTGGAAACCCTAATTTTTAGGGCCAAATCTGAAAATGCTCAAAATTGAATTATGATTGGACAGATAGATTCTCCTTGATGAGTAGAGTCAATCTACTATATTTCTTTTCCAAAAACTGTGGAGAGAAACCCCATAAACAAGAAACTCAAGTTTTCGTCAGTGCAAAATGTCTTCTTCTCAGGTTAGCTCTGATACCATGTTAAATTTTGAGCATTAATTCACAATACTCTTAGATCTTTACTGAGAGAATAACATATACAGTATATAAATGCATAACACTCACAATAAGCATGATAAGCATCACATGAATCAAAAGCATGAGAGACAAGAGACACAGAGTTTCCGTGGGGAAAACCCTAAGGTGAAAAACCCCACAACATCCTCAGAGATAGAGAGAGAAATGGCTCAAACAAAGTACAACCAAAATACACTTGAGATAGTCTCCTAGTAGCAGATGATCCTCCTCACTAGTGCGCCACTTTCTGAGTGAGAGAAGTGTGACTTTCCTAATGATCCAAATAGAGATCTCCCGATCTCTATTTATACTTAACCTATTTTCCCAGTTACACTATGGGGCCAACTTGTCTATCTAGATACATCCACAATATAATATATATTTCAGGGCCGACCCCACACATGGTGGTCTAATAACCCATTGGCAAGTACACACACTTACGACACTTGTCAATCCACATGACGACACTTCCTTATAGAGGAATAACACATCTCTAATAAGGGTACAATAAATATATATGAAATACATAGATGAAATACATCCCAAAGTTACATATACATCCACAAACAGTTGTATGCAGCCTGCGATGTCATTTTTTTTCATTTTCAATGTGATGTCAATGGTGCTTATTATTAATGACCTAGGGTTTAATACTGCCCTGTCATATCTGCGGATATTCCAGAGGATATGCCAACCTCCAGTGTTTTCCATTCATGATGATATCAACCTCTAGTCTTTTTCGTTCATGAATATAGTGTACATTAATGTGATGTCGATGGTGCCATTCCAGCTGTATGCCGTCAATAACCTAGGTTTTAATATTTCCCTGGAATATCCCACTCTTTTCCGTTCATGAATATAGTGTACATTCATGTGATGTCATGGTGTTATTCCAGTTGTATCCCATCAATGACCTAGGTTTTGCACATCTTCCTCTAGAGTAATTAATGCTTTACAACTTGAAACCTTTGATGCAAAGTCCATATTATTTAATGCTTTATAGTTTGGATGCGATAAGTTATTGCTAGAATTCTATCCTAGTCTTTTCCATTCATGAATATAGTGTACCTCAAGTCTTTTTCGTTCGCTCACCTCCAGTCTTTTCCGTTCACTTTACAACTTGAAACCTTTGATGCAGAGTCTAGAGAATTTAATGTTTTAATTGGTAGCATCCTCCACACGCTCAGCCGATAGCTATGCACATCTGAGTGCAGGCTATTATGCGCTGAGCCCAACAATCCCTTGCTCAAGTTCTGTGTTACCTGTCATATGTGAAGATAACTTAATTTAGAGATAATATTTTAAATTCGTAGATAACGTGAATGTTATTCCAAAGTTAAATTCGTAGATACCTTGAATGTTATACCGTACACAGCGCAGTTGGATTTTTCTCCTAGGTTTCAACATCCATTCCGTTACATCTATCTGCATAAAATTGCTCCTTCAAGCCTTTATTTTTATCACTTCATCCATGTCCTCTACTGTTATCACCTTCACAATGATCACCTTTTCCATGGCCTCTACCTCCATTCAGGTCATCATGGCCACCTCCTCTTCCTTCAACAACAATCAAAAACAAAAAAAAAAGATCATCGATATTGTTCGTAATTCTTGATCTTCCCTCATATTCTCTAATCTAATTATCTTCGGCTTCAAAGATTCTTCAAACTATAATTAATTGCAAATATGATTCGGTTAAAGGCATAGCTATATTCTTCAATTTATAAAATCAAGAAGTTATGTAAGGAGGAATTCATGCATAGTGGCAGCCAATTACAACATACAAACAGTCCATACGAGCAACTGGAAATGCTTTTACAAAAAATGTGATTCCATAAAGTTTTATAAAAAATTATATTTAATTTATATTTAAAAAAAATGTGATTCCATAAAGTATTATAAAAAAATTATAAATACATCAATCTCTTTGTTTAATTTATATCTTAAAAAACAATGTGACCGCATGAAGTTTTGTAAATATATCAATTTTTATATTTAATTTATATTTTACAAAAGAATGTGATTGGAATAAGTTTTATAAATATATATTTTTATTTCACACGAATTTGTTTTGCATAATCAAAATTAGTTGTATGTTATATAAATTTCCTTTATGTCAAAGACAATGTTTTTCTTAACATTAAACAAAACATAATATATATCTATATAATAATTAATTAATATAATAATTAATTTTGGTTTTTTTAACTTCTGTTTTAAACAAAACATAATATATATTTATATAATAATTAATTTTGGTTTTTTTAACTTATGTTTTAATGTATTTGTTTGTTCGTTTTTTTTAATTCTTTTTGTTTTAAATGAAAGTTAAAATTATTTATTACTAAAATAAGATTTCATTTCAAATTTGATGGTTGAATGGGGTCGGGGGGAGCGATGGAGATTGCTAGGGTTTTGTTGGTGAGAGCTGTGGTGTTTTTGCAGTTCTGGAATGGGATTGTTGCTCGGAGCGATGGATTTTGAATTTTCATCACCTGGGAGTCTAGCTGGTGGAGGGCCCTTTTGGGCTTATGCCCTACGTCTATTTGGTGGTGGTCTTCCCAGGCTAACTTTTGATTTTTTGAGGTTTTCTGCACTCCAACTAGGGTTAGCTGTTTGGTTTGTGCTGCTGTGGTAGTGGGATCCAGGTGTCTGAGGGTCCCGTCGTGTACGTTTTGAGAGGGACAGGTGTGGGTTTCACCCACTGAACCGGTCACGGGTCCATATGGCATCTCCTCAACACTTTCGAGGGGCATTTTCTATTCCTCCTTTGGAAAATCACTGTGTTGCGTCGGCTTCGTCTATGTTGCAATTGTTGGAGTATGGTAACCCTAATTTCTATGGGGATAAGGTGAGGGTTCGTCGCAGACTGAAAGCTCACAAAGCTAGGTTTTTTCTTTCCAGGTTTGTTATTGCTGAAGACGCCAATCTTGATAGGGTTGCAATGCTTGTTGAACGTGCTTTAGTTGGGATCCTGGAATATACTTCCGAAACGAATTACGAGATCCTGGAGTGGGTTAGGGTTAATTGGGTGTCGGTTTCTGGTATGGCTCTAAGGGTCAATTTACTGCTGAACCGTTGGATACTCTTTGTCTTTCCGGATGCTGCCATGATGTCTAGGGTTTTGGAGGGCACCTGGCTTTTCAAAGAAGGCTCAATTATTCTGAAACGCTGGCATATTGCCTTCGATCCTCTAACGGAGAAACAGAGAATTCGACACCTTTGGATGATGATTCCAGGGTTGCCGATAGAACTTTGGACTGAGGAGATTATTGTCGGCTTGGAAAATTCGGTTGGGCGTTTCATTCGTATTGATAGGAAATCCCTTTTTCGCATGGATAGAAGATATGCCAAGGTAATGGTGGAAATTGAAATGGATGTTGGTCTTCCGACAGAAGTTGAGGTTGTTTGGGGACGTAGATGCTGGAAGCAAAGGCTCGGCTTTTTCAGAATCCCTTTTCGCTGTTTCGCGTGCAAGGAAATTGGACACATTCTTGCAAAATGCCCTAATGTTTTGAAGTCAGGGTCGGCAATGAAAGGTACTCCAGACCTGTATGTTCCCTTTGTTGAACCTGGTAAGTCTGTTCCTGTTCCTGATACTGTTTATTTAGAAGTTTCTAAAGAGGATATTGCTTTTTTGGAAGTCACAGAGAAGGATTTAGATGCTCGTATTGCTTTTGGGGATTTTATTTTGAGGCATGGTCTTCATGTGCCTTCTGTCGGGAGTCTTCCTGTGTCTGTTGATTTGGTGAAATCATCTGTTGTTCGCAATATTTCTTCTGAATTAGCCTCTGTTAGAGATAGGGTTGATGTGGGTGTGGATAATTCTGGGTGTCATGTTTGATGTGATGAAGCTCGGGATTCTGTTATGCCTTTGTCCCCTTCTACAAAGGTTTTCGGTTCTGTGAGTCATAAGGCTATGGAACCTAACACATCTGATATTGACGATTCTGGGATTTGTGAAAATTGTGAACTAAAAGTTGATGGGGTTTTAAAAACCTTTACCCCGGTTCCTTCTTTTTCCAAATCTCCTCTTGCCGGTTCTGATGCTATTCTGCTTCATGCTGTTAAATTTCAAAATGTTACCATTCGTAGGGGTAAAAAGAAGAAAGAGGGGTGTCGAGCTTCTGATTGTGTTGATACAATCCTTCCTCAGGGTTCTGGTAGTTTGATGTCTGGGGTTTCTATTAATTCGTTAGATGAGGGTCTTAGAGCAAAGATACCTTGTGCTTCTGGTTCTTAATGTCCATTTTATCATTGAATGTTCGGGTGTTGGGGAAGGTTGCTAGGGCAAAGGCCTTCTCCAAACTTTTTGCAGCTATTTGTCCAGGTATTGTGTTACTTCAGGAAACTATGTGTTTAAGTTCGGTGACGATCACTAAGTTAGGTGACCTTCTTCCCAGCTGGGAAGTTGCGGCTTGTTGCTCCAATGGCCTTTCTGGTGGTTTGGCGGTGGCTTGGAACCCTACTCTGTTTGCCTTCAAATTTTTTTCTACTCCGTGGGGTCTTCTGATGAAAGGAATTTGTTTAGGTTTGAACATACAGTTTCATATCCTCAATTGTTATGCTCCTTATGATGGCCGTAGGAATTTCTGGGATGCTTTGGCTGCTTCTGGGGTACTTAATTTATCACATTTAGTTATTGCTGGTGATTTGAATTTTACTAAATATGCTTCTGAGATATGGGGTTCTGGGGCTAGATTGGATCCGTTGGTAGATTTTTTTATGGATTATCTAGGTTGGTTTGACCTGGTGGATATGGATCCAGCTAAATTAATTCCAACCTGGACAAACGGTAGGCAGGGTGATGCAGGTGTTCATAAGAGACTAGATCGTTTTTTGGTGAAGTCTTCTTTTTTAAGTATCATTCAGAAGTCTCGTACATGGGTTCATGAGGTGAAATTCTTTGATCACTAGCCTATTGTTTTTCAGTTTGAAGATTATGGTCAAAAGGTTTGTTACCCGTTTAAGTTTAATAGTTCATGGCTTTTGGAGAATGATTTTTGTGAGATGGTGAAATCTTTCTGGTTAAATTCGGATATTGAGAATTTAAATCCTGTTGTTTTTTCTGTCATAAAATGATGAAGCTCAAAGATGAAGTTATAAAATGGATAAAGGTTAGAAAGAAGACTAATGCTGTAGAACTAAAGAATTTGGAATACAGTATTCAAAATGCTTGTATGTAGAATTTTGATGGTTCTTTAAATCTGGGTGATTTTGAAGTTCTGAAATTATTTGAGAAAAAAAAGGAGGAAATCCTCTTGATGGAAGAAAGGGAGTGGAGATTGAAGAGTAGAGCGGTGTGGATCAGTCATGGGGATAGGAATACAAATTTTTTTCATGCTTATGCATCTGCGAGGAGGAATTTGAAACTGATTTGGGATATCAATGATGAAGATGGGAACACTTTAAAAGGTTTGGAATCGTTGAGCTCTGAAGCCGTGAGGTTTTTTGGCAATATTTACAAAGAGGAAGGTGGCTATGATCTTTTGGATCAAATCAGACTGGAAAAACTCTATCCTAGATGTTTTGATGAAAGTGAAGCTGAGGTGGTGGGAAAGGAGGTTTCTTTAGATGAAATTGAGCATACTTTAAAAAATTTTGCCAGGGACAAAAGCCCTGGTCCTAATGGATGGCCTATGGAAGTTTATGTGCATTTCTTTGATATTATGGGGAAAGACATACAATGTCTTGTGGAATTTACTAGGGTTCGTGCGTTCATTTTTGGAGCATTAAATTCCACTTTCCTTACCCTAATTCCCAAAAGTAACAAACCTGTATCTTTTGGGGAATATCGTCCCATTGCTCTTTGTAACCTCATCTATAAACTTGTTTCTAAAATTATTGCTCAGAGATTGAAGGAAGTTCTATCTGCTGTTATAACTCCTGAACAGTTTGGGTTCTTAAAGGATAGGCAAATTCATGATTCGATTGGTCTTACCCAAGAAATGCTTCACACTATTAAATCTAAGAAGTTAAAGGCTCTGATTTTAAAGATGGATTTAGAGAAATCCTATGACCGTGTCAATTGGTCATTCCTCAGGTTGATTCTGATACAAATTGGTACTCCTCCTCTTGTGTTAAATTGGATAATGGCCTGTGTTTCAACGCCATGTATTGTTGTTTTGGTAAATGGTAATCCCACCTCTTTTTTCAATGTTCTAGAGGGATCAGACATGGTTTCCCTCTATCACCCCTTCTATTTCTCCTAATCATTGATGGGCTAAGTAGGCTTGTTCAACAAGCCAAAGAAATGGGATTGATTAAAGGTATCAAGATGGGTAATGGATGCTTCCTGTCGCATCTCCTTTTTGTTGATTACGTTCTTCTTGCTGGCATTGAGTCTATTACAGAATGGAAGGTTTTTTCAAATATCATTAATTTTTTCTGCAAGGTATCTGGGATGAAGGTTAGCATTTCAAAGTCATGTTTTTATCAACATAATGTGGATGTTGGAAGAAGAGGTGAAATTGAATCCATCTTACCATATAATTGTCAAGATTTGGTCGATGGTTTGAAATATTTAGGTTTTATTTTAAAACCTAATTCTTATAAAGTAAATGATTGGCGGTGGATTATTAGTAAGTTTGAATAGAGAATTGATCACTGGACTTTCCGTTTGCTCTCAGCGGGTGGCAGACTTGTTTTGGTTAAAGTAGTGCTTTCTAGTATTCTGGTTTTTTGGTTATCTCTTTTAGAGATTCCGGTCTACATTCTTAATAGGCTCAGGATGCTTATTTCCAAATTTCTCTGGTCTGGTAATAGTGATGGTACTAAACTGGTGATGGTTAAATGGAAGGTTCTTGCATGGCCGGTGAAGTTCGGTGGCTGGGGTATTAAAGATATCAATATTTTCAGCAAAGCTCTTAGATTGAAGAGCTTATGGCGTGGTTTATTTAGTAATTCACTTTGGTCGAAGGTTCTCCATCACAAATATATTAAATCTGATTTTATTAACTGGTTGAGGAAACCCAAGAGGGTCTCTGGTTTGCTGTCTCTAGTTTGGAGAGGTTTTCTTAAACTCTATGAATGGATTGCCAAAGATATTTGCTGGCAGGTAGGTAATGGCTGCAGTACTCTAATCGGGGTGGATCCTGTTCTTGGTATGGAGGAAAATTTTAGACTGTCAGATAGTTTGATTTCTCGGTTGAATTTTATGGGGTATAGAACTTTAAATGATGTTCATAATACCGATCAATTTCATTGAACTGGTAATGGATGGTTAAGTGCATTAGAGTGGGAGATCCCGGATCACACGTAGGAATGGGAACGTTTTATTATGGCTCTGAGATTGGCTCGTATTGCTCTTTTGGGGATCCCTGATAAATTAATATGGGCATGTAATCCAAAAGAAGGTTCTATTTCTGCAAAATCTGCTTATGACAGGATTATTCAGGAGCATTGTATTTATCCAAGACAATGGTTGTATTCGAAAATCTGGAAATGGTCTATCCCTTTGAAGGTGAAATGTTTCCTATGGCATGTTCTCAATGGCAGTCTTAAGACATGGGATAACCTCCTTAAACGTGGCTGGAATGGTCCTGGTCGGTGCTATTTATGTAATTTAAGTTCTGAATCTGCTGGTCATCTATTTGTGAAGTGCTCTTTTATGGAAGAAATTTGGTCTCTGTGTTGTAAAGAACACAACTTGTTTTTAGTTTGGGAAGATTTGGACTTTGGCACAGGTCTGCTCAATTGGGCTAGGGATAACAAAAAACCACTCTTCCTTCCTATTTTTATATCTTGGATTATCTGGTTTACAAGGAATGAAGTAATTTTTCAGAATAAGAAGCCTGATGCGGTACAGTGTGTTAGGTCTGTTAGTTATTTGTTATAGACTTATCCTGAGGAGGATCATGGTAAGAAAATTGTGAGTGAAAGTTCTTTCTCCTTTGTGGTATCGCAGCCGATATTATTCTTTGACGGTGCTGCTCAAGATGGTATGTGTGCAACTGGTGGTGTCATCTATATCAATGAAGATCACTACTTTTCTCTTCGTCTTAATGGTGGTAGAGGTACCAATATGAAAGCGGAGTTATTGGCTCTTTGGGTTGTTCTTAAAGTGGCAAATTCCTTTGGTCTGGTTAATCTCAAAGTCTTTGGGGACTCCCGAGTAACAATCAAATGGGCCTCAAATGAATACAATCTCAATGTTATTGATCTAAAAAATTGGTGTGCTCGAACTCGTCACGAGATTGCAAAGCAGGAACAGATTTCTTTCGAGCATATTTTCAGGTCACACAATTCTCATGCAGATCAACTTTCAAAAGATGCCTTTGTTGGTCCTGAAGGAATATTATTCTGGGAAGAATGGATGGATGCCTGTCTGCTTGACATGGGTAACTTATTTTTCTTTTAGGTTATTTTCTCCACTTGGGTTGACGATCAGTGTTTTGTAAAATCCTTTTGATGTGCGATTATAATTTTGTATAGCAGTTAAACTGATGAACTTTTTGAGAACAAGATCCTGTCTTGATATCTTGTATCTTTGATACTCATACTATCTTTGTACTATTTGATTCAATGGAATAGCAATAGTACGATTTTTTTCTTCTGATGGAAAAAAAAAAAATCATTTCAAATTTTTTAATAAAAATAATATTTTAATTAATTTTTTTTTTTTTTTTAAATATTGTTCTTTTAATGAAAATTAAAATTATTTATTACTAAAAATAAGATTTTATGGCAATGAGCATTTATTTAGATTTCTAATTTTTAATCTATATATCTATCTATCTCTTTATATATATTAGCTTCAAGGTGTTATCCTAGAGTCTACATTTAACAAAGACTTAAATTTCTTTATAGTTAAAGTTTGGTAAAAAATAATAAAGTTTTTTTTTAATTTATTATTGAGATTTTATTTTGATATTATGAAGTGTTAATTTTTTTATTGATTAAAATTCTTCATAATTTTTTATTGACTAAAATTCTAACTATAAAATTTTATTTTCTTGATCAAATATATAAAATTAAAAACATAATAGAAAAAATAAATGGATCAAATTATAAAATTGAAAGTCATTAAACTAATAGTATTTGGTTAAAGACTTTGGACATTCATAACTTTAGCTTTACAACTTGAAACCTTTGATGCAGAATCCAGAGTATTTAATGTTTTACAGTTTGGATGCGATATCATTGCCAGAATTCTATCCCAGTGTTTTCAATTCATGAATATAGTGTAGCTCCCGTCTTTTCCGTTCGCTCACCTCCAGTCTTTTCCGTTCGCTTTACAACTTGAAACGTTTACAACTTGAAACGTTTGATGCAGAGTCCAGAGTATTTAATGTTTTAATCGATAGCATCCTCCACGCGCTCAGCCGATAGTTATGCACATATGCATGCAAGCTATTATGTGCCGAGCCCAACAATCCCTTGCTCAAGTTCTGTGTTACCTGTCATATGTGAAGATAACTTAATTTAGAGATAATATTTTAAATTCGTAGATAACATGAATGTTATTCCAAAGTTAAATTTGTAGATAACCTGAATGTTATACCGTATGTCATAGGTATGGATTATTTTACTTCGTAGATAACCTGAATGTTATTTTACATTTGCAAAAGAATTACCTTAGATGGAAATATAAATGTTTATTTAATATTGCCCGGAGTTACTTGCCGTCGAGTGATGGATTTGTTTAGTTAAGTCACATGCATAGTTAATATAAATAGTTAACATGTCTAAAGTCCTTTAATCTTTCGTACGATGAGAATGGCCTATGTGAGATTATAGGAATGCTATTTAATTTTGTAAAAGAATTACTTTGGTGAGGGCGCCGAATCGAGCCGGGTCTCGGGGTCGAACCTGGGTGGGGACGGCCACAGCCGACCGCCCCAGCCACCCGGCCATAACGGCGGCCCCCGAAGAAGAGAGAAATTAACTACGCTTCAACAACATTCCTATTAATGACCCAAAAAGGATGTTAAGATTTAAGAAGACCATTATATAGATTACATACACATTTTAATGTTTTATCATATAATTTATGGAATTTAAAATTAGTTTATGTGTATTTATAATGTTTTTTTTTTAATGTATTAGAATTTAAGATTTTAAGATTTAAGAAGACCATTATATAGATTATATACACATTTTAATGTTTTATGATATTCCTTTATATAAAAATTATAACATAATAATAATATTTAAATAAGAATTAATAATAATAGTATTTAAATTTATTTTGAATTTGGTAACATTAATTGATATATAATTAATTAATAATTAAATTTGATATATTGAGTTCATGAATATATTGTACATTAGTAATTGCCAGAATTCTATTCCACTCTTTTCCGGCACAACACTCAATCGTCCAATTGAAGCAACACAAATCATGATAATTATGTGAAGCCAATAATCCCATATAATATAACGGAAATATATATAATACATATGTAAGAAACATCCTACATTGAAATTATCTCCACAACCACACTTTGTGATCTTACTTTTCATATTATTAATGTTTGATTGTGAATTTTTTTATTTATTAGACATAGGGACATTGGAGTTATTGATTAGGAATTATTGAATAAAAAATTCAAATAGATAAGTTTATAGTTTAAGAATTTAATGTTTGATCTTACTTTTCACATTATTAATGTTTGATTGTGATTTTTTTTTTATTAGACATAGGGACATTGGAGTTATTGATTAGGAATTATTGAATAAAAAATTGAGATAGATAAATTTATAGTTTAAGAATTTAATGTTTGATTGTCAACTTTTTTTATTATTACACATAGGGACATTGGAGTTATTGATATGGAATTATTGAATAAAAAATAAAAATAGAGTTTTTCTATTTATATAAGATTATATGATTGAATAAAACAAGGATTCTAATTTGCGAAAATAAAAAAGACTCTAAAATCCATTTATTTTCACATATGTTATTTGCTTTACTTTTTAAAGAATCCATATTTTTTGAAAAGGTTATTGAAGCATTTTCATTTGAAACGTCTTTTTTGAAAAGGTTATTGAAGCATTTACATTTGAAACGTCTTTCATTGTTTCGCAAATTAGAATCCTTATTTTAGTTTGTGATTAAATCGCCCATGCGAGGCACATTGTTTTGGTATGCACCTACACCAGCACACAATCTGTCACAATAATTTCAAGTGAGCCTTAAAAGTTACCTTAACTCAACCAACATTCTAACCCCACTTGGGGAACACAAAAAGAATTTTGTAGCTAGGTAGGACTGAGGGAATAAGTATCCAAACAACACCCCTCACTCATTTTTCATGTTGATGCATAGTGATTGACACTTAGGGTACCAAAATCCCTTATTATTTGTTGACACGGTTTAACACCAATTTATCGGGAAGGCCTCTCCCTTAGGAGGGTTGAAGTAGCCAGACTGATTCCAGAAGCCTGAGTGGAATACCGCTATCCATTCAGTAATCGAAGGATACCTTTCGTAGTTCTCATTGTACCACCCTTATGGGAGTACAATGGCGATAGAACCAAACTACAGATTCATCCAACCGAATGTGTCATGAATGGGGTATCTTAGTGGCCAAACTTTTAGGATTGTCTACCCGGTGTCCCTTCTGGTAGGGGGATATCTAGCCTTTGATTCTACAATTTATATTGTCTGACTTGGATTTCATCACCTTGCAAAGGATATACCTTGTTGACTCATAATACTTTTTAGTTTGGTGTTTGCATGCTCCATTACCTCCCTTTGGTCATAGAGTACACCTTTTTCTATTTTTAGGAACTGTTTGCATGTTGGTTTCCTGACCACATTTTTTTATTACTCCACTTACTATAGCACAACTGCTACAGTAAGTGTTTTGAGGTTGGTTTTTGGCCTGATTGCCATTTGTTTTTTACGCTCCCCTCTTGCACGCACGGTTTTGGATTCAAAATCAATGTCCAAATAACAAATAAATATATATCTTCTGAATTAGTGTTATTCTGCTATTAGTGCAGGCGTTATCACTGCTCCCACCAATAACTGTATTTCATAAAAGGAAGGAAATGACTCAACCAGTCCCTAATCAACCAAATCTACCAAACACATTTAATGACCAACGATCCATTCAGATGCAGTTATATAATATGGTGTTGGAAACAGCCAGAACGAGGGCTGAGCTTCAACAGTCTTGGGAGGTTTTGGCTCAAGAAGAAGATAGGCATCTGAGAGAAAGAAACATACAACAAAGGAATATACCATAGATGCGACTAAGTCAATTGATTTTGGACTGGATTTCATTCCATTAATTCCATTGGGTGATTGCTTACGAATATTTGCAAAATCCAAAATGTCGTACTGTGACATTCATGAACTTTATGCTTTGATTTTTTTAATAGTCTTCTATGGTTAGGACGCAATGTGACAATGACGAAGGATTTGCTTCCATTTTCTTGAATAAAAATATCTTACATTACGACTATTTTCAAAATAGTTTTGTTGCAACATGTCACATGGATGTATTAAACATATTTTATGAGTTGTAATCAATTGGTTATAATTACTGCTTCGACAGTACTTGATTTCTAATTCAATAAACAAAATTACATCGTTTTTCTTTTTGATAATGTTTTCTTTTTATTGATAATTATATATTTTTGATGGAATTTTAGATTTCTTGAAATGGATCCCAACATTTGGAGTCTATTGCCAATGGAGATTCTTGAAATGATTCTTCTATGGGTTCCTTTTTCAACACTGATTCATTTTCGATCAATTTCTAGGCATTGTGGAGGATTACTGTGGAGACCATTTTTTATTAGTGATTGGCAGAATAATCACATAACAGAAACTGGTTTTTTGGTTCAATTGTGGGGACACTATGAGAAACACATCATTTATAAATTCATCAATTGTATAGGAAATACGTCTCTATTGCACATCCCCTGTCCAGAATATGGGTACACGATTGAGTCTACTATTGGGTCAATCGTTTTGTTGTCAACTTCTTCTCGATTGCAAGGACATAAGGAATATTACATGGTGAACCCATTTATAAAGTGTTTTTCACGGATAGGCGTCATTGAAATAGGAGATCTTGGTTTCTTCTCATTCATAGGAAACATCGGTCAGCATAAGCATGGATGGATAGTTGTTCGTCACAAAGAGGATGAAGATGGTTCTAAATTTTTTACCTTTAGCAGTGTTAGAAGGTGTTGGAGAGAAACGATTGGTGTTGATGGTGCACCTACCCCTCCAGATGATACAGTCTTCTACAAAGGCAAAATATATTGGCTATCTTTAAGAATCATTTCGGACAAAGATGCCTTGTATTTGTACAAGATGTACTCACTGAACATTGATTTGAACACATGGGATGTCCACTCAATTCACACTAGACGTATCAAACGATCTATGTGTCTTATTATACATTCCAACCAACTACTATGCCTTGTGAATGATGGCTCTACAAAAGTATGGTGCATAGATGAGATAAAAGACTTCAAACTTGGTCAACGTCCAATTCAACAAAGAGAAGGATATTTTGAATATGGGAAAGGTTTAAAATGGAGTATTTTACAAGACTTGACAACAAGAATAAATATACATTGTCCAAAATATCTCCCATTTCGTACCGTGGGAAGTTCTATACTTATGTGCAGGAATGCTCATAATCCTTACATATACTATGATATTTGCACTTGCAACATAACTCATTTAGCAGTTGATAGAACATCATTGTTTTCCAATCATCATCTTCCTATGCCAACAGACAATTAATGTGTCTCCATAACATTGATCATTTTGAAGTATAAGTACGACTTGGTTTGTGCAGCATATGCAATTTCAATATATGCACTAATGATTGCTTGTGAAAACTACAAGTTTATTTATATATTTTGTATCCTACAAATGGTAAGTCATATGTTTAGTTCTTTGCATCATATGCAAATTTTGATAAATTTTGTGCACTCTAATAGAACATGCCCGAGTCCATTGAACATTTTCGCTTATATTTGGGTATATTTTAAATTTTCTATGGAGGGCTATGTTTTGATTTCGATATATGTGTCTCCGTAGAATTGATCATTTTAAAGTGTAAGTACAACTTGGATTGTGCCACATATGCAAATTCAATATATGATGTAATCATTTCTTGTCAAAACTGCAAGTTTATTTATCTTGCAAATGGTAATCCTGCTAGTAATTTGTAATAAAATATATTGTTTTTCTATATTGACATTTACACTAATATTCATTCTCTTATGTTATATTCTAGAAATGGACATGATACCTGCTATTTGGAGCTCCCTATTAATGGATATTATCGAAATGATATGTTTATGGTTTCCTTTATCCACTATTATTCTATTCAGGATGGTTTGCAAAGAATGGAATAAAAAATTATCGAATACTTGTTCTTTTTTATCATGGAAACATACTGGAGTGTGAGAGTATGGAGTTTTGGTAAACTAGAATTCTGAATATGAACGACAATTTGAAGGCTATTACATTAATCAACAAGGAAAATTATCAACATTATGTATGCCATTTGTTAGTAATGGATATAGAATTGAGTCTGCATGCAGTTCAATTCTCTTGGTTTCTTTACCGACAAGCTTATATAGAAAAAGGGACTACTATATTATCAATCCATTCACTAAGACATGTACATTTATTGTCTCCCTCAATCTTGGTGATTGGGGATTTTTTTCATTGTTAAGAAATGTGCAACAATGAATGTATGATTGGGTTGTTCTAAAACATGTTCCTATGGCAGTTGAACCCAAATATTTCATATATAGTAGTCTTGATAGGAAATGGAAACAAATATATCCTCTCGACGGTGATGTTTTGTCTCCAAAATATCCTATTTTGCATAATGGAAGTATTTATTGGGTGCATACTCATGTTATTTCCAGACCAAACCAAATTTTTTTATATCGAATATATTGGATAAATGTGGTAGAAAAAAGATGGGGCTTCCATGTAGTTGAGCAAGCACATCGTACAGAGTCGGTTTGCTTAGCAGTGCAATCTGGTCAGCTTCTTTGTTTGATGAACGATGGGTCAACTACTGTATGGTCAATGGAAGCTACTAGAGATCAATGTACTCCGACAATGCTAGAAGATGTGCCAAGCACGTCTTTCTAACATGTAGATGGATTGCGAAGGAGATTGCTATCGACTATAACTTCAGACATAAAAAAAAATGCCCTGGATATTTTCTAGTTTCATCAGTTGATAAATATATACTTATGTGTAAAAACAATCGCATTGATTTCTTCTTCTATGATTTGAGCACGACACTTTATAACAAACTAAATCATGAAGGAATGCCTGAATCCATGCATTCCACAATTAGAATTCGATGTGCTCAAAATGTTTATGACCTTGTTCATGACATTTCAATTTTTCCCGTTTCTCCAAACATGGACTCCTTTTATGATGTATTTGCAACTTTAACAGATCATTAGGTTGACTACTCCATCTACCTAAAGCATTTTTGAATATATGATACAACTTTTTTTTACCATCGGATGCTTATCTTTAATGAAATCATGCTTCTGTATTGTGTATGTTAAATATATTTCCATTATTCCACAGTTAGATTTCGATGTGCTCAAAATGTTTATGACCTTGTTCATGACATTTCAATTTTTCCCGTTTCTCCAAACATGGACTCATTTTATGATGTATTTGCAACTTTAATAGATCATTAGGTTTACTGCTCCATCTACCTTCGGCATTTTTGAATATATGATAAATATTGTTTTACTATCAGAAATATGCTTATCTTTGATGAAATCACGCTTCTGTATTGTGTATGTTAAATATATTTCCATTCATTTGCATCGTTTCACATGCTTTTGCATTGTGTATGTTGAATATATTTCCATTCATTTGCATCATTTCAACATAGCTAATTATGCCATCTTCATGTAGATATGTCATCAAACGAAAACAACAACCGCAACGACCACCACAATTTAGCAGATAGTTCATCTTCAATGAAAAATCAATCTCGACGGAAACACTATCAAGATCAAAAGGGGAATATTAATGAAAAATGTTTCTTAAGTTATGGAAAGAATAAAGATTGCATCAACAAATGAAGGAGAGAGTATCGCGATCAATTGTCCAATGACGTTATTGATTCATAAGATGCACCTGTCAAATTGCAGAGCATCTCTAATATAATGAGAAGATCAAATCGTGAAAGTGAGATTCGAAGAGCGATACCTACAACCAACAAAATTTGCGATGACACATTAAGTGCAACTGTTCAACCATCCATAGAACAAAATTCTACTCATGGAACAGAGGTATTGGTGAACTTTGATATTTTATGTATTTTTCATCTAAAAATAGTTAGATTCTCATATATAAGTTTGATTCTCAGGCGTTGATTTGCAACAATTGTATGCTTGAACCCTCTAACGAGGGAAATGACATTATCAACACAAATGTAAATGTGAGGGTGCGAAATGAAAGCACCGACATGAGACATAGTAACAATGCAATAAGAACAATTTCTCTTGGGACGTCAAAGGTTTTATTTCATTGATATAGCAACAAATATATTGTATTATTATAATGAACGATTACGAAAAGAAATCAACGTTTTCACGAGTTTCATGTAAATGCAATTGTTGATGTACATATAGGTTTTATACTTTTTATTAACTATGTTAACATATTGATATTGTACTTTTAGGAAACAAATGCCAACTCTACTAGGAATGATTCATACATTCCTCCGAACAATGCCCTATTGATAAATGAGGTAGAAAGCATTCAAAATCAAGTCATGATTAGTAGAGAAAATATGGTTGTTGTTAAAACACTTTCCCTTGGAACAACGAGGGTCTTAACTTAATCAATCAACAACGCAATTATTGCACCAAATAGGTGAACATCATAGACATAGTCTAACTATAGTATATAATTACTGTCCATTTTTTTTAACAAGCTATTATTTAACTCGCAGGACATTAACGCGGGTGGTCAAGGATGTGTTTCTCTTGAAACAAGACAAGTGTTACTCAATCCATCCACTACTAAGAATTTAATTTCAATCACGTACATGTATCGTGGGATACTGTAGTATTTCATTTTAGTGTACAATTGTTTCTGTGACTGAAGATAAATTCAACTTTCAGGGTAGCAACATTGCGGTTCAACAACCATCCAACTTTTTAAATCCTAACTGTCTCGACAACATAGTAGCAGGCAATGTTATCCCTTCCTTTAGTGACAATGACATTACACAACATGTTGGTGATGTCTACCTACAATGCAACCAATTTAGAAACGTGCATTCCGATCAACCAAACTATTCACCACCAATCAATGAACAAGAAATATTTCACAACCAAACCATGATAGGTAGAGGGACTATCGATGGTCAAAGAACTATATCTCTTGAGACAACAAAGGTATTGTTCATGTAATTTATGTTGATGGATATCATTGTAATTTATGATGATGTATTGCTTCAATATGACATAGTTTCTTTTTGGTCAACCTTCAGCACACAAACAATGAGGTCCAACAACCATCCAACGATCCAAGCGAAAATGCTGTCAATAACATGATTGGAAGCAACGTGGAACATTATTTGCATAAAAATGTCCATATGGGACATGTTGGTGATAGTGGTGTTCATCACATGCAGAACAAAAGTATGCATCGTAACAGTATCAGAAGACAAAGATTATGTTCATCGAGACCATCTCATTCCACATTTAATGATAATGTCAATGCTGCAGAGCATGGTATTGATGGAAATAACATGGCCGACATGTTTAAAAAAATGACTCCTTTCCATAACAGGTTTCGTGAGCAAATTGATAAAATTTCAATAGTACAAATGTGTAATGTTTGTCATGAATCATACCCTGGAATACATGTTTTCAGAGTAGTTAAGGGTCCTGTTTGTATCAAGTGCAGATAAGAGCGTGGCCCCCATCGTTTTTCACAATGCAACAACATGGATCCTGGTGAACAACCTCGAGTTCTATCAATGTTAACGCAGGTAGAAGAAATGTTGATTGCACGAGTTAATCCAATACTACAAGTGACACATGCTCGTGGGGGGCAATATAAATATAGTGGTCATACAATCATCTTTCCAAAATATATCAACTCAATTGCCAAAACACTTCCTCGTCGGATAGAGGATATAGACATCTTAATTGTAAGGAGAGAAGGACCTCAATCCAAACACTATGATTGCATTGTTAGTAGATCTCGTGTCATGAATGCATTGCAGTACAAAATTTAAAATGACAAATACTATCGAGATGTTGAGATTGATTTAGAATCAGTTGTATGTATTCTAGACAGGCCACCAGATGTGTCTAATAGCTTGCATTATATCAACTCTGACATATTAGACTCAAATGGAAATGATGTTGACGTTGATGTATTCGAAATTCATCTATTGGAAAGTCATCCTTTCTCATTTACAGCTAGAATTCCAAATGCACAGCGAGAAATGGAGGAGATATGGAATTTTGTTCGAAATGAATCATCTCTATTAGTTTTAGAAACAGAGTGGCCAGAAGTAGGATTGTAACCAATAAGTGAATACAACACTGAAGGATTGTTTGACATGGCATTTCCAACATTGTTTCCTATAGGTGTTGCTGATTGGTTGCAGCCACGCTTGAAGAGTATTCGGCTACACGAATATGCATTGCACCTACTAAAGTATTGTGATCAAAGGTTTGGAAAACATCCGAGCTTCAGGTATTTTATAATGAACATGATCATGAGACACCGAAGCCAAGGAACAACTGCTATATTTGTGAAAAAAAACATTGAGGATGGAATACCTACAACAATTGAAGATCTACGTAAAGAATTAAATGACTCCACAGACACCAAATTAGTCGAACGGCTAATGCATTTTGGTGCATGCCTCCGAGGAACAAAATCATACTGGAACGTATGTCGTAGTGATCTCACTGACATGATATCCTAGTGTGGTTGCCCCACTTTGTTCTTCACATCAAGTGCAACTGATACAAGGTGGCCAGACCTTCACAAAATTATGCCCGACTCTGCACCCCTTTCTGCCCAAAACAAAAATAGATGGAGGGTTGATAATGTTATTAAATATCCACATATTATAGCTTCATATATGCATCAACGATTCAATATATTTCATGAAGAAATCATTGTAAAATACCTCCATGTGAAGGACTACTGGTACATGTATGTTATGTTATTATTATGTTTTTCCAATAGCCATTCCTAAATTTTCCTTCAATATTCATTGTACACTTACCTCTCTATCAAAAGGTATTTTTGTAGGTATGAATGGCAGCATAGAGGATTAGTACATATTCATGGGTTCCTATGGTTGGAGGATGCACCAGACATGGAAAAATTGGATTGGAAAGATGATAGAAGAGTTGATGCTGCAAGAAAATACTTTGACAACTACGTAACAGCCTGGAATCCTCGTGATGCCCACCACAAGAATATATCTGTTCATCGGTCTTTCGAGGAAGATCCTTGCTTATTAGACAGCGATGCAATATTCAACACTAATCCCATTGATGATTATGAGCAACTAGCAAATCACGTTCAGCAACACACAAAGTGCAATGTTCATTCATGTTTACGAAAGAAAGGTTCCTCTTACACTTGTAGGTACAATGCACCATGGGAGCTTCAAGATGAATCAACATTATTTATCAACAATAAAGGACAAAAGAAATATGAACCTTCACGCAATGATGACAGGCTAAATGTTCACAATGCTGCATTTCTTTCAATGTGGCATGCTAATGTCGATTTCCAACCAGTCGTGTCACGTCATGCAGTATTGAAGTACATCGCAAAATATGCTTCGAAAGCTGAACGAAGATCAGAAAGCTATCAAGACATCGTAATAAGAATCTCTAATGCCGTGGATGCTGAAGATCCCTCTATATGTGCATATAAAAAGTTCCTTGCTGAAACAATTGTGGATAGAGACATAGGAGCGCAATAAATATACCATATGTTGCTCAAGCTCCCACTTGTTATTTGTAGTCGCGACTTTGTTTTAGTCAATGTTGGCAGGAAAATATTCAAGAGAGTATCTTCAAATTCAGACAGTGACAAATTCCCCACAAACTTTGGTTTCCTTGAACTATATCAAAATAGGCCTCCATTCCTTGAACATTTGTCTCTCATTGACACTGCTCGATCTTGGTCTTTCTCCTCACATCGTAAAAAACAACCTTGGAAGCCAAGAAACCAATCCTCGATAGTTCGAGTGTGGCCATGATTTTGTGAAGTTCCTGATGAGAAGTCAGACAATTTTGAATCATTTTTCCTTAGTGAATTACTCCTATATAAACCATTCAGGAACATTCACACTGACATAGGCATCACTGCTAAAACAACCATTCAGAACTGGAGGGACCTCACCTATCGAGCTTAGCATGTCAACATAACACCAGTAGAAACTACTAATGATGATGAAGATGACATACTTTAAGATGAAATCAATAATGACAACGACATGGATGAATGCGAAATGCTATCTCGCCTTGTTCCTCCTAATGTTGTTCAAGTGTCTGATATTGAAACTCTTGGTCATAGAGACTTTGAATTGAATCATGTCTGGAGTAACACCACAAGCTCAGAGGATAACTTAGAATGCCCAACAAATTTCATAAAAAATGCACATTCAGCAGGAGCTATAGTGGATGTTTCCCACCCTACTTTGGCTTCTCCATCTTCATTTTCTGATAAGAAAAGTCTTTCTTTCAACACTATTCTTGAACAATTTTATCAGGGACCAAGTGTGGAACCACTAAAAATGATCATTCAAGGAACAACTGGAATTGGAAAGTCCTACCTTATACACTGTGTTTCACAAGAATTTTCAGATCATTCAACAAATGGAAAAAGCCCTTTGTTATTACTAGCACCAACTGGAGTAGCTGCCTTCAATATACGAGCTAAAACAATCCACTCGGATCTTAGAATTCCTATTAAAGACTTCAAACCTTTGCAAGGTCAAGCACTTTTATTTTCCAAGAAGAGATGCGATGTGTTAAGTACATTTTAATTGATGATATGAGCTTTATCGGGCCAAGGTTATTCATACAAATTGATACACACTTGCGTGAAGCATTTCCAGAAAATAGATCAGATCCATTCGGTGGAATATCATTGATTCTTGTTGGAGACCCTGGCCAATTGCCCCCTGTTAGAGATAAACCATTGTATGTCGGTAACACAGTTGGAAAGGTTTTGTGGAAATATTTCAAAACAGTTGTTACATTAGACACAATTTTTCATCAGCAAGGGACAAATCCAAAGCAAAACAGTTTTAGAATGTTACTAACAAACATTATAAATGCAGAACCAATTGTGGATAATTGGAATCTTTTGATGTCAAGAACATCTTCATGTATGGACAATATTGAAAGTAACACTTTCAACATAGAGATACATTTGTTTCCAACAAATGCCTCAGTCGATCATCATAATAAATCCATGCTTAAATCACTTAAAAGTCTGGTAGCACGATGCATCTCTGAACATGCAAAGAATAAATATTTCAACGATGCAGATGATGAGCAACTTCATCATGAAGTCCTCCTGTGTCCTGGTGAACGTGTCATGTTGACATGTAACCTATGGGTGGAAGCAGGGTTGGTAAATGGAGCACTTGGGATAGTTCAAAACATTTTCTATTCTGAAGGATCTAGACCACCACAACTCCCAATGTACACTACAATCTCGTTTGATAATTACATTGGTGTTCCATGGGACATCAGATATCCACAGATTGTACCAATAACACCTATTAGTAGAGGAAAGCGAAAGAAAATTCCATTGCATATGGCTTGGGCTCTCTCCATACACAAATCACAAGGTTTGACTCTAGAAAAGGCAACAATTGATATTGGTAATGCAGAGAGGCAAAGTTTAACATTTATAGCGATTTCAAGAGTCAAATCTATCAACGGTTTACGAATATCGCCACCATTTACTTATGAGAGGTACGCAAAGATGGCTCAAAGTGCATATGCTACCATCAGGAAGAAGGAGGAACAACGCCTACAGACCATTTCTATATGAACATCATCGTTATTATCTAAATAGGTGAGCTTATTATTATGTCTCGAAAAATACAACTATTTCGATATTTCTTTACGATTATAGTTTAACTTAACTTTGTCGTGGTTTTATTGTCAGGTTGAACATTTATGGACTGCAGTACACAAATCAATATGAAAAGGACCTCATGTCATATGTGTATTCATATAAGGTTAGTTCATTGAAGTTTCAATAAATATTTCCATTCTTCCAAACAAAGGTATTTTAAATTTGCTTGATTTTACTTACTTACGATACTTAAGTACATTCAACTAATTACACGTTTTTAATCCTCTGTTTCAATTTTCAGGTTGAGTCAACTATGATGTTTTCCATGCATGCTATGAAACGAGACTACTGGATACGCCTACAAACCAACGTAACTTAACTTTCTTGTAGTTTTATTGTTAGGTCGAACATTTATGGACCAACGTAACTTAACTTGGTTATAGTTTTATTGTCAAGTTGAACAGTTATGGACTGCAGTACAAAAATCAATATGAAAAAGGACCTCATGTCATATGTGTATTCATATAAGGTTAGTTCATTGAAGTTTCAATCAATATTTCCGTTCTTCCAAACAAAAGTATTTTAAATTTGCATGATTTTACTTACTTATGATACTTAAGTACATTCAACTAATTAAACGTTTTTGATCCTCTGTTTCAATTTTCAGGTTGAATCAATGATGATGTCCTCCATGCATGGTATGAAGCCAGAATAATCAATGCACAACTGTTTAAAATTATTGTTTACTTAATGAGGATTACAAATGTTTGCTACATTCATCTCACATTACAAGAATTTTCTTTTAATTTTCAATCCTACTTTGTATGTTTCACGAGTTTGATTAAAATATCATCCATTTTCAAGATGTTTTTGTATATATCTGGAGATTAAACCTCTCAAACAATGGGCAGTTATTAATGTTTTCTCCTATGGTTGGATAATAAAGATGTATTACATATATTATTTGTTTACAAATATTTTCAGGTTGAATCAATCATCATTTCCTCCATGCATGCTATGAAGCGAGACTATTGAATGCACAACAGTTTAAAATTATTGTTTACTTAAGGATGATTACAAATGTTTATACACATTCTAAATATTAATAAATAAAAAATAAAAAATATCAAAATTTAAGAAAACATCAAAATTTACTAACAAAATAATAAAATTATTATATTTTGACTAAAATAACTTAAAATTATTTATTTAAAGTAAACTATATTCAAACAATGGGAAGATATTAATTTTTTCAATGTCGTATTCTCTATTCATATGCAATTAACATTTCGTTGTCAACAAAAACATCAGAGTTCAACATTACCCTTGATGAACATCACATTGTGACGATCTGTTTCATGGATCTCATCTTCACGAAAAATTGTCACATTGATACACAGTACAACGATTGAACCACTACAACATTCATTTCATGTACTCATTGTATTTCGATTGTATTTCGATTGTATTTCGATTTGTGTTGAGTATGACCCATAGTAACTCAACTTGTATTACCAAAATTTTATTTATGCCAATTATTGTTTACTAAACGATCATTACAAATGTTTTCTACATTCAGCTCACATTAAAATAATTTTCTTTCAATTTTGAGTCCTACTTTATATGTTTCACGAGTTTGATTTAAATATTATCCATTTTCAAGATGTTTGTGTATATATCTAGAGATTAAACCTCTCAAACAATGGGAAGTTATTAATTTTGGCAATGTCTTATTTGGAATTGTACTCAAAATAATATATTCACAACCAAAATGTGATCTCAAATCAGCACCAATCTTAACTAATAACAACATTTATCACCGGTACATTCCATTTTCAACATAAACATTGCAGTTGAACATTAGCATTGGTAAACGTCACATTGTGACAAACTCTTTCATGGATGTCATTTTCACGAAAAATAAATATTGTCGCAATCCCACAACCATTGTTCATGCATGCCACAATAATATTATTACTTTCAATATAATATGATAATTAAATATCTTATTCTTATACCTTCAAATTAATTAAATGTTACATCATAATATTATACATATCTTCAATATTAATAATGGTTAATTAATATCAATATAATTAATCATTATTTAAATAACGAATACTTATATTTTTACTTGATGAACTTCACATTGTGACAAAATGTTTCATGGATCTCATCTTCACAAAAAATACAAAATTGTCCCAATCCCATAACCATTATTCATGCATGTCACAATAATATTATTACTTTCAATATAATATGTTAATTAAATATCATATTCTTATACCTTCAAATTAATTAAATGTTACATCATAATATTATACATATCTTCAATATTAATAATTTCAATATTAATAATGGTTAATTAATATTAATATTAATTAACAAATATTTATTTAAATAACAAATACTTATTTTACCTTTATATTTTATATAATTCAATAATATTTTTTACCATATCTTATTATATTATAACTAATTAAATAAATTTATTTTATTGTTTAATAATAATTTTTACCATATATTATAATATTATAAATAAATAAATAAATTTAATTTAATAATTAAAATAATATATTAAAAAAACATTAATAATGTCTCAAATATATTATAATGTTCGTTAATGATAGTTAATTAATATTAATTAATAAATATTTGTTTAAATAACAAATACTTATTTTACCTTTATATTTTATGTATTTCAATAATATTTTTTACCATATATTATTATATTATAATTAATTAAATAAATTTATTTTATTGTTTAACAATAGTTTTTACCATATATTATAATATTATAAATAAATAAATAAATTTAATTTAATAATTAAAATAATATATTAGAAAACATATTAATTAATAAATATTTATTTAAATAACAAATACCTATTTTACCTTTATATTTCATATAATTCAATAATATTTTTTACCATATATTCTATTATTATAAATAAATAAATTTAATTTAATATTAAAATAGTATATTAAAAAAACATTAATAATGTCTCAAATATATTATAATGTTCATTAATATTAGTTAATTAATATTAATATAATCCATATTTATTTAAATAACAAATACTTATTTTACCTTTATATTTTATATAATTCAAGAATATTTTTTACCATATATTATTAATTAAATATAATTCAATAATATTTTTTACCATATATTATTATCTTATAACTAATTAAATAAATTTATTTTATTGTTAAAGATTAATTTTTACCATATATTTTAATATTATAATTAAATAAATAAATTTAATTTAATATTAAAATAATATATTAAAAAGCTAATTAATTTCTCGATATATCATAATGTAATTATAATATAATAAATAATTACGTAAATAAGAAAATAATTAATAAATTAATTTTTATATTATCGTTAACAAATTAGTAATTAGTTATTTATTTAATAATATTGTTATATATAATTAATTAATTAATTTTTTTTATATTTATTGTGTTTAATAGATTTTTACACAATAATAACATTATTTAATTAAACATTATTATAAAATAAACAATAAAAATCTCTATTTTATTCAATTTATTACTATTTTGTGGAGATATGTCTACGCGTTCATCGTTATTAGCAACAACAACATTAATAATATTAATGTGTCCAAATATACCGATAAGCTAAATGGAAAGTAAACAAATCTTATTTATTTGTGTTTAAACTAATACGTTAAATTTTACATTAACTCAAGAACGCTTCATCCGATCCTCGATCTATGTTCCTACTTTATTATTGTTTATTTTATATTTTAGAAAAACTTGTAGATTTTTTTTATAGTTTAAAAATGAAATATATGATACATGCCTATCTATTTTTATCAAATGGCAAATCTGATATAGCCTAAATCTTATGTGGCACATGTCTCTTTATAGTTTAAAACTGAATTATGTGATACATGCTATGTATATCTTATCCTTGTTAAAATTCTTTAAACGATGTAATCTTATGTGATACGACTTTTTTTATAGTTTAAAATAGAAGTTTGTAACGAATTTTAAAAAATGACTTAATCGTATCTCATACAGGTCCATTTTAGTTTAAAAATGAAAGTACGTGATACATGCCTAATCTGATGTATATTCATCATAGTGACGGAAGGCGTGGAGTATTTGGTTGCATTTTGTACCCGTTGAAAAACCCTAATTCTTGACAGATGGGTTTGAGGACTTTGGTTACGCAAGTCTTCTCAATCTCGGATTACTCTACGTTGTCATGATGGTGATACGTACGTTTTATAATTCTATGCATGACATCAATGCGCAAAGAAGACCTTGAACTCGGTGTAAAGTGGTATTAAATTCAAATCTGAAGGTCCTGGCCACTGCCACCTTCCTCTTGTATTTTGGCATCATAGCCATTTTCATTTCATATCAATCATTCATTAAAACAATGGAATGGAGCATGGTGTATGCAGCAGCGACGCTAACTTATACTCTGACTCTGTCGGTGATCTTTTTATTCATAAGGAATCGGAGTGGTGGCTTGTGCCGGCCACCTTTGGCTGCAACAATTGTTGGGATGATTCTCAATTTCAACCGCCTTCATGATTTTCTTCTTCATCATCACAGACGCTACAAAACTTACAGAATAGCTTATCTTACCTACAGCTCTGTTCTTACCACTGATCCAGCAAACGTGGAGCACATCCTCAGATCTAATTTTGCAAACTACGTCAAGGTCCGCTTTGTGGTGTTTAGATTGCTTCAGGTATTTTGAATCATATATTTATCTATGTTGTTGTGATATTCTAATTTGTTTCGAAAATTTACACAGGGAAAACCCCACCATGACGTTTTGGAAGACCTTTTCGGGGATGGTATCTTCACCGTTGATGGAGAGCTGTGGAGACAACAGCGAAAAGTAGCTAGTTTCGAATTCTCCAACAAAGTGTTGAAGGACTTCAGCAGTATTGTTTTTCGGGAGAATGCAGTGAAACTTTCGGAAATTCTACAGGAAGCTTATCGAACCAAGCAAACAGTAGAGATGCAGGCATGTTAAATCCTTCACAAAATAGCTCATAAACTGTGAAAAAATTATAATTAGAACTGCATTTTTTGTTCACCATTCCGTGAATACTGTATAGGAAATAGCATGCAGAATCATATTAGCAATTTACAGGAACCATACTGTGTTATGGATAAATGCCAACAGGGTCTCTTACTAAGATCAACAATGGATGGATTCTGCAAATTGGGATTTGGGCTTGACATCGACAGCTCGTCTAATACCAACTCTGGAGCAGAGGCATCTTTTGCAATGGCTTTTGATACTGCAAATGCTTTACTTATGTGGCGTTTTTTTGACTTTGCTTGGAAATTAAAAAGATACTTCAATATTCAGTCAGAGGCCAGTCTAAAGGATAACATTAAAACGGTAAACGACTTTGTCTATAAGGTCATTCAGAGCAGAAAAGAGGAGATTTCGGTCCAGAAAAATTATGTGAGAGAATACCCAAACCAGCCTTGGTCTTGATTTGGAACTTATCTTTTCAGGTTTTTACTTTCTGCTAGTGCTCATGAGTTTGTTTCTCTATCATTCGTCTTCAAATATATTTACAGGTGAAGCCAGACCTACTGTCTCGCTTTATTGCATTAACTGAGAAACAACCAGAGAAGTACTCGGACAAGTATCTACGAGATGTTATTATCAATTTCTTGATAGCTGGCCGGGACACAACTGCAGTTACCCTTTGTTGGTTCTTTCATTTTCTCTGCAAGTCTCCGGAGGTTGAAAAAAAGCTTCTTCAAGAAATTCATGACCTAATCAAGGACAATGAATCTGGGACCATTGAAGAATCTATTAGTATGTTTTCTCAAAGTCTGACAAACACTGTATTGGATAAGATGCACTATCTTCGTGCAGCTCTAACGGAGAGCTTACGCTTATACCCAGCTGTTCCTTTGGTAAGACACGTCTATTTTTCTTCAGGCATTTAATTTACCTTATCGTTCTCCACACGGATTATTGTCCATGAGAAAATGTATCTTGTTAGTCTTTGTTTCTTATCTTGTGGGCATGTACTGGATTTCCTGTGAGGATATGGTAAAGTACTATACCATATTTTCTTTCTATTTGTAGTCTTGCTCAAAAAGTAATTTTCTTATGACTTGTCTTGGAAAAGATGGATAAGTTCATTTGAATTTGGATTGCTATCCTGAGTTTAGAAGCTGAAAAAATCACTATACTTCTATTCCATTTATGTTAATTTTAACGATCAAAGGATATGGCGCATCATAATTGACAAAAAAACAATTAAATGTAGGATGTAAAGGTTGCAGTTTCTGATGATATCCTTCCCGACGGATACAAAGTCAAGAAAGGTGATACAGTCGCCTATGTCCCTTACTCCATGGGAAGAATGACATATCTCTGGGGCAGTGATGCAGAGGAGTTTAAGCCTGAGAGATGGCTTCAGAATGGAATTTTCCAGCCCCAGTCACCATTCAAATTCACTGCATTTCAGGTAAGCGGCCTAACCATAACACATTAATTAATCTTATGAAAAAACCATCTTTGAAATCGATAAGGTGTATGGTTGGTTTGCAGGCTGGACCTCGCATTTGTCTGGGCAAGGAGTTTGCATATATGCAAATGCAGATTGTTGCTGCTGTACTTATACGTTTCTTCGAATTTGAATTAGTTGAAGGTAGGGCAGTGGGATATCGTATCTCACTGACACTCCAAATGACTGAGGATGGTTTAAACCTGCGTGTCAAGCCTAGAGTAGCTTTCTGAGCATAGATTCACATCACAGTAAGGCACAGTGTACACTGAAAGCTTTCAACAGTTGTACATAATTTAGCATTTGCTCACTAAGGCACAGTGTACACTGAAAGCTTTCATCAGTTGTACAGAATTTGGCATTTGCTTAGTGTTTTAACATGTTCAGATTTTATAAAAGAATATATTTATATGAGAAGTGTTGTTTATTATATTTATAGGTGTGTATGTTTTATAATTTGAGATGAATAATGAAAAATTATGTTTATATTTTATAATTTGGGATGAATAGAAATAAATATTTATAAATTGATTTGAAATATATAATGCTTCATAATTGTTTTTATGGTTGTTTTTCAAAATTCAAAATAAACAATTATAAAAAATATATATATAAAAATCTATTACAACTAAGCATGGAGAACAAATAACATATAACTTCTTCATGGCACTTAACTTGCACTTAATTAGTGACTTATCTCTGTTCAAAGGCCACAAGTTAAGTGGCTTTGCTAGTATCTTAGAATTTGGGGTTGACTATCATCTATGATTTTCCTAGATTGAATCCACATGGGACAAGTGTATTGTCAAGATTGATTTTATGGTTGTCCTTCACAATTTGAAATAAACAATTATAAATAACTCGTAGCTCATGCATGGATAACAATTAGTGAGAGATAACTCATTTAAGGTGATTACAACTAAGCATGGATAATAAGTAGCAAATAACTTGTTCAAGGCACTTAACTTGTGACATATCAATCTTCACTCACCACAAGGAAGTGGTTGTGCTAATATTATACTTACTGACTTTTCTATGCTTGAAACATTTAAAGTTCCTAATCTACCTTCAAATTTATATATGGCTCCATCTTGCCTCCATCTAAATTAAAATTTATTCTATAAACACAAGCTCTTATATTTACACCGATAGGTGTTTATATCTTAGAATTTGGGGTGGACTACCATCTATGGTTTTCCTAGATTGAAGGAGGATGAGACAAGTGTACTATCTAATTGATTTTATGGCCCTTGTTCAAAATTCGAAATAAACAATTATAAAAAGAAAAAGAAATATAAATAATAACTGGTAGCTCATACATGGTATGCATGGATAACAGATAGACAACCCATTTAATTAAAAAAGGTATGTAGATTAGGCACGAAGAACAATAGGTGATTACAACTAAGCACGAAGAGCTGATAAAGTTTGCAAGGACATAGAATAAGAGTGGAAACAGAAAGGGCATATTGATTGCCTTCTCATTATTAAACTCACATATATATATTTTCACATAACACCAAAACCACCGGCTAATACAATGGGCTAGTGAATACCATGGGACGACTAATGACCAAGTCAACAACTAATTCAACTAATTTAACCAACAACGACACATCAGATTAGAACTCTTAACACACCCCCTTAATCTCAAGTGGGATGGTGTGGTCAGCACTATCAATGTCTAAGTGGTACCTCTGAAACTCAAATGCAGATGTACCCAAAGGTTTGGTAAACATATCAGCTAACTACTCCTCAGAGCCACAAAACATCAAACTAATCTCTCCATTATTGACTAACTCATGTATAAAGTGATAGTGAGTGTCAATGTGTTTACTCTTCCTATGAAATACATAATGTTTAGACAATTGTATGGTAGAATTGTTATCACAATAGATGGTTGTTGGTTCTTTTTCTGTATGTCCCATGTCCTTCAAAAGTCTTCTGATCCAAACTGCATGGCATGCTACTATAGTTGCTGCAACATATTTTTCTTCTGCTGAAGACATGCTCACAATGGGTTGTTTCTGAGAAGCCCAAGATATAAGACTAGTACCAAAATGAAAAGCATAACCAGATGTGCTTTTCCTATCATCAATACTACCTGCAAAATCAATGTCTGTGTACCCTATGAAAGTACAGTCCTGTGAATGAGTGTACCAAAGTCCATAATCAATTGTACCTGCAACATATCTTAGAATTCTTTTTGCAACTTTCCAGTGAGATTCTTTGGGAGATTCCATGAATCTAGAAATAAGACTGATAGCATACATCAAATCAGGTCTAGTAGCAGTCAAATACATTTAAATTCCTACTAATCTTTTTTAAATTGTAGAATTTACTATTAGTTCATCATCACTTTTGCTTAACTTGGTTCGTGTAGTAATGGGGGTTTCTGCTGGTTTACATTTTTCCATTCTGAATCTCTACAGAATGTTTGTAGCATACTTATGGTGACAGATGAAGATGCCATTTTCACTTTGATCAACTTCCAGACCAAGGAAAAACTTCATAAGGCCAAGATCAGTCATCTCAAACTCCTTTTTCATGTCTGTCTTAAACTCTTCTAGCATCAAATTTCGAGTATAGATCATATCACGGTTTCAGGAAATCTGTGGTAGGGTTTTTGTTTCTCAACAAGTTTCAAACCTACAAGTAGGTTCATCCTCATGAGAGACTCAATGAGGATGCTATCAGAAAGTCAGTAAAGATCCCATGAAAAAGGTGGTAAAGGATGTCACTATGGCAATTAAAAAATCCTCATTGAATGAAGAAGTAAAGAAAAAACTCACACCCAAGAACATGATAATGCCACGCATATATGGGTCACCAAAAATCCATAAACGAGGAATTCCAATAAGACCCATTGTCAACACAATAGGGTCCCCTACATATGACCTTGCAAAATACTTAGCAAAGAAGCTTAAACCCTTGGTTGGCAAATCTTTCTCGTTTATAAAAGACTCCTCTCATCTCGTGAGAATAATGATTAATTGGAGGACAGAGGGTAATGATCTTTTAACCAGTTTTGATGTTATATCTCTTTACACAAAAATTCCAATTGATGGTGCGATTGAAGTCATTAAAAAAGTATCTAATCCCGAAATTTCTAGCTTGGTTGAGATGTGTCTTAGGTCAACTTATTTATGCTTTCAAGGTGACATATATGAACAAAATGAGGGGATTGAAATGGGCTCACCACTTTCACCAATTGTGGCAAATCTTTTTATGGAGGAATTTGAAGAAAAAGAAATTATTTCATTCCCACATAAACCAAGATGGGGGCTAAGATTTGTAGATGATGTATTCAACAACTGGCCACATGGTGAAAAGAAATTGGAAGAGTTCTTAAACCACCTCAATAATCAATGTTAAAGCATTAAGTTCACCCTAGAAAAAGAGGAAGCCAAATCCATTCCCTTCTTAGATGTACTCATCACAAAGAAGCACGATGGATCTCTCTCTCACCAAGTATATAGAAACTCATACAGATAGATACCTTCACGATGATTCAAACCATCACCCATCCCATAAAATTGGAATAATAAATACGTTAGCCACTAGTGTGTGGAGAGTTTCTGACAATGATCACATAGAAAAGGAGTTGGAGCACCTCAAGGCAGCCCTCTTGAACAATGGATATAGAGAATGGGATATTGATAGAGTCATCCGGAAAGTAAAAATAAACAAAACAAAAGTTAAGAACGGAGACATGGCTCTTCCAAGGATCACCCTTCCCTACATCCAAGGTACTACAAACAAAATTGTGAAAATACTAAAAAATAAAAACATATGTGTTTCTTTTGTTCCTCCAAACTCATTAACAAATATGCTTGACAAAGCTAAAGACCCTATTGATCCAAAACAACAAAAAGGTGTTTACAAAACTCCATGCTCTTGTGGCGAGGCATACATAGGAGAGACTGGATGCTCAATCGAGACTAGGTTAAAAGAACATAGTGCTGATGTACGACATGATAGAATTAAAAACTCAGCAATTGCGGAACACTCTCACACTACCAAACATCATATATGCCTAGAAGATTCGAAAGTCTTAGCAATTGTCCCCAATTACTACAAAAGAAAAATTCGAGAGGCCATAGAGATTGAAAAATGCACTAAAAAATTCAATCGTGATGATGGTTTAAACTTAAAAGAAGCATGGAAACCTATTATACAAATATTAAAATAAAAATAGTAAAAATAAAACCCTATCCGACCATTGATTCCAACAAGAATAGGGTTTTTTATTACTATTTATCTTCCCTTTTAGAAACAAAAATAAGAAGTGCGATCCTCATTGAGTCTCTCCTGAGGATGAACCTGCTTGTAGGTTCGAAATTTGTTGAGAAACAAAAACCCTACCACATATTTCCTGAAACCGTAATTATTAAACTGCGGGTTCAATGAATATCCAGATAAAGACAAACAAGTAGAATGTTGTCTTCTTGATCTGTTTTGACATATAGAGTGTGTTCATTGCTTCTCCTATTGAATCCATTTTTAATGAGGTAAGAATCAATTCTATTGCACCAAGCTCTTGGAGCTTGTTTGAGACCATACAAGGCCTTTTTCAACTTACATACCTTGTGTTCTTGACCTTTGACAACATAACTAGGTGGCTGATCTACATAGACTTCTTCAAGAAGTATGCCATTTAGAAAAGTAGATTTTACATCCATTTGATAAATATGCCATTGGTTTTGAGCTTCTATTGCAAGTACAGCTCTGATGGTGTCCATCCTTTCTACTAGAGTGAATGTTTCATCATCGTCTACACCATATTGCTGAGCAAAACCTCTTGCAACAAGCCTTGCTTTGTACTTTTATATCTTTGATTTTTCATTCAACTTGGTCTTATAGACCCATTTTACACCAATGCGAATTTTATCTGATGGGAGATCAACAAGATCCCATGTCTGATTCCTCTCAATAGAATCAATCTCTTCATTCATTGCTTGGACTCACTGTGGATCTTTTGTTGCTTCTTCAAAACATGTTGGGTGACATGAAAATAGAGCATACTGTAGCTACTCATCAATGACATAAGTTTGTTCATATAACTCCCTTAAGCTTCTGGTTCTCTGGTTCTATAGTGGACTGTCTGCTGGTGTCCCTTCTTGTTGTTGTTGCTATTGTATTTCAAGTCTGGGCATTCTGAGTGGGTCTGGTGGTACTGGACTGTCTATCTCTTGAATATCTGTTGTATCAGTCCAACATTTATCTTCAATAAATTTGACATCTATGCTCACCACTACTTTCTTGGTGACAGGATTATATAGTTTATGGGCTTTCTGCTATTCACTATAGCTTGTGAAAATACACCTTTCACTCTTCTTGTCTAAATTCTTTCTTAAATCATTTGGTATGTGTGCGAATGAAACACATCCAAATATCCTGAGATGTGAGACACTAATATGAGTGCCACTCCATGATTCTTTAGGTATCTTGTCTTTGACACTTACTATGGGAGACTTATTCAGAAGATATACTGAACATGCAACATCTTCTCCCCAATATTCATTTGATAACTTCTTGTATGACAACATACTTCAAGCCATGTTCATGATGGTCCAATTCTTTCGTTCTGCAACTCCATTTTGTTGTGGAGTGTATTTGGTGGTGTATTGATGCTAAATTCCATGCTACTTACATAACTCTGCAAAATCATGAGAGACATACTCACCTCCACCGTCTGATCTAAGTATTCTGAGTGGTTTACCTGACTGCTTTTTAGTCAATGCTTTGAAGTCTTTGAATCTGGAGAAAGATTTTGAAATATTTCTGAGAAAGTAAATCCATACTTTCCTACTATATTCATCAATAAATGTTAGGAAATACAGACTACGTCCTATAGAATGGGTTTTCATGGGTCCACATAGGTCTATGTGAACTAGTTCAAGGTGTTCTTTGGCTCTAAATGTGGAAGCGGGGAAGTTGTCCCTTTGGTGTTTCCCTAAAATACAGTCTTCACAAGAACATGACTGTTCATTCATGATTGGTAATACTTTGACCATGGATTGTTTTTACAGATGAGAGAGACTCTGAAAGGGTATATGACCATACCTACAATGCCACAACCAGGTTTCATCTTGACTGGAGAAAGTATGAGCATATGATTGTGACAGGATAGCACTCCTAAAGATGAGTGGGAAAATTCTTTTCTTGGTCATTTCTACTTTGGATAGGAGTCTTCTACTAGGAGCTTTATCATAGACATCATAGTAGGAATCAATGAACCTAACATCATACTTATTCTAAATCGGTCAACCCACACTCATCAGATTGACTTTGAGATTTGGAACATATAATACATCATTTATGTACTTATTCTCATTCTATTTGGTAAGTATAGGTACAATACCTTTGCCTTGAGCATGAACAAGATAGTGATCACCCAGTTTGATATTTGAATTAATAGATGGATCTAGGTCAGAAAACAATGATTTGTTACCTATCATATAATTGTTGCATCCACTATCTAGCAACAACACATTTGATGGATGTTCTTCTTAAGTCACCTGGTATGATAGAAACATAACTTCTGACGAATGTTCTTCAACATTGGAGACATTTGCTCTGCCACTATTCTCATCTGCTTGCTTCTTTCTGCAATCACATTCATAGTGTCCATATTTCTTGCAGTAGTTACAATGGACATTGGACCTATTAGTCCATCTCTTGCCTCCTCTTCCTCTCTGATTTTGAGGGTTATAACTGTGCTCACAGTGATCTGTGTGTTCATGGGCAGTTCTATCCTCTATGGAATTAGAACTCCTTCCTCTTTTGCTTTGTCCTATGCCTCCTCAAGCTCGACCTCTGTTGAAAGAAGTTTGAGTGCTAAATGCATGAGATAGAGACTCGTCTTCCTAACTAAGTCTAGATTCATGAGACAAAAGCAACCATGTTAACTCTTCTAGGGTAAATGTCGACAAATCCTTAGATTCTTCTATGGCAGTAAACACCATAGAGAATTTCTTAGTGAGGCATCTAAGTACCTTTTCAACAATAGCCTTCTGATCTAGGGCTTTGCTATAGGGTTGGAATTGTGTGACAATCCCAGAAACCCTAGTCATAAATTGATCGACAGTCTCATTGTCCTTCATCTTAAGACTTTCAAATTGGAGTCGAAGGGTTTGTATTTTTACCGTTTTAACTTTTTCGGTACCTTTGTATGCAGATTAGAGGAGATTCCATTGCTGATGTGCAGTCGTAGCTCTAGCGATCCGTAGGAAAATGGACTTCTCAATGCAACTTTGGATCAACCACTTCACAGTGAGATTCCAATCTCTGCTTTCGTTGAGGGCCTTCTTATTTGCATTCGACATAGCAGCGACAGTAGCTGCTGCTAGTTCCGTGAACTCTCATTCAACCATATCCCAACACTTGTTGAGTTGTAAAAGGATCTGCATCTTGATAGACCAGAACTCATAATTCTTGTCGTTCCGCATTGGACCTAAGATTTCCTTCATGTTCAGATTTTCCATGGAGTATGACAACTGTTAAACTGACTGGCGCAAGTTTCTAACTAACACAGTGTGCCTCCGGGGTGCACCATCGGTGCAATTTTCCTTCTAGCAGGGTGAGCCATCGACGCAATGTTCCTTCTAGTAGGGTGAGCCACCGGGGCAGTTTGTCTTCATACAAGGTGTGCCATCATCTCAGTTTGCTTTCAGCCAAGGTGCGCCACTGGCGTAGTTTGTCTTCAGGCAAGGTGTGCCACTGGCGCTATTTTTCTTCAGGAAGGGTGCGCCCGACTCAGTTTGTCTTCAGGCAGGGTGCGCTAGGGTCTTTTCAGTGGGATATTTGAGGATGTGACTTCGCCGGATCGGGGTGCGACTTTGCCAGATCGTTGCTAATAAAAAATGTCACGGCTCGAGTCTTTTGTCTTTGTCCCATGCTGCAACTTCCAGATGTGTGTGTGTGCTCTCTAGCTTTTGAAAAGGATTACCCCAAAAACAAGGTTTAAGGATCAGGCCGTCATCTTTGATACCATGATAAAGTTGCAAGGACACATAATAAGAGCGGAAACACAAAGGGCATATTGATTGTCTTCTCATTATTTAACTCACATCTATATAGTTTCACATAACACCAAAACCATCGGCTAATACAATGGGCTAGTGAATACCATGGGACGACTAATGACCAAGTCAACAACTAACTCAACTAACTCAACCAACAACGACACATGAGATTACAACTCTTAACAGAGCAAATAAGAAATAACTTCTTCATAGCACTTAATTTGTGATCTATCCATGTTCACCGACCAAGTTAAGTGAGTATACTCATATAATATATATCATCTCATGTAATGTGTGTATCCATGTTCACCGACCAAATTAAGTGGGTATATTGATATAATATATAGCATCTCATGTGATGTGTGTTTAATAGAACCTAAATATTTAATCTTTTAACAAAGGCTGGAAAACAAATTACATGAAAGGCTTAAGTGACTTTTTCTTTTGTGTTATAGCTGGTCTTGATTTCAGAAAACATAAACTTGATGGATATGGGCTTATGTTTTGCCTACTAATTTATATCAAACTAGTCCATATAAGCAAGCGTCGGGGGCACCAAATGATATGAAATATCTATTGAACGTCATGGCTCACGGTAATAATAATTCCATTTTTTAATTGAATTTCTTTTGATAAGTCCAATTTTAAAATTGATTTTCTTGTCGTATTTAATACCTGTTATTGTACTTTGTTATTGGACTTTTTTTCTGAACATGTTTTAACATTAAGTGGACTTTTTAAGTTCTCCACTGCCTTTCGGTTCATTTATTGAGAAGTTATTTTCCATAATTTAAACATTAAACGTTTTATTATTTAAAATATAAATGATTTTTTTAAAAGTACACGAAAATAAAAATTCTGATTAGGTTTAGTACTATGATTAAACTTTACTTAAAAATTTTTTAAGTGTGAAAATAAAAATTCTGAGTGGCTGGAGTATTTTTATGATTTTAAGTAGATGATGATAAATAAAGTTCACAAAAATCAGAGGGAAATTTAAGAAAAAATGATAAGATATTTATTGGTTTATTTTAATCATGGAGAGAAGTTTTAGTAATTAATTTTTTTTAATGAATTAATAAGTTTTTTTTCAACCGAAAAAAACGTACTATTGCTATTCCTTGAATCAAATAGTACAAAGATATTCATTTTTTTTGCAAAAAAGGTATTTTCTACATAATCATGATAGTGGTCCCATAGACTGCCTCCAATTAACATCATTGTCCATGCTAGACTATACATATCAGAATAGACAATGACCTTACAAAAAGTGTGCTATTCCACAACAAAAACCTTAACTTAAGCATTCTAGAAGAAATAAACTTCGCCACATTCCAGCATGCTGGAATCCATCCATTCCTCCCAAAATAATAAACCTTTAGTGCCTAGTAAAGCTTGCTTTGATAAATCATCAGCCTGTCCATTGTGTTCACGAAAGTTGTGTGAAAAGGAGATCTGTTCCTGCATATCAATCTCCATTTTAGCAAGCCTACACCAGTGGGAAAGTGCAATAACATTTAATCCAAATTCTTTTGCTGCCCATTTGATAGTAACACGTGAATCGCCATAAACCATAATATTAACCAACCCAAAAAGGTTGGCACATTTCAAAACAACCCACAGTGCTAAAAGTTCTACTTTCATATTCCTTCCATTCCCACAGTTGAGACGAAGAGTATAAAAATGTCCCTCATTCAGATATATAACACCACCAGCAGCACAAATACTGTTCTGAGCAGCCCCATCAAAGAACAGTATGGGTTGATTAACAACAAAGGAAAACTGTCCAATCCTTCTCTCCTCTGCTAAAATGTGTTTTGCAGAATATTGTGTGTTAAATTTGTAGCAATAAGTCCACATGTCACCACATCCGGCACTTTATCCTGAAAGGTAATCAAATTCCAGAAGTACCAAAGAGCCCAAGAAATAAAAATAGGAACTTGTAATGTTTCTTTGGAAGCACGTGACCAATTCAGCAAAGCCTCACCAAAATCAACATTCTCCCATACCTTTGTGATTGCTAGCTTTGAACAACAAAAATCCCAAACTTTTTTACCAAATGGGCAAAATACAAACAGATGATTGATAGATTCAGAATTCTCCTTGCATAAAATACACCAATTTGGTCCATTCCAACCACACTTTGTGAGATTATCCCAAGTTTTCAAAGTTCCCTGTAAAGCATGCCATAAAAAACATTTGTGCTTTAAAGCAATATTCCACTTCCAAATCTTTTTATACCACCAGTGTTGTGGAAAGATATACTTCTCCTGCATAATTCTGTCATATGTAGTTTTAGCTGTGACAATTCCAGTTTTTTCATTCCCAATCCACATCAACCTATCTTCACGATCTGATAAAGTAATACCAGCCGAACCAAGAGTACTAACATAGGTATCCCAAGAGATGGCGTCCTCACCAATCAATCCCAAATCAAAGGATTGTAACCAATATGTTTGCCCATAAAAATTCCTCATACGATCTAACGAAGATAGACCATATATTTTTAAATAATCCCATATCTTATTTGAAAGACAAACATGTTCATTAATACCCAGAATATAGTCTTTGCCAACCTTGATGGCCTTCCCGTTACCCACTTGCCACCTCAAGTCGCCAATGATCCAACCTGAAACCTTAAGCAATCCATGCCATAAAGGAGAACAACCAGGACTCGAAGGCATATTCGATCTGATCCAATCAACCAAATTCATATTAATATATTTCACAAAGGAAATCTTGGACCAAGGATTATGATTAAAGAGGCACCTCCAAAGGCTTTTGGCCCTGAGTGCCATACTGAAGGATTTTAAATCCTTGATTCCCCAGCCACCATAAAGCTCAGGTCTAGAGACCGATTCCCATCCCGTCATCACCAAAGATGCCCTATCAATACCACCGGACCACAGGAAATTGAACATCAGTTTTGTGATAACATTTAAAATATATATAGGGATCTCGAGGAGCGATAACCAATATACAGGAACACCCAGCAGAACAGCCTTGACCAGAGTTAGTCTGCCTCCCACAGAGAGCAATCTATATGCCCAGTGAGAAATTCGAGCCTCAATTTTCCGAACCAGCCACCACCAATCCTTGATCTGATAGTTGTTGGGTCTCAAGTAAAAACCCAAATATTTGAGCCCATCATCCAATGGATGGCAGTTGAAAGGCAAAATAGAAGCAATACCTTTTCTTTAATCAGAATCCACATTATGATAATAGAAGCTTGACTTTGACAGACTTACCTTCATCCCAGAAATACGACAGAAACAATTCAAAATATTCCGGAAGACCCCCCACTCAGCAACAGTAGCCAAACCAGCCAGCAGCACATCATCCACAAAAATCAGATGTGTAATAACACAATCGATCCCTAGTTCAATGCCCTTAAGTAAGCCATCCTGCTTAGCAAAATTTAACATTCTACTAAGAGCATCGACAATCAAAAGGAACAATAAAGGGGATAAGGGACATCCTTGCCTGATTCCCCTCGAACACTTAAAAAAAGAAGAAGGTGAGCCATTTATCAAGATAGCAATGCTAGCCGAAGAGACACATGACATGATCCAATTAATGACAAGAGGGGGCACCCCAATTTGGATCAATATAAGCCTTAAGAATGTCCAATTCACCCGATCATATGCCTTTTCCAAGTCTAATTTAAGCAGCATAGCACTGATTCTACGGCTCTTAATGGAATGTTAATAAGTTATAAATATATTTATTATTAAAAATATTTGGAAATGAAATATAATGTGGGTATAATATGGTGATCATTTAAAAAAAAATGTTTTTCATTCTCTATTGGCTTAGTATCACAAAGATTATAATTTTTTTTTGCAATTGGTCCAATCCTTAATTCCATGTGGCACCTTAGGTTAAGAGTTCATTATGATTTTTCCATGTTAATTTTTTTCTTTTAAAATAATTATAGTAATAACATAGGTTTAATATTCTATATTGAAGTTAACAAATCCTTTTATAATATCTTAATATTTTCTTACCTTTTATTTCTTCATTGCACCACTATTATTTTTAAATTTAAGATGTTAGAATTTTTTTGATATTAATACTATGCATAATCTTTAAGAATTTAGTGAAAGAATCAACATCTTTATTCAAATAATGAAATTGTGTGTAAACATTAGATATCTAATCATAGTCATACTCTAAAGACTAGCTTCAAAGATTAGGATTGGGTTAGGGTCTTTTTTGGATTTGCTCCATATATCTCCATATTTCTTTAATGAATTTCCTCTAAAATGCATTCATGTTGATAGGCACTACCATAAATTCATATTAACCTTGGATGTATTAAGTATGATTTTTTTTATTAAAAACACCTATAAACATCCTCTACTTGAAATAACTCTTGTTAACATGGATTTATGTTAACTTGCTTTTCTCTTTTATTTTTAGTGTGTTAACATTTTTTTGCAAGAAAAAAATTGTGATTTCAATTCATTGAACAAGAAATCACATTCCTTTGGTGCTCATGGAAGAAAACAAAAATGAAGTTCACTTACTAAATGCATTTACTAGAGTACAAACAAAAACTTACTTGCAATACTACAAGAATAAAATTACATAAATATCATTTATTTCCCTTTAAAAATTAATCATCATATTGTCCCTTTCTCTCTTTTTTCTTTAGTATTTCTTGCCAACCTCCCAAATAATGATCCATAGTAACCACCTATAAGTTTGTAGGCAATAATTTTGGATTCATAAGGGGAACTAATTATTTATTTGAGGGTCCTGATATGAAGATGGTACCCTCTTTCATTGAAATGGAATCGCATGAGCACTAAAAATCAATAGTGTGCACATGCTTTCAAAACCGCACACGTGCTCCTAGTCCGGTAGTTGCCGAATTTCCATGCAAGAAACCACGTGGATAAAGGAGTGTGCATGCACATTCTAAAATTTCCTAAATGTTATCAATGTGTGTGCGTTTTCAAAGTGTGCATGTGCTAATGACATGTGTGTGTTGCTTTGTGTAATAAAAAATAGGTCATGGCCCATTTTTGCCCCATTCTACCTCATTTCCATGGTGATTGTGGCTTTCACAGAGAGAATAAACAATGTGAGTGTGAATTCTCCACCTACCAACCATCTATCCAAGTGTCTTGACCATCCATCTCGGTAATATTCTTCTCAACATACTCATTTTTATTTGTTTTGTCTATGATTTAATAAAAAAAACTAGATTGTAAATGAATCATAATTTAAACAAAATCATTATTTGTAAGTTTGCAGATTGTCTCTCCTTCATCATAATGGAATAAAAATGGGAAACAAACCCACAAAAAAAACAACCCTGAGGATAACCCAAGCACACAAAATCCTGAACCAAATCTAGTAGTAAACATTAACCTCGAGGAGAACCCAACCACATAAAGTCAAATTAACCAACATTTAAACCAATTCAGAACCATGGTTCAAGATATTAGAACCACGAGGGAACCATTGAGAATATCCTTAGCTACATACCTTAATAGCATTATTGCCTCAGTTGACAATTCCCATGGTCAATTGTTGATCATAATTGAGTATAAGGACAATATGAGATAGCACTGTTCCATTGGTCTCATTGAAGGAAAAATCAAAGATTTGAACATTTAAAAAAAAACTATAGTTATTTTTTTCATTGACCCCAGGATTGGAAACCCTTTCATCCACACAAATGGTGCCTTTACATGGATTGGTGCACATACAATTCATGGAAACAAAACTGGATGAGTTGTTGGTTTATGGTTTTCGACAAACCTCCTTAGAATAATAGGGAGGTTCCACTATACTTTCTTTAGAAACTATATGTTGAGTTCATGTCGGGTCTCCATGTGAACTATTTTGACATTAGTGAGTTTTGGGGGGTTGGTCTTGGATCTTCCCAGGATCAACCAAGCGCTAAGTGTAACCCAATGAGAGGGCCACCTAATCCTAGGTGTATGTATACCCCCCCCCCCCCACAGACACCTTAGTTACTAGATCACCTAGTTGAGACTACCATTTCCTTATGACAACTTACACATAGTGTACTACAACACAGTTCATTTGTGGCATCATCCAGGCATGACCCATCAGGTGTAGTTCCTTCAAAACACACTAATAATGGACCATCCATCAAAGCTAGTCAGGAAAAGGATTCTTCTGATAGACAAGCATTACCCCATCGCTACTCTCACTATAGGCATACTTGCCAAAGCGTGACAGACGATCCTGCACAAGATATTTTTTTGTCTGAGGTTAGTATGATTTGTAAATGATGGTAAATCATTGCGTATATTTTTAATTGTACATTTGACCATTATTATATAAACGTTGCTTAAAGTATTTAGTACTTAACTGATTTCTTTTGGCATGTACAGTTGTTCTGAGATGAAACAAATGCATCAAGGTGGGATGCAATTATTCCTCCAAACCTTGATTCTACCATGGAAGAAGTAGAGGATATTGTAACACCTCACATACATGTTTTTGAATGACCACATGATTGTAGGATTTAAAAATGGATTAGTTGCAATTGTCAAAGTTTTTAATGAGAAATTTAAATCTTAATGTTGTTGTGTTTCCATAGGTTCTTGTCGAAGAGATAGAGTATAGGTCTCCACCCGGGCTAGGCATATCACCCCTCACCTAGGTAACTTGTGTGAAATTAATTATCTTTGTATGGTTAATTTACATGTTTTTTCCATTAATAAAACATATTACATATGCTTATGCATGCGCTATCTTCCACAATCCCATCATGATACCACCCATCCCTCCCTATATTCCAGATAATTCATTTTTTCCACAGTTCATGTTGAGTCTCGTGACTGAGCACCCTACCCCCATGATTGGCATACCCATTCTGTAATGCCAAATTATTCAATAAATAGAATTAATATAAATATGTATATATATCATAACATTACATAATGTGTTTAATAATTAAATTAACATAGTTGGTGATTAATTAAAAATTAACTAATTATGATTAGTGCATGAAAAATCCCCCTGCAAAAGGGGGATATTGGATGGGGATTTATAAAGGAATGGTTGGATAGGAGTAAAGGGGGAATGGATGAAGTTTATAGGGGGGGATTGGGGGGAGAATGGAACGAAGGGGGAAAATGGTCAGAAAAAGAGAGATTACTTGAAATTGAAAAGGGGGAAGATTACTTGGCATAGCCTACTGGTTGAGGCCTCGTGGGGATCTCGACTGAAGCTGAGGGTATTGGTTGGGAGTACAATGGTACCCAAGAATTTATTTGGGAATGGATATCAATTGCACACACTCAAGGAGTTTATTGGTCTACAACCTAATAGGTCAAACTACCACTGCATTCTCCATGTAAGTATCATTTTATTTCGAAGTAATTAACCCTAATTCTATGATGTACACGAATGAAACAAAATTATATTGAATTATTTTTCTTCTCTATCTATAGAGTAACTCTGCATAAATGATCCCATTTTTATATATAACAGAAATATGGAAATTTTATTTAGAAATGGTAATGTTTGTTCGTGTTGTAGAAACCCAATTAGGAAATTCACAAGAGGCATTTCACATCGCCCCCATAGGGTGATGCCATCCCTTGTACAACCAATGCGTCTATATTGTAACCCACACCCATCCCCTCTTGTGGTTCCCCCACCTATCCATCATTCACCAATCAACTATCACATCCCTCTCCCAATTTCACCCACCACTAAAACCCCATCCCCTACACTCACATAGGATCCATCCATTGCACCTACATCATCCCCCACCCATGTACCTACATCAGGAATCACACATGTACCTACATCATCCCCCTCCCTCATATCTACATCAACCCCCTCCCCCACCATTTCCTCGCAGCAAGTTGTCTATCCTAGTGCTCCAATTCCTAGCAAGGAATGGAAATCTCCCGCAATGCCTCAGATCTTCATAGTGAGATTTATAAGTTCATTAAAATCGTATAAAGCATGAACGGAATTCATAAAATAATGCATTTTTATTTTATGTATCAATTGATTTTTGTAATTGTTCCAAGGATCCGTTGTTGAGAGGCTTGGAAAGAGGAGACGAGAAACCCCATTATGGTATGTAGTCTCATCTTAGGTGATTACTCAATATTTGAATTCTAAGTGTATTTTTTAAGTGTACTAACTGATAGAATTGTGGGAAAAACTATTATGTTGTTATTTCCCTTTCAAATCCCGAAGAGATAGTCTAGACCCAGACGCAGGAAGGCTCAATCTTCCTCCATATCAAAGAGGAGGAAGATTGATTTTGGAGATTATCCTAGGGGTTCCGAGGCTGGATAGGGTGATTGAGACACCCACTTAGTACATTCTCCACGATGTGTCATTCTCGGAAGGAGATGCTTATTTGTGTTTAGGCCACGAGCTACCCTTATTCCATTTTTTGGCATGAGCATCCATTATATGCATTGGAAAGGATGTTCCATTTTGTATAAAAATGTATATTTGGACCTATTTCCAATACAAATACATGACTTTCATCTGGTGTATATGACATTGTGTTTATCCATTTTTACATTAATGATGTGGATTTCATGTTATATATTATGAATGCTACTTTGTTCATGGTGACTATAATGAGTTCTTGTTAGTTTGATTGAATTAATTTATACACTTATATATACTAATGGGAATGAATGGCTAGGATGATTATAAAAGGTATAAAGAAAACTGATCATGCTTGCTTGAGAAATTACTCATGTGTTAAGGAATTCTACAACTAGGGTGTAAAGGAAGTCTTGGTCCACTGTTGTACACTCAATTGAAGCTACTTTACACAAAAATAAGTAAGAAAACCATAATTGAAATTGAGCACAAGTAAATGTTCCATATCTCTAATATGAAATCAAAGAAGCTACTAATAAATAACCCTTGCACAACTACAACTGCAGACACATTAGGTTGGATAAATAACCCAGAGGATAAAAAATACTTTTCAAGGCTTGGCACAATGCGTCCCATGTAGTGATTCATGTAGTTTTGTTGTTGGGTAGCCTATTCATCTTTATGCTTGAAAAACATCTCTACCAATGTTTGGTTAGACTTCCACCAAGCTTGGGAAAGTCCCTCTAAATGGTTACATCCATGGTAGTGTTTCTCTTTGGTCATATCTAGGTAGGCTTGGAAGTAGGCAGTGATGTTGTAGATCCAAGAATCCAAAACTTCTTTGTGCATATCACCACCATATTTAGGTGATGAAATTATGGTGTCTAGCTAGAAGTTGCAAGTGGAAACCATAAGTTGAATTTTAAGGGATTCAATGAATGATCATGAAGATTCTTCTATAATGATTTGTAGACTATGTTCTTCATTGTTGTATTAGTTATCATTTCTAGGAGCCATGTTAAGAGGTAAACATTGTGTAAAATATTAATATATGCAAAGGGAAACTGTAACTTATGGATATGGTTAGGGTTTTTCGAAAGATGTTTGTTTGAAAACTGAGGAGAGTGGCATAACCCTAGAAGAAGGAATGATATGGGAGGGTAGGATCCATAAACCCAACAAGGTTTGCAACACTATGGAAACATTTAGTGTGGGATGGAGGCCTCCAAAAAACCCCCAAAATTACTAGATTTGGGTGGACATTAAGACTAAGGAACTAGAAAAAAAAGGTGTGTTAAAGAATAGTCCATTGCTTAGAGAAAATGGATAAGATAACTAGTTGTAGAAGGTATATGGGTTAGAGGATAAACCTAAAAGAACCCAAACACTTGAGAAATATGGGTTGAGAAAATAGAAGAGGGTGTGGGGTGTGTGGGAGTAAGGATCCACAAACCCAAAATACTAATACATCTAAATGAAAAGAACGAGGCTAGTGATATTATTACTCTAATACCAAATGATTATAAGAAACAACCTACTTACAAAAAATATTGAGAGATAGATTATGGATGAGATTTTTGGTCTTTCCTTGGGCACTAAGTTTGAGAGAGATGTTGACATTCAATATAATCAGGGAAGTGTCCCAAACCCTAGGACCTAAACTAAAATTCTAATCATATAGGACAAATAATGATACCTAAAACCACCACACGTGGCCTCCTAAGGGCATCCTTAGGCCCTAAAGGAAGCTTCTAGGTATCTAAGGCAAATAGGGACACCTCTAAACACTAGACATGTCTTGCTGAGGGCTTCCTTGACTTGTTACAAGGGGTATTAGTACCACTATATTGTTCTTATAAGTATGTATGGGTCTCGATCCATTATACATATTTAGGGGAGGAAGGTCATGCCTTAGGACCAAATGTAATATTTGAACATCTAGTATCAATAATGATGTATGAAAACACCAAATATGACCTCTTCATGATATCCTTGGCCTCCAAGAAATGATATCAAATCCTTCATAATATATTGAGCATTGCATATGGATTTTGAGTTCTTAACATGGTCAAAGGAAGAAAACCAAAGTCTTATTCCCTAAAGGGATATTTTATGCATCTAGGGTACAAGTGATGACTCAAACCACCACACGATATCTCTTCTAGAATAGCCTTCATGTAAAAGTTGGGATATAAAGGAAAGCACTAGGTATGGATGTCCCTAGACATGGTTAGGGGAGGAATCTTGGGCCTTGGAAAAAAAATTTAGCTTCTAGGCATCCAAGACCAAAAACAATATTAGAAAGCGTCACACATTACCCATGCACAGTGCCTCAAAGCACCATACATAACCTCTCAAGGGCATCCTTGGTTTCAAAGTGTGGATGGTGATTCCATTAGGGGGTTGTGGGCACTAGGTGTGGGTATTAGTGACATGGACATTGTCAATATAGTAAACTCAAGCTTGAGTCCCTCAAGAAAGCTTTGAGGCATCTAGGGAAAATATGGATTACTAAAACCACCCACATAATCTCCCAAGGGTATCGTTCAAATATTTGTTATATATATTTTATTGTATTTTATTTAGTGATGCACAATGTGAATAAAGACTCAATTTTGTATAAGACTAAATTGCAAGAAAACAATAACCTTTGCTTAGTGGACAAACTTTAATAAGGTGAGCATATGTTAATTAATTTCTTGATATAGTTATTGGAAAGAACATGTTACTTAATTTTTTGATATAATCATTAATTATCTATTAAAAGAATAACCCGTAAATCTATCAATACCATTATCATGTACCAATAGCTTAGCAATAATGTGCCATGTACTTTTGCATTGAATGAGTAAATTATGTGTCCTTGCTTGAATAGTTATGTTGTTAAAATGATATCAGTTCATTGAAATCATAGAAATCTTGGATGAAATGAGTTAAATGAGTATTCTTGATCCAATAAGTAAGTAATGCCCTACTATACCTTATGTAAAATATTCAAATCCAAACACATGCCATTCTATACACAAGACATAACAAATAATATGAACTTTTATTCAGTTAAAAAGGGTAAACAAAAGACTCGTTGTGAGCACCTTAACAAGGCACTGCATAATTTTTGTTAAACATCATGTCACATGAAGGTAAACCTAGTTTATCCTTTCAAGAGAAACCAAACAAAACCATAGTTTATTATATCATTAAAAAAGACCTCATGGTCCCAAGGCCAAGGGGTTTCAGTACTTGACCTAATCATGCAAAAAGTGCATAGTCACTTACCGAGGAAAACACTAGTTCTTCAGATCAATGAACATGACGAGAATTGGGTGATGGACCTATGGGAGAGAGGTGTCCCTAGATGGGATGCATTGTCATGATACCAACAGAGTCAACAATTTGTTAATCTGATCCATGGTCATCATTTTAAGGTGAGTTTCAAGTCACATCCCAAAGCCTTTTAGGGACACTTGGTGATTTTGTTATTAGGGCATAAAAATTGAACATAGCATCAGAACAAAGTCATAATCTCTTGCATGTATTTTTGGTCATGTTTGACATGGGAGCACTACCCGTAGTCCCAAGGTTGATGGGTTTTAATACTTGACATAATTATGCAAAATGTGCATAGTCCCTTACTAAGAAAAACCCGAGTTCCTCAGATCAATGAACAAGATTAGCACCAGACAATGGAGCCATGGGAGAGAGGTGTCCTATATAGAATGCATTGTCATGAGGCGAAGGATTCGATGGTTCATCGATTCGAGCCACGATCATCATTTTATGGTGAGTTGTCGGTCACCTCCTAACGTCTTTTAGGGACACTTGGTGGTTCTATCATTAGGGAATAAAAATTGAACCATGCATCAAAATTGATTTCCATAAGCTCATGCATGTGTGTTTGTCCATGTCGACATGGTATCACCACCCATGGTCCCATGTTTGAGGGGTTTCAGTACTTGACCGAATAATGAAAAAAGTGCATAGTTACTTACTGAGAAAAAACCTAGTTCCTAGGATCAATGAACAAGACAAGCATTGGTAGATGGAACCATGGGAGAGAGGTGGCCCTAGCTAGAATGCATTGTCACAAACCCAATGGATTGAACAATTCATTGATCCAAGCTATGATCATCCTTTTATGGTGAGTTGCATGTCGCCTCCAAAATCCTTTCAGGAACAATTGGTGATTCTCTCAATAGGGAATAAAAATCTAGGCATTGTAATTGAGTTCCATAATATCACACATGTGTGTTTGGCCATGTTCGACATGGGCACACCACTCACAGTACCAAGTTTGAGGAGTTTCAATACTTGACTCAATCATGCAAAAAGTGCATAGTCACTTACTGCGAAAAACCCTAGTTCCTGATATGAATGAACATGATGAGCACTGAGAAATGGAACCACATGAAAGAGGTTCCCCTAGATAGAATGCATTGTCACGAACAAAACATAGTTTATGGTTTGTCAATCCGAGCCACGACCATCATTTTATGGTGAGTTGCAGGTTGCCTTCTAAATCCTTTTAGGGACACTTGGTGATTTTTTCATTAGGGCATAAAAGTTGAACTGAGCATTGGAATTGAGTTTCCTAACCTCATATCTGTGTGTTTAGGAATGTTCAGCATGGGAACGATACCCACGGTCCCAATATTGAGGGTTTTCAATACTTTAACTAATCATGCAAAAAGTGTATAGTCACTTACTGAGAAAAACCCTAGTTCCTAATATCAATGAACAAGACGAGCACTAGATGAAGGTGTGATATTTTAGAAGATCACTCAATTGTAGCAAACCCCAGTAAAACTCACTCAATAATAACAAAGAAGAGAAGAAGAACTGTTGAATCAATAATCACTCATTAACAAAAGAAATGGAAAAAACTGATGTATCATACATCAACTGTAAGCTGGCACTGTGAAAAGTGAATAATAACTGAATATAATCAAATGAATTCAAATACCTCCTAAGCTCATTCGAATTCTCCTCAATGTTTGGCTTGGATGACATTGGAGACATCATCTAATCAGTGATAGTAGTCACAAGTGGTAAAACATTAGTGGAATTAGTCTAACTGAGTCTAACTGGTGCATGTGGCACAAATCTAGGGAAGGAGACTCCAATGTGGATGCCTGAGGAGCTATCAGTAGTCAGTATAGCTGATCTAGTCTCTCTGGAGGTCTATCTAAGTGGTTCAGTCAGTTAAACTAGTAATCAATCCTCAAATCAAGGAATGAATCCACTAATCATGGAACTGACTGGAGAATCTCATAAATAGGTGGAAGAGGGTGCACTTGTACTCCAGTGATGAAAACAAGGCCGCATCTGTGGCTAGGAGGGCTAGAAATGAGCAGAAACAGGCTTCGAGGGATGAAAAACTGAGGACTAGGTGATGGGAGACTACCATACTAATGACTGGATGCATGCATGATTCCTGGATGCATGCAGACATGCAAATATAAAAAATGATAGTGAAAATATTCCAACAGAAGGAACAAGGATCATATAAGGGAGGTTCCACTTTTCCTCAATGAAACTAAACATGAACCCTCCTTGGTAATTAATATTTACTATTGGAAATAATTTCTTTATGTGATTAAACATTAATTTATATTATTTAATTTTGACCTAATACCTATATGAAAACGGAACCTAATATCTACATGCAAAAGGATAATTACTACCTACATGAAAACTACACCTAATGATGAAAAGCAATAAAGGTTTCTCCATCCAAGCTACAGGGGGAATACAATAAAATGGAGAGTATTCCACTAGGGAGGGGACCCTTGGGGTAAGTGTTGAGGATAAATCAATAATAAGGAGGTTGCAAATATTGTTACCGAAAAAGTTGCTCTCGGAAATTATAAAAATACCGCATATACATTAGACTCATGTACAATACTGTTGATTTCAAATACATATACAATCCCTTCAGGATATACAATTCCCGAGGACGTCATAGTGGTCTCTAAAGAAACCATTTTATTGTTCTCTCCTTGATGTGCTATCTCTATATTCCTTTTAGAACCTTGGAATGAAAAATGATGGTACAATTAGTGTCCTCATACATTACATTCAAATAAGGACATTACATACATGAAAAAAATGAATTTGAATTGGAATTAATCAACGAAAAGGAACCCTTAAAAATAACATACCACATTGTGTCAACATACCTATTATCATATAAACATGCTTTCATTCATGTGAACGGTCTAGATCCTCTTTGTTTCTAATGTTCTCCATCAATCTCTCATGCTCTAAACTAGGTAGGAAGTAGCATACCTCATGTAAGGTCTTTCTAGACATTGTTTGCAATTGGATGTTTGTACAAATGTCGAGGTTTGTAAAGTGATAGATCACTGCACCTGGTCTATAATCCATGAATACATAATAATGAATATTTCTTGATTTTTCATCATGTGTAAGATATTCACCCTTAACAACCATCGAGCCAACTGGAAAATCATTACCTTCATCATTAGTTAAAAACGTGTTGAGAGTTTGATTCCATTGTATACATTGTGCCAACCAATAATCAGTGTGCCAATCATTTTATTTTGGGGAAGCAACTGCATATAAGTGTCCTATAAAAATGCGATGTATGGTCAAATACAATGTGTAGGAGTTTAATAACATAATTAAATCAAAATAAAATCAGATTCTTATATAGGATTTGATATATCTCTACTTGGTTGTACAAGATCAGAGATATGATCATACTCTCGTGAAAAAGATTATTGGACCCCCTCTAATTGGGTTATTTCAAAAAATACATGTGGATCTAGCACAAGTGATACACGTTCCCATTCATCAACCTTGTCAATTGATTCACAATCATCTCATTTTCCACTACTAGAAGGCCCACAAAAGCAAGCCAGTTTTTGAGTCCATACTTGGAATAAAGGTTTGTTTGAGATTTGAACTAAATGAAATCCATGAGTTCCTTGTACTATGTCGCAATGATATGATTGTGATCGATCCATGTTGACCACTTCCCATAAATTTTTGAGTACATGTCCTGTCCATGTTAAATTCCACCGCTGTTGAGCACCGATTGACATTATTGTAGAGCACCATTGATTTATGGATTTTTCATCTAAAAGATGATTATTTGTTGTAAACTTCATCTTCTCCTTTTGTAGTGCAGTTTTGATGCATGCCCCGACCCCATAATGCTCATCTTTTGCAATATACCTAATAGTATGTTACTCTTAATAAATTATTAGCAATTAGATTAATTAGTCATTAGTGGTCAAAGGTCACCTTGTCTTAAGGTGTGACCGTTCATAAATTACTATGCATATATAATGTCAGTATTTCAATGTAATAATCATCAATCAATTATTCAAAAATATATTTATATCAATAAATATTTCAACATGTAAACATGGTAGCTTACAAGTGGTATCAGAGCCTTTACTCCTTCGTGCATTCGATTTCCTACATTCTCTCCATCATTTCCATTCTTCACCTTTTCATCTCTCCATCACCAAATTCTCCAATCTCCGGTCAACTTCCTCCCTCTGCCTACCATTCCTTTCATCTTTCCATTCCTCCCATGGCCAACGCTTCTCCTCCCACATTTATGTCCCTCATTCAATCCTCACACCCACCAATCACAAACTCCCTCATTTCCCACTCAGACCGCCCTCAAAACTTCTCACTTACCATCCCTACGCTCCCTTGCTTACCCTACGCACTCATCAACTCCTTCGTTCACCTCCTCCTTTGTTGCACTAACCCTCTAATGGCCCACTCCTTTATCCACTCGCTCCCTCCACACTGCATCTCTCACTCGTGCACTATTCCCTTGGCCCTCCCACCATTATGCTTCACTCTACGTATTTCCAGCCTCACCCCCGTGCTGCTCCTCTACTCCCATGCAGCTCTGCCCCTCTAGCCCCATGCATATCCACTCCTGCTCTCACTCCTCTTGATGCTCCCTCTACTCCTATCCGCAGCACCCCCACCAGCCACCACCACTCCCCTTATTGCTCCCATCCTTCCACGTTGTCGCTCTCCTCCCCAGACACGGCTCTCCTCCCCAACCATCGCTCTCCTCCACGCCCTCCTGTGCTGCCTCTGCTCGACGACCAACACCCCCGCAACCTCCTTCTACCTCCTACATTCAGCTCCCCACACCACCATACGCCTCCCTTCAACTCTTCACTCTCCTGCTCCCACACTATCTCGCTGTTCCCAGCCCTCACCAGCCCTCACTCCCATGTCACTCCCTCACGCACTCTGCTCCATCACTCATCTCCCTACCCTTCTCTCCCAACCACTTGCTCCACGTTTTTGCGTAGGGTTTTATACCCTACCTTTTCACAAAAAATAATAATATAATATTAATATAATAATATTAATTTTATTTTAATATTTGCAAGACCTTCTAAAAACTATTAAAATATTATAATAATAATATTATTAACATTTTAATAATAAAATATTATAATAATAATATTATTAACATTTTAATAATAAATTATTATTATAATTAATATTGCAATAGTTAACAATTTCACAAATAATTTGTGAGGGGACAAAAAGAAGGAATATTTTTAAGTTGGAATCATTATGTTCCCATCTTTTGACGAGCTCATGCATGGCCAAAAGCCGAGAAGGATTATTGAATCTAAACTCAAAGAAATCGAAAAGAGATGGATTAAGGAAGAGGAAACGTACACAAAATTGAAAATGGTTGTATAGGAAATAAAAGAAGAAATAGACAGGAAGAAAGTAAAGGGAGAAGCTATTGTGACTCATGAGTTCTCCGGTCAAGATGGGAACTGTATCGGCACTCACGATAGAAGAAGGGACTACGACCATAAAGGAAGAATCTATTTCATTTCCAGAGTTCTCAGGTCAAGAAGAGATGGGATCTACAACCATGACAAAAGAAGTAATTGTGAGTCTCAAATTACCAAGTGAAAAGGAACAAGGGACTACTACAACCATAATGGAAGAAGCTATTGCGACTCTTGAATTCTTAGGTCAAGTAGAGCTGGGAATTGCACCTGAACTCACGACAAAAGAAAGAACTATGACCATAATGGGAGGAGTAACTACGTCTCCTGGTTTCCCAAGTAAAGAATAACTAGGAACTGTTGTGACTCCTGATTGTTTAAATAGAAAAGATCCTGAAGTTGCTACTACCTCCAGAAAATAAGGGAAGCCATGCCGACCACCTCCTTATATTCCTCCTCACAAAATATCCAGGCCCACAGATTCCAAGAGGGATAACAAAAGACATCCCAACTAAAAACCTCAAAATGCAATACTCAGTAAAAAATATGCACGTCTTCCAGAAATTCGTTGCGGTTTCTTCCAAGTTAGGGAAGTAAGTCGCATTAATGCGCCAGCCGAAAAGTCTATAAAGATGTTGAGTGGTACTCAAGGACAAACCAAACACCATGTTTGGATTCCTAGTCAAAGCAAAGTACATGATAAGGAAGATGATGACAAAGAAGATGAAACAGAAGCTGTAAAGGACAAGGATATGAAAGATCAAGATGATATTGACAATCATAATGTCAATATCAATTGTAAATAAAATGACGATGTCGTAGAAGTCAATGAAGTTAATAAATTCAATGTTAACAACAATTATGAGAGAATGGATGTTGTAGAAGAATGCAAAGGTGAAAATAAAAGTGTCAAAGATGTCCTTAATCATGATAACATAGAAGAAGGAAACCTAGAATATGTTGCAACAAATGAAGAGATGAACATTCTACTAGTAGTCACAACTCAAGATGTTCTAGAATTTCAACATCAAAAGGTTCTTAGGGAACAACTAGAGACAAGTTCATAAGACAAGGAAGTAAGTACATTATTAGTAGTTGCTGCTACAGATAAGAAAACCATATCAAAACATGCAGAAATATCAGAAATCTACATCAAATTAGAAGATCAAAAGAACACCATTAGATCAAAAGCTCAGAAGAATAATCCATATAGTTGTTATGTGTTTATCTACAGAATCTTATGCATGAAAAGATTTGAATGGAAATGCGAGCACATATTTCAAGAATTGCTAAACCGTGGCACCATTATTCGTGGCAAGAATTCTAGTTGCAGCACACTCATAAGAAGATTCGTGGACAAATCTTTTCAGAGTAGGATGACTTTTAATATACCTAATAGCATATTACTCTTAATATATTATTAACAATTAGATTAATTAGTCATTAATGGTCAAAGGTCACCTCGTCTTAAGGTGTGACCGTTCATAAGTTACCATGCATATATAATGTCAGCATTTCCATGTAATAATCATCAATCAATTATTAGTGCTCATGTGATTCCATTGCAATGAAAGAGGGTACCATCTTCATATCAGGACCCTCAAATAAGTAATTAGTTCCCTTTATGAATCCAAAAATATTGCCTACAAAGTTATAGGTGGTTACTATGGATAATTATTTGGGAGGTTGGCAAGAAATACTAAAGAAAAAAGAGAGAAAGGGACAATATGATGATTGATTTTTAAAGGGAAATAAATGATATTTATGTAATTTTATTCTTGTAGTATTGCAAGTAAGTTTTTGTTTGTACTCTAGTAAATGCATTCAGTAAGTGAACTTCATTTTTGTTTTCTTCCATGAGCACCAAAGGAATGTGATTTCTTGTTCGATGAATTGAAATCCCAATTTTTTTCTTGCAAAAAAATGTTAACACACTAAAAATAAAAGAGAAAAGCAAGTTAACATAAATCCATGTTAACTAGAGTTATTTCAAGTAGAGGATGTTTATAGGTGTTTTTAATAAAAAATTTCATACTTAATACATCCAAGGTTAATATGAATTTATGGTAGGATATGAATATAATCACATGAGCACTAAAAATCACAGGATATGGCAGGATATGAATTTATGGTAGGATATGGTAGGATATGAATTTATGGTAGGATATGATTTTATGGTAGGATAGGTTAATAGGATATGAATGGAATCACATGAGCACTAAAAATCAATAACGTGCACATGCTTTCAAAACCGCACACGTGCTCAATTTTTAGTGCAAGGATATGAATATCTTTAGATTTCCCTTTATAGAATGGTGTGATGTAGTTGAGACTTCCAAGAAATATCTGAAGCTGAACTTTTTCTAATATCTGATCTGGGAAATGCGAGAAGACCTATAAGACATGGTCCTGAAGAATTACTTTCCCTTTGTTTATCTTGAAACAGAGAAACTCCATTTCAGTCTTTTTTATTTCCATCTTGCTCTTTGAGAGAACAAGACCATGCTTATAAACTAAATGATAAAATTCCTGTAAATGCTTTAAATAATCTTGCAATTTCCTAGAGCATATCAGGATATCATCTATGTAGACTAATTCCCATCTCTTTTCTCTGAAAATATCCTCCATTCTCTTTTGGAATTCAGAGGGGGGCATTGTTTATTCCAAAAGGTAATACTTTCCATTGATATTGGCCATGGGCAGTCTTAAACCTATCTTTTGGTTCAATCCCAATTTGATAGAAACTATATTTCAAATCAAACTTAGTAAATATAGTACATCCAGCAATCCATTGCAGAAGACTAGCTTTATCAGGTAACAAATACCTAATTTTCTGGAGCACTACATTGAGAGGTTTATAATTCACAACCAGTCTTGTCTTACCTCTCTTAATCTCTGCGTATTTGTTAACAACAAAGGCTTTGCAAGCCCATGGACTCTTAGAGGGTTCAATTAACCCTTTTGAAATCAACTCTTTAATTTCACAGGCACAAAATTATCTCTCAGAGGGAGACATCAATCTAATAGAGGCTTTCATAGCTTTATGTTTTACCAGAGGGTCAAAAGGAAGGGAAACAAAGTATTTTTCTCTGGTCCAGAAAGCATTAGGGCTTTCTGAAGTGTAGCTTTCTCAAGATTTTTAGATATGTCAGCAAGGGCCTTGTCCTTATGCATTTCTGCGTAGGCAATGCATCTCTCATTTTGAACAATTCTACAATGTTTGTTTTAGACTCAGTTCTTTTCACGGGGATTTTGCATCTCAAATGAGCTTCAAAGGATAAAGGACAAGAAACTTGAATGTACATTTTAGGAACCATAAAAATTCCTAAGGAAGGTTCAGGGAAAAGAGCATCTTCTTTTGAATCTTTCTTTTCATGCTTAGGGCTCTTAAGAGATATGTCATATTGTCGGCACATTTCATCTTCATAAGACTGATCTTTTTCTCTGACTGTTACTTCAAGAAATATTTTCAAATATTCAATTTCCCTTACAAGGTTCCTAAGGAAATTTTTTTTTTCTTTGATTTGCAAGCGAAGCATATTTTCTTTATATTTTATGAACTTCTGCCTATCCTCATGCTCTACAAGATAGTGCTTATATAAATCTGCAGGATTGTAGAATGCAGTATGATGGGAAGGAGAGAGTTTACCTTCTTCTGATTGCTTCTCTTTTCCTTTAAGCAATACCAGTAGCTTTTTTGTTTCTTCCTTTAATTATTCTCTAAGAATATACTCAAAAACAGGAATCTCGGATAGTTGTTGATCAATTGCGACAAATCATTGTTTTGGAGATGGTTTTGTTGAGACAGAAAACATATAACAAGAAAAAATAAAGTTTGGAGGTCACTCACACCCCCCTAAATTTGCTTCTGAGGTGGAATCGGAGTCGGAAGAGGAAGAATAACAACTTGAGGGAGCAAATTTATTCATATGGATATCAGAATCATCATCAGAATCATCAGGGAGAAACATAATTTCTCCATAAGGGTACTAATCTTGTTCACAAAAATAATGATCCCACCAAGCTGGATCTAGCTGTTAGGAGAAAGCCGCAAGCTTTGGTTTGGATTTCTTTCTAGACATTTGCTTGCCCAATGACCTTTCTTTCCACAAATAAAAAAAAATTCTTTGTCTGCTGGCTCAGATGTTTTTCTGACATAAGCTTTCTTATAGAAAGGGTTTCTAGATTTTTTAGTATAAGACTTGTGAGTCTTATGCTTGTAGGCTTTGTCAGGATGATATATAGGAGTACTTGTATAGAATCCTTTCTTTTTCTTCTTGCAGTGGCAGGATTCTTTTCCGAAATTCCATCTATTGTAAGCACCACAACCCCAATCAGGCATTTTTGCAACATCTTTACAAAAACTAGGAGAATACATAGATTGGTGCCTTTTGAAATCGTGACTGACTCTCTTTTTTAGGCAATGTTCTTGCAAAGTTTCCATGATAAAAGCATGGAGTTGTGCTAATGAGAGTCCATGGATATTAAGCTTCTTATCTTTAAGAAATTGTTCCATAGCATCTGTAACATGACCGAGAAAATTCTAAGATAGCATTTCAAGTATGTTGGTTCTCCAGATTTTCTAGAAGAGATAAGAAGGTTCTGCATATAGCAGAAGTATTTCTCACTTTGAATCAAGTCACGAATTCTTGTAGACATGAAGAAAGAAGCTAGGTTCTCATAGTCTTCTTTATCGTCAGGGCCATATAACTCTTTTCCCAAAGCATGCAATATCTATCGATCTGCATCATTAGCATTTAAAATCTCATCTTTTACTTCTTGTGGCAGCCACCGCCACCATTCATGTGCTAAACCGGATAATCCATCTATCAGTTGTAAAGCTAATTGCTGACTCGGAATATTTGGATCTTGGGTATTTTTATATAAAACCCATTGGCCAAGAAGTTGTATGGATGACTTTATTTCTACTTGCAGCTAACATTGGATATTCAAAACGAGTTGCTCAGGCATCTGTGACATCAGGTTATTCATTCCATTTATTCCAAAATTGAATTTGTGAGAAGGAGCAAAAGAGGCATATTCCATTTCTAAATCAAAAGTGGGAGGAGGAGGACCTAAAAAGGAGGAAGAACCAACTTCATGGCTGACCCATGAACTATGCTGGGTATCTTCTCTATGAGAGGGTAATTTAAGCATAGCCATATATCTTTCAGGTAATGCCTTAGGAATTCTATGGAATTGACTTACTAAGCTTTGTATTTCTTGGAATTCTTCTTCATCTTGACCAAACTTAAAATATGGTCTTTCATCTTCATCTTGGACAGTCATCATACCAAATGAGTAACTTTTAGAGTGTTGTCGTTGGTGTCCTTTTAGTGAAAGATCCATTGATGCTTGGCTGACCGATCTAGTTTTCTTTTTCAATACTTAAGTTTTGGTTAAAAGCTTACCCAATAGATTAAGCCTTTTCTCTATCTTCTCATAGGCTGTATTTATTGCATTTTTTATCTCTTCTGTATCATGCAACAAATGATCCAGAAGGTCTAGTTTGGTTAGGAGCATTGATATCTTATCATGCTCATCCTCCATTGTTTTCTTTATCTGAATGATATCTATGGCCATATCATCCATATTTTCTGTTGTGAGATGTTGAAAATTGCCATAGTTGGAAAGCTTATTTTATCTAAGACAATTTCAGACTAAATAGAAGATTTATAGGGAATGAATTCTTTTTTAATTTGTCCATCAGTTGAAAATTGTCTGAAGGGAACCTATGGAATATTTCTTCGAGGGACATATGACCTATCACCTTTAGCAGAGGTGATTTCCATACCAGATCCATTCCTAGGTAAAGATGAAAACATATAGAAACTCGAGAGTTCTCTATTCTGATTATGTTTTAAACTCTGGAGTATTTTCTTGCAGGATGGACAGTATGAGTGCTGACCTTTATGTTCATTTTCATAGACCCCAGAAAAGAAGGGTTGAACTAAAGTAGAAGAAGTAGGTTCATGCGTTTTTTACTTAAAATCAACATTATTCACAGAAGGGGTCCTAAGAAGAGGAGGATTAAAATGAGGGGTAGGATGGCCTTCAAGGATTCAGAATGAGTGGGTATGATGGCCTTCTATTGTCAACTATGATTTATCTCTTTGACAGGTCAACCTTTCATTCACTCCACTATTAATTTTTTTGATATCATTGATGATCTTCATAAAACGTAATCCCTGAGGATGCACATTAAGAGAAAAATTATAGTGATTGGATATGAAAGGAGCCAGTAGTGACTTGAATAAGCTATTCTTTGGAATTAAGGTCTAGGTAGCCTAAGAGTATTTTTCCGAATTTAAATAGAACTATGATTACATCTAGGAGTTTCAACATTTTGCAAGGTTTTGCTATATCTAAATTTATTTTGGTATGAAGACTTAGTTGGGATAGATGTAGTGCATTTCCATCTTCAATAGAATTGTGGAATGTAGGAAAAGGATAATCATTGGAAATCTCATTTTCATTTATATTTTTTTTTATGTAAAATTTATTCTTCTCCCTTAAAGCTCTCTGGTGGAGACAACATAATACCCCAGAAACATTTGAAAGTATTTGAACACAAGAGCCCAACCCTTTTAGATACTTTTGTAAATGACCTGCACTCACCCTACTCTACACTTCCAAAGTAGACAGAAGGAGATAATTCTAGTCAACAAAACAAACTAAGAATGAATGCCACCAAGAAGACAAGTCCACCTTGATGAAGCAAAACTGCAGCCAACTTTAAAAAAATGGAAGATATCCCAATACTCAAAAGAGATAAAATATTAAAAAAGAAGGAAGAGCTAAGAAACATTGCTGGTCTGTTACATGGGAAAATAGGTATGAATAAATTGAAAGTGAGAGTTGAGCTACCAAAAGACCCTCCCGAGTCTAGAGTAAGTCGACCAGAGGATAAAGAGAGTGAGGAGTCGATGCCAATCATTGAACATCAACCAATCGAGTTGACCCCACAACCCTTCTACATTGTGATACCTGATGTTTCAACCCCTGTCAGTGTGGTAGCAATGATTATGATGACTAGCCCTAGACAAATCGTCAAGCATGACTTGGGCCTTGGACCCGGTGGAAACATTATTTATAGTTGACAAGATTTGGTTGACTGATGATTTCAAGGCGACTACACATGATAAATTGGATCATTTGTACACTTGAATATGAGAGAAATTGTTTTCATATATTCTACTGAGAACGTGTGGAGGTACCCCCCGCCAACAATATTATCTATTGAAGCTAGAGAATGGTTGGAATACCGACCTATGGGTGAAGAGTCTGAAGAAGAGGTTAAGCTATCCCAGGAAAAGAGTCACTAGCTAGTGTAAAGTCAGTCTCTAGTCGGTAGGTCATTCTTTTCAGTAAGTATTACAAACAATAGCAATTTAGGTAATACACATAATAATTTTCTTAATATCGCTTCGACTCAAGTACAATGTCTTATTTATGAAGGAAATGAAGACCATGTAAACACCGGTTTGTCTGTGAAATTGTATGGGAAGCTAATTTTATTTTTGACGAGAAAAGACAAATAGAAATGTTTGCAGGTGGTCTCTGTAAAAGAGCTCTCACCTGGTACATGAGTTTTATCGAAAATGGGCGAAAGTCCAAACAAGAAATCGAGAAGAATTTTTTGGAGTTCTTTCGTACTCAAGACATTAAGCACTTAGTTTCTCAAAAACTTAAAGAAATAGCGCAAAGATTGGGTGAATCTAAACAAGAATATGACAAGAGATTTAAATATATATGGAGCCAAATACCATAATAAATGGATGACGATATTCTTATCCAATGATTTATTGAAGGATTATTGCCAGGAATCAAAACGTCCCTAAGTTGATATGAGTTCAACACTTACAATGATGCCCTGCAAAAAGCACATAAAGTTGAGTCGAATGCAAATTTCTCCGTCGGTCTGGCCGGCCAAAGACTTGAAGAGAAGCTTGAAACAATGCAAAAGTTGTTACAAGAACTCGCATTAAGACACATTGACCTATTGTGAACAACATGTTTGTCTGAAGGCCATACAAAATATTCTTGTCGGTTGGACGAAAATAGACATCATCGGGACGACAGAAGATGTTTCCTAGAAGAACACCGATACTTGAATAAAGAACCAAGGATATTTCTACAAGAAAGACGACCTAAAAATTTCAAAATAGCTTAAACAACGTACAAGTATGTGACATCTTTGAATTATTTGACTGCACAAAACAGTCGAATGTTCCTATAATTCCAATGTCGTCAAGCAAAAATGGTGTGGAATATGTCAAATGCCTCAACACAGCATAGCCAAGTGCATAAGGAACTTGAAGACCAGAATTAATTACAATACAGTCTATGCCCAACGCAACAATGGATATAATCGACGAGGAGGATACTGAGGACGCAGACACTACAGAAATGGTGGGAACATACCTCACAAACATGCTAAACCGAGAGTTTCATTTGTTTTAATGAAGAACATTTGAGTCCAGACTGCCCTTGGAAGGACATAATGGATCTCAAATTCTGCACAAGATGTGGGCTTGGGGAGCTTTCTTTAGAATAATTCCCCATCATGTTTGATAAAATTATCAATAAAAAGAATGTTAACCTCTTGTCTAGTGTGTGAAAGTATGCATTATTGAATCATAAGAATGTACAAATTGTTACAAGACAAGAAACAAAAATTGGTTATGATAACCCTCAAATTAAGAAGTTACAAAATAAAGATAAAAATTACCCCCAACCCCATCATCAGAAATAAGTTTTCAATAATGCTTCAAGAATTTTTGAAGAGCTATCTAAAGAGAAAGAAGTACAATCGTCCAAAAATAAAGCTTTGCATCAATTGTTTCAATTGCTAACAAAAAAAGAAGTCATCACATGACTAATTGATTTAATGTATACAATAAGGAATGCAATAAGTAATGAAAAGATCCCTAAAAATTTGTGTAGACTTAATAAAAAAAGAAACGGGCGTCGATTCTCTTGTCAACCTAGATGTCGACAGTTATTGCATTTCACAAGTCGTCCTTGATTTTGGGTTGCAAGCAAATATAATGACTAGAACGACTTGGGAACATCTCAAACAACCCCCTCTGTCAGAATCAAGCATATACCTTAAGCTTGTCGACCAAGGCCTTATTGAACCTAATGGAGTCTGGAAGAATGTTAACACTGGTAGCATGGGCATAGAAACTCAAACTGACTTTGAAATAATTGATCCAAAGGAAGGATACAAATTATTTCTTACATTGGTTGGTCATCCCTTGGGCCGACTACAAAGCTTAGTCAAAACCTTCATGGGCCAAGAGGCTAGATGGTGGGGTACACATCAGTCGTGGATGCAAACATGGTCAATTGCATCAACATAATTTATTCAAATATTTGGAGGGAAGAAATTAACAGCCAAATCTCAGATTCCAAATTTTATGCAAGGCTTAGACCGTGAAGAGCACATCAAAAGATGTCAAAAAGAATGGAAAATATTGGGGTATAGAGACGAAATATTATGATTGCACTTATTTCCTAGTACATTGGAGGACCTTCCTAATAAATGGTACAATATGGAAGAAGCATGGGGAGAAACCTTTAGTTGGAAAACACTTAAAGAAAACTTTATTAAGGATTTTTCTTTTACACCTACGGAAGAATGCCTAAAATAAGTTGTCTAGGAGATAGAATAGTTCATCACACAACTGGTCAAATCAGTTAGTACAAATCAGAAAACCAACCGACCCAGTGAAAAGTGAAACATAATCATGACAATTGAAAATCAGTTGGCTTTGCTACCAACACGACTACAAATGGAAAATGAAAAAATTGTTGGGAAAATATTTCGTTCGAAAATAAGTCACCCCCGCATGCGACAATTAGTCAAGACAATATTAAAAGTTGTAACTAAAGAAAAATTGATGAAGACGGCCATAAATATTTTCCCTCATCCTTCACAGATTTTAAATAAGGGGAATGGAAAACAGAGGAATCCAAAGCACCAAAACAGATGGATGTACAAATAAAAATAAAATAATTTGACATCTCGAATGATGGTAAACCTAAAATGACTAAAATCAACGAATATTGGCGAGAGCAATAGATTGCAGAAATTACTAATCTAGTAAAACAGTATCAAGACGTATTTGCTCACGACTTAAGGACTTGAAAGGTCTAGTCTTGGAAATGGGAGAAATGAAGATTGACATTATATGTGATTCCAATCCTATCAAGAAAAGACCTTATAAGCTAGATCTTAAATATAAAGACATTGTTAAAACGGAAATTGAAAAATATGCTAACCGTATGTATTATTTATCATTTCGACCAATCAGAATGGGATAGCCTGATGGTTGTGCAGCCAAATAAGCATAACCTGAACATATGATAATCCGTGTGGACTTCCGAGGAATGAATAAAGTAAATTTGACCGACCCATTCCCGACACCATTTGTCGATGAAATTGTCAATGAAGTCACTGGGAATGAGTGCTACTCCTTCACTGACGGATTCTCAGGGTACAACCAAGTTCCCATAGCCAAAGAAGATCAACATAAGAATATGTTTGTATGTGAATTCAGACCATTCACTTACAAGGTTATGCCATTCAAATTGAAAAACACCCCTGCTATATTTTCCTAAATTGTCATCAAAGCATTCCAAGAATATCTATATAAAGCAATCGTTGTTTACTTTGATGACTGGAAAATATATTAAATGTTGAAAGATCATGTGTACTGGATTTGATTAATCATTGAGAGGTGCAAACAAATTCAATTATCACTCAATATCAAGAAATGCATCTTTGCCACACCAATTGGAGTATTATTAGGCCATGTATTATGCAAAGAGGGAATAAAAGTTGATCTAGAAAAGATTAAAATAATACTTGAATTGAAGCCTCCAGTCAACCCTAAGCAAGTTAGAATACTACTAGGACATATAGGATATTATAGAAAATTCATCAGATATTATTCCAACATGACCTTCACATTGGAAGAATTGCTAAAACTCGATATTGAATTCCATTGGACCACATAATGTGAACAATCATTTGATTTACTAAAATAAAGTTGGTCGATGCTCCATTCCTGATATTTTCACATTGGTCGAAAAAAATTCATGTACACATTGATGCATCAGGCAACGCAATCGGAGCAATACTCACACAACTTGGTGACGATGGAATTTATCACCCAAATGCCTACGCTAGTCAGAAGCTTAACAATGCATAACGAAAATACTCCATGATAGAGCATGAAGTTTTATGAATGATATTTTCCTTGAAAAAATATAGACGTTATTTGTTGGTTAACTGTTGACACAGTTCAGTCGACAGGGGTTCACTTTGTAATGCTGTCAACAACCACCAACCAAACACCCTTAAGCATCGGCCCAGAAAGGTTTTACCCTTTCCAGCAACACCCGCAGAGTGAGTGAAGTCTCACCCGAGATGATTAATGGGGCTGCAGGAACCAAGTTTCCATAGTGGGGGGAGGACATGCATATACTCTCACTCTATCGCTACAGAAACCAGAGATTTAGCTTCGCATCATGCTTACCAATTCAAACATACATTCACCATTTGCATATTCAATAAGTAATCGACCTTCGCATTAACATGGTAAAACTGGAGATCGCATCAACAGAAATTACAGAACAATAGAACTTAAGCATAAAGCAATATTTAGGTCTCATTCATCATTCAACACAAACAAAGATACAAAAGAGACATATCCGAACATCTTCATGCATTAACTCATCAAAAAACTGCTGTACAACCTTCACAGGGCAGTTCCAAACAACTTATCGCGGATCCATACAAAAATTTCCGAAAGCAGAGCAAAACATTACACAATTCATCTGCTCATTACCCCATCAACTAATGATGCCTCCCTTAGGCATACAATCATAGTCTTATTTATAGCCAACTAAGGTGGTTACAAAATGGTCCAAATGATCGATTCTAACTAATTAAACTAATCTTGTGCTTTCTTCGGCTCCTTTTTCTCCACGAATGGTCCGTTCTTCCGCGGATGGTCCTTCTCGTCACTGTCGACCTCCACACTTCATGTGGTCTTACCCGGTGCCAATAGGCCCCCAACACAAACTTGTGGCTCACCCTCAAGCCACCTAAGCTGGACACCTCTAGTGCATTTACTTGAGACCTGAAATCATCGAATGTAACTATGATCTGGTCGACAACTTCTTTTGTCGATACTTTGAGTACTGCGTAGTCTTGTACCTATTGTTCCATCGGGTGCTTGCCATTCATCTGTTGCGCCTGTTCCATATTTTGCTTCACTTGTGCCATTCCTGCTATTGCCTACATGGCCAACTGTTCTGCCTTTGTTTTTAACTCATCTAGGTGCATCTTCCTCCTTTGCTGCCTTTCGTGTGTTTTAGTTACCTTCTGCTCAAGTTCCTTCATCTCTGGGGCCTTTTTCATCTACGTGAGTAGGGGCATCACCCTAAGAAATACATTCATCATTTCCATTTGACCTTCTTCCTGGGAGAGTTACATGTTTAGTTGGTGCAACTGCTCGTCTTGTACTAAGCTTCCCCAAAATTCTATAACCTCTTCAGCGATTTTATGGGCTGCCCTTTCCATTTCTGCAATTTCTGTCGCAGCCTCTTCTATCATGTCCTTACAATTCTGGATCTGCTCCAGTGGTGTGCATGGTACTGACCTTTCCTGTAGCTTTACATTTTCTTTCCTTAGTTCAATGATAACTACGCCTAACAAGATAACTTTCGCTTCTGGTAGTATATCCTGATCTACCTCCGAGGCTTCACAAGCCTTGGATAACGCCTTTTCTAACTAGCCTTTATATTCTATAGCCTTCTCTTTCTCAGCTAGTGTTTGGGATTTCTCTTTTTGGAGACGCTATGCCTCCATCTCGCTGATGCGCACCTGTTGCTTATACCTAACCTTCTTGTAATGCATTGCGGCCTCGCGGTCGAGGATTTCTACATTTGGGGCAGCTTGAATCCTATGTAGTGACAACATCAGCAATAGATTGAAATTTACCATGATTGAATCATACTTCCTTAATTCCAGGTCCAAGCCCTCATCACCTGTTTCCATCGCGTTCGGAAAAATTTGTACTATCCTTGGTTGTGTGTCGACCTCTACTTCGACCCTTTTTGTCGACAAACTTGGCGGGACATCCCTGTGTGGTACACTTGTCTCTAAGATGGCATTAGCTAGTATGGATAGTAGTTGGGTTACCTGGTGGAAGTATTTTGTTTAGTGATGTGTCAATTTTGCACGGTTTTCTTCTACGACCTCTGTTATTTTCTTCAGGAGCCTATTAACTTGCTCCTCCGGAAGACCACCACTTGTGCTTCCTTCTCCAGGTTCCATCCTATGCTTTGTCCTTGTTTCTTCGCATTGTTCCTCTAGTTCGGAATCCGTCAGGGTGGATGATAAGGCTCCATCACGAATGGACATCTGCAACTGCTCTTTCACAGGATCGTCTTCTCCTACGCCCTCCTTTCGACTGGTAGAATCCTTGTCTTCCAATAGGGGTTTTGGTTGAGTTGTTTCCTGTCCATTCCCTAAATTCGATAGTTCCTCTTCTGTGGGTGGAACTTTCTATTCTTCTAGTCATCCATCAATGATGGAGTCTGATTCCTTCTTGGTGAGCTTGTACTGTGTTGGCAGCCATTGGCTCTGCTTTTCCTCCCGTGCTTGGATGTAAATTTTTTGGAGTTCGACCGATAGCATTGCGATCGGTCGATACTTCCTTTCTACTTGATCCTATGGTACTTCTTGCGCATCTATCTGCATCATGTCCAAGAATAAGTAGAATTGTACAATGTTGAATGCTTGTCGTTCTTTGTCAATTGTTGCCCATAAATTTTTGTACCGTGCCCCTTCTCATACTATGGCTTCTACTGTCTCCATGCCTTGACAGTGCTTTGGATCCATCCATCCTACTAATGCAATCAGTATCAAGAGCCATGAATATTTGAACTCCTTCCCTTTCTCCTAGGTGTCAAGGGCATCCTCCAGTAATTGATTTAGCAGAAATTTCAACCAGTTCATCCGGACTCATGCGGCACATTGTTCCGCAGAGGAGATGATGCCTGAAGTGTATTCTTTTGGCTCGTTCTTCTGCACCTCCTTAACTACTAATATCTTTGCTCCAACCATGACCGTTTGGTTCTTAATCATGTCAATTGGGTATCCTCTATATTTTTTCTCCACTCCATACTTCGTCTTCATCCTTACTGCGAGCTTCTTGTCATTGTCCTTCCCCTGGACAAATTGGGAAGGGTCTTCTCCATCCTTGGGTAGGCCGATCATTCTTGCAATCAGTTCGACTGGAACCAGAGTCTTTTCATGCATCCATAGATAGTCGCCATGAAATGAAGATAATAACTTCTTGATGCATGCATTTACCTGCACCGATCTCCCGAAGTGCAGTATTTGAGTGAGGCCTAATAGACCCGATTGCTCCAATCCCAATGCCCACTCTACTGGTTCCTTTGTGGTCGAGCCTCCTTTCCCTTGTGGAACATCGATGTATGCAACCTCTATGCATTCTGGGAAGTTTGTGATGTCATGGTCATTGTATTTTAACCTCTGTAAGTTTTTCGCTCTATTCCCCGCTTGTGGAACTCCTTTCGATATTAGCGGCATCTTAACGATATATCATTCATTTTTTCCCACCCTAACTGTCAGTGTCCCTTTCTTGATGGGAAGTACATAGCCTAGTATCGTTGGGCCAAGGTACTCTCCTTGTGAGGTTGTTTCCTTTTGAGCAATGCCCGAAGCTTCTCCTTATGCCAGTCGTGCTAAATTTTAGGTCCCTCTTTTCAGCTCTCGACCGGTGTCTACAAGCCGATTGGTGGTCCACTTCTTTCTAAACGATATTCCGGACATGATTTCTGGTTGCTCCTGCATAACTGGCGTTGCTTATGGCCGTTCAGTGCTTGTGCTCGAAATGTAAACTTCCATGCGCGACTTTGCAGGTTCTTGCTTAACACATAGTGCATCAATCTATCCCCTTGCCCTACATTTATAATATTGATTTGCCACATCCCACTGATTTTGGACAATGATTACCAAATCCAGCGCTCATTTACCAAATCCGCCGCATGCGATGGGTATTAAATGTGTCGTTTCTTCATTTTTTTTGCCGTCCATCGTGGCTTAACTACTGCATTTATGATTGGATTTGACCTTTTCGTGTCTTGGCAATTGTCGATGCGCTGAATCTTTCCACTTATTTTTGTAGTCTTTGATTATCTTGTCAACAGATGCTGAACTTTATTGTTTCCGTTGCTTTTTTTTATTTAGCCGTAGTTGATTCAGCGGTACCAGTCCTTCTCTGGAGTCGCTCTCGTTCATCTTCTTCGTGCTTTTGGGACCTTAGGTTTGACTGATAAGGTAGCTTCTTTCTTGAATCGACATAGATCCTGACTTCACCAGTTTTCTTATCTTGGACCACCATTGGACTGATCCATTCCGATTCCTCCACTGGTTCTATAATTCCCGCTTCCAACATTCTCTCAATTTTGGCTTTAACTTACTCCTTGTACCTCAGATCCAACCTGTAAGGTCACTGCTTTACTGGATTCGCATCCAGTTTCAGCGGTATTTTCATCTCGCATAGGTCCCCATAAATCCCTTTCATCTCCGATAATTTTGTCGGGAACAAGTCCTGAAACTCGTGTAATAGGTCAGTCATCTTAGCAATGTTCGAGTCATCCCAATAATATACGATGCTTGTGAACTTGGGATTCTCTTCTGGCGCAATGTTCACTTTCTTGATTCGCAATGGCTGATGTAACTTGTCGGAAGGAATATCTAGTGCTTCGACATTACAACTTTCTTTTGACTATGGTGTGTTAGTAGCCCTCGGATCATCCTCATTGTCTGGTTCTCCTGTTATGTTGTAACATTCCATTAGCATTCTCGGCGTTGCAGTCCACTGAATCCCCATAGCTTTTTCTGTCGAAACTGCTTCGAGTACTTTCTCACGGACCTCCTATAATGCGCTGTGGATGAAAGGGGTTTTTTCAGAGAAACTGAAGGTTTGGATAAATCCAATAGTCAACTCTTCCCATGAGGTTGTTCCGTGTTGCATTTATGCTGCAATATACCAGCTTCGCGGTACTTCATCCAATGTGTGAATGAAGCCGTGGACCCATTTCTTTTTCTCCCTTGTTCCCCATTTGCTTTGACATTCATTCAAATTCTCCTTTGGATCTCCTCGTCCATTGTGCTTGCTTCTGTAGTATCCTTCAGTGTCACCGAACCTAGCCTCCATTAGGTGTCGACATAATGGCTAGTTTGTTATTCTTGACTTGTGCGTCACCCACCATCGCGCTGGTGTAGCCTTCAGGGCTTCCTCCAAGGCTAGTAGTCATTGCGGTTCTACCAATTTTTCTTCAAACTCAGTGATAAATGCAGTCAAGTTGGGAAAAACCTCATATGTTGGTAGTTCGCACTCTTCTGTAGCTACCCATCTCAGTGACTGGGTGATCCGTGCACACCTTCTAAATGATCCTTCATGTAGTTGGTTCTGCCAATTTTCAAGTAGTTTGTCTGAATATGATGATGCCAAACTGACGCTGCGCCATCCTAACTCTCCATCTGTATTAGGATTGATGTAGTCTTCTGATATTTTATAGAGACTGTCCCCTCCCTCAGTGAATTCATCCCTTGTCAGCTCAACATATCTCTTCCCTTCTGTAGGATTGAGAGGTGCGACTACCCTCATCTCGCGGTTTTCAAACGACATGGTTCGTTTCTTGAAATTGATGATGGGATGGTTCTCCATCACTCAGTCTATCCCTAGCAGCACTGGATAGGTCCTTGTGTTGTCGACAATCTCTATCACATCAAAATCTGCGTATGTTTTGAATCCTTCTATCTCAATTGGGACATGGAATAATCGACCAAACGGGGTGACCTTACTTTGATTCATGACTCGCAGTTGTACCAGGGACCATGCCAACTGTGGTTTCCCCATCGTTTCCCAGGTCTGTTTTGTCAGAATGTTTACATCTGATCCCAGGTCTAAGAGAATGTATTCGACATCGACTGCTCTGATCTGCGTGGACATCCTCATTTCTCTTCCTATCTTCCTCTTATGTATGTGATTGACCGTTCGATCCTGTCCCGCATGCTCCTTTTGATGCAACAAGCTGGATATCATCTATGAATGCATCCCTATCTTTTTCCAACTCCAGGAAGCTCTCTAGGAAGGCTCTTAAGGTGTTATACTTTTTCTACGAATTCATCGTGTCGAATGTCGGTGGCATATCATAAGTGACTTCTTTCTGGTGAAGAGGTGGATGCCTCATCTGTCTCATTGCCTGATGTGATTTCAATAAAATATCCCTTTCTGCTTCCGCATCGAATATGAATTTTTTTCTTGCTGTCGGTCGGATGCTAGCCTGTGACATGTTGGCCCGTGTCACAACTCCTCCTTGGGTCACTACTTGAGCAGTCGCAGTTTGACTTATGACCTCTGTTGATATCTTCTGTATCACTGGTGGCAGATTCTGGTTCTGATTCTGATTTGGTGGAGATGGGGGTAAATTCTTAGTTTGCCACTTCGCGATGAGATGAGGACACTCTTCAACACCATGGTCTCTAGCAGCTCCTCCTTGGCTGGCATCGGTACCTCGATCTCCACAGAACCCCCGTCTGAAACCTCCTCGTAGTGGCCCATATTGTGGTTATTGATATTGTGATTGACCGTACTGTGGTTGTGGATATTGCGGCTTACCATACCACGATTGATCATACTGTGGTTGCAGATTATAGTGAGGGTGCTGCTGATTGTACTATTGGTGCTTCTGTACCAGCGGTTGCTCCTCTCCCTTCATTAAAAATGTATCTGTAGTCCGTTCTTGGACTAGATCGTAAGCCCGACAATCTTTTTCGTCATGGCCAACCGATCGACAGAATTTGCAATACAAATTAACTGGATTTGACACCATATTTTGTAGGTACACACACTCTTCTGGTCGATGTCCTCTCATCTGACATACACAACACCAAGGCAATCCTCCCTGGCTAAGGGGATTCAGTGCACCCGACTGTAAATACTCTCAAAATTCTGGGCTTTGATACTTGTGATGTCCTTTTGTTTTGCATCTACTACACCATATGTATAAGCATATTTATTTTCCCTTCTTCATATCTTGTAGTTGGATTGTCAAATTTTCCAACTGCACTTGTATCTGATCCATGCCTATGCATGTTTCGTCTATCGGTGAAGCTTCCAGCTTCATTGCAATTTCCAGCACTTCTTCTTGAGTCACTACCTTCTGCTGCATCAGCGGCCCATGAATGTGTGGCACCAACCCTTTGATAAACCACTCTTCATGCTGCATGTCACTCATCCTGAAACTCATCTTTTCCATTAATGTTTTATACCACTGGTCAAATTCCCATAGTGTTTCATTTGAAAACTGCTTGATTTCCTTGAGATCTATGATGTGCTGCGACTCATATTTCGGTTTTCTAAATGTTAATTTTTGAGCATTAATTCAATATACTCTAGGATCTTTACTGAGATAATAACATGTACAGCATATCAATCATATCAAGCATGTCAATCATGTCAATCACAACAAGAGGCAAACATAAGAGACAATAGACACACAGAGTTTTCGTGAGGAAAACCCTAAGGTGAAAAACCCCACAACTTCCTCAGAGATAGATAGAGCAATAATACAACCAAAGTACAAGAGATAGTCTTCTCCTCACAGATGATCCTCCTCCTCACATGTGCGCCACTTTCCGAGTGATGTAGAAGTGAGTAATGAGATGTCCAAATAGAGATATCCCGATCTCTATTTATACTTGTCCTATCCTGCCCAATAAACTAATGGGGCCGACTTGTCTAGCTTAGCCTAATAGCCCATGGTTAACTCAATCATGGCCGACCCCATACATGGTGGTCTAATAACCCATCGAAAAGTTACGACACTTGTGACACTTGTCAATACAAATGATGACACTTCCGTATAGAGGAATAATAACATCTCTATAGGAGTACAATATACATAGATGAAATACATAGGTGAAATACATTCCAAAGTTACATATACATCAACACTCCCTCTTAACTAGGAAGGTATTTCTTGACACAGATCTGCTAGCACAAGTCTTCTTCTCTAGATCATCATCAATGGATCATCGTCATTGTCACTGCTGCTGCTATCTCAATCAATCTCCGATCTACTTGTCATAGGAAGTTCGACAGAGCCAGGCCTTTTTCATACTGGATGTAGGCCCACCACCTGCAGGTCTTCATCATCACTGGCCATACTGTGGAATCCTCAGGACTTATTACGTGAGTCAACAAAACCTCGAAAGAGCATCCCAGGACTGATTACAAGCACACAGCTCAACCTATCGTATCTACTAGGACCTTTTACATGCTACTGCACAACCTGTCCATAGCCACAGAGTATCACGAAGCACAACTCAGATGCACATCACACAGCACTTACATCTACGCCACGGGAGAACACATATACAACCATGCGAGAATGGCACAACACTTATATTGCAGCCATGGGAGAACACATCTGCAACCATGCTCAAATGGCCCAGCACTTATATCACAGCCATGGGAGAACACATCTACAACCATGCTCGAATGGCCCCCAACACTTATATCGTAGCCATGGGAGAACACATCTAAAACCATGCTCGAATGGCCCCATCACTTATATCGCAGCCATGGGAGAAAACATCTACAACCATGCTCGAATGGCCCCAACACTTATATCACAGCCATGGGAGAACACATCTACAACCATGCTCGAATGGCCTTGGAAATTACATCACGACCATGGGAGAACACATCTTCCACCATGTCGGAAAAGCCCAGCAATTACATCGCGACAATGGGAGAACACATCTACAAGCATGTCTGAAAATCTCATGTGCATCTGTGTCTTCGGAACTCATCACACACAGTCCAAGTAATTATGTAATGTATCCACCTGATACATGTCATCACATATGATCATCTTGATCATCATCACTGCATCATCCTTATGCATGTCATCTAGAGCAACATCCTGAAGCTCGTCATCCATGATCATCCTGATCATACAATGAATCCACCTAATGCATACCAAGTATCTACCTGACACATATCATCATACATGATCCACCTGATCATACAATGTATCCATCTGATACATACACAGATACATGATCCACCTAATCATACAATGTATCCACCTGATATATAACAACATACATGATCCATTTGATCATACAAACGTATCCACTTGATACATATATAGATACATGGTCCAAGCATCCAACATGATGCATATACAGAGTAGTAATTGGAGCATCATCCTGATGATAATCATCCAACACTTACATCCACGGCCATGGGAAGGATCCTCCTCTCACCATGCTTGAAATGGCTCCTGCAAATGTGTCCATCACTTCCTCCTCGAAGTGTCGTCGATCTGAAGCACACTAAGCCTCTCTCTGAAGTACTCGAACTTCACTCTGGCTAGTGGTTTCGTCAGCACATTTGCAATATGTTCATATGTCACAATATACAGGAGATTCACTGCTCCTCTTTGCACCATATCCCTGATATAGTGATATTTGATCTCAATGTGCTTCGACCTGTCATGGAACACTGGGTTCTTAGACAGCTTCACACAACTCTGGTTGTCACAATAGATACCAATAGCATCCAACGGAAGATCAAATAACTCAGATAGTAGCTTCCTTAGCCATACTGCTTCACAACTAGCCAAACAAGCTGCAACATACTCTGCTTCGGTTGTACTCAGTGCTACGTAGGACTGCTTCCTGCTAAACCAAGAGATCACACCTGATCCCATACTGAAGCAACACCCAGATGTGCTCTTCCTATCTGCAACACTGCCTTCCCAGTCTGAATCAACATAACCCTATAGATTAAACTTGTGATTCGCATCATACTTGAGACCTTAATCAATTGTACCCTTCAGGTACCTCAGAATATGCTTTACAGCAACCAGGTGAACACCTCTGGGATCCAACAGGAACTGGCTCAATGTGTTCACCGCAAAGCAAATATCTGGTCTAGTGTTTGTCAGGTACATCAAGGACCCAATCATCTGATGATACACCGTGACATCAATTGGATCAGATCACACATAAGCTTCAGGTTCGATGCCATAGGTGTGTCCATGGCCTTGCAGTCCATCATCCCGAACCTCTTCAGGATCTCTACTGCATAATTCCCTTGTCCAAGGAAGATTCAATCTATACTCTTCCACACCTCCATGCCTCGAAAATAGTGCATCATTCCCAAGTCCTTCATCTCGAACTCAGCTGCAAGCTTCCTCTTGGTATCGGCAATCAAACTATCATTACCTGTTACAAACAGATCATCTACATACAACAGTAGTATCACAGGATTGCCTTCCTCAACCTTGTAGTAAAGGTTGGAATCCGCTTTACTCTTGGTAAAGCCCAAACTGGATAGAAAGCTGCATTAGAGGAAATTTCAATTTAAAATGTGCCTTCAAAAAATAATACAAGTTCCATGTCATCATGTATTAGCCAATCAAAATGCTTTAAAATTCAACAAAGGAGCACCTAAAAAAATTGCAGGGAAAAAATAAAAACTACTTTTTTGGATTGTATTTTCAACTTATATCCTTATAGGTTTACTCAAATTTCAAGCGGGAGGACTTGTTGGATGCATAATTAAATTATGCATCTAACGAGTACCCATGTTTCATACTTTTAACAACATCAACACCATGAAAAATCGAAAATACATTAAAAAACGTGTTTTCTCTCACTAGAAACATGTTTTTTAATGTATTTTCAATTTTTCATGGTGTGGATGTTGTTAAAAGTATGCAATATGGGTACTCGTTGGATGCATAATTTAATTATGCATCCAACGAGTCCTCCTGCTTGAAATTTGAGTAAACCTACAAGGAAATAAGTTGAAAATACGATCCAAAAAAGTAGTTTTTACTCTCTCTCTACTATTATTTTATTATTTTCTTATTATTTTCCTTAGGAGGCCCATTTTTACCCAAATTTACTCTAATGTCTATCCTTCCATACCAAGTCCTAGGAGCTTGCTTCAAGCCATACAAGGCTTTCTTCAGTTTGCACACATGAGTCCCTCTCTCATGTGTCTCAAACCCAAGTGGCTGCTCCACATACACTTCCTCCTCGACTACACCATTCAAGAAAGCTATCTTGACATCCATCTGGTGTATCTTCCATTTCATCACCGCAGCCAGGGAAAGTACTGATCTGATGGAAGTGTACCTAGCTATAGGAGCAAAAGTTTCTTCATAGTCTATTGCCTCTTTATGGGAGAAGCCTCGAGCTACAAATCCTTCTTTGTACTTTTCTATTTTGCCATCTGCAACATGCTGATCTTGTAGATCCACTTGGAAGTCACAACAGACTTCCCTTCAGGTCTTGGGACTGCATCCCAAACATCATTCTTCATGATCGACTGGTACTCCTCGATCATGGCATTCTTCCCGAATCCTGGGAGCTTCAATATCATCAATATCTTCAATAGATAACTTTGTTGTTGAACAAATGTTATAGTCCTTCTTTTGTAGGTAATGGTATACGATCTTTCCTACAAAAAAAGTTAAATTGCATGATTAGAAAACATCTCATAGTTTTCAGAACAAATTCTTACACATAAATAAATATGTCATACAGTCATGCAATTATCTTAGCCAAATGCTTCAATACAACATTTTTCCATATCCCATAACTTTCTAGATGCCTTCCAATCTCTACCAGAACATTGTTAAGAGTTTGCACTACTCCCAACATGTCAGCAAAGAGGTTTCATTCTAGATAAGTAGCAATGGAATGTTGTACAGTGCCATAGGCCACTTACCCATCACATGCATATTAGTAGTATACTGTTCATTAATGCAATTATTCTAATATGCATAATTCACACCCTAAGTCTAAGAACATAAGCATATACATCATTGAATAACATTATTTTAAACAAACAAGTATGCAATAAATGACAATTCAAATACTTATCTTTGTTTGGTTGTAGGGTGGACTCCCTCTCAATATTTGCTTCCTTGCAGGAACTACTGGAGTGTGCTCCCTCTTGATCTTTGTTTCCTGGATTACCTGTCCATGAACTTATATCCATCCTTCATCACTATGGATGTTTACTAGTATCATCATTGTGTCATCCTCAAGATCTCATACATAATCATACATTCATTAGTATAATGTTAATACTATCAAAACACAACAATCTTAAACATGTATAGTCATGATCATTTCAAACACAGATAATAATAAGCACTAGCATTCACAGTTTCAGGGAAGACTTCTCTTACTCATGCATATTCATATTTGACTATAGAACTCTTCTGGTTAGTCATATCATCAATCAAGGTAAGAGACATAATATGCATAAACCCTAGATTACTCAAGCTTGTAAGTTCATGAGTAATCATTATCAATCATACAAAAGTATACGATCCTTTGATATAAGAAAAACATACCTGGTCATCATATTTGCTAGTTATGTCTAGCAATGTTTTCTTGTTCTCTTCAATGACCTGCATAACTCATAAGTTAATCTTTGCAAAACCAAATTATACATACCTTTATGTGATCCATGACTATGGATAAATCTTTGTCTTCATGTCACCATAGCATGTTCAGGTTGTCCCTTCAATTTGTACAATCCCCCCTCTTGCTCTCCAATCACTACTGCATCATCTATAGTTTTACCCTTTGGCCACATTAGAACTTGGCCATCTACAAATGCAACCCTCATGCCTTTGGCATCCAATGTAGATATGGAGAGTAGGTTCTTCTTGAGCCCAGGTACATATAGAACTTCTTTCATCTTCAAAGAATTCCTAGAGTCTAGGTTGTAGGAGGCTTCACCACTTCCTTTGATAGGATATTGGTAGTCATCCCCAAGTTTCACCTTATGGGGTGACTCATGTTCAGATAGGTTTACAAAAGATTCTTTGAACCCAGTCATGTGTTTGGAAGCCCCACTATCAATAAGCCAATCATTACATCAATGAGAGATAGCACCTGTGAGAACAAAGATTAAAACATATTCATCTTCGCTTGATGAATCATCACTTTCTGATCTAGCCTTATTCTTGGGAGGTTCATCATTCTCAGTAGCATGAGCATGAAATTTTTTTTTTTTCCCTTCTTCTTTTTGTTGAAGTTGTTTTTGTTGTACTTCTTGTTCTTGGGACAATCTGAGGCAAAGTGCCCTTTCTCATTACATGTGAAACATCTTAGATGTTTCCTATTTTGAAAGTGGTGAGAAGGTTTCTTAGAATGAGAATGCTCCCCTTTGAACTTACTTCCCTTATTGGTGTGAGCAGTGAGATCTTGATCTTCATTTCCCATCGTTTCTTCTTGGGCCACAAGCCTAGCTTCTTCTTGAGAGCATTCCTCCTGCAACCTACTGAAGGAGATCAACTTCTTCCTTGCACAGATTCCTTGGATAAAGGAGTCCCATGATCTAGGTAGGCCATTTAGTGTGGTCATGAAAACTTTACCATTGTCCACAATTTCATCCACAGCTTCAAGTTGTTCCTTGATCTGAGAGACCTTAGAGAAATACGATTGAATGGTCTCTCCATTCTGAAGCTTTACCCCTTTCAATTGGTTCCATAGGGTCATCTTCTGATTTATGTTCTTCCCTTCAAATAGCTTGGTAAGGGAATCAAACATTTCCTTGGGTGTCTTCAGAGATGACACATGTGGGATGAGATGGTCCTTGATAGAATCAACAATAATCCTCTTTTCCTTGACCAAGTTCCTTTTGTGAAGAGCCTTAGCCTCTTCTCCCTCTGGGACAGGGACCTCTTCACTTATATAAGTGTCCAACTCATTTTCTTCCAGGATTAACCCAATCCTATACTTCCATGCTCAGAAGTTATCAACCTCGTCAAGCTTATCCTTAAGCTTGGTGTGGTGAGACATCTTAAAGAGTACTTCAAATGAAAGTATAAAATATTTAGGTCTTACCACTTGATTTGTTGAAAACTGGATCTGGTATCGGATTAGGGTTTGCCAGAGAAACCCTAAAAATTCAAAACGTGAATTTCAAAATTTTGAAAAGGTAGAAAGATGCGCCTTGATGAGATGATCAGCCTGGTATATTTAGAATTTGAGATCTGTAAAGTTTCACCCTTTCGAAATTCCTTTTAGTCTTCTTGGATTCACTCGGAGGACCCTGAATTAGGGTCTGAGTTTCCCGGAGCTTCACCCAACCAAAAATCTCGATCCAAAGATCTAAAATTCAAGTTTTCCAAGGAGATTCCAGATATGTCTTCAGATTTTAGAAATGCCTATTTTTGTGGAAACCCTAATGTTTAGGGCCAAAAATGAAAGTGCTCAAAATTGAATTCTGATTGGACAAATAGATTCTCCTTGATGAGTAGAGTCAATCTACCTTACTGCTTTTCCAAAATCTGTGGAGAGAAACCCAATAAACAAGAAACCCTAGTTTCTGCCACTGCACAATGTCTTCTTCTTAGGGAAGCTCTGATACCATGTTAACTTTTTAGCATTAATTCAATATACTATAGGATCTTTACTGAGAGAATAACATGTACAACATATCAATCATATCAAGCATGTAAATCATGTCAATCACAACAAGAGGCAAACATAAGAGACAATAGACACATAGAGTTTCTGTGGGGAAAACCCTAAGGTGAAAATCCCCACAACTTCCTCAGAGATAGATAGAGCAATAATACAACCAAAGTACAACCCAAGTACAAGAGATAGTCTTCTCCTAGAAGATGATCCTCCTCCTCACATGTGCACCACTTTCCGAGTGATGTAGAAGCGAGTAATGAGATGTCCAAATAGAGATCTCCTGATCTCTATTTATACTTGTCCTGTCCTGCCCAATAAACTAATGGGGCCGACTTGTCTAGCTTAGACTAATAACCCATGGTTAACTTAATCAGGGCTGACCCCACACATGGTGGTCTAATAACCCATTAGCAAGTTACAACACTTGCGACACTTGCCAATACAAATGATGACACTTGTGTATAGAGGAATAATAACATCTCTATAGGAGTACAATATACATAGATGAAATACATAGGTGAAATACATTCCGAAGTTACATATACATCAACACTAAATTCATCAATCATTCCCGCCTTGATCTGTGGCAGCATTTTGTCTGGAGTTCCTATCAATACCTTAGTAAATTTCATAAATCAGTCTAGCGCACGGCCCCTGAGAGTCGTCGCTAGGTGTCCCTTTTTTATATTTTCGTCCTGGACCTGCTTCACAGTCCATACCGCTTCACACAAAAACCAATACTGTTCAGGATCGTTGGTCCCATAACCCTGGAATGTTGGAATTTTTGTGTTGTCACCTTCCATTCTTGCACTCCTACTGTTATTATTTACTTACCCTCTACTCTTACCATTGTTCTGACACGTAGGCCAACTCTGCGAATAACTTGTATTTCTTCCTACAAAGTTCTGAGTAGTGCACGAGGTTAAAGGTACGTTGTAGCTTAGGGTCTATCCCTCTTCGTCCTCTGGGGTATCCTTTTCACCTTCTTCATTTTAATAAGGTCGCTTCATCCCTTGTGGTCTTGTTTCACAGTCTTCTATTCTGGTCCCCTCAGGAGACTCTCTCTCAGTCATCCTCTTCTTCTTTGGTCGTCGGAATATCGCCCCACTTCTGAAGGTACCACAATCTTCCTCATCCTCCCTTAAAAATTCATCGTCACTCATGTCCATCTACCCCGCATATTTCTATAGGATCCACATTCACTCGGTACCCACAACCTCTGCACAATGATCTTCTACTCATCGGAATTCATCCTCAATATACCATTTTTGGAGATGAACATCTTAGTCCACAACTTTAGCAATAGTAGGAATCTCCCTCTAGGTCCTTTGAAAAATTTCCTTTATGTGTCACTATATGATATGATTGTATCAATGGAAAACTCGGTGATGTATCCCTCTAGGATACTATCTACCCAGAATTCGACAGCCCTTGATACCCTATTGTCGACCCATTTTAACTGTTGGATCAGTTCTGGAGTCCAGTGGCCAGGTTCACCTCCTTGGAAATTGTTCTTTTGAAATGTCAGTTGCACCAACCACTCATGCAAGAGTACCAGGAATTCACAGAAAAACACCTTGTGGATATCATAATAGATATGATTTTGTAACCAGCTGCTTGTCGTCTGCCTAGGGTTCCGATTTTCTCCTTCCGCTAATTCTTCTGTCTTCTTGTCAAACCAATCCTGAATCTCCGGTTTCATCGGGTGCCACAACATGTCCTCTTCTTTCTTCTTTAAGGTCCCGGTAAAAAAACCATTTGTTGACATAGTTCTGTTGACAAGCATTCATTTTGCACTACTGTCAACAACTACCAACCAATTACCCTTAAGAACTGGCCCATAAAGGTTTTACACTTTCCAGCAACAACTAAGGAATGAGTGAAGTCTCACCCGAGATGATTAAGGGGCTGCAAGAACCAGGTTTCCGCACTGGTGGGAGGACATGCATCTACTCTCACTCTCTCGCTACAGAAACCAGAGATTTAGCTTCGTATCATGCTTACCAATGGAATCAAACATACATTCACCATTCGAATATTCAATAAGTAATCGATCTTTGCATTAACATGGTAAAACTGGCGATGACATCAACATAATTACATAACACCAAAACTTAAGCATAACACAGTATTTAGGTCGCATTCATCATTCAACACAAACATAGATACAAAAGATACAGATCCGAACATCTTCATGCATTAACTCATTAAAAACATGTGGTACAACCTTCGGAGGGACAGTTCCAAACAACTTATCACGGATCCATACAAAACTTGCCGAAAGCAAAGCAAAACATTACACAATTCATCCGCTCATTACCCCATCAACTAATGATGCCACCCTTAGGCTTACACTCATAGTCTTTTTTATAGCCAACTAAGGTGGTTACAGAACGGTCCAAATGACCGATTCTAACTAACTAAACTAATCTTGCGCTTTCGTCGTCTCCTTGTTCTTCGCGAATGGTCATTCTCATCATTGTCGGCTTCCACACTTCATGCGGTCTAACCCCATGCCAACATTAACCCATTTATATTCTTCACATACCATCAAGCAATGAAGTACTTGATCAATACTATGTAACATCATGGTTGGATATGTATATGGATTTTACTATTCCAAGAATTTGAATTTGAGATATTAGTCCGACCTGGGAAGACAAATGTAGGACTCGAGCATTTATCAACAATAGAGACCGGTGAAGATCTGGTTGTGATAGACAATGAACTTCCCGACGCACACTTATTCAGAGTCAAATTTGTATCGACGGAACAAAAATATAGAGCAGAATTTCTACAAGAAGGGCATGTCCCATCTTGAATGACAGAGAAAAAGAAAACAATATTAGAAAACAAAGTTGTGCTTTATACCTTAATTAACATATATCTATTCAAATGAGGACTTGATGATGTCCTCTGTTGGTGCATTCTCAAGCATGAAAGACAAGCAATTATAGAATAAGCTCTCACCAGGTTGGCAAGAGGACACTACCAGTTGGATACAACTACAAGGAAAATCTTACAGTCATGACTATGGTGGCCAACTATAAACAGAGATTGCAAAGCATATGTTAGAAAATGTGACAAATGCCAGTGTATGGGAATACCGTTGAAAAGACATGAGATTCTACTCATATCAGTAAATCCTAGTTGCACATTCAAAATATGAGAAATAGAATTTGGTGGTCCATTCCCAAACCCCATTCGAAGGATAGGTGCCTGATACATTATTATTGCAGTTGAATATGTAACTAAGTGGGCAGAAGCAGAACCAATGGAAGCATGCTCAAGCGATGTTGCATCAAAATTCATTTATCAAAATATCATCACAAGATTTGGCTGTCCACTTACTCTTGTAAGTGACTGTGGAACACACTTTATCAACAAAAAAATTGCCATACTATTAAAGGAATTCATGATAGATCACCATAAGAGTTCATCGTATCATCCTCAGTTTAGTGGTTCCATCCAATCCTTTAATAAAGAATTGACCAAAGATCTAACTAATATATGTAATTTGGACAAGTATGAATGGGATGACAAGATATCAACAATATGATGGGCATATAGGACATCCTACAAAATATCGACATGTCAGACACCATTTAAATGACTTTATGGACAAGAGGCTATCGTACCCCTACATTTCAAACAATAGGCTCTGGTGATCGCACAAGTGTTACACCTAGATGCTCCAAAATCCATTGATGTAGATTGTTTGAGCTATCAAAGTTGGAAGAGAAATGTATAATTTCCATTCACCATTAAGAAGTCCAAAAGAAGTAGAAAAAAGGTTGGCACGATAGAAAAATTTGATGAAAAGATATTTCAATAAGTGACCTAGTACTCCTATACAACGGTCGCATAAAAGGAAAACCTAAAAATTTGAAGACCATATGGTTGGGATCATATGCCATTGAAGAAGTAAACAACAATGGGATGGTGCAATTAAAAAATTTGCAAGGTCAGGTATTAAAAAATGTCATGAACGGTTCCCAAATAAAACGTTACCGACTATATTAAAGGGCACATTGCTGACTAGCGGTCGTATCACCACTATCCAACCGACATACCCACAAGGTTTTCACTAAAGTAGGAGTAATTAATTATTTCAACTAAAAATACTATTACATAACTAAAAATAGAAAAACATATAAATAAGAAAACTTATATGTCGATCTTGGCACAAAAGTGGGTGGAATAAAGTGTGAAAATCCTCACAGCAGATCTAAGATCTGATGTATACCTCACAAGAAAGATTAAGCAGAAAAATAGAAGAAGAGCGCAGAATGGAGGAGCAGAACATAGATGCAATAGAACTCAAATAGAAGCATAATAACATCACACTAATTCATTAATCATAATATGAAAAATAAATAATACAATGGAGAGGATTCGAATTCCAAGGTGGCAATTCGAATTAGCCTGCATGAACTCATCATCAGATTAGTAGTGGAGTGTCATCAATGCACTGGTAGTTGTCAAACTGAGTCAACTAGATGTAACGAAGTCTAACAAAATATAACTAGTCTTAACTGGATGTAACTGAAGCTGTTAGTAGTCAGAACAAATAAACTATTGTCTCTGTATGTCGGACAGAGTGTATCAGTCAGTTAAGAAACAACTAACTGAGTGCAGTCAGTTAAGAAGCAACTAACTGAATGTGCCACTAGTGGTAGGTGAGAGAGGGCACACTTCACATGTGGTAGGTGAAAAGAGGGCGCATCACTGACTAGGAGGGCTTGAACTGAACAAAAAGAAGGTCCTGGGACTAGCACACTAGGGACAAGGTGCTGGGAGACAGGGCTACTGATTACTGGGATGCATGCAATTCAATGCCTGCATCCAATTTCATGATTGCATGCAAAAATGCATGCATGACTGAATGCAATGCTGGTAGGACTAGGATGGAGTATGGGAATATCCTAACACCCCCCCCTTAATCCATCCTGGGGCCTGGTAACTGAGACTAAAGTTCACCTACTACAATGAATAATAAAGAAAAGTCCATGAACCAAGGAAATGGGGAAAAACCTCATGGGAAAAATACCCCCCCCTCAAAAGAGACTATAGGGCACACCAAAAAATAAATTCTCTAAACTCAAGCAAGTGTGATGCTTGGTCATATGTCTAGAGGTATCTTCTTCTTGGGAAGAAGTGGTTCATGCTCCAAAAACATGTGCTTGTGTTCTCCTTCAGTGGATGCAAGCGAATATGGAGACATGTGCTTGTACTTTCTCTTCAGACCAAATGTGATGAGAACAAATCCAAAGGTATGAGGATGATCCTGGAACCTGTGATTCGAATCAGCTAAGGTATGATCAAATCCATGAATGTGTCGTAGTATTTTTTTATCTCCTTTGAACCATCATAGGTGATATCATGCCCAAAAGAACCATCACATGATAGTGGATGCTTGGACTTCAAATCAGATCCAAGACTTGATAAATGGTTTCTTGAGATCTCCTTTGAACCAACAGGGGTGAGATCAAAACCAAATGAACCATGATATGCATGAGAAATGACCCCAAGCGAATTGTAATGCCTTACATCTTCAAAGAACTTCTGAGAGCATGCACACATGATCATATAGTAGTACAAAAGAGGTAAGTGATCAAGGAGAGTGAATGCATCACCTCCAATTTCTTATTTAACCTCTAAAACATTCAATAGATCATGATTATGCAAACCAACAGACTCTTGTGCAAGAGAGGATTTAGGAACCTCTTCAGCTTCTAGAGTGTGAGCTGGCTCAAAATTCGAAATAGAAGACATTGAGAACATGAGTGTTGAATCTGCAAGTTCTTCTTCTTTTGGACAACTTCATTATGAGATATGTTTGATATTGCATCATGATCAGAGCGACCATCAAGGAGGGTGAATGAATCACTAGGCTTGCTATCCAAATAGTTTTCACCAATCCCTTAATTTTGTTTTCCAAATCTTTCATCCAGATGGGCCCATAGCTATTTTGGAGATTCAACAGAATCATGGAAGTGGGTTAACATACAACGAGACATAGCAGTCAACATTGCTCCATAGGCTCTGTCACCTTTATTTAACCAATCATTCTCCTCTTCAGAGGATTCAAACTCTCTTTCAAGACAATAATAAAAAGACCATGTCTCTTCAAATATGATATCATCTTTGGTTTCCACTCATCATATTTGAATGGAGAGAGAGGAGGAATTCCTTCCAGATTCATGGAATTTGTTGCAAGACCTGCAAAAACAATAGAGAATATCTGCAACTGGTACTACTGCAAAACTGCAGAAAACTACTGCAACTATTGCTGCACTCGAAATCTTGGTAATAAGCTGCAAAAAAATAACTCTCAGGAATGGAGATAGACTATACTCTCAACATGCTCTGATACCTTGTGAAATTCCTCATAGCAGATCTAAGAGCTAATGTATGCCTCACAAGAAATATTAAGAAAGAAAATAGAAGAAGAGTGTTGAATGGAGAAGCAGAACATAGATGCAATAGAACTCAGATAGAAGCAGAATAACATCACACTAATTCATTAATCATAATATGAACGATAAATAATACAATGGAGAAGATTCGAATGCCAAGGTGGAAATTCGAATTAGCCTGCATGAACTCATCATCAGATCAATAGTGGAGTGTCATCAATGCACTGGTAGCTGTCAAACTGAGTCAACTAGATTTAACTAAGTCTAAGAAAATATAACTAGTCTTAACTGGATGTAACTGAAGTTGTCAGTAGTCAGAATAGATAAACTAGTCTCTTTGGATGTCTAACAGAGTGCATTAGTCAGTTAACAAGCAACTAACTGAGTGCAGTCAGTTAATAAGTAACTAACTGAGTGTGCCACTAGTGGTAGGTGAGAGAGGGCGCACTTCACATGTGGTAGGTGAAAAGAGGGCACATCACTGACTAAGAGGGATGAAACTGAACAGAAAGAAGCTCCTGGGGCTAGCAAACTAGGGACAAGATGTTGGGAGACATGGCTACTAATGACTGGGATGCATGCAATTGCATGCTTGCATGCAAAAATGCATGCATGAATGAATGCAATGATGGTAGGACTAGGATGGAGTATAGGAATATCCTAACATAAAGAACTATTGTGAGGACCAATGACTAGGGAAGAAGATGAAGACATTGCACAAATGGAGATAAAAAGTAACAGACATTTGTAAAATCTATGACATAGTAGGACCTAGCTACCATGGATTCCTCACAGCTGAAAGTTTAACTCATTAAGCAAGTAAACAAGTGCAAACTATTACAGAATGAAGAAATGATCAAAACTCAGCACAAATGATCAAAATTCCAGAAATGCACAAATGATCAAAATTCCAGAAATGCACAAATGATCAAATATGAGATATTATTAACTCTCCAACCTTGTGAAATATACTGGTTCATCCTTATATACAAATAGGAGGGAAAATATCCACTTGGAGTGTCCACACTTATCTAGCTTACCTTTATCTCAATCGCCCCCTAGGTTAACCAAAATGGTTTCCAAAATAACCCAAACAGGTTCAAAATATGCATGTGAACACTAAGTAAGCATGGGAAGTCATAAAGAGGTTCACACATGTGAGGATAAGGTTGGGTGGAAGGTTGTTAGGCTTAGGCATGCCAAAAATGGCCTAGGGAGTGGGAATTGTCCACATACAGTGCATGAGCACCCTTTGTCAATGTGTTTCCTCAAAACAGGGAAAGAGGGTGCCTTAGGCATGCTGGAGGCAATAAATGCATGGGAGGGAGTGCCCAACAGCTAGTTTGACCTCCCTTGGCCCATACTTTTTGCTCATACACTTGGGAACTTGTTCACACTTATCCAGATAAGTCCAAACCACTTCATAATAACCAATTTCACACCTAGGAGGCATTATTAACTAGTTTAGCACCAAATAATCATAATTTGATTAATGATTAAGGTACTAAGGTACAATATTACTCTAACAACATTCATGCAAGGTAAATAGAAAAATATGATAAACTTATCATAGGAAGGACACAAATAGACATAGCTTATCCATGACCAGACGATCAAGCTATTATGACGACCAACAAGAATCGATATACTAATGGAGCTATGAATGAGAATAATGATGGATGAATGAGCTGACAGGATCGATACCAAGACTTCATGATCAAGCTACTTCAAGCATGTGAAATGTTAGGTATACATAAAATATTACGTTAATGCATTCACCTACTCCTATGGAGCACATACCAAGGCACTCCCCTATAAAATCCACAGACCTAGAGGACCCTAGGATTCAATTTTGCATCGAACTTGAGAAGGAAAACTACAGTCTAAATATTGTATAACTTGAAAAAGAGATCGCCATTTGCAGCACCCAACAACCAAGGTTTGATTTGCTGAACCTCATTCAAGAACCTCCTAAAATAGCCATGGTCCCTAAAAAGAATGTCACAACCAACAAAGCCAAAGATATAGAAAAATCTGCTGAAAAAACATGGGAAATGCAAGAATTAGCCTCCATAACACCCTTAGAGAAATAAATGCATAATATCAAGAAATCCAAAACCAAAGAATACAATTGGGAAAAACAGTATGCTGAAAAAGTTGGCTTGACCAGCCCATCCCCATCAGAGATTCCCTTATCAGTCGAATCACTGGACTCTCTGACAAAGGACCCTCAGTACCAATCGTTTTTGGGTCAAATGAACTAGTAAAAAGATTCACAGGGTCAGAGTAAGGCAAAAAATCCGAAGGTATCATAATTAGAAAATTCCGACGAAAGGCTTCTGACAGTATGAACTAAATTGGTCATACTGTCAAAAAATTCATGATAAATGTTAAAATTTTCAAGTTTTTTTTAATCCCACCTGATATTGTCGATATTGTGATGATGTATTTATTTTCGTTGCAATTGCGACAATAGGTGCCATACCGTCACAAGAGAGACAATACATGTCATCGTGTCGCAATTGACATGTTATGGGAAGTTAGGTCAACATTTCAATGAACCAAATAGTATCCATTTCCCTTTCCAAATGGTCACCTACTATTTGACAATTTCAACTTTGACTTGGTCATGTTTTTCGGAAGTTCGACGTCACAAAAATTATAAATATGTTCCATTTTAAAGATGTTGCAACAATTTTGCTATAACAATGACGGTTTGGAAAGGGTGTAATGTCTTCTTGTCAAGAAAAAAGAAGATCTACTTTTATAATAATTACTGTATTTTTGTGGGAAGAATGTCAAAAAATATTAGAGGTGGGGAAAGAAATGAAGAGGGTGAAAAGGGTGACAGTAGATGTTTTTTCCCTTGCAATAGTTGTTTCATGAGACGTCCCGAGAGAATTTTAATAGCAACAACTAGAAAACATTGTAGGAAATATGGGAAGATGGACGGGGGATTGAATGAATATCGTCCAATGGTAATTAGATCTATATATATTCATTATCTATATTAATATTCATTGTATTTGTACAAATTTATATTGTTTTAGTATATGTTATACATGCATTAATTTTGCATGATAGTTTGTAATTATAAAGTTAGAGTTGCCCCCTAAATTTATGCAGAATGCCCCTAGTAGTAGAAATGATGTTGTACAAAATGAGGAACACGAAGAGATTAATGAAGATCAAGTTAATAATCCCATGGAAGTAGATGATGACCATAACATAGTTCAAGATGATGGGACAAATCAAATGATCCAAGACTTTTTCGGTCGACTAGACGAGGATGGGGACAATGATGGTATTTATGATGAACCTTTGATGGAAAAGGAAAATAAACGACTTTATAAAGGGTCAAGAGAAAATATTCTCTCTGCTACATTGTTTCTAATGAACTTAAAGGTTATGAATCATTTGTGGAACACTTGTATGACACGGATCCTAAGGCATGTAATATGTTTCATCAGATATACATAAAGATTGACTTTCTCCCATTTTTTTTATTGTTAGTTAATCTGTTAAATAAGAATGCAATATTTGCGATTAATATTCTTTACATTAACTATTTATTTTTTAATGTGTAGATTGTTAGGTGAATTTCTGTTATCATTGCCAAATATTTTTCCTCTCACATATCGAGATTTACTTTCCATTATGAAATACATTAGAATGGAGTATCAAAGTATAGATGCATGTCCTAGTGATCATATTACATATTATGGACAACATGCATCGAAAATTGAATGCCCAGAATGTCATATTAGTAGATATCGAATAGATCAAGTGACAAAATGGTGCCTTGAAAGGTTCTTCGTCATATTCCCATAATTCCACATTTCTAGCGACTATTCAGGTGCAAAAGCATAACACAATTTATGGATTACCATGCACAGAATAGAAGTGGAGATGATTTTCTACAAATGCCTGCAGATGCTTATGCATTTAGGGAAATTGAGGAAAAATGGCCATATTTTAAAGATGAACCTCATAATATTAGGCTTTCATTAGTATCTAATGGTGTTAATCCATTTGTGGAGATTAGGTATATTTACTCAACGTGGCCTATTTTTGTTATCAACAATAAAATTCCTCCTTGGATGTCAATAAAGAGGGAGTACATAATGCTGACAATGATTGTTCCAGTTATTTGTCTACATTAATTTTTCGAATGTAACATTTTCATTTGTCTTGTTTTTGGCATAATATCATTTATTTATTTATTTACTTACATATATATATCATGGTAGTAATCATGTGTAATTTCAAACAATTAGTTAAGTACCAAGTTAAATATATGAATGTATACATCGAGACTCTTATCGATCAGATAATACAATTATGGAATGGAATCACTGTGTATGACATATGTAAACTAATCAGGAAGAAGATATTTCAATTCCATGGAATTCTTGTATGGACAGTTCATGATTCCCTGGGGCTAACACATTTTTGTGGTATGTAACGTTCTATTGCACTTTAATACTATATAATTATTTCAAAGATATCATGAATGTTTTCTTAATCATCCATAATATAATTGACATTAATCCATATGTTGCGGGTCTTAAAAAAAAGGGTAAATTTGCATGTCCAATTCGTATTCCTAAGATGAAGTATCATTATTCAAAAAAATTAGGAAAGATGGTGTTTGATGAGTATAGGAACTTCCTCTCGAAGACCCATAGGTTTCGTACTACTGAAAAACCATCTTTTGAATGGGAATGAAAAGACTAGATTCAAACCATGAAGAATGACACCTCACCTATGGAGGTTGGAATATAATAGATATCCTCAAGGTACATAATTTATTTATGTATCGTATATGTAATGTTTTGAATTTGAAATTCTATTTTAATTATTAAATATATTTCATTATGTTTGATAATTATTGTTGTGATTTCTTTTATGGTTCATCAAGGTTGTTGTTGTGAAGGTAGTAATAATGGGATTCCACGAGGAATGAAATGTTATCCCACTCATTCATGAGGTTTCCCTACTATGAGAAGCTAAAAATAACTCATTTGTTTGATACAATGCATATTGGTAAGAATGTGATAGAAATATTATGGCGAATCATAGATGGCACGAGGGATAAAGAAAAACATTTCAAAATTTGTACCGACATTCAGGAAGTTAATCATGCAATGTGAAGTGTGATCTGATCAAATAGCAGTGGATACCAAAATAACCTTATGTGGTTATTAATAGAGAAACAAAGCAACGATGTGAAAGATACCATTCAAAGAATTAAATTTGCCATTGGTTTTTCTATAAACATAAATAATATCTTAATGAATAAAGGGGAATTTGGTGGGGTAAAAACCCATGATTGGCATACCTTCAGCAAGGTAATAATTTTGGTATTCATATTTATATATTGGTTGTATATATCTTTTAGTATTTTTTTTTTGTCTACTTTTGAAACAAATAACAATTCCTTTTTATTATTACAGTGGTGGCAAGATGGTGAGATAGCCTACTACCACAATGGACTAACCTCAATAATTTTGGAAACCCCCAACTGGAGTCGCAGCTAAATGTTTAAGCCTTGAGCACTTGGCATGAGTCTACACCTTGGTTCATTGTACGAGCTAGACGAGGTATGGTTGTCGGTTTGAACACATGACCACTGATTTCGACCTATGTTCTTTGACCTATTCTCTGACTAATGAAAATTGATCTTAAACATTAATACATTCCCCTTTGCGTGTATTATGGTTTAAATGAGAAAGCGTAAAACCCTCTAAACGTTGGATTTCATAGTCGCATCCTAAACAGGATTTTGATCAGATATTGGGGCCTATGTATTTCGATACTCTATATAAATTCCAAATAATCTACACAATTACGAGCTAAAACTAAATACAACAAGAAATTACCTATGCTACTTAATGACAGTCGATCTGCGAATGACTTGAGTGTTCTTAATTGTACATGGAAGTTCACACAAGCACGAAATGGGGATTCATTCACATAGACATTAGGTTAATGCTTGCACACATATCTACCTGATAGAATCTCAGCTTCTCCCTCATTCAAATGCACAGTAACACTATTGAACACACATAACTTGTTATTTCATTAACTGATTGCAAGCCATCGCATCCAATTGCATTTTCTTCTTGTATTCAGGAAAATATCTCACCGACTCTCCCCTATTGAGTTCTTGTCTCCCCCCTTTTCACCCATTCCCAATCCCAAAAAGAATGGTTGAACAGAAAAACTAACTAACTCCCCTCCACAATGAAGGAGTCACTATCATTATTCAACAAACTGCCTATCTGGCTTGATCTCCTCGCAAGGAGTCTTAGGTAGGAAATTATTCTTATTTTAGCTCAAAACTAACAACAAACTAACAAAATTTGATTCATCATTTAATTGCCACAACATGTGACCAACTTGCCACATTGTTGGCCTTGTCATGATGCTCCTGCATCAAAATCTCGTGGGTGAAAAGTCATGAACCCCTGTTCATTAAATCAACTACAGTGAAACCTTTACCTTCCAGCTCTGCAGTACTCATCCAAGTAGAATCCTCTATTGGATTCTCCTTCCATTTGACCAAATAATCCAAATACTCCTTCTTCATCATGCTTCTTTCCACGTTAGTGTCTAGAATGGTTTCAACTTTTAATGGTTGTGCCACAGGCATCTGCTTCAGCCATTGAAGGTATTCAGTAGGATCTTCAACTTCTACAAGCTGATCTGTATCATCTGCTACATAAGGGTATAAATCTGCAACATTAAAGATTGGTGAAATACCAATCCCTGTTGGCATTTCCAGGTCATAGGCATTTGCCAAAAATTTTCAGAGTATTCTGCAAGGCCCAATATTTTTTATTTTCAGCTTGTTATACTCTCCTCTTGGAAATCTCTCTTTCCTCAGATGTGCTAAAACCAAATCTCCTACCTCATATTTTTTCTCTCTTCTTCTGGAATCTGCTCTGGTTTTGTAACTAGTGTTACTTTGTTGCAACCTTGCCTTAACTTGCTCTTGTAGTTCACTGATCCTTGTTTAAAAATCCTCCCCATCCACACTTCTCTTTTCCAATTGACCCAAATCATGAAGTTCACACACCCCTCTTGAATGCATACCATACAGAGTTCGGAATGGAATCGTTCTTGTACTTCGGTTTGGTGAGTCATTATATCCAAACTCGGCTTGAGCTAGCACTTTGTCCCTTTGTTTTGGATTTTCTCCGATTAGACTTCTCAACATGTTACCCAGACTTCTATTTACCACCTCAGTCTGGACATCAAACTGTGGATGATATGCTGAACTAAAGTTCAATTTGGTACCCAATTTCTTCCACAAGTTCCTCCATAAATGACCTGTGAATCTTACATCTCTGTCAGATACAATGCTTCTAGGTAAACCATGCAGCTTCACAACTTCATTGAAAAACAAGTTAGCAATGTGTGTGGCATCACTTGTCTTATAGCATGGAATGAATTGTGCCACCTTAGTAAACCTATCAATAACTTCAAAAATAGAATCATTTCCCTTCTGAGTTTTTGGAAAACACAAAATGAAATCCATACTCACAGAATCCCAAGGCCTAGTTGCAACAGGAAATGGTGTGTACAAGCCTGTGTTCTAGCTTCTTCCCTTGCATGTTGGCATACCCTACATCTTCTCACAAAATTTTCAACTTCAGACCTCATGTTTGGCCAAAAATAGAAATGGATCAACTATCCAAAGGTTTTATCACTTCCAAAGTGACCTGCCATCCCTCCATTATGTTTCTCCTGTATCAAATTCTCTCTCATGGAGCACCTTAGTATACAAAGTTTATTTTTTTAAAAAGAAAACCATATTTCAACATATACTCCATCCATGGCTCTATGTCCACCTCCACGGGATTTCTACAAGTTTTGTATGCATTCTGAAAATCAATGTCAGTCTCATACAAACCTATTAAGTGTTCAAATCCTAAGACTTGGATCTGATTTTCTTGCACAATCAATTGTCTCATGCTTAAGGCATCAGCTACTCAAATTGATTGCCCACTTATGTTCTTCAACACAAAGGTAAAGCTTTGTAGGAACTCAACCCATTTGACATGCTTTTGATTCAATTTAGGTTGTTGCATGATGTATTGCAATGCATGATTATCAGAAAACAAAACAAACTCCCTAGGCATCAGATAATGTCTCCAATGCTTTAATGCTCGGAAAATAACATAAAATTCCTTGTCATAGGACGAGTATTTCTGTTTGAGTCATTTAGTTTCTTGCTGAAATATACTACATCCCTGTCTTCCTGACTGAGTACAAATCCAATTGCTACTCCACCAGCATCACACTTCACTTGGAAAGGGTGTTTGAAATCTAGTAACTTCAATACTAGTTCCTCAGTAATCTTTTTCTTCAAAAAATGAAATATACTTTTAGCCTCTGCTGTCCATTTAAATGGTTGTTTATCCTTTCTAATTATTTCAATGATTGGTGAACAAATACCACTGAAATTATTTATGAACTTCCTATAAAAACTTGCCAATCCATGGAAACGTCTCACCTCAAATATGCTCTGAGGTGAAGGACAATCAATAATTGCTTGCACTTTTTCCGGATCCATCTTCAAACCATCTCTTGAGATAACAAAACCCAAATACACTAGTTCTAATTTTAGAAATGTACACTTCTTCACATTGACTAACAATTGTTCCTTTTGCAATTTCTCCGAAACACATCTTAGATGCATCGAATGTTCTTTCTTTGATTGACTGAAAATCAGAATATCATCAAGGTAAACTATTACAAATTTACCTACGAAATCTCTCAAGACCTCGTTCATTAATCCCATGAAGGTGCTTGGTGCATTGGATGGTATGAATGGCATAAGCCACTCATACAACCCATCATTTGTCTTAAAGGTTTTGTTCCACTCATCTCCTTCTTGAATTATGATATGATGGTATCCACTCTTCAGATCCAATTTTGAAAAGCATGTTGCCCCACTCAGGAAATCCAACATGTCATCCATCATGGGTAATGGAACATGTACTTGATGGTAATCTTGTTGATGGCCCTAGAGTTAGTGCAAATCCTCCATTCACCATCCTTCTTTAGGGTGAGTACATTCATCACTCCGCATGGACTCATACTTTTCTTAATCATCCCCTTGTCTAACAACCCTTGTATTTTCCTTCTAACTTATTCATTCTCTTAAGGTGTCAACCTGTATGCTTCCTTGTTTGGTAAGCTTGCTCCAGGAATAAAATTGATATGGTGAATAATATCCCTCTTTGGTGGTAACCCATCGGGTAAATGATCTACTACAATGCCACTAAACTCACCTAGCATCTCCTGAATCTCCTCAGGAAGATCTGCAATATTGGTCCTCATTACTACCACTCTAGACTTACATACCACAGCATAATTCAATTCTCCCTCATCAATTTGCTGCAAATACTCTTTCCCTATCAACATTAGGACCTTAGATGATTGTTTTCATGTTGTACTCCCTTCTTGCAAAGGAAGAAGAACATGCTTTATCCCATATTTCTCAAAACTATGACAATTTCTCCTACCATCATGCACCACCTTTTTGTCAAATTTCCATGGTCTTCCTAGAAGGATATGGAAAACATCCATGGGCATAACATCACACATAATTTTATCTTTATATGTACCTACTTGCAAGTCAACTTCACATTGTTCACTTATAAGGATTTGATGTCTTTTATGCATCCAAGATACTTTGTATTGAACATGATGTTTGGTCTTCTTCAGACTCAGCTTATCCACGATCTATGTGGAAACAAGATTGTCAATTCTTCCACTGTCAATCACCATCTTGGAACACTTCTCTTTGACTTTACACATGGTACTGAATAAATCCTTCCTTTGAGCAGGTTCCACTTTCTCCGTATCAGGTTTCAATACGACTTTGTTCATCATCAAATATTCTCCCGTCTCTAGAAAATTTTCAGCCATAGGCATATGCTCTTGCTGCTGCTCATTCTAAGATACATAGGCTCCTCTCTATCCTATGTATTCCTTCTCAGGACACTCAAAGGATCTGTGTCCCAATTTGTTACATTTGTAGCACCTGTAGACAGTTTCTCTGCCTCTTCCTCTACCTCTACCTCCTTGGTAAGTTCTTCTACCTCTTGAGTCACCTCCTCTATCTTGTTTCTCCTATTGGTTTGAGTTGTTGGGTTCTCCTTTTTGGGTTGCAAACCTTCCTCTTCCAGCTGTTTTCCCTCTTCCTTTGGCTGAACCTCTTCCCCTATTGAAGTTTTTCTTTCTCAATAAATTTTCTTCTGCTCTCAAGGCACATTGGTATGCCTCTTCCATTGTTCTCGGTGATATCATGTTGATCTCATCTTGAATCTCCATCCTCAAACCATTGACATATCTAGCAGACTTTTCTGTTGATTCCTCTACATAGCTTGCCCTGATATTTACCTTGTAAAATTCTTCGGTGTATTCTCTCACAGTCAACAACCTTTGCCTAAGGTGCTGCACTTTACTGTACAAATTCAACTGGTAATCCTTTGGCAATAATTTGGTTCTCATCTTAGCCACCATCCTATCCCAACTCTTTATCGATGGCTTGTTATTCCTTCTCCTTTCATCCTACACACTATCCCACCCTAGGGATGCATGTCCTTTCAATCTGGTTGCTGCCAATCTGACCTTCTTTTTCTCTTCAATTTCATCATACTCGAAGTACTTGTCTAACTCACTGATCCAATCAATGAGATGCTCAGCAATGAGGCTTTCCTCACAGGTATGTAACTCAGGTTTTGGCCTCGAAGTTGCTCCAAGAATTGACCAAAGGTATCTTAGCTTGGTTGTCTCTTGCATGGGTTTTGATTCTTCTCCTTGTTCCTCATCTCAAGGCTTACTCACATCCCTTGCCTTTGGATCTCTTCGTTTTCCCATCTCCATAGCCTCCATACGTGCCCGTAGTTCTCTCATTTCCTCCATGAATTCTACATTTGTTGCTGGTATCCCTCTGTCATGACCTCTTGCTCTGCATACATGTATAGCCATGCTTTCCTTCTGTTTTGCTGAGCAAAGCCTGCTCTGATACCAAAATTGGTGGCAAGATGGTGAGGTAGCCTACTACTACAATGGACTAAACTTAGTAATTCTGGAAACCCCCAACTGGATTCGCAATCAAATGTGGATTTATTATTAATGTGTCATTACTCCACCCACTATAATGAGTCACAGCCAAAACTGGCTTCCTCCCCAATGTGTCATTACTCACCCCAACTGGAGTCCCAGCTAAATTTTTAAGCCTTGAGCACTTGGCATGAGTCTACACCTTGGTTCATTGTATGATTTAGACAAGATATGGCTGTTGGTTTGAACACACGACCACTGAGTTCGACCTATGTTATTTGACCTATCCTGTGACTAATGAAAACTGCTCTTAAACATTAATACTCTCACCTTTGTGTGAATTATGCTTGAAATGATAAATCATAAAGCCCTCTAAATGTTGGATTTCACAGTCACAGCCTAAACATGAGTTCGATAAGATATCCGGGCCTCTGTATTTGATACTCTGTATAAAATCCAAATACTCCACACAATCACGAGCTAAAACTAAATACAACAAGAAATCACCTCTGCTACTTAATGACAGTTGGTCTTCGAATGACTTGAGTGTACTTAACTATACATGGAAGTTCACACAAGCTCAAAATGGGGATTCATTCACACAGACATTAGGATAACGCTTGCACATATCTCTACCTGATAGAATCTTAGCTTCTCCCTCATTCAAATGCACAATAACACTATTGAACACAAAGAACTTGTTAATTTCATTAACTGATTGCAAGCCATCGCATCCAGACGCATTTTCTTCTGGTATTCAGGAAAATATCCCACCGACTCTCCCCTATCGAGTTCATGTCTCCCCTCTGTTCATCCATTCCCAATCCCAAAACATAATGGTTGAACAAAAAAACTAACTAAATCCCCTCCACAATGAAGTAGTCACTATCATTATTCAACAAACTTCCTATCTAGCTTGATCTCCTCGCAGGGAGTCTTAGGTAGGAAATTATTCCTATTTTAACTCAAAACTAACAACAAACTAACAAACTCTCATTCATCATTTAATTTCCGCAACATGTGACCAACTTGCCTCATTGTTGGCCTTGTCATGATGATCCTGCATCATACAATATTCTTTACCTCTATCTCCCCTGAACAACTTTGACACCAACGTCAAACACGTTATTTATGATCTTGAAAAATACATGAGGTACGTAGCTATGAATAATTTACATGCAATTTTTTTTTTCAATTTGTTGTTGTACTTAATGGCATGTGTTTTACTTGTATTGTAATATATATTATTGTTTGTTGAAACATGTTATTTTCTTGCGTCATGATCTATAGATGGTTGTAATTGAAATAAATCCATCAAGATGATATAAAGTATTGGAAGAGATAAATTCCTCGGCTAATGTATAAAATGAAAAAGTGTCTACCTCCAACATTTTTCAATGCACAAGAACTCTACCGCATGCACCAAGTTGAGGAGATTGAAATGTGTGGACCTATACACACAAGGTCAATGTGGATGGTGGAGATGCATTTCAAGTCATTGAAGGCTTTGGTTAGATAAAGAGCATGTCCTGAGGGTTCTATGGTGAAGGGATATATGGTATATCAATCCTTGGTGTATATTAGTTAGTATCTTCCTATGTTAGCAGTGCGAGCTATGCATGCAGTGGATTGTATTTGCCGGGATGTGAACTCCATCAAAATATTTGAAGGGGAGCACTTGTTGGGAAAAGGCAGAATGAAGAAAGTGAGAGGTAATTAAATAATGGAGATTAAATATGATACATATAAATTTTTTGTTTATTTGTGTATATGTTCATACTAATTTAATACTTATTCTTTCATCATTTATTAATATTTACCATGGTTATAACTAATATAAAATATTGTTGAATTATGATTTTTTTGAGTCAGATCATCAAGATTGGGAGGAACTACATTTATACATTGCAAACAATCTCGACTAGATGAAGTTATGGATTGAAATATTAAAGAACGTCATGGTGGTAGGTTATCATGGAAACAACTATCTGAATTGGTTAGATAATCTCATCGTAATGGAGATGCCAATGTTACATAGAGGGAAATAGATTTAGCATATGGTTTGAAAGATGGAAAGGCAAGCAAATTCACCCATTTTATTTAGTTATTTTATATTATATTAATGTGATTGTAGGTGTGTATTTTTCAGATACTTTCCAATTTATAAAAATATGTTTATTAATTGTCAATCCATCTTTTACATGTCTCGCATATTGCAGTTGAAAATCCATAAGGATATGTGGTGCAATGGCCGTAAATTTCGCATCAAACAATTAGATGAAACCAGGAAAAATTCTAATAGTGGGATAATTGCAATATGCCAAGTCACTAATGTTTCCTCTAGGAGAGACAAACATCCCCAAGAAACTAAAATTAATTACTATGGGTATTTGGATGATATAATTAAGTGTGACTTTAATTCCTTCAAAATAGTTTTGTTCGATGTCAAATGGTATAGTTTACTACTGCATGGAGGTGATGAGGATAGAATTGTTATTGATCATTCCAACATATTTCCGATGATTAAAACAATGGTGTTTGAAAATAAAAAATTATCGCTACGTTTTTCCAAGCCAATGTGAACAGGTCTTTTAGTCAAAGGTTCCAGGTAAGAGGGATTGGTCATTTGTTTCTAGATATGATCCAAGAGGAAGGACAGTAAAGTATACTGTAGAGGAAGAAGATGATATTGAAGAATAATATGATGTAGAGCCGGAGTAGGAAGATGGTTGGACAAATGAATAATATGGAGAAGATGAAGCTTGTGCAATTTATCATGAATTGCTTATTTATCGACATTATTTCCCTTGCACTAGATGAAGGAATGTGTGTCTCGAACCAAGTTTAAAGGAAACAGCTAAATTAAAGACATCATTTAACATGTCAGTAGACATGGACAACAATGACTTCTGAATCAGGCCAACGTTGAAGAGAGTGCCTTCTCAGTGTTGTGTGGGGAAGGTAATGTGGACCCCAACTTGATATAAAATTAGTATCTATGCGGGCATAAGACTTGAAAGTCCAAGTTCAATCTGGTTCATGCACAAAGAATCTCTAGGGCCATAGAGTGCACTAAATTGTGCTAAGCACAAGGTGCTGAGATAGGAGTTTACTGTCTGAGGCAGGAGTTTACTATCCAGAAAGCAGGGGTATTGCTGGCATACTAGAAGTAAGATTACTTCTTGTATACATGGAACCATTAAGGACTCTAGTATAAATTGTATCTAAGTTATATATTCCCTGAGTTGGACGTCGAGAGTACCAAAAAGGTGCAAGGCGGGAACTTGGACTAGGTGTTTCTACTGATACTAAAACTTAATACTTAATCCAAAGAGAAACATTTTATACTTGCACACCTAAATAACACCGGAAGGAGATATTCCTGATGGGTATGAGAATTCAATGAAGGGTACCATCCTTGCTTTGGGTGAGATATACACACAGTGAACACTATGTCTAAGAACTTCCAAGAATAGTTGAATGTTCTTATATATACACTTGAGAAGTACTCCAGAGAAGTGTTTCCATATAACAAGTATATATGTTTTTGAATATTGTTATCGCATTTTATAAATACATATTGTTATTTGGATATGCATGCTTACTGATGAACAGATTGATTGGAGATTCCAATCTCCATGTGCCACAAAAAGGAATATGCGGATATTAAAATTTGGTATATCTTTGATGCTTACAAATATTGTAGGTGCAATATGTTGTGATGCCTTGGGTTGTTTACTTGGAAAATTATAATATGTTATAATCAATCTAACTTGTCCAAACAGTAGATTGTTACTAGAAGAAAAAAACAAAAAGGGTGAAATTAAGTCATCTTAAGGAAAATTATGAGAGAAAATTATGTATCTTAGCTATTCCTTCTTTGATCTAAAGTAATCGTGCATATAAACATGTTCTATTTTGGTTTTGAATAACCTTGCATTTGTTTGTTGTAGAGCACAGGTGTGGTTGTATGCAAAAAGTCTTGAAGACATCTGAAAAAGATGTCATACAGATGGATGTCATAAAAATCCAGTAAAGATAACTAGAATTGCGAAAAAATTGCTACTGTGTAAAATAAACTGAAAGTTGAAAGTAATGTCTGAAAGAATAGGAACACTGAGGACAGTGTTATTTTAAGGGAGGGAGGATGTAATATCCCTCTCTATTAGACCCTATTTGTTTTAATTGAAATAGGATATAAATGTGATTGTGTATTAGTTCCTGGCGAGGAGCTCAAGGGCAAGGCCCGACCAATTAACATTTTAGCATTTGATTTTATAGCAAAAACCATGCGCTTACTAAAAGCATGGTGACATTGAATGTATGTTGTAAATTGCAAATGAAGAATTAATAAAATAGAACTAGGGTCTGAATGTGCAAGGAAACTAAATGAGGGGTTACGGTATCCACTAGGGGGAAAAGATAGATCTAAGGAAGCCTTGGGAATTCTTCTAAAGATGATTGGGTGTCATCATGGTACCTTCGAGGATAGAAAATATCGTGAGTTGTTATTGTTCACATATTAAATTACAACCTGTAGGTATGAGTATGAACTTAGTTTATCCCTTGAGTATTTTGAAATGATACATCATTTGCATGAGATGCGAATAAATTATCTATGATCTAGACGGGATATTAATACTATTTATATTAAGTGAATTCCTAGGGTTTTGCTAGGAATTCAATGAAAGCTAATTATGTATTGGGAAATTACTTAATTAGAATATATATATATATATATATATAAGGAAAAACTATCCATATAATATATATATATATATATATATAAGGAAAAACTATCCATATAATATATATATATATATATATATATTGGAAAAGATAAGGCACCCAAATTAGTTCCCTTTAAATTTAAAAGAAAATGAATGTTTTCGGTTAGGGTATTGATGGTTGAAAGGAGGGAAAAAGCTTCATCTTAACTATTGATTGTATTTTTATTGGGCAGTTGGATTTAGTTACTTTGAGAAGGGAGCCGAGCCCAACACCCAAACTCCCTTTTCAGGATGTCGTTAAACTTCCATTTCTATGCATAAGGGGTAGAGGACTATTTTGCACAGGATATATCTCAACATTTTTTTACAAGAAGGGGGGATATCAAATACTTGGATTACTGTGAATCAATCAAGACACACCTCATTTGTTATGAGGGATTTCTCCATCTCTATTGAATGGGAAAATACCCTTGATTGAGGCGGTGTCCGTGAATTTGAATAGACTAGAAATAAGTTGAATCACCATATAAGGTGGTTGAAAGGAAGGCATAACCATGAACTTATACTGTGTATGGAACTCCGAGCATCAGTATTGGTCTTCTAAAGAAATTTCTGATTGCTTGCAGGTATGATATTATTTATGCATTATAATACTCAATTGTTATAGAAAAACAGAAGTGGTTTTGTGAATGATAACCATGTGTGTGTGTGTGTGTTTGTGTGTGTGTGTGTGTGTGTGTGTGTGTGTGTGTGTGTGTGAGAGAGAGAGAGAGAGAGAGAGAGAGAGAGAGAGAGAGAGAGAGAGAGAGATTTACATTTCCTATTAATGTGAACTCTAAGAGAGAGAACTAGCTTAAAAAATATCCATTGTGTGTATTCCATGGATGCAAATGTTCCTTGAAAAGAGATTACATTAATAATCACCACAAACTATTGTTGTAGTTTGTGAAAACTAAGATTCGACCCATTGTTTGTTAATAGTCCTTAGCGTGGAAATAGAGAGCGACTTATGTACACTAGTAGATAGGTCAACACCTTTATAGGGATTAGGACATACAATATTTAATTTGCTCGCAGTAGATTGGGTGACTTATTTGGAGATCCAACCCCTTTTACATTATTTAAACATTATTGGGGAGTATTGGGTAATGTTCGTGCTAAATTTTGCACTTGACTACAAAAATGCAACGTCTAGCACATCTTGAATGTTTGTATGTTTGAGAATTGATATAGGATCAGGTTGACTAGGCTGAGAAATATAAAGGTAGGTAACTGGATTAAGAACAACTATAGATCAATGATCAAATCCATTGGGCATGGAGTCCTTTCAATAACATTCTATGACCGTTCGAAGCAATTGAGGAGCAAAAATATGAATAATGTAAGGTCACCTATACTATATCAATCTTGCATATACATAAGATAGAATACTCATTTATCATCAATACTTTCTGAAAACTAAGTAAGGAACACTTGAATAAAGATCAAGAACAATGAGAAAATGCAAAGAAGATTTCAGTGCACAAGAGTTCATGATTCATGAGCAGTAATGATACTCAAAACTTTAATTATATTCAAATGATATGAAAAGATGAATGAAAACAAGAGTTTACAAACAAGTATGACAATCAAATGTAAATAAAGAACATAATGCTTATAAGTTTTTCAATAAACACATGAGAAATTAATGACTAAAAAAATGACTAAAATTCGACTAAAAACGACTATTTTTGAGTCGGTGACTAATAGTATCCGATTTCCACTATCTTATCTCTAGTCGTATTTCACTAGTCATTAATTGGTTGAATTATTAGTCATTGATTTAGTCATTGATAGTCATTGATTAAGTCATTGATTTAGTCATTGATACTCACTGATTTAGTCATTGATTTAGTCATTGATACTCATTGATTGTCACAATTAATGACCAAATATATGACTAAATAAACTACAAGATGATAACATATTAATGACTAAGCTAAAAAGACTAAACATTAGTCGTGCTATAAGATACTGGAAATTAGCTACTAATAGTCGTATATATGCGAATTTAGTTGTTTTCTTAGTCACTAATTTATGATAGGGTACGGAGGAATCAAACCACCAATATCCTGCCTATAATTAGGTAGGTGCTCTACCATTGATCTAGCACCCTTTAATAAGTTATTGCTTGAAAATGATGATATTCAAACAAATTTTGCATGGGAACAAAATGAATTTCAAACATATTCAAGAATAATGCTTCAAGTACTAAACGTATTCTAAGATATAGTAGTTCAACTGTGACAATGATGAAAATTCAAAGAAGAATGATATTACAAACTACGCATGAATACAATAATCCATGGCTGTACAAATTATCAGGAACAAAAGCAAGCTGCTTCCCTTCACAGATAGAAAAGAATACAAGATCCAACTTACAATAAATTTGTTTTAATTGTCTATTAATTGTTGATCTCTCGACAGCTAGAGACGTTTGCCTATCTAAGATCCAAAATACATACAATTATCTTCAACTTCACTTCTTCAAAACTAGTTGCAGTAAAATTTATTCTACGAATTGTCTTATGAGCAACAACCACTTTTTTGAACAACAGGCTACCCTTTCATTTGCACAGTAGCAGGTATACTACTATTCATGGCATGCTGACTTGCCTTTAGTGTTATGTATAAATCCAGTTTCTTGTTCTTTTAGGGATAAATCCAGTTTCATCTTCTTTTGAAAAACATTTAGTCACAACTCTGTCAAGGCTCTGGATAATTATTTAATCATAAAAACTATCTTAGGTCAACAATCTACAAGGTTAAGATGCATGTAAAAAGAATATGCATACTATCAGCAACAATTTTATTTTCCTTGTAGCTAACAACCTTGGGGTTCTATTAGAAGGACATAAGACACTACTCAGTGGAAACTCTTTATTGTGAAACAATGGTATATGCTCATAATGATAGATCTCACATGTATGGGAGCCCATAGTTTGAGCATCCTATAAAAATTTCAATTGAAGGGCCTGCCTCTACATGAAACATCAAGCAGATAAACAATGAGGATTTACCCATTCTAACTAATCATATCATCACATTTGGAACCTATCACATTCCTTTCAAATTGAATATTGAATGAATTAAAATGACTTTAACTAAGGAATTACAATAGAGGATCACTATTTGACCAGCCACTACCTAAATAGACAAGAGAAGAAAACCTATGTAAGCTAAAATTGTCAATCCTATCAAAAATATTTATGTCAGTATCAGATACCCTGTCTCTTTGTACGCAAAATCCTTAAGTCTTCTATCCAGTTCAATTTCAGCTGCACCAGGTTAGGGGAGAATACAATTGTCCCTACACATGGCCTGAAGAAATATATAGGTTAGCAAAGCCCCAAAAACACATGAAATGTAGATAGTGAGAAAATGTAGTATTGAATCAATATTTAGCATAATAGACCACTCCTAGTGTAAAAAGCATTACACATTTACAAGCAAATCCAAGAAAAATACCTTGAATTTGTTTACCCCATCATCAACCTTTCTCTCAAGGTCATCCAATATGCTATCTATACTTCCACAGAGTACCACTGTTGACACCAAGTTTCCACCTTCTTCATTTTTCACAATAGTTTCCTACAGCATGCTAGGAATGATGTCAAAATTGATCTTAAATTAATAATTCATTATTGTAAGACCCAAAACATAGGACCCTTAATATGACAAGTTGTCAAAATCTTTAATAAATTTTCTATCCAAGAAAGTGAACAAGGCCTTACTCTAACACCACCAATTTCTTCCACTGAAATAGAGTTAGCAAATCCTAGCTCATCTAGACTTGGCTAGCTAAGTTTAACCTGCAACATAGATGTAAACACATTAATTATAGAAATATGTCAACCTTGGGATACAAAGCAATTACCATGATAAGATATATGGGATAGAAATGCTTACAAAGGACACAACACCAGTTGTGCGGCAAAATCGGCGTAGTTCAAATTTTGAATTGATTTTCAAAACCACGAGTCTGTAAAAGAGTGATAGACAAAATATGTAAATAGGTAGTGTAGAGAGAATGCTTCTCACATTATTTTGGTTTAAAAGATATTTTGACTGTTTCATACAGAAATCCATGAATATTATTAGGATATGATATACATGTTCGTAGACCTATCCCATGAAGGAAAACTAAAACTTGAAGCATATATTTAAGAATAACATGCAATCGATTCTATAGCCATAACCATGCCAGGATTGTTCTGATATAGAATTTCTATGTACTCATGCAAGTTTTCCAAGTATATCCTCCCACTGCAGAAAATTTGAGGGAATCAAAATAGGCACACTGATGAATAAAAAAGAACAAAACTGAAACAAATTTGTTTATATTTTGATGCTATGAATGTTTTTTTTCAAAATCGATGTATGACAACCCCTGTAATTGGTAGAGTAGCCATTTGAAATAAATTGTTGCATCAATGCAACTTGATAATATATGATACTACCTTTATTTTATATAGTTTGGAAACAAAACAACCAAGAATATCAATCGATAAAGGTGTAGGATTGTGGATATAAATTTAGTTGTTGTAAGCCATACAACAGTGTTCTGCCAATAGGCATCTAAAATAAATTTTCTACAAAAATATACTTCTGATTGTTTTCCTTAACTCACCGACAAGAATTCATAGAAGTTTTACACTTTCTATCCAAATTCTCGGCACTCATGAAAAAGATAGAAACGTGTTGCTACTCAACTGAGATTAGATAAGATAAGATAATTTTATCAATGTCTAACGAATGATCACATATGTCAAAAGGACTCTTGGGTACAAAATGATGTCAATACAAAGTGGGAGTACTAAAACCACTCCTATGAAAAGTAAGATGTAGAAACTAAGGTATGAATCTAATTAAAAATCCTGGAAATCCAACCTCGAAGATGGAGAATTGATCCAGGAAAAGATAATGGTACAAGCATCTCATAGTCCACTAGAACCATCTCTCCTAAGTCCTAACATCCAAGGACAAATGAAGGAATCTCAAAATAGAAGTATGCCTGGAGGATGTATTGTAAGATGAACCGGACTGTGTCGTGCTGCTTCCTAGAAAAAATATTAAACCTTTCTAATAGAAAAAATGGTTGTTGTCAGAAAACAGAACAAGCTCACATAATTACTAAAGACCTATCTATATGCGCTATGGATCTTGACAAACCCTGTGTACCAATGAGGCAGATCGATAACATTGCTAACAAACTATTACAGTATTGAAGGCATAAGATAAGATCATTTTATTAATGTAGGTGGGAAACTAGGTAAACTTTCTTTTCCTTTTCAAGTGGCTTCCCACATGGTCCTCCACATGAATTTGGAGTGAGATAAAATTCCACTTCATGTTCTTGCACCTTCCCACAAAAACAATAGTAACGAATATCATCTTGGGATGAAAGCTTCATAGACTAACAACCAGAGCATCTCCAGTTGGAACCCAGACTTTTCCCATTAGACAAATCTAGAGAGGATGGAGCTATTTCCCATGCCCCCCCCCCCCCCCCTCAACACACACACAAACATATATATATATATATATGTATATGTATGGATGGAGTTGCATTTAGTGACCATAGACTATATGCACATGATACACATTAGCCACTCTTAAATATTTAATCTTATATTCTTATGCAAAAAATAAAAATGCATCCATCCCCATAGTCTCATGGATTGGATTTAAAGTCTTGGAACAACATGTATAGGGGACTCCCTATTCTAGTGAGCAATGATATAATCATATCCTCTAGTTGGAAACCATTTGACATTATAGGAACTCAAAGATAATTTCACACTTCAGCTGTATAACTAATCAAATTCAAATCAGACCTTGTAAATTGCTCATGATGGAACTCCAGGTGAATCTATACTCCACACTACATAAATTATTTTTCTTTAATATATCAATCCCTAGGGCGAAGAAAACCTTCATGTGGAGTGTACTTGTGGCATGGAAAATAGCAATTCAAAGATCGCCATTTCCAGTTCCCTCTTCAATTGCATTTGTTGAATTAATAACAAAGCAACATACAAAAGGAACAAATGTAATCAATAAATTAGTTTTTTTTAATATATCAATACCTAGGGTGAAGAAAACCTTCATTTGGAGTGTACTTGTGGCATGGAAAATAGCAATTCGAAGATCACCATTTGCAGTTCCCTCTTCAATTGCATTTGTTACATTAATAACAAAGCAGCATACAAAAGGAACAAATGCAATCAAGCACATAAAAGAACCATCAAATTTGATAGCCACATACAATAACCAAAAACAACATTCAAATGAAGAGGATAATTAGCAAAGGTGACTTAGTGCACCCGAGAGATGTTCTTTATAAATAAAGTCTTTGTGAGAGTTTGATCTAGATTATTCTTGAATTATTAAATCTTTATTAGATATTGTCGTGTCAATTTGTGACTGTATTTGACCGAAAACAAAAAGTTTTTGTAATGATTGAAACAACAAATTTTCAGCCAAATTGGATAGTCACTCCATTACGAAACTAGATTCAAATTAAAAATGTTTTATTCCAGACTAAGATATACAAACATCCAAATGACCTAGCAAGGTAATTAAAATAGAAATATGACATGTCAAACCAATTAGCAAGGTGCAAATATGACAATTCATACACCTTGCTTGAAGTACTTCTAGACATCAATGGGCCTTTGTTAAATAGTTAGCTGAAATTTTTAAACAACCTACAAAATATCGGCGAGCTTTTCAGAAATCAATAAGTTGAAATCAAAATGAAAAATAAACTGGAATTAAGGGGAAAAAATGGATTGTTGAAAACTCATTGTTTTTTGGAAACACTCACGAGTATACTCAACACTTGCCAAGTTTTTATAACTTCACAAGAGGAAACATCATTTTAAAAGTGAATTTAGCCCTCATTGTCACTCTTTTACTAGTTAAATTCATCTAAAGTCGGAAGAACAACAATTTTGTAAGCAGAGAGTGGGTACAATGACAATTTGTTTGGGGAAAAGACACTTTCTTGGATTCTCCATCTTTAATGCTCATATATTTTTGCTAAGTTTTTTAATTTGTTGCCTATTTTCCCTAGTTTTTATTTGTTGGGCCCTTGAGTTTTCCTAAGCTTACTTCTAGTCTAACTTGGTTGTGGAATTTCAACAAACACTTCATATACACTCTATTGTATCTTATTATTCATGCTAAAACCGATCTGTGTGTGAAAGTATGACTCGGTATTTCGTCAAACACTTGGGGAGTACTATTAATATTTGGTTGTAGCTTCCCTTGATAGTGTTCAGTACTAAATTTAATAGTTCCTCACCAAATATATTGATCACAAACATTAATAATTGACATTGATTCCCATGGAAATTACAACCACATTTTTCTTGTGGGGAAAATATTTAAATGCCACTATCATAACTGAGTTTAATACTAAAAAAACAGGCCTGAACATTCATAAATATTTGTCTTGTACATAAGCATAAACTACAGTACCTTATATCAGTATTCAGACTCCCTCAGTGGTCATGGTTTGTTGTTGTGAGAGTGATGGTGAGATGTGATTGCCAAATAGAAATGCCCAGTCTTGTTTTGTGTCCTCTTCAAGCAAATAAATAGTATCCAAATTACCATGGCAAATCCCCACTATTAATTTAGTTTAAATTCATATAATAAAGATTGCTTCTCCTATCTCTTGATCAATTCATCTGGCACTTATTAAATGCACCATCAAAACAATAGTGTTAATGAGAATCATACAACTAAATTATATAATCTTCATCAGAGGTTGAAGATGAGCAAGATATTCCACAAGTTCTTCGATCAGGATTCTGAAAATCAGTACTTTTATCGCAGTTCCTATCTCCTTTGTTTCCTTTCGGAACTTTGTCGACTCTTCTTCTTATTTCTTCCATGCTATTTGTACCATCCTTTTTGAAATATTTGCGTCAGCCTTCTTCCATGTACAGATTTGATTACTTAATGTATTTGCTAACTGCTAAGGACCAAAACCTTCTTTGATAAAGGATTCTGTTAAAAATTCAATGACATATTGTTTTCTTGGTGATTCCAACATCTCTTTCACAGATTCCAAAAGGAACATCCTAGATTGCCTCGGTACTTGTTTCCTCCTCAAGCATTGTGGCGGGAAAGGATTTTTTGCATGGGATGTATATTGGTAGCCTACAAAACCTTGAAGTTCCCTATCATTTAAATATTCAATTAGACATGAAATTGTCTCAGATGGGTCAAGCATTTTTCTGATGTATTCCTCTATTCTACCTTCATCCCAATCCATTCCCTCTTGGTATTTAAAATAAGGCTGAGATGATATTTTATTACAGTCAGGAAATTTAATGTCATTGATATTTCCCTGATCCTGAAGAATATAATTCCTTCTTTCACTCTCAGAAGGGGTTGTCTTCCATGAAGCTTTCTGTTCTAAGGTCAATGAATCTATATAAGAATAATGGTTATAATTTCTCAGTCTTTGAAGTAGCTTGTGGTTAGCTACTATCACTATAAATGAATGGACAGTTTCAAAAAGTAGATTACCAAACACAAACTCACATTCAGACTTACAAGTACTCAGGAATGATCTAAATTGGCTTAAAGTGTAAGGAAAATAACTGATTCTGCAAAATATGCACTGTTAAAACTCAAAAATTAATATCAAATGCAGAGATAAATAAGAACTAACTCTGTATATTGGCAATATGTTGACCATATATTGGAGTTCCTTCTCCAAAGGGCGTTTCTCGAATAGAGACTCGGCTTAGTTGTATATTCTTTCCACAACACAAAACAACTAATGCATATTCCATATTTTCACTTCGATTATGGACATCATTATTTTCTCCCTGATGGACATCAACAACGAAATCATATTTTTCATCTTGTTCACTTCACCAAAACAAAAACCAGTCAGTTGTATATTGCTTTTCATATTTCCTAGACAATGCAGGAAATTGTAGCTATAGAGACTTCACATATACATGGAAATTATCTTTCGATATAGTATCTTCTTAGTAGTGTAACATGAAACAGAATATGTAATGACCAAAATGCCTCATGTCTTCTAAAAAACATATCTACATATGAATTTCAGAACTCTGACCTTATCTTCTTGATAACTACAACTCATTTTCCTAGATTTCAAGTTATCATCCCTCTTGCAGACGGGATAATTCACAGGAATTTTCTTGTCCCTTGATACCTCAAGAACAAGATGCAAGGATGTATGCATGTAATATTGCTGAAGGTTGTCATTTGAGGAACCAAAGTTCTTATGGAAATTAATCACACCATCAGACAATATGGTAATTCCAGATGACTGATTGAATACATATCTTGGTCCATGTCCGTGATCTTTCTCTCCCAATTCGTTATTATCTAAGGAAAGATAGACAAAGGAGCATGATGCTTCTAAAACACAATAGTCAATCCCTTTTGGATCATGGAAATCTACTATCATTGATTCTTCTAAGCTAGCATTAGAGGACAACTTATTAATTGAAGTTGATCCAATATCATTGTCCAGATAGGAATACAAAATGGTACTGCTGCTTAGAGAAGACAAGTCTAATATTTTTGGACTGCTTCTCTTGAGATTGAATTTCAATTTATAATTGTATTCAATTTCCAACTTCACTTCTTGACAAAAGCCCTCATTCAATTTCATGGATTTGTTCGGATCCATTGAAGAAATAGAGTAGTTATCCAATCTTTGGGGTTTGAATGAGACATCCTTTATCCCCTGCTCTACTAGAGTCACCTTGACCAGGTGCTACTTCTCCAAATGAACCCCTACTGACAATGTCACTTACATGAAGTCGATTTTGATCATCATTACAGTGATCAACCTTATTTATTCGATGACTGAGCCTCCTCGTTGACTTGAAAAACTTTGAAACACTCTGAACGTCAATGTGGATGTTTGGCAGAGATTCTTTGTTGGGTGTTAATTTTCTCAGAATTGACTTAAACAAAGAAGACTTGGCAATCTTCCCTTCTTCGTGTTGCTTCTTGTTTCTCTTATATGTACCCACTTTATTCCCTTTCTTGAAGCCGAATATCCTTGTATAGTGGCTAAGGCTACCCTCATATTTCTATATTGAGGTAAGCCCATGTTCTTTGTTGATTCCTTCGGCTGATTCCATCTGCATTGTGTCAGTTGTTTTCCTTATATATGGGTGATTCCATGAAGATGGGTAACTCTTTTTGGCCAATTATGATGGTGAAAAACAGAAATCTTACCCATGTATTAAATTGAATCCCTCGAAACTCATACTTGCCACATGAATTTTGACATGCGGTTGAAAAACGAAATGTAGAGAATTATGTTGGCTTTCCAATGATATTTTTTTTGAAATATACCAATGTTATATATCATGTCGAATTTTCATTTAATGAAATGTGTGTACTTAAAAATTTGAAGAGCAATTAACAAGTAGTTTGTGTGCGTGCACAATAATTTAATGTTAAAGTAATAATTTTAAAAAATGAAATATGTGAACATGATCTAGACAGAATGCACTAGGGATTACATATTTTTCTTTTAATTTTTCTCGAAAAAATATATTTATTATTATTTTTCGAAAATGACCAATGAATATTTAAGTCGTATTTTGCACACATGTGTGTGCATACACGAAATCTTTTGATTTTTTACATAATTTGCAAAACTAAAAATACCATTTTAAAGAAGACGCGTTTATCTAGGGTGTGTGTATTTTGAATTTTGTGGATTTATCTTTGAGCTCAATCAAAGTTGTTGGCATGAGTTTTTAGGGAAATTTTTAGTAGAAATTTAAAAACAAAAGACATATCAAGATAAAAATTCATAAATTTTATATATTTGGATGGAGGATTCGTTGACGAATCCAATGGTATAAATTCTGCTCATTAATGAGCATTTAATGGCATGGTTTAACTCTGTGGAAGGAATACAAACATTCCATTCTATAGGGAAAAGGGCTCTCGGCCTATATTTTAAGCCCTCGATCGAGCTATTTGCTCGACTGAGCTTTTTTAAATACCTCGATCGAGGGATTAATAGAACCTCGTTTGAGGTTTTAACAATACCTCGATCGAGGGCTTAACAATACCTCGATCGAGGTGTTATTAAACCCTCGATCGAGGTATTAGCTCGATCAAGGGTCTGTCAAATAGGCTTGAGCGAGGGTTCGTCTGTGTAAAAAAAAAATATAAACCAACCGGGGTGAAACCGCAAAAGGAGTTGGAAACAATTAATGTTGCCAAATACCCTTCCCTCGTAAAAACATCAACGAACCTATATATAACTAGCAAACAAGGATTCACAAACAACAATTTACCTCATTTCTAGTTTTTTTTTTCCATTAGAGCTTTGTCAATTTGATCTTGTTGAATTAGAGATTTGTCATTTTCGTATTGCTGAATTAGACCTCATTAGACATGTAAGATTTATTTGTAGGCATAATTCAAGATTTCATACTAACATTTTGTTGTTTGTTATAACAATTTGAAAAAAAAAATTGTTTGTTTTCATTGTAGATTGATTCATGTAAGATTTCTTTGTAGGAATATTTCAAGATTTCATACTAACATATTGTTGTTTGTTTTCATTGTAGATTGATGGGGAATAAAAAAAAAATACAAAGAAAACATGCTAGACAACAAAATGCCAATGAAGAACGTGAGTACAATATGGAACGAATGAGAGAACAAAAAGAAAGGTTGAGAGAAGAAGAAGATGCACATTTGGTGCAACAAATTCCAATGGAGGACAACCAAGGTAATCTATTGAATTACATGCTATCATAATTTAAATATCATGCTACATAATTTACAAAATTAGTAACAATGTTCCAATAAATTTACCTAAATTTCATAATTTAATTTGTTTCATATTTATTTATAATGATATTCTTATTTATTTCATCAATTTGTTATTTAAATTTCAAAGTTTGCAATAATTTTTATGTTAAATGAACAATTTTCAAGTGGCTTTAAACAAATGTTAAATTAGAACAATTTTCAAATGAAACATGTAAATTTAGATTCTATTTTCATGTTAAGATATGAACATATTTTTAACTATTTTCAAATTATTTCAAAGTTGCTAACAATTTTCAAATTATGCTTCAAAGTTGCTTTAACAATTTTCAAATTATTTCAAAGTTTGCTAAAAATTTTCAATTTTATTGTCCAACAATTTTCAAATGAAATGTACACTAAGATTCTATTTTCAAGTTAAAATGTATGTACATATTAACTATTTTCAAATTTCTAAACTTTACTAACAATTTTCAAAGTTATTAGAATAGTTTTCAAATTAAATGTATACTTAGACACTATATTTTCAAGATAAATTGTACATATTTAACTAATTGCAATTTGTTAAGTTACTAACAATTTCAAGTTAAATGTAATTTTAATTCTTTTTTTTGTTAGAAAATTTGATTTCAAAACAAATGAATGAATATTTTGAAATTTACATGTTTGATAGTTATGTATTAGTTAGAATTTATTCAATTTGAAAACAAATGAATGAATATTTTCATAGTTACGGTGGTTGGCAATATTTTCATAGTAATGAATATTTGAATACAAATGAATGTTCAAAGAGCTATTTAATTATGATGTTTACTTTAAAAAAATTCCATCCATCACATATATTTTTATTTGCATAACATGACATATCACCATGATAAGATTAATAATTAGAATCATATATTTTGTTAGGACAAATTGGAAATAATTAAATTTGCAATGTTTGCAACCTTGCATTGATATGTGAAGCATTATTGATAAAAAATCCTTAAATTGCAATTTATGATAAAATTACAATTTCCATTTAAATGTCTATTGTTGAAATTGCAAACTCGCCAACTAATGAAAATGTTATTTTGCATTAAAAATTATGAATTTCTCCTCAATCATATCACTACAATGTTTCTAATTAAATATTGTATTCATCTCTAAATCAATGTTTTTTCCCCACATTTAGAGTATAATAGGTATGTTATGATGGGTAGAAAATCAATCTTAAATTTTTATTTGACGTATATACAACAAGGGATGCATGATGTTGTCCTTAAAATTCTAGGGTAGAAGTGGTGTAATCATTTATTCTTTGCATGGTGATTTGCAACTTGTATTTTAACTATTTATTTATTTATAAATTATACCATAAAGGTAAAATAACATTTTTCTTGTAATGTAAAAGTAAAATGGACATAAATTCCATAAAGAAAATTTGCCCACAATTATATAATGTGATGATTGTTAATGATATTAATTTTTATGCCCACAATAATTTTTATCAAGTTATTAATAATTATCTTGACTTAAAAATATATAGTTGATTTTCAAGTTACTAGCAATTTTAAAGTTAAATGTACAAGTTACTACCAATTTCAAGTTACAAGCAATTTCAAATTTTACTAGGAATTTCAAACTTTACTTCTAGAACAATTCTCAAGTTTAATTAAGTTAGAAATTTCAAGTTACCTGAGCAATTTCAAATTTCAAGTTACTAGCAATTTCAAGTTACTTGATATTAAGATCCTAGTGGTAGGCCTTCACTAACACCTCGGGGTTTTGGTGTAACGGTTCGTATCATTTGGTATCAGAGCACTTTCTTGGGCTCGTTGGGTGGAATTTCTGCCATTTTTTTTTTGCATATGTTGGAAGTTTGTATCTCGGAATAATCCTTGTCCGCTTAACTGTGGGAAGTACTTGGGCATAAGCCCTAAAAATCATTATGAGGAGTACCACAGGAAACCCAAACTAGCTGGCCCATTGAGAGGACCTGCCAGTGAAAAGGGCAACGACCCCTATCTGATTGACTAGTTTTTCCCCATGAGGTAAACCAAGAGCTGTCGTTTGTGGCCAAGCAGTTATCATCTTTACCTGAGCCATGGAGTGAGAGGTACTGCCCGAATACGCAAGCCGTTAGATAGCATTGGTGGCCGAGTGAAACACCTGAACTGTTAGGAAGCCGAACATACCTCGGGTCCATATCTATTTTCAGTTGAACTGTTGTTGATCACTTCTGCGTTATTTAAGATCCAACGTCGGCATTGCAGTGTTCGTCCAAGGATTGTACGGTGCAGAGGGGACACCACCGTATGGGCACACATCCAACCCAGAGTCTGGACTGCGGAGCGTGATGGGATGTTAAGATCCTAGTGGGAAGCCTTCACTAACACCTCAGGGTTTTGGTGTAACGGTTCGTATCACTTGAGCAATTTCAAATTTCAAGTTACTAGCAATTTCAAGTTACTTGAGCAATTTCAAATTTTAAGTTACTAGCAATTTCAATTTTTACTTAGAACAATTCTCAAGCTAAATGTATTAGTTGGAAAATTCAATTCACATGCAATTTTCAATTTTTCAATTTCCACATCAAATTTCAAGTTACTAGCAATTTTAAAGTTCAATGCACAACTATCAAGTAACCAATTTTTAGTTTGTTAATTTACATGTTAAGTAGGGAGAGATTATGGTCAGACATCACATCATGGTGATCAAGAATCACATGACCCTGTGCCCCCTCATGATCTTGATCAGCCATCACATGACACCTTTCCCTCTCACATTGAAAATATAATTGGGAGTTGTAGTGGGGTTGGAAAGGGTGGGAATTTTCTAGAGGATTGTGCAGTTGTTTCTACACAAGAAGAGATTGAGAACTTGATCCCTGGTCGGAGAGTTAGAGAGCATGTCAATAACATAATCAAGTCATATTTTGAACAACATTCAACGATGGCACAAGCTCAAATCCTACATGGGTTGATGAAACACAAAAAATTGAAATGTGCCACAAATTTGTTGGGTTTTAAAGATGTTAAAACAAAAAAGACATGCGAGAATGCAATAGAAAATGTAAGAACTGCATTATCTTCATTTAGAAAATCAAGAAACAATGATACCCGAGCTACTCATAGGGAAATTACAACGGATCTTGTGGCACAAAACACCTCAAGAAATTGAATGGTATAACTAATGGCATCATTGCTCAATGTTTCAAAAAGAACATTGCTCAAATATACTAAATTTAGGGTCCGGATAGATGAAAATGATGAAGCTGCTTGTTGGGCTCTTATTTGTAGGGAACCCTATCAAGGTAGGATGGAAGCAGGAATTAGAGAGAAGGTGATAGAGTTTTGGGATAGCCATTCTCGTGCTATTCCATATCGAAAGCATGTCCTGTGATAACGTTTATCCAGAGGCATTTCTCAGGAGCATTGTAAGCATGTGATGGTTATGACAGGAGTTGTACTTTACGGGGAATTCCAAGAAACCAATCCTGGTGTTCAAATATCATTTAGCATGTTCAACAAATTGAAACCGTGGTATATTAGGCCGAATACGATTCGCAACATTTTTTGTTGTCGGTACCACGTTGAATTTCAACTATACTATGACACATTTCTAGATTTTTGCAAAAGGCACTGGAACGGCGTACTAGCTCCTCACACAGTGCCAGATTTTATTTGTATGATACTATGCAACAGGAATCCTGAATACGTGCTTTTCAATAAGAGGTGTGTAGGTGGGAGAAAATGCCATGAATGTGGTGATTTGACATTGTTCCATAAGAGCTTTCCAATCGATCCAACACACCATGGATTGTCAGATATCACCGTTAGGTGGAAGAGGTACGAGTACGTCACCATGAATCCAACATCTTCTTCATCTGTGCCATCCAAGAGGATCGACTTTCTCAATGATGAGATTCCTATTTCAGATTTCATGGAAAAGTTTCAAAGTCAGATTTATAAATACATAAATCACTCCCATAGTTCCAGGTGGCAAGCTTTAGAATTCAAGCATTCTCGTGATGTATTTGAGTTGGGCACAATCTTATCAGTGGTAGACTTTGAGGAGAACTACACCTTTGCTCCTCAGAGAGAGATACAAAGTGAGTACTATCACTCCGACCAGGTGTCTATCTTCGTACACGTGTTGTACAGACATGCTCAGGAAAGCATTGATGGTAGGGATAGCATTCCCCAATCATGTGAAGTGATCAAGGAGTACCATGTTTATGTTAGTGATGATCGTGAGCATGACACATTATTCGTTCAACACTACTTTGGGTTGATTTATGATTCATTCAAGCAGAGAGGCGTATCATTTACTGAACACTGGATTTGGTCAGATGGGTGTGCAGGGCAATTCAAAAGGGCACGCTCATTTTATTGGTTGAGTCGCCTACACAAACAGACAGGAATCCGACGCACCTGGAGCTTTTTTGAGACAGGGCATGGGAAGGGTGAACATGATGGCGCAGGTGCATGTGTGAAACGAGCACTCCGGAGGTACTAGATGAGTCATGGTGCAACCCGACTCAAATGCTCCACTGAAGTAGTTGATTGGTGCACACGTCATTTGGGACATCCAGGTTGCGAACAAGAAAGGCCGATGTGCAGGTAATAAACTCCAAACTCAATTAATAATCTAATAACATTCAATATCATCATTTCCAAAAGAACAGATGTACTCGATAGGAATTTACATATGACAAACTGAATTCCATGCAGGTTCTTCTGGGATGTTTCCCTTGGAGATGTTAATAGATCCATGCCATGGTATTGTGACACCATCCCTGGTTCGAGGGAATTGCATTATGTTCGAAGTAAATATATGGGGGACATATTTTCCATTGAAACGAGGAGGTATGCCTGCTTTTACGATTTTTGCATTGATGCAAATGGATGCGGGCTTGATCACTATGAAAAAGATTTATATGTCAAACCATGGAAATATATATCTCTTAATCCAAAGGGCCCACATCCAAATCTAACATGGAAAGAGATGCACATTGAAGAGGCAATGGTCTCATTAAATCATGATCGAGTTTTCGATATGGTTAGGGAAGGTACAAGAGTCTTCATTAAATTAATTAGTTCATCATATCTTACACATATACAAATGTTGTAGAAATTTGCACGTAGGACAATTGAATAATATTTGTAATGTATCTTTCAGGTGATGTATTCGTTGTCATTGCAGCCCTCCACAACCAAGAAAATGTTGCATACTATTTGATGTGGTGCACACAAATAAAGAGTAGGTTTGCGCAAACCTACCAAGATGGGGACTTCACATACCAGACTGGAGACATGGTTCTAATGGGATACTTTTTTGAAAAAGTGAAAAAACAAGGTGCTCACATTATTTACAGAGATTTTATGCTTGAATATATATCATGTCAATACACACATTTGGCGGTTGCATCTCGGATACCTCTAACAGAAATCAAGGTGAAGAGAGGTGATCCAAAGAGATGGAAGATGACAGAAGCTGACCATGATTGTATTATGGAGACTTGCATTCATATAACCCATTGGCCAGATGAATGAGTTACATGTATGCCACTTGCATCATTAGCATAGTTTTCATTTTGTCTTGTGTAATATTTTTTTGGAGATTTTTGTGGAGGTTGTTTTATAAATGTATTTTAGTAGATGCTTTAATGTCAGGAATACAAATACTAGATGGGAGGATTTTGTGAAATTTGGGTCATGGTGCTCCAATGTGAATACACTTGAACATGTACATGTTCTAATTTTAAATTTTGATTTCAAATACAATTGTAATGTAATTGAGAATTTAAAATACAGCTTGCTTTTACATGCTTGCTTTTAATAAACCTTTCATTACTTTTGTTGCCTAAGTATTTATTTTGTGAGACATATAAATTGCAATAATGGTTTATCTTACCTTTCTTCGTATAAATCAAAGTTTATGAACTTCACATTTTGTATAATCAAAGTATATGAACTTCACAAACATTCACTATAATTTATAACCATCAAACCTGCTCAATTTTTGGATTACATGCATAAAAAATCATCTTTATCATGCAGTTTTGCACGCATAGGCATGGAACCTCTTTGAGAGAAATTAGTTAGTATTATATGGCCTTGCTTGTGTAAAAAACCTCAATTATCAAACCAAAACACAACTTGTACATGCCTTTGTTTTTGAACTTGTACAATTGTAATGTAATTGAAATTGAACTTGTAAATTGGAACAACACATTGAATTTTCAATTGAAATTACACATTAAATTTGAGGTTTTAGTCTTAAATTGTAATTGAATTGGAATGTGTAAATTGTAATTGAATTGTAATGTGTAAACAACATAATGTAATTGCAATTTCAATTTTTTATTTTAAATGTATTCTAATTTTACATTTTGATTTCATTTATGCAATTGTAATGTAGTTGAAAACAAGCTTTTAAATTGTAATTGATTTGGAATTGAAATTACACATTAAATTTGAAATTTTACATTGTAATTGAATTGGAATTGGAATTTCAATCTTAAAACGTAATGTATGTATTGAATTCTAAATTTTCGAAGATGTTCTGTAATGTATTCGAAATTTGCATTTTAAATTGAACTAAATTGTAACTACAAATTAAATCTGCATTTGAAACAACAAAACATAAATTTGTAACTGTAATAACTATATCCAGATCTAATATAAAAAAACAATCGATTTCAAATCAGATACAAAATACACATCAAGACATCAATATGATAAAATATCCAAAAGTACATATCCAAAGTCCATATATGATAAAAGTACATGTATAAATGATAGAAATCTATATCCAAAACATGAAAACATATACATAGATAATCCAAACACATGAAAATATATAAAATATGAAAATATCGAAAACATGGAAATGTATAGATCATCAACTCATTGGCCACTACCCCCATGAGGCCTATGATCGTCCCTCTGACTGCCCTCGTGTGCAGCAGCCCACTGCTGTCTCTGAGACTCTAAACCCTCAAGGAATTCCTCCATATCCATTGTGTCAATGGTGATATCCGGGATCTGGGTAGGAATACAGGTAGATGGCCCTTCATCAGGACCATGTACTCGAGCTAAATCCCAACCATATGTGAAATCCATTGCAGCATTAAAACCCGCCTGTAGCGATGCCTATGTAATATGCCATTACATTTAATAAGTTAGATTTATTAAAAATTAAAACTAAATTTAACATAATTTAAAAGCTACTCGTAAAAAATTGAAACATAAAGTACAAAAATCAATTACTAAATGTGACTAAACAACATGAATTGGAACATAAATTAAAACTCACAAGTGTGTCTGAACTCGGCTCGTAAGGACCTTCGCGGTCCTCATGTCCATAATCAGGATCTACCTCCTTTCCTTTGCCCTGTACAATTTGAAATTCATTTGAAGTTATGATCTACAACATAAAATCTCAAAAATTAAGAAATAAAACACAAATTATTTAAACTGAGAAATAATATTCAAACACAAATTAAATTGGAACATAAATTATAACTTACCTCGACTACTGTCGTCTACGGGTGGGGATGAGCGGATGGACCAACCGATGGCTCGCTACCAAAGAGTTGATCCATGAATGGGGTCCCCTACATGGATCAATAGAATACAACTCCCTTAAGTATTATTGACCATTCAATTTGTGACATTGATATGATGTAACATGAAGAACATATATACATAATTGTACAAAAGTATACGTGTCCTGTAGCGACGCATCTACGATATAACTGAAAGTATGCATCTCATGCTAACTCAACATACTGCAGTAGGGTCTTTCCATTGACACTCCTGAGCATGTCACTAGAGACATACTCTATCTCTGGCTCTGCAGGTGGAGGGGGTGGTCTAGATGCCGCTCCATGCACAGCAGCAATATCACTACCCATGGTAGTGAACAACGACTTTGTAAGGTCCTTTCTAGAATCTACAGCAAGTTGGGATGATTGTGCCACATCCCCTGGCCTGATAACCGTCCTGTCTGGAAACGGTACCAACCTTGGAGCGGGTGCCATGAAGGCAGAGTCTCTCCAAGCTCTAGGACATTAGTAGGAGCGTCCCCTACAAGCCCCATAGAACTGGGACCTTGTGCTAGTGTAATCCGAGTGCATGTACAAAAAAAACTCTACATAAACATGTTTTGCAAAGTACAATGGGACCTGATCATGGTGGGGGAACATGCCCCACGCTCCCACGAATCTATCATATAGATGTGGTGCAACCACCTCCAACTTAAACTTCCTGAGTCTAAGCGGTTGACCGGGGTCGTGGTCACGAGGGATGTCAAATAAAGCACCCTTGATGTCATGCCCTCTTATGGCGACTTTTACATCCTCCCATTTGTGGATCCCAATGACACCATGTCTCCTCCTCTGGCATGAATGTCATCAAATGTCACTGAGAGGTCCTACCCTCTTGTACAGGGCCAACATCTCATCAATTGTTGATAACATCATCGACAAAGATCGTTGTGTTGGAGAATCATCCCTCAAAGTGCACACACATGAGCTCACCCACTCTTGCTGGGAAATGATATCAGCGAGAGTGATCTGTGTGACCTCATCATTGTACGATCCCCCTGATGGGGCACTTGTGATCCAAACCAAAACACAAATGTTACTAAAAATATATATTATAACTTGTTACTAAAAGTCTTAGGTTTGCATACAAGGTGAATTGTTTTCTACTATGATTTTAAAGTTGTAGATTTCAAAATATAGAGAGTCGCCATATTCATGAGTATGCTCTCTTCCTATGTCTAGTTGTGATTTGGAAGATTAGAAAAGAAAAATATGGATACAAGTCTTTATATCAACTTGTAATTCTACTGTTGGGGTTTTCTGAAAAATTAAATCCGTTTGCAATTCATGAGTGCATGATCTCTTGATGGGACATGTTTATAACATCCAGTTCTAACACATTATGGAGAAGGTGATAAGCTTACCCCCTGCAAGGTAGTGATCTCAAAACCTTGTAATGTCTACTTTGACTTGACCATCTACAATATTTTGTTATAAATTGCCACAAGTTGTTTAAAAACCATATTTAAGGTCTAAGAGACAGGTATAGAATATTTTTTGTGGGGTGAACTCATAAATTCACCACATACACACTCACCAAGAATATCACATACCTAGATCAGATTTAGGGAGAGCATTGTAATTTTTTAATTTTGACTATCATATTCTATCATCTTGACTATCATATTCTACGGGGGAATCGATTTCAATATATCATTTCATATTTGTCAAAATGCACTAAGGTACCTTGACACTCATTTTGGGTGGATCGAATGGGAAAAGTTTGTAGTTCTAGCAATAATTATTTTCTAGTTCACTAAATAATGGAGGAATTATTTTGTATTGTTCATGACCATTTTTTTGTGCATAATTTTCTCATAATGGTTGTACTTGTTTGAATAATTTCTATGTTTGTAAAAACTATGGTGGCCTAGGCTATGATCCCAAATCTAGTAAGAATGAATTTCAAATAATCATGTGCATGCCCAAAATTCAGGAATTTTATTTTCTTGCAAAGGATAGACCACATGCCTTCATGAGAAATCCCTGTATCCCTCTTTGACCACTAGTCCCAATATTTTTAAATAACAATCATAAAGCTATGGTCAAGGGACTTAAAGGATAGAAAAAAAATAATATTCTTTCATTGTATTTTCCTTATAAATAATAAGGTTGACAAAGTAATGTTGGGTAATATGAGCTTGTTCTAAGAGGACCTATAGTCACCCATTGCCAATTTCCAAGGAGCATTTCCGTAAGTTTTATTTGTCTAGCCATTTTTATAATTTTTACATTTTAGAAATGTCCATATTTTTTGAAAGGTGTTTTTATTGTTGAATTGTAGTTTGTATTCCACAAAGATGGTGGAGAAATCTAATCCAAACACATGTAGTCTAGTCCATCAAAATGCATTTGTAGTGGCTTATATCATTCAAAGACATCATCTAATGATGTTAGGCCACCTGATGTTAGGAATTTTTCCAAGCTATCCATTATGGTTCCATGCCAATTTATCTTCATTAATGCTCACATTGTGGACATACTTTTCATGGCCTAAGAGGGGATCCTATTTAGGACAATTTGACAAGTTGGTTATGGTTATGATTAATAATATATGATTATGTATTATTAATATTCATTTTTTATTTTTTTATATTATATTATTAATATTAAATATTTTAAAAATAAATAAATTAAGTAAACATTAATAAATAATATATGATTATATATATTATTAATATTCATTTTTTAATTTTTTATATTATAATATTAATATTAATATATGATTTTTTTTCAATCTTCTTGGCATTCTCGAAGGATTGAAAAAAAATGGGCAACATTTCTGCTTGTAAAAACACATTTTAAAATAGAACAGGTAGCATTTATGCGGTGAAATGCTACCAGTTGATATATAAACAAATTTACATATCAAATAATTTTTAAACAAATAAATGAAAATAAATTTAAAATCCTAAACCTATTTCAAATTTCAAATAGTTTTGGTTTTTGTTTTGAAATGGTTTTTTGTTTTAGGTTCAAATTGTTTTTTTTTTCAATCCTCTTGGCATTCTCGGAGGATTGAGAAAAAATGGGCAGCATTTCTGCTTGTAAAAACACATTTTAAAATAAAACCGGTAGCATTTATGCGGTGAAATGCTACCGGTTGATATATAAACAAATATAAATCAAATAATTTAAACAAATAACTGCAAAATATTTAAAACCCTAAATCTATTTCAAATTTCAAATGGTTTTGGTTTTTATTTTGGTTTGAAATGGGTTTTTGTTTTAACTAAATCAAATGGTTTTTGTTTTCAATTAGTTTGGTTTCAATGGTGGTTTTCGGTTTCAATATTGGTTTAGTTTCAATGCCTACATCCTAACCATTTCTAGAAAACCAAATTAAAACTAGATTTGATCAAAAACACAAATTTATACAACAAATACAAAATATATATATATTTTTTAAATAACAAAACAGATGGTGGAATTCTACCCACCTGGTGGAATAGATGACATGATGGTGTTCGTGTGGGGAGGTGGCGTCGGGCGTGAGATCAGTCGAGGCCTCCGGTCGCTGTTGTGTCCATCTTTGTCAAGCCACTGCACAAAACAGGGCTAGTTGGGCCCTGTTTTGTTTTGTTTTCCCTGTCGCATACCCTCGATCGAGCAAACCCTCGATCGAGGGTCTAACCAAACCCTCGACGAGGGTTTGGTTAGACCCTCGATTGAGGGTTTAAAACACCCTCGATCGAGGTATTTTTTAACCCTTGATCGAGCATTTAAAACCTCGATCGAGGGATCTAAAATACCTCGATCGAGTGTCCGAAAAACAAATTTTCCCCATGCGATCCGCCAAAAAATGGTGAACCACATTCGTGGATTCACCCTTTTCTAAACTGTGAACTTGAGGCATTTCACATTCATATTGAGATCCTCTATATGATACTCTTTTGAATGCCAAAATATATCAAGATGAGCATTTTTGTCCTTTTCTCTACAAGTTCTTCTCCTCTTTGTGTTTGGGTTAAGATTCATCTCCAGAAAGCAACAAGAAGAAACCCATGGATTAGGATCTGTTTGATTATATCACAAACCCCCAAGATTGAGCAATTTCGTTTTCAATTTTGTGAGACATTTTCCAATCTCCTTGGAAACATTGTCATTTGAGTTTCTCTTGGTAGAGTACTGCTTATCCAAAAGATAATCCTCTAACAAAAAAGGCTCCCGATATTCCTCCAAAAATTCATGGAGCGGCCTCAGAGTTTTATGATTCTTGGTGGCCAGCTCATATATTCTAAATATCTTCCCGATGTGTAATTCCCTGAAATAGTGTTGAAAACCACCAGTCATGATTCTTTGTTAGGTTAGTGATGGTCCAAATTTGCAACTACTACACTATAATTTACCACAATTGTGTACAGGAACATGCCCCTATTTTTATTTTAAACAAACCAATTCTGAGAATCACATTTTTTGCTCCATGCTACATTCGAGAAACTAAAAAATCTTTGCATAAAGAAATTGTAAAAACTACAGTGCAATGTTTAGTCATTGTATCATCTTCAGGGATTGAAAAGAGCTTAATTACTTGATAGAAATTATGTTGGGGAAGCTATTCTAGATAAAAAAAAGTTGCATTCAAAGTTGTCCTCCGTGGATTTATGATTTCATTAGGCCTCCTTTTGAGAAATCCCAACCACAGTGAGCATGTGGAATCCTAATAAGCATGGAGTAACCTCTGAGCCCAAAGATTTTCCAACTCAAAAAACAAAAACCAGCCCCAACCGTGGTAAAATTTCTAGAATTTGCAGGCAATCTCAACAAAAATCCATCGATTCAAAGTCTGACAAGTTACACACAAGTTGGTATTATATTCCTCATTGTTGTACAAAAAAACCATGTTGGAAATGTAACTTGGAGATGATACTAGAGCGTATACTACAATAATTTTACAAGAAAACACCCAAAACAGTAATGCCATCATAGTGTGTCTCGGAGTGAAATTGTAGGAAAGATACAATAACCAACTCTGCCTGGGGGTTAATTCAAAATGCTCCATGATAGACTAGCCTCTAGCATGCCATAGGAGCACAATTCCAAACACAAGATATCAAATTTTCACACAAGTCACCTCGGACCTAAAAGTTCCATTTCTTTCAAAACCAATGATGAATCTTCATCGATAAACTCGGAATACCTCTTGGATATAATTTCCAGTCCCTTATATTTAGGAATTTCAACCTTCTATGAAGCTTCCCAACTTTCTTCCAATCCATCACTTTCCAACATCCTAACCACTTCAAACATCTTTGGCCAGCGACCAGGGTTAAATTGAGTGCATAACAACGCTACCTGCACCATCTCCTCAAGTTCAACTCTATCATAATTGGGTTTAATCTCCTTGTCTATAATGATGTCAAGCCTATTCTCCTGATGTAATTTTTTAACTTGCCACACAATAACACAAGACAACCACGCAATTCAAGAGTTTATTATTCATTATTATTAGTTTTACTTGGTATTCATCATAGCATTCAGAACTCAGTTGTACTTACCCAATCAAGCATCACTCCTTTCTAGTTTGCTGCCCGACCAAAATCCAAATCATTTTGTCCAGTTATGAGTTCCAACAATAATATTCCAAAACCAAACACATCAGTCTTCTCATAGGGATGGCCCGTTGAGAGGCACTCAGGGGCAATGTGCCCAACAATACCCCTAACAGCTGTAGTCACATGTGAATCCCTGTGATCCAGAACTTTCACTAATCCAAAGTCACCCACAACAACTTCAAAATATTTATCCAGTAGGATGTTGGATGCTTTCACATAACGGTGAATTATCTTGGGATCACACTGCTCATGTAGGTACAAAATTCACCTAGCAGCTCCTAGGGATATCCTTTTCCTTGTATCCCAATCCAATGCAGGATTTACATGAATGGTATCTACAAGTTTATAATATTCAGTTAGTTTGTTTTACTTGAGACTCAATTATGTCTTGCCTGTAATATAGATCAAAATAAAACAAACCTATATTCTGTTACATTTCTGTATGACACTTGGAAAGATAAACAATCACTAAAAAAAAGCAATGATGGGACATAGATACCAAAAGGTAAATTTGATTTACTACAAATATATTGAGCTTGAATGGTTTTTCAAGAGGTACTGGTGATATTCTCCCCAAGAATGTGGTACCTTTTGTCCTTTGCAATAGTAGGGACATTATGGCCATTAGTTGGGTTGGGCGTGGCATTTTCCATATAATGCAACATAGTATCCCATATCTTTATAGGTGGTGGATGCTTGGCACTTGAGAAGAAGCATCTTGCCAATTCCTCCAAATATATGAGCACAATTGTGGGAGGTCCAAACAAGAATGATTATAGATTTCAACTGCATTGCATTAGCTATGACTTGGTAACAGTCACATTCAAGATCTTGATATCTTGATATGGCTTATCATTCTTATCAGTATTTACTTTCTCTATTCCCTGCAAAAATAAAATAAGTTTAACTATAGAAAGGGATGAAAACCCAGAGTAACATGAAAGTGCTTGCTATTAAATATAAAATTCATCCACATTAATAGACCAAAGGAGATTCTCAAATCAACAAGCCTCACCTGTACAACATCCATACTCTTCACAACTCGTCCACACACTGTATGCTTATTGTCTAGCCATGGAGTAGCTACAGTCGTGATAAAAAATTGAGAACCATTTGTATTTGGACCAGTATTTTCCATTGACAATGTAGATGGTCGATCATGTCATAAAATATAATCAACAAGCAAGCAAAATAAGGTCTTTACTAAATGGCCAGCAACATGGGTAAACGAAATGCAAGAAAGCATCAAAATTATTCAAAATTCATTGATAATAAAATTTCAAATTTCAAATCAGATCACACTCTAGTGGAATGAAATCTTTTTAACATTAGAATTAGAAAATTCTAAGCATCAGTTACTATAGATAAGAAAAACACTATATGTCCAATTTTAAACAAAATCACTTCCTAGCATGACAAGATGAGCTCAACAAATATTGTTGCTACTCAACATAACATAACCAATGGTTACAAGGTCATCTTTGCAAAACTAAAAGTTGAAACATTACAGTGTGGTCTAAAATAGTGTCCAAGGTTGAAGCCATGTTCAAGAATTTTATTACTGAACAACCTTGATAATGCAAGGAAAATGTTGGATGAAGCAACTTTGATAGCTTCCAAATGTTATAATAGGCCTTGAGATTGAGAAGCAAGTTTATATAGCTTCACAGGGGTATTGTTATCATAACGAGGAGCTGCTTCCACCATGGCATTTAATGGACCAAGGTGTCATAGTGCAATCAATCCAAGTGCAAGGCACAAGCAAGATTCCCGCAGAAAGCTCTCTATCTTTACCATTCCATCTGCCGAAACTTATTTTCACAAACTCTGCCTCCTGAAAGCTATTAGAATTGAATGGCAGATTTCTATCTTTGATTTACATGAATGGTATATGCAAGTTTACTTAAGACCCAATAATTTCTTGTCTATAATACAGACCAATTCAGACAAAATTATATGCAAAATCTATATAGTTTGGACAATAGACAACTTGTCTCTTACTTGTTCTACCCTAATATTTGCATAAACATGCCCCAAGGGAAAAAGAAACAATTACCCCTCAGACAAGATGCCACACTTCCATTCAACATGTATGGATAAACCAATAGCCTTTCTGTGGATGTCATGCAAAATCCAAATAATCTCAACAAATTCATGTGCACAGCCAAGCTGATCATCTCCACTTCTGTCTGAAATTGGACTTCTCCCCCTACAGCATTAGCATCTTTCAATCTCTTTATAGCTACGAAAGTGCCATCTTGTAGGCATCCCCTGTAAACATTCCCGAGACCTCCTGTACCTAGAATATTCTTGCTACTAAAACTATTAGTAGCAAGTTGAAGCTCTTTGAAAAGGAATATCTTTAAATGTACCAAGCAAACTTCTGGATCATGATGCTCTGCAAGTATTTCATCATATAACCCATAAACAGAATAAGAAAACTGCTCAAATGTTCCTTTATATATATATATATATATATATATATATATATATGTTGATGTATTTGTAACTTCGGAATGTATTTCACATATGTATATTATACTTTTATAGAGATGGTATTATTCCTCTATATGGAAGTGTCGTCATTTATATTATAAGTGTCGTAACTTATACTTGATGGGTTATTAGACCACCCTTTTGGGAGTCGGCCCTGTCGGTATTATGTTATGTGGTTAAGTTAAGGCCGACCTAGTAAAGGTTATTAGGCAAGTCAAGTAAAGTATAAATAAAGTGCGGGAGGCACTCTATTTGATCAATCACTTCATTATTCACTTCTACACTCTCCAGAAAGTGGCGCACAAGTGAGGAAGGAGGAGTAGCTTCTAGAGAATATTATCTCTTGTACTTGGGTTGTATCATTTCTCTTTCTATCTCTGAGGAAGTTGTGGGGTTTTTCACCTTTATGGTTTTCCATAGTGAAACTCTATGTGTCCATTATCTTATGTGATTGCTTGTTATGCTTGATATGATTGATATGCTGTACATGTTATTATCTCAGTAAAGATCGTAGAGTATGTTGAATTAATGTTCAAAATTAACAATATATATATATATATATCCCTTAAAGGTTCTACTTGCATAGATGTTATTTAGTAGTTCAGTAGTTCTGGTGGTTCGAGTGAACTTAAGGCCTTTACATTCCTTGACATTGAGGCCCAGCCATTTTCCGTCAAACACTTGCTAGCAGATAGATAGAGTCCTAGACATATACGACCTAGAACATGAAGACATAGACTTCACTCCATCCCCCTGGGATTTTCCCCAACTTCTCTTTGTTCGGATCCAGATCTCACACTAGTTGACCTATCGTAGCTAATGTAAGGCCTCCTCCCCGTGCCTTAAACAGAATCCACAAGGAAATACTGGAGGAGAAAGATACCACCAACATGAATATAATGCGATCAAGTACCATCAAAGTTAAAAACATATGACAAACAACCAATTTCTAGTCACTAGTAAAGACAATTTGATGCCTGAGATCAAATCATGAGTTGTTGGACAATGGAGAGTAGGCAACGCCCAACCCAATGTATGATTTACATGAATGGTATCTGCAAGTTTACTTTAGACCCAATAATGTATGTCTATATTACAGACCAATTCATACACACTTATATGCAAAAGCTATATAGTTTGGATAGTAGACAGCTTGTCTCTTACTTGCTCTACCCTAATATTTGCATAAACATGCCCCAAGGAAAAACTAAATAATTACCCCTCAGACAATATGAAACACTTCCATTCAGAATGTATGGATAAACCAATAGCCTTTCTGTGGATGTTATTCAAAATCCACATAATCTCAACAAATTCCTGTGCGCAACCAAGCTAATCATATCCACTTCTGTCTGAAATTGGACTTCTCCCCTTGCAGCATTAGAATCTTTCAATCTCTTTACATCTACAAAAGTTCCATCTCTAACAAAAGCAACAACCCAGCAAGATCTTCCTTTTGAGGCCACCTGCCAGTCGTCCGGTCCATTGAAAACCTCCCCCATCCATCCATGCATAAACATTTAGCAAGCAAGCCCCCGCTATCCCAGCCCAACCAGTATCAAATTTGAGTAGTTTTGTCGATTTCAGTAGTCGATCCAACAGTTGATTCCCATTAAGTACCCATACCCAAAATTGTAACATTAGGGAAGGAACAATATTCCATTGAGCTATAGCGAGTTGTCCCTCCCCTGAGTAAGCGCTTCTTTTGCTTGGGGTAAGTGGGCAATCAACTCTCAATTTGAAAACTGAATTTAAGTTTAACCCCCTCAATTAAAAAGATTATCTATTTTATTTTCTAACAAACTCATACATAAAAAATTTATATGACTATCGCAGCTCGCAAGAATAAACATGCATTTATCCTTCTATCGTACAAACCACACTTTGTCTAAAAATTCCAACTTCTCTGGAAACTAGCTTAAACAATAAATTTATTGTATTTTAATGTACACCTAATAAAATATAAGTTATCTCCCTTTCGTATTTCCCACCTGATTGATTGGTGTTACTTTTAAATCCCCTTTTCCATTCTCTTTTTGTGATCCTAATTAATGAACATAATGCTAGCAGTAAAATGGTTGCTTGCGTCGTAGTCCATGAGAGACGAAAATGTTGTGCCTTGCCTTCCTACCTCACTTGCTAACAACTCTCTCAGCTCTCTGTCTCGCCTTCCTTCTAACAAGGCATCCATTGTAAACATTCCCAAAACCATGAATGAATAGTGAAAAATGCATAAGTGAACCATGGTCATAGAAATGTGTAAGGACATTGATACTCATCATGCACCTCTAACATCTCTTGTAGTTGATACCAGTTCACTAGCCACAATACCATTATCGCAAGCTTGCAATGTTGATTTTAAGTGCATCGCAACTACACAACCCTCCATCATAACATCGAAATAATAAATACTACCTATCACAACACAAAAAAATGAGAGTGAGAAAGAGAGACTGTTTCACGCCAAGTTTTGGGTGAAAAGGAAAACCTGTGCATTATTTTATCATCGATAACGGAAGCGAGAAACCCTAAAATCCAAACCCTACTGCAAATTTGAAGGTGCCATGGTTTAAATTCAGAGGTTGTTCTTTCGGGAATTTCATGTTTTGCTTATTATAGAACATTACAAATGACCACAAACATTTGATAGATCATAAAAGAAAATTCAAACACAATGACTCGATATGTGTTCAAATCCAAGGAAATGCCATAAAGGTACTACCAATATAGGGGTAAATTTGTTGCAACCTTCATAAGTTTATGCAATATCTTTCGAATAATAGAAAGCATAACGAATTTGCCATCAAAATGCATCAAATCCCACCAAATATAAGCCTATTCAATTGATGTCCATGAAAATTTGACACACTTGCTATATCCAGAAGTGATTAATTCATTTAACCCAAGCCCTAAACCTCCACAATGCACAGGCATAAAAACCGACACATAAAATGAAAAAAAAGGGATGAAACCATAAACCCACCACTAAAACAATGTTGGTGTAGCTTCCCATGAATTCTGTAAGCTTTTGTTTAATGAGCTCTAGCAAACGCGCAACATCATCACTCTAAAGGTCTGGAGAAGGTCCTACCATTTAAGGGATAGGAAGAAGCCTCCATACCTTGTTTCCCTATACTTTTCACAAAATATGGATAGTAAGGAAATTCCATTCTCTTAATAATAATTTTTATTTTTAAAAGTTTTAGGTTATAATTAAATTTTATAATAACGAATTTTGATTTTTAAGTAGTAAATTTAATCTTTAAAATATTAGAAAATAAAATGTAAAACGGAAAATATTATTTAAGGGAAAAGGGATTATAAAAAGATATAGAGTTTAAAGGGAAAGGGGAAATATTTATTTATTTTTTAAATTGGAGGACATTGGTTATTTTGCACAAAGACATGCCAAGGGATATTATTGATATTTCTAGACATAAACAAAGTGAGAAATCTGACGATAGACCTGATTGAAAATTTTATTGATGGATGCAAAAAATGGCGGATTTTAACTGACAAGAGACAATTTACTCCGACTTGTCGAAACTTTGACCGACTGCCGAAAGGGTCAAATGGTGACGGTTTTGGCCAAACAAAATTTGAGCATGATCAACGTGATGAGATGAACACAATGGTACTGAGTAACTGACATGAAAATGACTAGATGAAAAGATGACAAATCCCCATAACTTGACTCGACCATGACATGGTAATAGAGAAAATGTAACTTGGTGGACCTACCGAAGGGGTCGTATGACAATAAAAATGGTGAAAAATGGTATGGACACAACAAGCACATCGAACTGGACGTGACGCTATAGGAAAAATGATCTTGCAACAAACTTTAATTTGGTCGTCCTAGTCATCATGTTCCAACACTTCGAAACAAGTCAATGTTGAGCATCAACATCTTTTAAAGAGGTCTTTGAATCCATCTATAGTGTTGAAATTTTCTAAATTGTACAAAGTCATTGACAAAATTGTAATTTATCATTGCCAAGCTGACACATCTAAAAATTGCTAACATAAACGACTGATTCATATTCTTAGTCGGTGTTAGCTAGTCATATTTGTATTCATGTGACTAAATTAGTCATTTATGTTAGTCATTTTTATTTTAGTCACTTGTTATCTAGTCGTATATTTTATCCAGTGACTAAATTAGTCATTTATCTTAGTCGTTTTTTATTGGATCACTTAAAATTGTTGAATTTTGGTTGTTTATCCCTTAAAAAACTATGGTGACTAAATTTTTTAGTCGCCTAGTGACTTATCTCTCATTTTGTACTAGTGCTTTCTTATAGAAAGGGTTTCTAGATTTTTTTGTATAAGACTTGTGAGTCTTATGCTTGTAGGCTTTGTCAGGATGATATCTAGGAGTACTTGTATAGAATCCTTTCTTTTTCTTCTTGCAGTGGCAGGATTATTTTCCGAAATTCCCTCTATTGTAAGCACCACAACCCCAATCAGGCATTTTTGCAACATCTTTACAAAAACTAGGAGAATACATAGATTGGTGCCTTTTGAAATCATGACTGACTCTCTTTTTTAGGCAATGTTTTTGCCAAGTTTCCATGATAAAAGCATGGAGCTGTGGTAATGAGAGTCCGCGGATATTAATCTTCTTATATTTAAGAAATTGTTCCACAGCATCTGTAACATGACCGGGAAAACTTCTAAGATAGCGTTTCAAGTATGTTGGTTCTCTAGATTTTCCAGAAGAGACAAGAAGGTTCTGCATATAGCAGAAGTATTTCTCACTTTGAATCAGGTCACGAGTTCTTGCAGACATGAATAAAGAAGCTAGGTTCTCATAGTCTTCTTTATCGTCAGGGCCATATAACTCTTTTCCCAAAGCATGCAATATCTGTTGATCTGCATCATCAACATTCAAAATCTCATCTTTTACTTCTTGTGGTAGCCACCTTCACCATTCATGTGATAAACCGGATAATCCATCTATGAGTTGTAAAGCTAATTGCTGACTGGGAATATTTGAATCTTGGGTCTTTTTATATAAAACCCATTGGCCAAGAAGTTGTATGGATGACTTTATTTCTGCTCGCAGCTAACATTGGATATTCAGAACGAGCTGCTCAGGAATTTGGGACATCAGGTTATTCATTCCATTTATTCCAAAATTGAATTTGTGAGAAGCAGAAGAGGCATCTTGCATTTCTAAATCAAAAGTGGGCGGAGGAGGCCCTGAAAAGGAGGAAGAACCAACTTCATGGCTGACCCCTGAACAATGTTGGGTATCTTCTCTGTGAGAGGGGAATTCAAGCATAGCCATATATCTTTCAGGTAATTCCTTAGGAATTCTATGGAATTGACTTGCTAAGCTTTGTATTTCTTGGAATTCTTCTTCATATTGACCAATCTTAAAATCTAGTCTTTCATCCTCATCTTGAACACTCATCATACCAAACGAGTAACTTTTAGAGTGTTGTCGTTGGTGTCCTTTTAGTGAAAGATCCATTGTTGCTTGGCTGACCGAGCCAGTTTTTTTTTCAATACGTAAGTTTTGGTTAAAAGCTTACCCAATACATTCAGCCTTTTCTCTGTCTTGTCATAGGCTGTATTTATTGCATTTTTTATCTCTTCTGTATCATGCAGCAAATGATCCAGAAGGTCTAGTTTGGTTTGGAGCATTGATATCTTATCATGCTCATCCTCCATTGTTTTCTTTATCTGAATGATATCCATGGCCATATCATCCATATTTTATGTTGAGAGATGTTGTTGCAAATTGCCATAGTTGGCAAGCTTATTTTATCTGAGACAGTTTCAGACGGAAGAGAAGATTTATAGGGCATGAATTCTTTTTTAATTTGTCCATCAGTTGAAAATTGTCTGAAGGGAACCTCTGGAATATTTCTTCGAGGGGCATATGACCTATCACCTTTAGCAGAGGTGATTTCCATACCATATCCATTCCTAGGTAAATATGAAAACATATAGAAACTCGAGAGTTCTCTATTCTGATTATGTTTTAAACTCTGGAGTATTTTTTTACAGGATGGACAGTCTGAGTGCTGACCTTTATGTTCATTGTCATAGACCCTAGAAAAGGATGGCTGAACTAAAGTAAAAGAAGCAGGTTCATACGTTTTTGACTTAAAATCAACATTATTCACAGAAGGGGTCCTGAGAGGAGGAGGATTAAAATGAGGGGTAGGATGGCGTTCAGGGATTTGGAATGAGTGGGAGGATCTATCAAAATAAATCAAGGTATTGAGAAAAGACTCTATTGTCAACTATGATTTATCTCTTTGACACGTCAACCTTTCATTCACTCCACTATTAATTTTTTTGATATCGTCGACGATCTTCATAAAACGTAATCCCTAAGGATGCACATTAAGAGAAAAATTATAGTGATTGGAGATGACAGGAGCCAGTGTTGACTTGAATAAGCTATTATTTGGAATTAAGGTCTAGGTAGCCTAAGAGTATTTTTCCGAATTTAAATAGAACTATGATTACATCCATGAGTTTCAACATTTTGCAAGGTTTTACTATATCTAAATTTATTCTAGTATGAAGACTTTGTTGGGATATATCTAAATTTATTCTAGTATGAAGACTTTGTTGGGATAGATGTAGTGCATTTCCATCTTCAATAGAATTGTGGAATGTAAGAAAAGGATAATCATTGGAAATCTCATTTTCATTTTATTTTTTTTATGTAAAACTTATTATTCTCCCTTAGAGCTATCTGGTGGAAACAACATAATACCTGTACAATGCCATGAACGTCTTTGCAGACAAGAGCCCGACCCTTTTAGATACTTTTGTAAATGACCTGCTCTCACCCTCCTCTACACTTCCAAAGTAGACAGAAGGAGATAATTGTAGTCAACAAAACAAACTAAGAGTGAATGCCGCCAAGAAGACAAATCCACCTTAATGAAGCAAAACTGCAGCCAACTTTAACCAAACGGAAGATATCCCAAAACTCAAAAGAGATAAAATATTCAAAAAGAAGGAAGAGCTAAGAAACATTGCTGGTCCGTTACATGGGAAAATACGTATGAATAAATCGAAAGTGAGAGTTGAGCTACCAAAAGACCCTCCCGAGTCTAGAGAAAGTCGACCAGAGGATAAAGAGAGTGAGGAGTCGATGCCAATCATTGAACATCAACCAATCGAGTTGACCCCGTAGCCCCTCTACATTGTGATACCTGATGTTTCAACCCCTTTCAGTGTGGTACTAATGATTATGATGACTAGCCCTAGACAAATCGTCAAACATGACTTGGGCCTTGTACCCGGTGGAAGCACTATTTATAGTTGACTAGATTTGGTTGACTGATGATTTCAAGGCGACTACACATGATAAATTGGATCATTTGTACACTTGAATATGAAAGAAATTGTTTTCATATCTTCTACTGAGAGCGTGTGGAGGTACCCCCCGCCAACAATATTATCTATTGAAGATAGAGAATGGTTGGAATACCAACCTATCGGTGAAGAGTCTGAAGAAGAGGATAAGCTATCCCGGGAAAAGAGTCACTAGCTAGTGTAAAGTCTGTCTCTAGTCGGTAGGTCATTCTTTTCAGTAAGTATTACAAACAATAGCAATTTAGGTAATACACATAATAATTTTCTTAATATCGCTTCGACTCAATTACAATGTCTTATTTATGAAGGAAATGAAGACCATGTAAACACCGGTTTGTCTGTGAAATTGTATGGGAAGCTAATTTTATTCTTGAAGAGAAAAGACATATATAAATGTTTACAGGTGGTCTCTGTAAAAGAGCTCTCACCTGGTACATGAGTTTTATCGAAAATGGTCCAAAGTCCAAACAAGAAATCGAGAAGAAGTTTTTGGAGTTTTTTCGTACTCAAGACATTAAGCACTTAGTTTCTCAAAAACTTAAAGAAATAGTGCAAAGATTGGGTGAATCTATACAAGAATATGACAAGAGATTTAAATATATATGGAGCCAAATACCATAATAAATGGATGAAGATATTCTTATCCAATGATTTATTGAAGGATTATTGCCAAGAATCAAAATGTCCCTAAGTTGATATGAGTTCAACACATACAATGATGCCCTGCAAAAAACACATAAAGTTGAGTCGAAAGCAAATTTCTCCGTCAGTCTGGCCGGCCAAAGACTTGAAGAGAAGCTTGAAAAAATGAAAAAGTTGCTACAAGAACTCGCATTAAGACACAATGACCTATTGTGAACAACATGTTCGTCTGAAGGCCATACAAAATATTCTTTTCGGTTGGAAGAAAATAGACATCATTGGGACGGCAGAAGATGTTTCCTAGAAGAACACCGATACTTGCATGAGGAACCAAGGATATTTCTACAAGAAAGACGACTTGAAAATTTAAAAATAGCTTAAACAACATACTTATGTGACATCTGTGAAATATTTGACCACACAAAACAGTCGAATGTCCCTATAATTCCAATGTCGTCAAGCGAAAATGGTGTGGAACATGTCGAATGACTCAACACGGCATAGCCAAGTGCATAAGGAACTTGAAGAACAAAATTAATTACAATACAGTGTATGACCAACGCAACAATGGATATAACCGACGAGGAGGATACTGAGGACGTGGACACTACAAAAATGGTGGGAACATACCTCACAAACATGCTAAACCGAGAATTTCATTTGTTTTAATGAAGAACATTTGAGTCCAGACTGCCCTTGGAAGGACATAATGGATCTCAAATTCTGCACAAGATGTGGGCTTGGGGAGCATTCTTTAGAATACTTCACCATCATGCTTGGTAAAATTATCAATAAAAAGAATGTTAACCTCTTCTCTAGTGTGCGAAAGTATGAATTATTGAATCATAAGAATTTACAAATTGTTACAAGACAAGGAACAAAAATTGGTTATGATAACCCTCAAATTAAGAAGTTACAAAATAAAGATAAAAATTACCCCCAACCCCATCATCAGAAATAAGTTTTCAATAATGCTTCAAGAATTTTTGAAGAGCTATCTAAAGAGGAAGAAGTACAATCGTCCAAAAATAAAACTTTGCATTAATTGTTTCAATTGCTAACAAAAGAAGAAGTCATCACATGATTGATTGATTTAATGTATACAATAAGGAATGGCATAAGTAATGAAACGATCCCTTAAAATTTGTGCAGACTTAATAAAAAAGAGAAAATCGACGTCAATTCTCTTGTCAACCTAGATGTCGACAGTTATTGCATTTCACAAGTCGTCCTTGATTTTGGGTTGCAAGCAAATATAATGACTAGGATGACTTGGGAACATATCGACCGACCCCCTCTGTCAGAATCAAGCATATACCTTAAGCTTGTCGACCAAGGCCTTATTGAACCTAATGGAGTCTGGAAGAATGTTAACACTGGCAGCATGGGCATAGAAACTCAAAGTGACTTTGAAATAATGGATCCAAAGGAAGGATGAAAATTATTTCCTACATTGGTTGGTCATCCTTGGGGCTGACTACAAAGCTTAGTCAAAACCTTCATGGGCCAAGAGCCTAGATGGTGGGGTACACATCAGTCGTGGATGCAAACATGGTCAACTACATCAACATAATTTATTAAAATATTTGGAGGGAAGAAATTAACAGCCAAAGCTCATATTCGAAATTTTATGCAAGGCTTAAACCCTGAAGAGCACATCAAAAGATGTCAGAAAGAATGGAAATTATTGGGGTATAGAGACGAAAGAATATGGTTGCACTTATTTCCTAGTACATTGGAGGACCTTCCTAATAAATGGTACAATATGGAAGAAGAACGAGGAGAAACCTTTAGTTGGAAAACACTTAAAGAAAAATTTATTAAGGATTTTTCTTTTTCACCTATGGAAGAATGCCTAAAATAAGTTGTCCAGGAGATAGAATAGTTCATCACACAGCTAGTCAAATCAGTTAATGAAAATTAGAAAACCAACCGACCTAGTGAAAGTTGAAACATAATCACGACAATTGAAAATCAGTTGGCTTTGCTACCAACACGACTACAAATGGAAAATGAAAACATTGTTGGGAAAATATTTAGTTCGAAAATAAATCACCCCCACATGCGACAATTCGTCAAGAAAATATTAAAAGTTGTAACTAAAGAAAATATTGATGAAGACGGACATAAATATTTTCCCTTGTTCTTCACAGATTTTAAATAAGGGGAATGGAAAACTGATGAATCCAAAGCACCAGAATGGATGGATGTACAAATAAAAATAAAATAATTTGACATCTCGAATGATTGTAAACCTAAAATGGCTAAAATTAACGAATATTGGTGAGAGCAATAGACTGCAGAAATTACTAATCTAATAAAACAGTATCAAGATGTATTTGCTTGCGACTTAAGGACTTGAAAGGTCTAGTCTTGGAAATGGGAGAAATGAAAATTGACATTATATGTGATGCCAATCCTATCAAGAAAAGACCTTATAAGCTAGCTCTTAAATATAAAAACATTGTTAAAAAGGAAATTGAAAAATATGCTAACCGTATGTATTATTTATCATGTCGACCAATCAAAATGGGATAGCCCGTTGGTTGTGCAGCCAAATAAGCATAACCTGAAACATATGAGAATCTATGTGGAATTCCGAGGAATGAATAAAGTAACTTTGACCGACCCATTCCCGACACCATTTGTCAATGAAATTATCAATGAAGTCACTAGGAACGAGTGCTACTCCTTCACTAACGGATTCTCAAGGTACAACCAAGTTCCCATAGCCAAAGAAGATCAAAATAAGAATATGTTTGTATGTGAATTTAGACCATTCACTTACAAGGTTATGCCATTCAAATTGAAAAACACCCCTGCTATATTTTCCTAAATTGTCATCAAAGCATTCCAAGAATATATATATAAAGCATTCGTTGTTTACTTTGATGACTGGAAAATATATTAAATGTTGAAAGATCATGTGCACTGGCTTTGCTTAATCCTTGAGAGGTGCAAACAAATTCAATTATCACTCAATATCAAGAAATGCATCTTTGCCACACCAATTGAAGTATTATTAGGCCATGTATTCTGCAAAGAGGGAATAAAAGTTGATCTAGACAAGATTAAAATAATACTTGAATTGAAGCCTCCATTCAACCCTAAGCAAGTTAGAATACTACTAGGACATACAGGATATTATAGAAAATTCATCAGATATTATTCCAGCATGACCTTCCCATTGGAAGAATTGCTAAAACTCGATATTGAATTCCATTGGACTACATAATGTGAACAATCATTTGATTTACTTAAAATTAAGTTGGTCGATGCTCCATTCCTGAGATTTTCAGATTGGTTGAAAAAATTTTACATACACATTGATGCATCAGGCAACGCAATCGGAGCAATACTCACACAACTTGGCGATGATGGAATGGATCACCCAAATGCCGATGCTAGTCAGAAGCTTAACAATGCATAACAAAAATACTCCATGACAGAGCATGAAGCTTTATGAATGATATTTTCCTCTCAAAAATATAGACGTTATCTGTTGGTTAACTCTTGACACAGTTCTGTCGACAAGGGTTCACTTTGCACTATTGTCAACAACCACCAACCAAACACCCTTAAGCACCGGCCCAGAAAGGTTTTACCCTTTCCAGCAACACCCACGAAGCAAGTGACGAGATGATTAATGGGGCTGCAGGAACCAGGTTTCCATAGTGGGGGGAGGACATGCATATACTCTCACTCTATCACTACATAAACCAGAGATTTAGCTTCGCATCATGCTTACCAATTGAAACATACATTCCCCATTTGCATATTCAATAAGTAATCGACCTTCGCATTAACATGGTAAAACTGGAGATCACATCAACAAAAATTACAGAACAACATAACTTAAGCATAACGCATTATTTAGGTCGTATTCATCATTCAACACAAATAGAGATACAAAAGAGACATATCCAAACATCTTCATGCATTAACTCATCAAAAACATGTGGTACAACCTTCGAAGGGACAGTTCCAAACAACTTATCGCGGATCCATACAAAACTTGCTGAAAGCAAATCAAAAAATTACACAATTAATCCGCTCATTACCCCATCAACTAATGATGCCTCCCTTAGGCATACAATCATAGTCTTATTTATAGCCAACTAAGGTGGTTACAAAATTGTTGAAATGACCGAGTCTAACTAACTAAACTAATGTTGCACTTTCCTCTGCTCCTTTTTCTCTGCTAATGGTCCTTTCTTTCACCGATGGTCCTTCTCGTCATTGTCGGCTTCCGAACTTCATGCAGTCTTACCCTGTGACAATAGGCCCCCAACACAAACTTGTGGCTTTCCCTCGAGCCACCTCAACTAGACACCTCTAGTGCATTTACTTGAGACCTGAAATCATCGAATGCAACTCTGATCTGGTCGACAGCTTCTTTTGTTGATACTTTGAGTACTACACAGTCTTGTACCTATTGTTCCGTCGGGTGCTCTCCATTCATCTGTTGCGCCAGTTCCATATTCTACTTCACTTGTGCCATTCCTGCTATTGCCTGCATGGCCAACTGTTCTTCCTTTTTTTTAACTCATCTAGGTGCATCTTCCTTCTTTGCTGCCTTTCGCCTGCTTTAGTTACCTGCTGCTTGAGTTCCTTCAGCTCTGGGGCCTTTCTCATCTGCGTGATTAGGGGCATCACCCTAAGCGATCCATTCATCGTTTCCATTTGAACTTCTTCCTGGGAGAGTTACGTGTTCAGTTGGTGCAACTGCTCATCTTGTACTAAGCTTCCCCAAAATTCTGTAACCTCTTCAGCGATTTTATGGGCTGCCCTTTCCGTTTCTGCAATTTTTGTCGCAGCCTCTTCTATCGTGTCCTTACGATTCTAGATCTACTCCAATGATATTCCTGGTACTGACCTTGCCTGTAGCTCTACATTTTCTTTCCTTACTTCAATGATAACTACGCCTAACAAGATAGCTTTCACTTCTGGTAGTATATCCTGATCTACCTCTGAGGCTTCACATGCCTTGGATAACTCCTTTTCTAACCGACCTCTATCTTCTATAGCCTTCTCTTTCTCAGCTAGTGTTTGGGATTTCTCTTTTTGGAGACGCTATGCCTCCATCTCATTGATGCGCACCTATTGCTTATACCTAACCTTCTTGTAATGCATTGCGGCCTCAGGGTCAAGGATTTCTACACTTGGGGCAGCTTGAATCCCGTGTAGTGACAACATCAGCAGTAGATTGAAATTTACCATGATCGAATCATACTTCCTTAATTCCAAGTCCAAGCCCTCATCACCTGTTTCCATCGCGTTCGGAAAAAATTGTACTATCCTTGGTTATGTGTTGACCTCCACTTCAACACTTCTTGTTGACAAACTTGGTGGGACATCCCCGTGTGGTACACTTGTCTCTAAGACTGCATTAGCTAGTATGGATAGTAGTTGGGTTACCTAGTGGAAGTATTTTGTTGAGTGATGTGTGAATTTCGTACAGTTTTCTTCTACGACCTCTGTTATTTTCTTCAGGAGCCTATTAACTTGCTCCTCCAGAAGACCACCACTTGTGCTTCCTTCTCCACGTTCCATCCTATGCTTTGTCCTTGTTTCTTCGCGTTGTGCCTCTAGTTAGGAATCCGTCGGGGTGGATGATGAGGCTCCATCATGAATGGACATCTGCAACTGCTCTTTTGCACGATCGCCTTCTCCTATGCCCTCCTGTCGACTGGCAGAATCCTTGTCTTCCACTAGTGGTTTTGGTTAATTTGTTTCCTATCCATTCTCTAAATTCGATAGTTCCTCTTCTACGGCTGGAACTTTCTATTCTTCTAGCCATCCATCAATGATGGAGTCCAATTCCTTCTCGGTGAGCTTGTACTGTGTTGGAAGCCACTGCCTCTGCTTTTCCTCCCGTGCTTGGATGTAAATTGTTTGGGATTCGACCGATAGCCTTGCGATCAGTCGATACTTCCTTACTATTTGCTCCTGTGGTACTGCTTGCGCATCTATCTGCATCATGTCCAAGAACAAGTAGAATTGTACATTGTTGAATTCTTGTCGTTCTTTGTTAGTTGTTTCCCATAAATTTTGGTACCGTGCCCCTTCTTGTACTCTGACTTCTACTGTCTCCATGCCTTGACAGTGCTCTGGATCCGTCCATCCTACTAATGCAATCAGTATCAAGAGACATGAATATGTGAACTCCTTCCCTTTCCCCTAGGCTTCAAGGGCGTCCTCCAGCAATTGATTTAGCAGAAATTTCAACCAGTTCATGCAGACTCCTGTGGCACATTGTTCCATGGAGGAGATGATGCCTAAAGTGAATTCTTTTGGCTTGTTCTTCTGCACCACCTTAACTACTAATATATTTTCTCCAACCATGACCGCTTGGTTCTTAATCATGTCAATTTGGTATCCTCTATATATTTTCTCCACTCCATACTTCATCTTCATCCTTACTACGAGCTTCTTGTCATTGTCCTTCCCCTAGACAAATTGGGAAGGGTCTTCCCCATCCTTGGGTAGGCCGGTCATTCTTGCAATCAGGTCGACTGTGACCAAAATCTTTTCATGCATCCATAGATAGATGCCATGAAGTCAGGCTAATAACTGCTTGATGCATGCATTTACCTGCACCGATTTCCCGAAGTGCAATATTTGAGTGAGGCCTAATAGCCCCGATTGCTCCAATCCCAAAGCCCACTCTACTAGTTCCTTTGTGGTCAGGCCTCCTTCCCCTTGTGGAACATCGATGTATGCAGCCTCTATGCATTCTGGGAAGTTTGTGATGTCATGGTCGTTGTATTGTAACCTCTGCAAGTTTTTCGCGATATTCCCGGCTTGTGGAACTCCTTTCGGTATTAGCGGCATCTTAACGATATATTGTTCATTTTTTCCCACCCGAACTATCGGTGTCCCTTTCTTGTTGGGCAGTACATACCCTAGTATCGTTGGGCCAGGGTACTCTCCTTGCGAGGTTGTTTCCTTTTGAGCAATGCCCGAAGCTTCTGCATTTGCCAGTCTTGCTGTATTTTGGGTCCCTCTCTTCGGTTCTCGACCGGTGTCTACATGGCGATTGGCACTCCACTTCTTTCTAAATGATATTCCGGACATGATTTCTGGTTGCTCCTGCATAACTAGCATTGGTTATGGTCGTTCAGTGCTTGTGCTTGAAATGTAAACTTCCATGCACGACTTTGCAGGTTCTTTCTTTACACATAGTGCATCAAACTATCCCCTTGCCCTACATTTATAATGTTGATTTTCTGCATCCCACCAATTTTGGACAATGATTACCAAATCCAACGCTCATTTACCAAATCCGCCACATGCGTTGGGTATTAAATGTGTCATTTTTTCATTTTTTCCGCCGTGCATCGTGGCTTAACTACTGCATTTATGACTAGATTTGACCTTTTCGTGTCTTGGCAGTTGTCGATGCGCCGAATCTTTCCACTTATTTTTGTAGTCTGTGATTATCTTATCGACAGATGCTGAACTTTATTGTTTATGCTGCCTTTTTTTATTTAGCCGTAGTTGATTCAATGGTACCAGTTCTTCGTTGGAGTCGCTCTCTTTCATCTTCTTCATGCTTTTGGGACCTTATGTTTGACTGATAAGGTTGCTTCTTTCTTGAATCGACATAGATCCTGACTTCACAAGTTTTCTGATCTTGGACCACCATTGGACTAATCCACTCTGATTCCTCCACTGTTTCTATAATTCCTTCTTCCAGTATTCTCTCAATTTCAGCTTTCACCTACTACTTGTACCTCGGATCCAACCTATAAGGTCGCTGCTTTACTGGATTCGCATCCGGTTTCAGTGGTATTTTCATCTGGCCTAGGTCCCCAGAAATCCCTTTCATCTCCAAAAATTTTGTCGGGAATAAGTCCTGAAACTCATGTAATAGGTCAGTCATCTTACCAATGGTTGAGTCATCCCAATAATATCTGGTGCTTGTGAACTTGGGATTCTCTTCCTTCCCAATGTTCACTTTCTTGATTCGCAATGGCTATTGTAACTTGTCGGAAGGAATATCTAGTGCTTCGACATTACGACTTCCTTTTGACTCTGGTATGTACGTAGCCCTCGGATCATCCTCATTGTCTGGTTCTCCTGTTATGTTGTAACATTCCATCAGCATTCTCGGCGTTGCAGTCCACTGAAGCCCCATAGGTTTTTCTGTTGGAACTGCTTTGAGTACTTTCTCACGTACATCCTGTAATGCGCTGTGGATGAAGGGGTTTTCGTCAGAGAAACTGAATGTTTGGATAAATCCAATAGTCAACTCTTCACATGATGTTGTTCCACGTCGCATTTATGCTGCGATATACTAGCTTCGCGGTACTTCATCCAGTGTGTGAATGAAGGCATGGACCCATTTCTTTTTCTCCCTTGTTCCCCAATTGCTTTGACATTCATTCGAATTGTCCTTTGGATCTCCTCTTCCATTGTAATTGCTTCTGCAATATCCCTTAGTGTCACTAAACCTAGCCTCCATTAGGTGTCAACATAATGGCTAGTTTGTTATTGTTGACTTGTGCATCGCCCACCATCGTGCTAGTGTAGCCTTTAGGGATTCCTCCAAGGCCAGCAGTCGCTGTGGTTCTGCCAATTTTTCTTCAAACTCAGTGATAAATGCAATCAAGTTGGGAAAAACCTCATATGTTGGTAGTTCACACTCTTCTATAGCTACCCATCTCAGTGACTGGGTGATCCGTGCACACCTCCTAAATGATACTTCATGTAGCCGGTTCTGCCAATTTTCAAGTAGTTTGTCTGAATATGATGATGTTGAACTGACGCCTTGCCATCCTAGCTCTCCATTTGCAGTAGGATTGATGTATTATTCTGATATTTTATAGAGATTATCCCCTCCCTCAGTGAATTCATCCCTTGTCGGCTCAACATATCTCTTCCCTTCTGTAGGATTGAGAGGTGCGACTACCCTCATCTCGCGGTTTTCGAACGACATGGTTCGTTTCTTGAAATTGATGATGGGATGGTTCTCCATCACTCAGTCTATCCCTAGCAGCACTGGATAGGGCCTTGTGTTGTCAACAATCTCTATCACATCAAAATATACGTATGTTTTGAGTCCTTCTATCTCAACTAAGACATGGCATAATCGACCAATCGAGGTGACCTTACTTTGATTCATGACTCGCAGATGTACCGGGGACCATGCCAACTATGGTTTCCCCATCGTTTCCCAAGTTTGTTTTGTCAGAATGTTTACATCTGATCCCAGGTCTAAGATAATGGATTCGACATCGAATTCTCTGATCTATGCAGACATCCTCATTTCTCTTCCTATCTTCCTCTTATGTATGTGATTGATCATTCGATCCTGTCCTCCACGCTCCTTTCGATGCAACAAGATGGATATCATCTGTGAATGCATCCTGATCTTTTTCCAACTCCATGAAGCTCTCTAGGAATTCTCTTAAGGTGTTAGCCTTTTTCTATGAATTCGTCATGTCGAATGTCGGCAGCATATCATAAGTGACTTCTTTCTGGTGAAGAGGTGGATGCCTCATCTGTCTCAATCCCTCATGTGATTTCAATAAAATATCCCTTTCTGCTTCCGCATCGAATATGAATTTTTTTCTTATTGTCAGTCAGACGCTAGCCTGTGACATGTCACCCCCTATCAAAACTCCTCCTCAGGTCACTACTTGAGCAGTCATAGTTTGACTTATGATCTCTGCTGATATCTTCTGTATCGCTGGTGGCAGATTTTGGTTCTGATTCTGATTTGGTGGAGGTGGGGGTAGGTTCTTAGTTTTCACTTCGGGATGATATGAGGATAGTCTTCGACACCATGGTCTGCAGCAGCTCCTCCTTGGCTGGCATCGGTACCTCGGCCTCCACAGAAACCCCCTCTAAAACCTCCTCGCAGTGGCCCTTATGGTGGGTACTACGGTTGACCATACTGCGGTTATTGATATTGTGATTTACCGTACTATGGTTGTGGATATTGCAGTTTACCATACCACGATTGATCATACTATGGTTGCAAATTATAGTGAGGCTGCTGTCGATTGTATTGTTGGTGCTTCTGTACCGGCGGTTGCTCCTCTCCCTTCATGAAAAATGTATCTGCAGTCCGTTCTTGGACTAGATTGTAAGCCCTATAATATTTTTCGTCATGGCCAACCGATCGACAGAATTTGCAATACAAATTAATTGGATTTGACACCATATTTTGTAGGTACACACACTCTTCTGGTCGATGTCCTCTTGTTTGACATACAAAACACCAAGGCAGTCCTCCCTGAATGATGGGATTCAGTGCACTCGACTATAAATACTCTCAAAATTCTAGGCACTGATCCTTGTGATGTCCTTTTGTTTTGCATCTACTACACCATATGTCTAAGCATATTTCTTTTCCCTTCTTCATATCTTGTATATGGATTGTCAAATTTTCCAACTGCACTTGTATCCGATCCATGCCTATGCATTTTTCACCGGTCGGTGAAGCTTCCAGCTTCATTGCAATTTCCAGCGCTTCTTCTTGAGTCGCTACCTTCTGCTGCATCAGCGACCCATGAATGTGTGGCACCAACCCTTCGATAAACCACTCTTCATGCTGCATGTCACTCATCTTGAAACTCATATTTTCCATTAATGTTTTATACCACTAGTCGAATTCCCATACTGGTTCGTTTGGAAACTGCTTTGTTTCCTTGAGATCTGTGATGTACTGCGACTCATATTTCGGTTTTCTAAATTCATCAATCATTCCCGTCTTGATCAGTAGCAGCATTTTTTCTGGAGTTCCTGTCCATACCTTAGTAAATTTCATAAACCAGTCTAGCGCACGGCCCCTAAGAGTCATCGCTAGGTGTCCCTTTTTTATATTTTCGTCCTAGACCTGCTTCACAGTCCATACTGCTTCACACAAAAATCAATACTGTTTAGGATTGTCGGTCCCGTAACCCTGGAAAGTTGTAATTTTTGTGTTGTCACCTACCAATCTTGTGCTCCTAGTTCTATTATTTACTGACCCTCTACTCCTACCATTGTTCTGACACGTAGGAAAACTCTGTGAATAACTTGTATTTCTTCCTACAAAGTTCTGAGTAGTGCACGGGGTTGAAGGTACGTTGTAGCTTAGGGTATGTCCCTCTTAGTCCTCTGGGGTATCCTGTTCACCTTCTTCATCGTAATAAGGTTGCTTCGTCCCTTGTGGTCCTGTTTCGCAGTCTTCCATTCTAGTCCCCTCAGGACAGTCTCTCTTAGTCATCCTCTTCTTCTTTGGTCGTCGAAATATCGCCCCACTTCTGAAGGTACCACAATCTTCCTCATCCTCCATTAAAAATTCGCCGTCGCTCATGTCCATCTACCCCACATCTTTCTATCAGACCCGCATTCACTTGGTACCCACAACCTCTGCACAATGATCTTCTCCTCGTCGGAATTCATCCTCAATATACCATTTTTGCAGACGAACATCTTAATCCACAACTTCAGAAATAGTAGGAATCTCCCTCTAGGTCCTTTGAAAAATTTACTTTCTGTTTCACTATATGATTTGATTTAATCAACAGAAACTCAATGATGTATCCCTCTAGGATACTGTCTACCCAGAATTTGACAGCCCTTGATACCCTATTGTCGACCCGTTTTAACTGTTGGATCAATTCTGGAGTCCAGTGGCCAGGTTCACCTCCTTGGAAATTGTTCTTTTGAAATGTCAATTGCACCAACCACTCATGCAACAGTACTGGGAATTCACAGAAAAACACCTTGTGGATATCAGAATAGATATGATTTTGCAACCAGCTACTTGTCGTCTGCCTAGGGTTCTGATTTTCTCCTTCCGCGAATTCTTCTGTCTTCTTGTCAAACCAATACTGAATCTCCAGTTTCGTCGGGTGCCACAGCATGTCCTCTTCTTTCTTCTTTAAGGTCCCAGTAACAGAACCATTTGTTGACATAGTTCTGTTGATAGGAATTCACTTCCCACTGCTATCAACAACCACCAACCAATTACCCTTAAGCACCGACCCAAAAAGGTTTTACCCTTTCCAGCAACACCTGCGGAACGAGTGAAGTCTCACCCCAGATTATTAAGGGGGCTACAGAAACCAGGTTTGCGCAGTGGTGGGAGGACATGCATCTACTCTCACTCTCTCACTACAGAAACCAGAGATTTAGCTTCACATCATGCTTACCAATTGAATCAAACATACATTCACCATCCGCATATTCAATAAGTAATCGACCTTTGCATTAACATGGTAAAACTGGCGATCACATCAACATAAATTACAGAACAACAAAACTTAAGCATAATGCAGTATTTAGGTCGCATTCATCATTCAACACAAACATAGATACAAAAGAGACATATCCAAACATCTTCATGCATTAACTCATCAAAAACATGTGGTACAACCTTCGAAGGGATAGTTCCAAACAACTTATAGCGGATCCATACAAAACTTTCCAAAAGCATAGCAAAACATTACACAATTCATCCACTCATTACCCTATCAACTAATGATGCTACCCTTAGGCTTACAATCATAGTCTTATTTATATCCAACTAAGGTGGTTACAAAACGGTCCAAATGACCGATTCTAACTAACTAAACTAATCTTGCGCTTTCGCCAGCTCCTTGTTCTTCGCGAATGGTCCTTCTCGTTGTTGTCAGCTTCTGCACTTCATGCGGTCTAACCCCGTGCCAACATTAACCCATTTATATTCGTCACATACCATCAAGCACTGAAGTACTTGATCAATAATCTGTAACATCATGGTTGGATATATATATGGATTTTACTATTCAAGAATTTGAATTTGAGATATTAGTCCGACCTGGGAAGACGAATGTCGGACTCGAGCATTTATCAAGAATAGAGACCAGTGAAGATCTGGTTGTGATAGACAATGAACTTCCCAACGCACACTTATTCAGAGTCAAATTTGTATCGACAGAACTAAAATATATAGCAGAATTTCTACAAGAAGGGCATGTCCCAGCCTGAACGATAGAGAAAAAGAAAAAATATTAGAAAACAAAGTTGCGCTTTATACCTTAATTAACATATATCTATTCAAATGAGGACCTGATGATGTCCTCTATTGGTGCGTTCTCGACCATGAAAGAAAAGCAATTATAGAATAAGCTCTCGCCAGGTTGGCAAGAGGACACTACCAGTTGGATACAACTACAAGGAAAATCTTACAGTCATGACTATGGTGGCCAACTATAAACAGAGATTGCAAAGCATATGTTAGAAAATGTGATAGATGCCAGCGTATGGGAATACTGTTGAAAAGATATGAGATTCCACTTATATTAGTAAATCCTAGTTGCACATTCAAAATATGAGAAATAGAATTTGGTGGTCCATTCCCAAATCCCAGTCGAAGGATAGGTTGCCGATCCATTATTATTGCAGTTGAGTATGTAACTAAGTGGGCAGAAGCAGAACCAATGGAAGCATGCTCAAGCGATGTTGCATCAAAATTCATTTATCAAAATATCATCACAAGATTTGGCTGTCCACTTACTCTTGTTAGTGACTATGGAACACACTTTATCAACAAAAAAATTTCCATACTATTAAAGGAATTCATGATAGATCACCATAAGAGTTCATCGTATCATCCTCAGTTTAGTGGTTCCATCCAATCCTTTAATAAAAAATTGACCAAATATCTAACTAAGATATGTAATATGGACAAGTATGAATGGGATTACAAGATATCAACAATATGATGGGCATACCGGACATCCTAGAAAATATCGACATGTTAGACACCATTTAAATTACTTTATGGACAAGAGGCTATCGTACCCCTACATTTCAAACAGCAGGCTCTGGTGATCGCACAAGTGTTACACCTAGATGTTCCAAAATCCATTGATGTAGATTGTTTGAGCTATCAAAGATGGAAGAGAAATGTATACTTTCCATTCACCATTAAGAATTCCAAAAGAAGTAGAAAAAAGGTTGGAACAATAGAAACATTCGATGAAAAGATATTTCAATAAGCGACCTAGTACTCCTATACAATGGTCGCATAAAAGGAAAACATAAAAATTTGAAGACCATATGGTTGGGATCATATGCCATTGAAGAAATAAAAAACAAAGGGATGGTGCAATTAAAAATTTTGCAGGGTTGGGTATTAAAAAACATCATCAATGGTTCCCAAATAAAACGTTACCGACTATATTAAAAGGCACATTGCTGACCACTGGTCATATCACCACTATCCAACCGACGTTCCCACAAGGTCTTCAATAAAGTAGGAGTAATTAATTATTTCAACTAAAAATACTATTACATAACTAAAAATAGAAAAACATATAAATAAGAAAACTTATATATCGATCTTGGCACAAAAGTGGGTGGAATAAAGTGTGAAAATCCTCATAGCAGATCTAAGAGATGATGTATACCTCACAAGCAAGATTAAGCAGGAAAATAGAAGAAGAGTGCAGAATGGAGGAGCAGAACATAGATGCAATAGAACTCAGATAGAAGCAGAATAACATCACACTAATTCATTAATCATAATATGAACAATAAATAATACAATGGAGAGGATTCAAATGCCAAGGTGGCAATTCAAATTAGCCTGCATGAACTCATCATCAGATCAATAGTGGAGTTTCATAAATGCACTGGTAGCTATCAAACTGATTCAACTAGATGTAACTGAGTCTAACAAAATATAACTAGTCTTAACTAGATTTAACTGAAGCTATTAGTAGTCAGAACAAATAAACTAGTGTCTCTGGATGTCTAACAGAGTGTATCAGTCAGTTAAGAAGCAACTAACTGAGTGTAGTCAATTAACAAGAAACTAACTTAATGTGCCATTGGTGGTAGGTGAGAGAGGGCGCACTTCACATGTGGTAGGTGAAAAGAGGGCGCATCACTGACTAGGAGGGCTGGAACTGAACAGAAAGAAGCTCCTGGGGCTAACACACTAGGGACAAAGTGCTGGGAGACAGGGCTACTGATTACTGGGATGCATGCAATTGCATGCATGCATCCAATTGCATGATTGCATGCATGATTGAATGCAATCCTGGTAGGACTAGGATGGAGTATGGGAATATCCTAACACCCCCCCTTAATCCATCCTGGGCCCTGGTAACTAAGACGAAAGGTCACCCACTACAATGAATAATAAAGAACAATCCATGAACCAAGGAAATGGGGAAAAACCTCATGGAAAAAATACCCCCCCCTCAAAAGAGACTATAGGGCACAACAAAAAATAAATTCTCTAAACTCAAGCAAGTGTTGGTCATATGTCTGGAGGTATCTTCTTCTTGGGAAGAAGTGGTTCATGCTCCAAAAACATGTGCTTGTGTTCTCCTTCAGTGGATGAAAGCGAATATGGAGACATGTGCTTGTACTTTCTCTTCAGACCGAATGTGATGAGAAAAAATCCAAAGGTATGAGGATGATCCTGGAACCTGCGATTTGAATCAGCTAAGGTAGGATCAAGTCCATGAATGTGTAGATAGTCTTTTGTTATCTCCTTTGAACCATCATAGGTGATATCATGCCCAAAAAAACCATCACATGATAGTGGTTGCTTGGACTTCAAATCAGCTCCAAGACATGATAAATGGTCTCTTGAGATCTCCTTTGAACCAGCAGGGGTGAGATCAAAACCAAATGAACCATGATATGCATGAGAAATTATCCCAAGCGAATGGCAATGCCATACATCTTCAATGAACTTCTGAGAGCATGTACACATGATCATATAGTAGTACATAAGAGGTAAGTGATCAAGGAGAGTGAATGCATCACCTCCAATTTCTTATTTAACCTCTGAAACATTCAATAGATCATCTTATGCAAACCAACAGACTCTAGTGCAAGAATGGATTTAAGAACCTCTTCACTTTCTAGAGTGTGAGTTGGCTCAGAATTCGAAATAGAAGACATTGAGAACATGAGTGTTGAATTTGCAAGTTCTTATTCTTTTGGACAACTTTATTATGAGATATGTTTGATATGAATCATGATCAGAGAGACCATCAAGGAGGTCAAATGCATCACTGGGCTTTCTCTCCAAATAGTTTGCACCAATCCCTTAATTTTTTTTTCCAAATCTTTCATCCAGATGATTCCATAGCTCTTTTGGAGATTCAGTACAATCACGGAAGTGGGTTAACATACAACGAGACATAGCAGTCAACATTGCTCCATAGGTTCTGTCAGCTTCATTTAACCAATCATTCTCCTCTTCAGAGGATTTAAACTCTCTTTCAAGACAATAATAAAAAAGACCATGTCTCTTCAAATATGCTTTCATCTTTGGTTTCCACTCATCATAGTTGAATGGAGAGAGAGGAGGAATTCCTTCCAGATTCATGGAATTTGTTGCAGAAGACCTGGAAAAACAATAGAGAATATCTGCAACTGGTACTGCTGCAAAACTGCAAAAAACTACTGCAACTGCTGCTGCACTCGAAATCTCGGTAATAACCTGGAAAAAAAAATCTCTCAGGAATGGAGATAGACTATACTCTCAACATGCTCTGATACCATGTGAAAATCCTCACAACATATCTAAGAGCTAATGTATACCTCACAAGAAAGATTAAGCAGGAAAATAGAAGAAGAGTGCATAATGGAGCAGCAGAACATAGATGCAATAGAACTCAGATAGAAGTAGAATAACATCACACTAATTCATTAATCATAATATGAATAGATTATACAATGGAGAGGATTCGAATGCCAAGGTGGAAATTCGAATTAGCCTACATGAACTCATCATCAGATCAATAGTGGAGTGTCATCAATGCACTGGTAGCTGTCAAACTGAGTCAACTAGATATAACTAAGTCTAAGAAAATATAACTAGTCTTAACTGGATGTAACTAAAGCTGTCAATAGTCAGAACAGATAAACTAGTGTCTTTGGATGTCTAACAGAGTGTATTAGTCGATTAACAAGCAACTAACCAAGTGCACTCAATTAACAAGCAACTAATTGAGTGTGCCACTGGTGGTAGGTGAGAGAGGGCACACTTCACATGTGGCGGGTGAAAAGACGGCACATCACTGACTAGGAGGGCTAGAACTGAAGAGAAAGAAGCTCCTGGGGCTAGCACACTAGGGACAAGATGTTGGGAGACAGGGATACTAATGATTGGGATGCATGCAATTGCATGCCTGCATGATTGAATGCAATGATGGTAGGGCTAGCATGGAGTATAGGAATATCCTAACATAAAGAACTATTGCGAGGACCAATGACTAGGGAAGAAGATGAAGATATTGCACAAATGGAGATAAAATGTAATAGACATTCATGCAAGGTAGATAGACAAATATGAGAAACTTATCATAGGAAGGACACAAATAGACATAGCTTATCCATGACCAGACGATCAAGCTATTATGACGATCGACAAGAATCAATAGATTGATGGAGCTATGAACAAGAACGATGATGGATGAACGAGCCGATAGGATCAATACCAAAACGTCATGATCAAGCTACTTCAAGCATGTGAAATGTCAGGCATACATAAAATCTTATCTTAATGCATTCACCTACTCCTACGAAGCACATACCAAGGCACTCGCCTATAAAATCCACAGACCTAGAGGACCCTCGGATTCAATTTTGCGTCGAACTTGAGAAGGAAAACTACAGTCCAAATATTTGTTGATGTATATGTAACTTCAGAATTTATTTCACCCATGTATATTGTATTCCTATAGAGATGTTATTATTCCTCTATACGGAAGTGTTTGTATTCGTATAGATATGTTATTATTCCTATATACGGAAGTGTCGTCATTTATATTGTAAGTGTCGTAACTTATACTTGATGGGTTATTAGACCACCTTGATGGGGTCGGCCCTGTATGAGTCATGTGGGTAAAAGAGTTATTAGACCACCAAGTGTGGGGTTGGCCCGGATTAATTTAACCATGGGTTATTAGGCTAAGCTAGACAAGTCGGCCCCATTAGTTTATTGGGCAGGACAGGACAAGTTAAAATAGAAATCAGGAGATCTCTATTTGATCACTCATTTAATCACACTTATCTCATTCGGAAAGTGGTGCGCTTGTGAGGAGGAGGATCTTCTACTAAGAGAAGACTATCTCTTGTACTTTGTTTGTATAATTTCTCTATCTATCTATGAGGAAGTTGCGGGGTTTTTCACCTTCTTGGTTTTCCCCGGTGAAACTCTGTGTCTCTTGTGTGCTTGCATTATTGTGTCCATGATTTATATGGTGTAGATATGTTGTACATGTTATTATCTTAGATCAAATTGAAAATTCTGAAAAACTAACATGGTATCAGAGCTAGCCTGAAAGAAGGCATGGTATGGCATGTATGACACTTGTTGCACTTGCGAAGCTAGGGCTTGATATAGAAAAAACCAGTCATCGTAGCACTTTTGCTATAAATAAATTTCAGCAAGGTATCAAGATCTGAAATGCTTACAAGTCGAAGATAAGATCCACATGTACCTTGTTTCCGAAGCACAACTTCTAATTCGTTGTACTTTGTGCTTTATGATCTGTACAATCTAGGGTTTCTGCCTCTTCCAGATCTGAGTCATAAACAGGTGACCTAGGAAAAAGGTCATATCTTGGGATACAAAAGCTCCAAATGAAATTTTGTAAAAAGTGACAGGTAGGGTATGGACTGTACTTTCACAGGCCGAAGGTTCAAAGGCCGAAAGTGAACCAGTGACACGTGGCACTCCGTACAAGTCCGCTCTCCTGTTTTATCCCATAAACAGGTCACGTTACGACACTTGGCATAACTCTCTCTCAGAGAATCCAATTGAAGTCAGACCTATGGGGTTGGAAAGGTGACAGGTCGGGATACCACAGGTATAATTTTCAGACCTTGTGGATTTGTAATTTCGGAGTTACACCAGAAACAATCAAGTGCATATTTCTGTCAAAACAGAATTGGATTTTGAGCACCTTCATTCATGGCTCCGGGAATTAGAGTTTCGGAGAAAGTTGGAATTTTTGTAATCAGAGACCACGCCTGAATGCTACTCAGAAAAATTGAAATTTAGAGACCAAGATCAAACTTTTTGGTTGGGCAGAAGGTCGGGCTTGATCAAACCCTAGTTCGGGACTTTGATCGGAAAAGTGGAAAATTAGGGCTTCTGCAAAAGTTGGAATTTTTTAAGTTGGTGACCACTGCTGGAAGCTCCTCGGAAAAATAAAAGTGTAGAGCTTTGGATCGAACCTTTTGGTTGGGTAGAAGGGTGGGATTTATCAAACCCTAGTTCGGGATCCTGTCTAGAAGATCTAGAAGTTTCAAAGGCAATTTTGAGGGGTGAAACTTTGCAGTTTTCAAATTCTAAGTATACCAGCTTGATCAACTCATCAAGGTGCATCTTTCTATCCTTTCAGAAGTTTGAAATTCAAAGTTTGAATTTTTAGGGTTTCTCTGACAAACCCTAATCCAACTACAAATCCAGTTTCTGCAAATCAAGTGGATTGGGTTAATCCTAGAAGAGAATGGATTGGTCAACTGGATAAGTGAAGAAGTTCAAGTTTCAGAGGGAGATAAGGCTAAGGCCTTACATAAGAAGATTACAAGCAATCTCGACAGGTATGACTTATCTAGGTATGTTTCGAGATCTATTCATGATTATGTTTATGGTATGTTTGTCTTCATTAAGGTTAGTACAATCTTGATTAACTTTAGACTTGTTGTATCACCTTAATAAAATATGAATGCATGATAGAAGATATTCATTGATTAGGGTTTTGACACTTATGATTGTACTAATGCATTGTGGTGTTGTATGAGGTTGATGTTTCCCACTAACATGAAAGGCACATCAAGAAAGACAAATCATGTTCTAGTTGAAGAACATATGACCGTGGTGACATGAAGACAAAGATTCATCCATTGTCATGGATCGATTCATCCATTGTCATGGATCACATAGAAGATCTACTTACGAGGTACCTATACTCCATCCTAGTCCCACCGGTATTTTGATCATTTACATTTTTAGTCATGCATGCACCTTTAGGGTTTGCATGCATTCTAGGGTTTGCATGCATCCCAGTCATAAGTCCAGCACCTAGCCCTCAGTTAACCAACCCCCAGGAGCTTCTCAATATTCAATTTTAGTCCTCTAGTTGCTTAATGCACCCTTCTTCCTTGATTTTAGGGAGCAACTCGCCCTTCTTCACCTACCAGTCCAGTTGTCACTCAGTTACACTCAGTTACACTCAGTTACGCTCAGTTACACTCAGTTACAGTCAGTTACACCCAGTTACACTCAGTTACACCTACCAGACTTATTTTGACTGATGGTTGACAGTTACTTGAGCATTGATGACTCCACTGATGATGATGAAGACTTCCAGTTGTGCTCCGATGATCATGAGGACACCTAGTTGTGCTCCGATGACACTCTATTGATCTTATGATCACTCTAAGAAGCTAATTCGAATTTCCACCTTAGGCATTTGAATCCTCTCTACCATTGTACTATTTATTTGTCCATATTGTGATTAATTAACTACTGTGTGTGAAGTATTATTGCTTCTATCCGAGTTCTACTGTACCATATTATTTTGTTGCTCATTATACTGCATTGATCACTCTTCTTCTATTTTCCTGCTTAATCATAATTACTCTTGTGAGGTATACATCATCTCTTAGATCTGCTGTGAGGATTTTCACAAGGCCTTACATAAGAAGATTACAAGCAATCTCGACAGGTTTGACTTATCCAGGTATGTTTCGAGATATGTTCATGATTAAGTTTATGGTATGTTTGTCTTGATTAAGGTTAGTACAATCTTGATTAACTTTAGACTTGTTGTATCACCTTAATAAAATATGAATGCATGATAGAAGATATTCATTGATTAGGGTTTTGACACTTATGATGGTAATAATGCATTGTGGTGTTGTATGAGGTTGACATTGCCCACTAACATGAAAGCTACATCAAGAAAGACAAATCATGTTCTAGTTCAAGAACATATGACCATGGTGACATGAAGACAAAGATTCATCCATTGTCATGGATCACATAGAAGATCTACTTATGAGGTATGTATAACTTGGTTCTATAATGATTAACCTATGAGATATGCAGGTTACTAGCACAAGTAATTTAAGAGAACAAGAAGACATCATGTGGGTATGTTAGAGATAACCAACTAACATATTAATCCAGGTATGTTTTTCCTATATCAAGTTAGAATCCTACCTTGTGGTAGGATCTTATACTGTTGTATTGTTGATAATGATTATTCATGAAGTTAGAAGTGTAAGTAATCAAGGGTTTATGCATATTATGTCTCTTACCTTGATTGATGATATGACTATCCAGAAAAGTCCTTTGGTCAAATATGAATATGCATGAGTACGAGAAGTCTTCCCTAAAACATTGAATGCTAATGCCTATTATCTGTGTTTGAAATGATCATGACTATACATGTTTAAGATTATTGTAGTATTGAGATTATACTAATGAATGTATGATTATGTACGAGATCTCGAGGATATCACAATAATGATACTTGTAAGCATGCATAGTGATCGAGGATGGATATAAGTTCAAGGACAGGTAATCCATGAAGCAAAGGTCAAGAGGGAGCACACTCCAGTGGTTTCTGCAAGGATGTAGATATTCAGAGGGAGTCGACCACTTCTCACAATCCACATCAGAATGGAGTTGCAAAGATTCAGAGGGAGTCCACCCAACAACCAAACAAAGATAAGTATTTGAATTGTCATTTCTTACATATTTGTTTGTTTAAATAATGCTGTTCAATGATGTATATGCTTATGTTCCTAGACTTAGGTTGTGTATTATGCATATTAGAATAATTGCATTAATGAACAGTATACTACTAATATGCATGTGATGGGTAAGTGGCCTATGGCACTGTACAACATTCCATTGCTACTTATCTAGAATGAAACCTCTTTGCTGACATGTTGGGAGTAGTGAAAACTCTTAACAATGCTCTGGTATAGATTGGAAGGCATCTAGAAAGTTACAGGATATGGATGAATGTTATATTAAAGCATTGGCTAAAATAATTGCATGACTGTATGACATATTTCTTTATGTGTAAGAATTTGTTCTGAAAACTATGAGATGTTTCTAATCATGCAATTTAACTTGTTTTGTAGGAAAGATCATATACCTTCACCTACAAAAGAAGGACTACAACATTTGTTCCAACAACAAAGTTATCTATTGAAGATATTGAATATATTGAAGTTCCCAGGATCTGGGATGAAGTAATGGAAGAATGACATGATCCGTCGATCATGAAGAATGATGGTTGGGATGTGGTCCCAGACCAGAAGGGAAGTCTGTCGTGAATTCCAAGTGCATCTATAAGATTAAGAATGCTCCAGATGGTAGCATGGAGAAATACAAAGCGAGGTTGTAGCTCGTGGCTTTTCCCAGAAAGAGGAATTGATTATGAAGAGACTTTTTCTCCTGTAGCCAGATACACTTCCATCAGATCAGTACTTGCTCTGGCTGCAGTGATGAAGTGGAAGATACACCAGATGGATGTCAAGACAGCTTTCTTGAATGGTGTAGTCGAGGAGGAAGTGTATAGCCACTTGGGTTTGAGACACATGATAGAGGGACTCATGTGTGCAAATTGAAGAAAGCCTTGTATGGCTTGAAGGAAGCTCCTAGGACTTGGGGATGATGCACTATTTTCTAGGCATGGAGGTGTGGAAGAGTGCAGATGGAATCTTCCTTGGACAAGGAAAGTATGCAGTAGAGATCCTGAAGAGGTTCAAGATGATGGACTACAAGGCCATGGCCAGACCTATGGCATTGAAACTGAAGCTTCTGTGTGATGCTTCATCTGTTCCGGTTGATGTCACTGTGTATTGTCAGATGATTGGGTCCTTGATGTACCTGACGAACATGAGACTAGATATTTGCTTTGCAGTGAACACATTGATCCAGTTCCTGACGGATCCTAGAGGTGTTCACCTGGTTGCTGTAAAGCATATTCTGAGGTACCTGAAGGGTACAGTTGATTATGGGCTCAAGTATGATGTGAATCAAAAGTTTAACCTGGAGGGTTATGTTGATTCAGATTGGGAAGGCAGTGCTACATATAGGAAGAGCACATCTGGGTGCTGCTTCAGTATGGGATCAGGTGTGATCTCTTGGTTTAGTAGGAAGCAGTCTTGCATAGCACTGAATATAGCCGAGGTAGAGTATGTTGCAGCATGTTCGACTAGTTGTGAGGTAGTATGGCTCTGGAAGCTACTATCTGAGTTATTTGATCTCCCACTAGATGCTATTGGTATCATCTGTGATAACCAGAGTTGTGTGAAGCTGTCTGAGAACCTGGTGTTCCACGATAGGCCGAAACACATTGAGATCAAATATCACTATATCAGGGATATGGTGCAAAGAGCAACAGTGAAGCTCCTGTATATTGAAACGGATGAGCAGGTTGTAGATGTGCTGACGAAACCACTAGCCAAAGTGAAGTTTGAGTACTTCAGGGAGAGGCTTGGTGTTCTTCAGATTAACGACACTTCGAGGAAGAAGTGATGGACACATTTGCTGAAGCCATTCCAAGCATGGTGAGAGGAGGATCCTTCCATGGCTATGGATGTAAGCGCTGGATGATGAGCATCAAGACGATGCTCCAGTTACTGCTCTGTATATGCATCATGTTGGATGTTGGATATGATCACTTGGATCATTTATATGTATGTATGCATCATGTTGGATGCTAGATATGATCAGTTGGATCATTTATATGTATGTACGCATGATGTTGGGTGCTGGATATGATCAGTTGGATCATTTATATGTATGTATGCATCATGTTGGATGCTGGATATGATCAGTTGGATCATGTGTATGTATGTGTAGATGTATCAGGTGGATACATTGTATGATCAGGTAGATCATGTATGTTTATATGTATCAGGTATGATCAGGTGGATACATTGTATGATCAGGTAGATCATGTATGATGATATGTATGAGGAATATACTGTGTATGCATCAGGTGGATGCATTGTATGATCAGGATGATCATGGATGATGAGCTTCGGGATGTTGCTCCAGATGACATGTGTCAGGACGATGCAGTGATGATGATCAGGATGATCATGTGTACATCAGGATGATGTATGTTGAGTATCAGGTTGATACTCTATTCTCGTGGACAGTTTGTGCAGATAAGCAGATAATAGTGCCCTGGGAGGTTTGCAGATTCTCTTTCTAAGTTTTGCCGCTGGCATATAATAGCTCCCTGGGAGATCTGGAAAATGCTCTTTCGAGGTTTTGCTTTGGGAGGACATATAATAGTGCCCTGGGAGGTTTGCAGATTCTCTTGCTAGGTTTTTCCGCTGGCATATAATAGCTCCCTGGGAGATCTGGCAAACGCTCTTTCGAGGTTTTGTCCTATGGCATTTAATAGTGCCCTGGGAGATCCGATAGGTTGGGATGTGTTCCCATAATAAGTCCTGGGATGCTCTTTCGAGGTTTTTCCATGACCACATGTAATATTTCCCTGGGAGATCCGATAGGTTGGGATGTGTTCTTGTAATAAGTCCTGGGATGCTCTTGTGAGGTTTTCTAGTGACCACATATAATAGCACCCTGGGAGATCCGATAGGTTGAGCTGTGTGCTCGTAATAGGTCTTGGGATTCTCTTTCGAGGTTTTGTGGTGGGGTCACATGTAATAGCTCCCTGGGAGATCTGATAGGTTGGGTTGTGTGCTCGTAATAAGTCCTGGGATGCTCTTGAGAGGTTTTGTGACGCACGTAATAATTCCTGAGGATTCCACAGTATGGTGAGTGATGATGAAGACCTGCAAGTGGTGGGCCTACATCCAGTATGAAAAAGGACTGGCTCTGTAGAATTTCCTATGACGAGTAGATTCAGAGATTGATTGAGATAGAAACAGCAGTGACAATGACGATGATTCGAGGATGATGATTCGCTGATGATGATCCAGAGAAGGACTTGTGCTAGCAGATCTGTGTCAAGAAATACCTTCCTAGTTAAGAGGGAGTGTTGATGTATATGTAACTTCGGAATGTATTTCACCCAGGCATATTGTATTCCTATAGAGATGTTATTATTCCTCTATACGGAAGTGTTTGTATTCCTATAGAGATGTTATTATTTCTCTATACGGAAGTGTTGTCATTTATATTGTAAGTGTCATAACTTATACTTGATGGGTTATTAGACCACCTTGATGGGGTCGGCCCTATATGAGTCATGTGGGTAAAAGGGTTATTAGACCACCAAGTGTGGGGTCGGCCCAGATTAAGTTAACCATGGGTTATTAGGCTAAGATAGACAAGTTGGCCCCATTAGTTTATTGGGTAGGACAGGACAAGTATAAATAGAGATCGGGAGATCTCTATTTGATCACTCATTTACTCACACTTCTCTCATTCGGAAAGTGGCGCACTTGTGAGGAGGAGGATCTGTTGCTAAGAGAAAACTATCTCTTGTGCTTTGGTTGTATCATTGCTCTATCTATCTCTGAGGAAGTTGTGGGGTTTTTCACCTTCTTGGTTTTCCCCAGTGAAACTCTGTGTCTCTTGTGTGCTTGCATTATTGTGTCCATGATTGATATGCTGTAAATATGTTGTACATGTTATTCTCTCAGTTAAGATCTTAGATCAGATTGAAAATTATGAAAAACTAACAATATTGTATACCTGGAAAAAGAGATCCCCATTTGCAACACCCAACAACCAAGGTTCGATTCGCTGAACCTCATTCAAGAACCTCCTAAAATAGCCATGGTCCCTAAAAAGAATGTCACAACCAACAAAGCCAAAGCTATAGAAAAAACTGCTGAAAAAACATGGGAACTACAAGAATTAACATCCATAACACCCTTAGAGAAATAAATGCATAATATCAAGAAATCCAAAACCAAAGAATACAATTGGGAAAAACAGTATACTGAAAAAGTTGGCTTGACCAACCCATCCCCATCACAGATTCCCTCATCAGTCGAATCACTGGACTCTCCAACAAAGGACCCTCAGTACCAATCGTTTTCGGGTCGAATGAACTAGTAAAAAGATTAACAGGGTCAGAGTAAGGCAAAAAATATGAAGGTATCATAATTAGAAAATTCCGACAAAAGGCTTCTAACAGTATGAACTAAATTGGCCGTACTGTCAAAAAATTCATGATAAATGTTAAAATTTTCAAGTTTTTTTTAATCCCACCTGATATTGTCGGTATTGTGACAATGTATTTATTTTCATTGCAATTGAGATGTTATGGGAAGTTAGGTCAAAATTTCAATGAACCAAATAGTATCTGTTTCCCTTTCCAAACGGTCACCTACTATTTGACAATTTCAACTTTGACTTGGTCAACGTTTGTCGAAAGTTCGACGTCACAAAAATTATAAATATGTTCCATTTTAAAGATGTTGCAACAATTTTGATATAACAACGATGGTTTGGAAAGGGTGTAATGTCTTCTTGTCAAGAAAAAAGAAGATTTACTTTTATAATAATTACTATATTTTTGTGGGAAGAATGTCAAAAATTATTAGAGGTGGGGAAAGAAATGAAGACGGTGAAAAGGGTGACGATAGATGTTTTTCCCCTTGCAATAGTTGTTTCATGAGACATCCCAAGAGAATTTTAATAGCAATAACTAGAAAACATTGTAGGAAATATGGGAAGATGGACGGGGGATTGAATGAATATCGTCCAATGGTAATTAGATCTATATATATTCATTATCTATATTAATATTGATTGTATTTGTACAAATTTATATTGTTTTAGTATTTGTTATACATGCATTAATTTTGCATGATAGTTTGTAATTATAAAGTTAGAGTTGCCCCCTAACCTTCTGCAGAATGACCCTAGTAGTAGAAATGATGTTGTACAAGATGAGGAACATGAAGAGATTAATGAAGATCAAGTTAATGATCCCATGGAAGTAGATGATGACCATAACATAGTTCAAGATGATGGGACAATTCAAATGATCCAAGAATTTTTCGGTCGACTAGATGAGGATGGCGACAATGATGGTATTTATGATGAAACTTTGATGGAAAAGGAAAATAAATGACTTTATAAAGGGTCAAGAGAAAATATTCTCTCTACTACATTGTTTCTAATGAACTTAAAGGTTATGAATCATTTGTGGAACACTTGTATGACACAGATCCTAAGGCATGTAATATGTTTCATCAGATATACATAAAGGTTGACTTTCTCCCATTTTTTTTACTGTTAGTTAATCTGTTAAATAAGAATGCAATATTTGCGATTAATATTCTTTACATTAAGTATTTATTTTTTAATGTGTAGATTGTTAGGTGAATTTCTATTATCATTGCCAAATATTTTTCCTCGCACATATCGAGATTTACTTTCCATTATGAAATACATTAGAATGGAGTATCAAAGTATAGATGCATGTCCTAATGATCATATTACATATTATGGACAACATGCATCGAAAACTGAATGGCCATAATGTCATATTAGTAGATATTGAATAAATCAAGTGACAAAAATGGTGCCTCGAAAGGTTCTTCGTCATATTCCCATAATTCCACATTTCTAGCGACTATTCAGGTGCAAAAGAATAGCACAATTTATGGATTACCATGCACATAATAGAAGTGGAGATGATTTTCTACAAATGCCTGCAGATGCTTATGCATTTAGGGAAATTGAGGAAAAATGGCCATATTTTAAAGATGAACCTTATAATATTAGGCTTTCATTAGCAGCTAATGGTGTTAATCCATTCACGGAGATTAGGTATATTTACTCAACGTGGCCTATTTTTGTTATCAACAATAACATTCCTCCTTGGATGTCAATAAAGAGGGAGTACATAATGTTGACAATGATTGTTCCAGTTATTTGTATACATTAATTTTTCGAATGTAACATTTTCATTTGTCTTGTTTTTGGCATAATATCATTTATTTATTTATTTACTTACATATATATATATATCATGGTAGTAATCATGTGTAATTTCAAACAATTAGTTAAGTACCAAGTTAAATATATGAATGTATATATCGAGCCTCTTATCGATCAGATAATACAGTTATGGAATGGAATCACTGTGTATGACATATGTAAACCAATCAGGAAGAAGAGATTTCAATTCCGTGGAATTCTTGTACGGACAGTTTATGATTCCCTAGGGATAACACATTTTTGTGGTATGTAACATTCTGTTGCAATTTAATACTATATAATTATTTCAAAGATATCATGAATGTTTTCTTAATCATCCATCATATAATTGACATTAATCCATATGTTACGGGTCTTCAAACAAAGGGTAAATTTGCATGTCCAATTCGTGTTCCTAAGATGAAGTATCATTATTAAAAAAAATTAGGAAAGATGGTGTTTGATGAGTATAGGAACTTCCTCTTGAAGACCCATAGGTTTCGTACTACTTAAAAAACAGCTTTTGAATGGGAATTAAAAGACTAGATTCAAACCATGAAGAATGACATCTCACCTATGGAGGTTGGAATATAATAGAAATCCTCAAGGTACACAATTTGTTTATGTATTGTATATGTAATGTTTTGAATTTGAAATTCTATTTTAATTATTAAATATATTTTATTATGTTTGATAATTATTGTTGTGATTTCTTTTATGGTTCATCAAGGTCGTCATTGTGAAGGTAGTAATAATGGGCTTCCACGAGGAATGAAATGTTATCCCACTCATTCATGAGGTTTCCCTACTATGAGCAGCCAAAAACAGCTCATTTGTTTGATACAATGCATATTGGTAAGAATGTGATAGAAAGATTATGGCAAATCATAGATGGCGGGAGGGATAAAGAAAAACATTTCAAAATTTGTACCGACATTCAAGAAGCCAATCATGCAGTGTGAAGTGTGATCTGATCAAATAGTGGTGGATACCGAAATAACCTTCTGTGGTTATTAATAGAGAAACAAAGCAATGATGTGAAAGATATCGTTCAAAGAATTAAATTTTCCATAGGTTTTTCTTCAAACACAAATAATATCTTAATGAAGAAAGGTGAATTTGGTGGGGCAAAAACCCATGATTGGCATACCTTCATTAAGGTAATAATTTTGGTATTCATATTTATATATTGGTTGTATATATCTTTTAGTATTTATTTTTTTTGTCTACTTTTGAAACAAATAACAATTCTTTTTTATTGTTACAGTGGTGGCAGGATGGTGAGATAGCCTACTACCACAATGGACTAACCTTACTAATTCTGGAAACCCCCAACTAGAGTCGCAGCCAAATGTGTCTTTCTTATTAACGTGCCATTACTCCACCCACTATAATGAGTAGCATCCACAACTGGATTCCTCCCCAGTGTGTCGTTACTCACCCCAATTGGAGTCACAGCTAAATGTTTAAGCCTTGAGCACTTGGCATGAGTCTACGCCTTGGTTCATTGTATGAGCTAGACGAGATATGGTTGTCGGTTTGAACACATGACCACCGAGTTTGACCTCTGTTCTTTTACCTATGCTGTGACTAATGAAAATTTCTCTTAAACATTAATACTCTCCCCTCTGTGTGTATTATGGTTTAAATGAGAAAGCGTAAAACCCTCTAAACGTTGGATTTCACAGTTGAAACCTAAACATGATTTTGATTAGATATTGGGGCATATGTATTTCGATACTCTGTATAAATTCCAAATAATCCACACAATTACGAGTTGAAACTAAATACAACAAGAAATTACCTCTGGTACTTAATGATAGTCCGTCTGCGAATGACTTGAGTGTTCTTAATTGTACATGGAAGTTCACACAAGAATGAAATGGGGATTCATTCACACAGACATCAGGTTAATGCTTGCACACAGCTCTACCTGATAGAATCTCAGCTTCTCCCTCATTCAAATGCACAGTAACACTATTGAACACACATAACTTGTTATTTCATTAACTGATTGCAAGCCATCGCATCTAGTCGCATTTTCTTCATGTATTCAGGAAAATATCCCACCGACTCTCCCCTATTGAGTTCATGTCTCCCCACTTTTCACCCATTCCAAATCCCAAAATAGAATGGTTGAACATAAAAACTAACTAACTCCCCTCCACAATGAAGGAGTCACTATGATTATTCAACAAAATGCCTATCTGGCTTGATCTCCTCGCAAGGAATCTTAGGTAGGAAATTATTCCTATTTTAACTCAAAACTAACAACAAACTAACAAAATTTGATTCATTATTTAATTGCCACAACATGTGACCAACTTGCCACATTGTTGGCCTTGTCATGATGCTCCTGCATTAGACTCCCGTGGGTGAAAATTCATGAACCCCTATTCATTAAATCAACTACAGTGAAACCTTTACCTTCCAACTCTGCAATACTCATCCAAGTAGAATCCTCTATTGGATTCTCCTTCCATTTGACCAAATACTCCAAATACTCCTTCTTCCTCATGCTCCTTGCCACTTTAGTGTCTAGAATGGTTTCAACTTTTAATGGTTGTGGCGTAGGCATCTGCTTCAGCCATTGAAGGTATTCAGTAGGATCTTCAACTTCTACAAGCTGACCTATATCATCTGCTACATAAGGGTATAAATCTACAACATTAAAGATTGGTGAAATACCAATCCCTGTTGGCATTTCTAGGTCATAGGCATTTGCCGAAATTTTTTTGAGTATTCTGCAAGGCCCAGTATTTTTTATTTTCATCTTGTTATACTCTCCTCTTGGAAATCTCTCTTTCCTCAGATGTGCTAAAACCAAATCTCCTACCTCATAATTTTTCTCTCTTCTTCTGGAATCTGCTCTGGTTTTGTAACTAGTGTTACTTTGCTACAACCTTGCCTTAACTTGATCTTGTAGTTCACTAATCCTTGTTGCAAACTCCTCCCCATATGCACTTCTCTTTTCCAATTGACCCAAATCACAAAGTTCACACACCCCTCTTGGATGCATACCATACAGAGTTCAGAATGAAATCATTCATGTACTTCGATTTGGTGAGTCATTATATCCAAACTCGGCTTGAGCTAGCACTTTGTCCCATTGTTTTGGATTTTCTCTGATCAGACTTCTCGACATGTTACCCAGACTTCTATTTACCACCTCAGTTTGGAGATCAGACTGTGGATGATATGCTGAACTGAAGTTCAATTTGGTACCCAATTTCTTCCATAAGGTCCTCCAAAAATGACCTATGAATCTTACATCTTTGTCAAATACAATGCTTTTAGGTAAACCATGCAGCTTCACAACTTCATTGAAAAGCAAGTTAGCAATGTGTGTGGCATCACTTATCTTATAGCATGGAATGAAATGTGCCATCTTAGTAAACCTATCAAGAACTACAAAAATAGAATCTTTCCCTTCTGAGTTTTTGGAAAACACAAAATGAAATCCATACTCACATAATCCCAAGGCCTAGTTGTAACAGGAAATTGTATGTACAAGCCTGTGTTCTAGCTTCTTCCCTTGCATGCTGGCATACCCTACATATACTCACAAAATTTTTGACTTCAGACCTCATGTTTGGCCAAAAATAGAAATGGATCAACTATCCAAAGGTTTTATCACTTCCAAAGTGACCTGCCATCCCTCCATTATGTTTCTCCTGTATCAAATTCTCTCTCATGGAGCACCTTGGTATACAAAGTTTATTGTTTTTAAAAAGAAAACCATATTGCAACATATACTCCATCCATGGCTCTATGTCCACCTCCACAGGATTTCTACAAGTTCTGTATGCATTCTAAAAATCAATGTCAGTCTCATAAAAACCTCTTAAGTGTTCAAATCCTAAGACTTGGATCTGATTTTCTTGCACAATCAATTGTCTCATGCTTAAGGCATCAACTACTCAATTTGATTGCCCACTTATGTTCTTCAACACAAAGGTAAATATTTGTAGGATATCAACCCATTTGACATGCTTTTGATTCAATTTAGGTTGTTGCATGATGTATTGCAATGCATGATTATCAGAAAACAAAACAAACTCCCTAGGCATCAGATAATGTCTCCAATGTTTTAATGCTTGGAAAATAACATAAAATTCCTTGTCATAGGACGATTATTTATGTTTTGAGTCATTTAGTTTCTTGCTGAAATATGCTACAGCCCTGTCTTCCTAACTGAGTACAACTCCAATTGCTACTCCACTAGCATCACACTTCACTTAGAAAGGGTGTTTGAAATCCGGTAACTTCAATACTAGTTGCTCAGTAATATTTTTCTTCAAAAAATGAAAGCTACTTTTAGCCTCTATTGTCCATTTAAATGGTTGTTTATCCTTTCTAATTGTTTCAATGATTGGTGAACAAATACCACTGAAATTATTTATGAACTTCCTATAAAAAATTGCCAATCCATGGAAAATTCTCACCTCAAATATGCTCAGAGGTGAAGGACAATCAATAATTGCTTGCACTTTTTCTGGATCCATCTTCAAACCATCTCTTGAGATACCAAAACCCAAATACACTAGTTGTAATTTCAGAAATGTACACTTCTTCACATTGACTAACAACTGTTCCTTTTACAATTTCTCCGAAACACATCTTATATGTATCAAATGTTCTTTCTCTGATTGACTGAAAATCAAAATATCATCAAGGTAAACTATTACAAATTTACCTATGAAATCTCTCAAGACCTCATTCATTAATCTCATGAAGGTGCTTGGCGCATTGGATGGTATGAATGGGATAAGCCATTCATACAACCCATCATTTGTCTTAAAGGTTGTCTTCCACTCATCTCCTTCTCGAATTATGATCTGATGGTATCCACTCTTCGGATCTAATTTTGAAAAGCATGTTGCCCCACTCAAGAAATCCATCATGTCATCCATCATGGGTAATGGAACATGTACCTGATGGTAATCTTGTTGATGTCCCTAGAGTCAGTGCACATCCTCCATTCACCATCCTTCTTTGGAGTGAGTATATTCGTCACTGTACAAGGACTCAAACTTTTCTTAATCATCCCCTTGTCTAACAACCCTTTTATTTTCCTTCTAACATATTCATTCTCTTAGGGTGTCAACCTGTATGCTGCCTTGTTTGGTAAGCTTGCTCCAAGAATAAAATCAATATGGTGACTTATATACCTATTTGGTGGTAACTCATTGGGTAAATCATCTACCACAATGCCACTAAACTCACCTAGCATCTCCTTAATCTCCTTAGGAAGATCTGCAATATTGGTCCTCATTACCACCACTCTAGGCTTACATACCACAACATAATTCAATTCTCCCTCATCAATTTGCTACAAATACTCTTTCCCTGTCAACATTAGGACCTTAGATGATTGTTATCATGTTGTACTCCCTTCTTGCAAAGGAAGAAGAACATGCTTTATCCCATCTTTCTCAAAACTATGACAATTTCTCCTACCATCATGCACCACCTTTTTGTCAAATTTACATGGTCTTCCTAGAAGGATATGGAAAACATCCATGGGCATAACATCACACATAATTTTATCTTTATATGTACCTACTTGCAAGTCAACTTCACATTGTTCACTTACCAGGATTTGATGTCTTTTATGCATCCAAGATACTTTGTATTGAACAGGATGTTTGGTCTTCTTCAGACTCAGCTTATCCACCATCTATGTGGAAACAAGATTGTCAGTGCTTCCACTATCAATCACCATCTTGGAGCACTTCCCTTTGACTTGACTCATGGTAGTAAATAAATCCTTCTTTTAAGCAGGTTCCACTTTCTCCGTATCAGGTTTCAATAAGACTTTGTTCATCATCAAAGCCTCTCCCGTCTCTAGCAAATTTTCAGCCATAGACATATGCTCTTGCTGCTGCTCATTCTAAGATACATAGGCTCCTCTCTATCCTATGTATTCCTTCTCAAGACACTCAAAGGATCTGTGTCCCAATTTGTTACACTTGTAGCACCTGTAGACAGTTTCTCTGCCTCTTCCTCTACCTCTACCTCCCTGGTAAGTTCTTCTCCCTCTTGAGTCACCTCCTCTATCTTATTGCTCCTGTTGGTTTGAGTTGTTGGGTTCTCCTTTTTGGGTTACAAACCTTCCTCTTCCAGTTTTTTTCCCTCTTCCTTTGGTTGAACCTCTTCCCCTATTGAAGTTTTTCTTTCTCAATAAATTTTCTTCTGCTCTCAAGGCACATTAGTATGCCTCTTCCATTTTTCTTGGTGATATCATGTTGATCTCATCCTGAATTTCCATCCTCAAACCATTGACATATCTAGCAGACTTTTCTGTTGATTCCTCTACATAGCTTTCCCTGATATTTACCTCGTAAAATTCTTCGGTGTATTCTCTCAAAGTCAACAACCTTTGCCTAAGGTTCTGCACTTTCCTGTACAAAGTCAACTGGCAATCCTTTGGCAATAATTTGGTTCTCATATTAGCCACCATCCTATCCCAACTCTTTATCAATGGCTTGTTCTTCCTTCTCGTTTCATCCTACACACTATCCCACCATAGGGATGCATGCCCTTTCAATCTGGTTACTGCCAATCTGACCTTCTTGTTCTCTTCAATTTCATCATACTCAAAGTACTTGTCTAACTCACTGATCCAATCAATGAGATGTTCAGCAGTGAGGCTTCCCTAATAGGTATGTAACTCAGGTTTTGGCCTCAAAGTTGCTCCAAGAATTGACCAAAGGTATATTAGCTCAGGTGTCTCTTGCATGGGTGTTGATTCTTCTCCTTGTTCCTCATCTCCAGGATCACTCGCATCCCTTGCCTCTAGATCTCTTTGTCTTCCCATCTCCATATCCTCCATACATGCCCATAGTTCTCTCATTTCCTCCATGACTTCTACATTCATTGTTGGTATCCCTCTGTCATGACCTCTTGCTCTGCCTACACGCATAGCCATGCTTTCCTTCTGTTGTGCTGAGCAAAGCCCGCTCTGATACCAAAATTGGTGGTAGGATGGTGAGGTAGCCTACTGCTACAATGGACTAAACTTACTAATTCTGGAAACCCCCAACTGGATTCGCAGCCAAATGTGGATTTATTATTAATGTGTCGTTACTCCACCCACTATAATGAGTCACAGCCAAAACTGGCTTCCTCCCCAATGTGTCGTTACTCACCCCAACTGGAGTCGCAGCTAAATGTTTAATCCTTTAGCACTTGGCATGAGTCTACGCCTTGGTTCATTGTATGATCTAGATGAGATATGGATATCGGTTTGAAAACACGACCACTGGGTTCGACCTATGTTCTTTGACCTATCCCGTGACTAATGAAAACTGCTCTTAAACATTATTACTCTCCCCTCTGTGTGCATTATGGTTGAAATGAGAAATCATAAAACTCTCTAAACATTGGATTTCACAGTCGCAACCTAAACATGAGTTCGATCAGATATTGGGGCCTCTGTATTTGATACTCTGTATAAAAAACAAATACTCCACACAATTATGAGCTAAAACTAAATACAACAAGAAATCACCTCTGCTACTTAATGACAGTTTGTCTTCGAATGACTTGAGTGTTATTAACTGTACATGGAAGTTCACACAAGCATGAAATGGGGATTCATTCACACAAACATCAGGTTAAAACTTGCACACAGCTCTACCTGATAGAATCTCAGCTTCTCCCTCATTCAAATGCACACTAACACTATTGAACACACAGAACTTGTTAATTTAATTAACTTATTGAAAGCCATCGCATCCAGACGCATTTTCTTCTGGTATTCAGGAAACTATCCCACCGACTCTCCCCTATCAAGTTCCTGTCTCCCCCCTTTTCACCCATTCCCAATCCCAAAACATAATGGTTGAACAAAAAATCTAACTAAATCCCCTCCACAATGAAGGAGTCACTATCATTATTCAAAAAAATTCATATCTGGCTTGATCTCCTCGCAGGGAGTCTTAGGTAGGAAATTATTCCTATTTTAACTCAAAACTAACAATAAACTAACAAACTTTGATTCATCATTTAATTTCCACAACATGTGACCAACTTGCCACATTGCTAGCCTTGTCATGATGCTCTTGCATCATACAGTATTTTTTACCTCTATCTCCCCCAACCAACTTTGACACCAACGTCAAACACGTTATTTATGATCTTGAAAAATACATGAGGTACATAGCTATGAATAATTTACATGCAAATTTTTTTTTACAATTTGTTGTTGTACTTAATGGCATGTGTTTTACTTGTATTGTAATATATATTATGTTTTGTTGAAACATGTTATTTTCTTGCGTCATGATCTGTAGATGGTTGTCATTGAAATAAATCCATCAAGATGATATAAAGTATTGGAAGAGATAAATTCATCGGCTAATGTATGAAATGAAAAAGTGTCTACCTCCAACATTTTTCAATGCACAAGAACTCTACCGCATGCACCAAGTTGAGGAGATTGAAATGTGTGGACCTATACACACAAGGTCAATGTGGATGCGGGAGATGCATTTAAAGTCATTGAAGGCTTTGGTTAGACAAAGAGCACGTCCTGAGGGTCATATGGTGAAGGGATATATGGTATATCAATCCATGGTGTATATTAGTCAGTATCTTCCTATGTTAGCAGTGCGAGCTATGCATGCAGTGGATTGTATTTGGGATGTGAACTCCATCAAAATATTTGAAGGGGAGCAATTGTTGGGGAAAGGTAGAATGAAGAAAGTGAGAGGTAATTAAATAATGGAGATTAAATATGATACATATAAATTTTTTGTTTATTTGTGTATATGTTCATACTAATTTAATACTATTCTTTCATCATTTATTAATATTTACCATAGTTATAACTAATATAAAATATTGTTGAATTATGATTTTTTTGAGTCAAATCATCGAGATTGGGAGGAACTACATTTATACATTGCAAACAATCTCGACTAGATGAAGTTATGGATTGAAATATTAAAGAACATCATGGTGGTAGGTTATCATCGCAACAACTATCTGAATTGGTTGGATAATCTCATCGTAATGGAGATGCCAATGTTACATAGAGGGAAATAGATTTAGCATATGGTTTGAAAGATGGAAAGGCAAGCAAATTCGCCCATTTTATTTAGTTATTTTATATTATATTAATGTGATTGCAGGTGTGTTTTTTTCAGATACTTTCCAATTTATAAAAATATGTTTATTAATTTTCAATCCATCTTTTACATGTCTCGCATATTGCAGTTGAAAATCCACAAGGATATGTGGTGCAATGGCCATAAATTTTACATCAAACAATTGGATGAAACTAGGAAAAATTCTAATAGTGGGATAACTACAATATTCCAGGTCACTAATGTTTCCTCTAGGAGAGACAAACATCCCCAAGAAACTAAAATTAATTACTATGGGTATTTGGATGATATAATTAAGTGTGACTTTAATTCCTTCAAAATAGTTTTGTTCGATGTCAAATGGTATAGTTTACTACTGCATGGAGGTGATGAGGATAGAATTGTTATTGATCATGCCAACATATTTCCGATGATTAAAACAATGGTGTTTGAAAATAAAAAATGATCGCTACGTTTTTCCAAGCCAATGTGAACAGGTCGTTTACTCAAAGGTTCCAGGTAAGAGGGATTGGTCATTTGTTTCTAGATATGATCCAAGAGGAAGGACAGTAAAGTATACTATAGAGGAAGAAGATGATATTGAATAATAATATGATGCAGAGCCAGAGTAGGAAGATGGTTTGACAAACGAATAATATGGAGAAGATGAAGCTTGTGCAATTTCTCATGAAGTACTTGTTTATCGACATTATTTCCCTGCACTAGATGAAGGAATGTGTGTCTCGAACCAAGTTTAAAGGAAACAGCTAAATTAAAGACATCGTTTCACATGTGAGTAGACATGGACAACAATGACTTTTGAATCGGGCCAACGTTGAAGAGAGTGCCTTCCTAGTGTTGTGTGGGGTAGGTAATGTAGACCCCAACTTGATATAAAATTAGTATCTATGCGAGCATAAGACTTGAAAGTCCAATTTCAATCTGGTTCATGCACAAAGAATCTCTATGGCCATAGAGTGCACTAAATTTTGCTAAGCACAAGGTGTTGAGATAGGAGTTTACTATCTGAGGCAGGAGTTTACTATCTGGAAAGCAAGGGTTCTATTGGCATACTAGAAGTAAGAGTATTTCTTGTATACATGGAACCATTAAGGACTCTAGTATAAATTGTATCTAAGACATAGATTCCCTGAGTTGGATATCAAGAGTACCAAAAAGGTGCAAGGCGGGAACTTGAATTAGGTGTGTTTACTGATATTGAAACTTAATACTTAAACCAAAGAGAAACATTTTATACTTGCACACCTAAATAACACCGAAAGGAGGTATTCCTGATGGGTATGAGAATTCAATGAAGGGTACCATCCTTGCTTTGGGTGAGATATACACATAGTGAACACTACGTCTAAGAACTTCCAAGAGTAGTTGAATGTTCTTATATATACACTTGAGAAGTACTCCAAAGAGAAACATTTTATACTTGCACACCTGAATAACACCAAAAGGAGGTATTCCTGATGGGTATGAGAATTCAATGAAGGGTACCATCTTTGCTTTGGGTGAGATATACACATAGTGAACACTACGTCTAAGAACTTCCAAGAGTAGTTGAATGTTCTTATATAGACACTTGAGAAGTACTCCAGAGAAGTGTTTCCATATAACAAGTATATATGTTTTTGAATATTGTTGTCGCATTTTATAAATAGATATTGTTATTTGGATATGCATGCTTACTAATGAACAGATTGATCGGAGATTCCAATCTCCATGTGCCACAAAAAGGAATATGGGGATATTAAAATTTGGTATATCTTATGATGCTTACAAATATTGTAGGTGCAATATGTTGTGATGCCTTGGGTTGTTTACTTGGAAATTTATAAGATGTTATAAGCAATCTAACTTGTCGAAACAATAGATTGTTACTAGAAGAAAAAAACAAAGGGTGAAAGTAAGTCATCTTAAGGAAAATTATGTATCTTAGCTATTCCTTCTCTGATCTAAAGTAATCGTGCATATAAACATGTTCTATTTTGGTTTCGAAGAACCTTGCATTTGTTTGTTGTAGAGCATAGGTGTGGTTGTATGCAAAGAGTCTTGAAGACATCTGAAAAAGATGCCATACATATGGATGCCATAAAAATCTAGTAGAGATAACTAGAACTGTGAAAGAACTGCTACTGTGTAAAAGAAACCGAAAGTTGAAAGTAATGTCTGGAAGAATAGGAACACTGAGGACGGTGTTATCTTAAGGGAGGGAGGATGTAATATCCCTCTCTCTTGGACCCTATTTGTTTTAATTGAAATAAAAGGATGTAAATGTGATTATGTATTAGTTCCTGGCAAGGAGCTCAAGGGCAAGGCCCGGCCAATGAACATTTTAGCATTTGATAGCATTTTATTTTATAGCAGAAACCATGTGCTTACTAAAATCATGGTGACATTGAATGTATGTTGTAAATTGCAAATGAAGAATTAATAAAATAGACCTACGGTCTGAATGTGCAAGGAAACTAAACGAGGGGTTACGGTATCCACTAGGGGGGAAAGTTAGATCTAAGGAAGCCTTGGGAATTCTACTAAAGATGATTGGGTGTCATCATGGTACCTCCGAGGATAGAAAATATGGCAAGTTTTAATTGTTCACATATTAAATTACAACCTGTAGGTATCAGTATGAACTTCGGTTATCCTTTGAGTATTTTGAAATGATACATCATTTGCATGAGATGCGAATAAATTATCTATGATCTAGACAGGATATTAATACTATTTATATTAAGTGAATTCCTAGGGTTTTGCTAGGAATTCAATGAAAGCTAATTATGTATTGGGAAGGGATCCGAGCCCAACACCCAAAATCCCTTTTCAGTATGTGGTTAAACTTCCATTTCTATGCATAAAGGGGAGAGGACCAATTTGCACGGGATATATCTCAACATTTTTTTTACAATAAGGGGGGATATCAAATACTTGGATTACTGTGAATCAATCAAGACACACCTCGTTTTTTATGAGGCATTTCTCCATCTCTATTGAATGGGAAAATCCCCTTGATTGAGGCGGTGTCCATGAATTTGAATAGACTAGAAATAAGTTGAATCACTATATAAGGTGGTTGAAAGGAAGGCATAGCCATGAACTTATACAGAGTATGGAACTCCGAGCATCAGCATTGGTCTTCTAAGGAAATTTTCGGTTGCTTGCAGGTATGATATTATTTATGCATCATAATACTCAACTGTTATAAGAAAAAAGAAGTGGTTTTGTGAATGATAACCATGTGTGTGTGTGTGTGTGTGAGAGAGAGAGAGAGAGAGAGAGAGAGAGAGATTTAAATTTCCTATTAATGTGAACTCTAAGAGAGATAACTAGCTTCAAAAATATAAATTGGGTGTAGTCCATGGATGCAAATGCTCCTTGAAAAGAGATTACATTAATAATCACCGCAAACTATTGTTGTAGTTTGTGAAAACTAAGATTCGACCCATTGTTTGTTAATAGTCCTTAACGTGGAAATAGAGAGCAAGTTATGTACACTAGTAGATTGGTCAACTCCTTTATATGGATTAGGACATACAATATTTAATTTGCTCGCAGTAGATTGGGTGACTTATTTGGAGATCCAACCCCTTTTACATTATTTAAATATTGTTGGGGAGTATTGGGTAATGTTAGTGCTAAATTTTGCACTTGACTACAAAAATGCAACGTCTAGCACATCTTGAATGTTTGTATGTTTGAGAATTGATATAGGATCAGGTAGACTAGGGCGAGAAATATAAAGGCAGGTAACTAGATTAAGAACAACTATAGATCAACGATCAAATCCATTGGGCATGGAGTCCTTTCAATAACATTCTATGACTGTTAGAAGCAATTGAGGAGCACAAATATGAATAATGTAAGGTCACCTATACTATATCAATCTTGCATATACATAAGACAGAATACTCATTTATCATCAATACTTTCTGAAAACTAAGTAAGGAACACTTGAATAAAGATCAAGAACAATGAAAAAATGCAAAGAAGATTTCAATGCACAAGAGTTCATCATTCATGAGCAGTAATTATACTCAAAACTGTAATTATATTCAAATGATATGAAAAGATGAATGAAAACAAGAGTTTACAAACAGGTATGACAATCAAATGTAAATAAAGAACATAATGCTCATAAGTTTTTAAATAAACACATGCCTCAACCCCTAAAGTCCCTCTCGGACCTCTGAACCTCTCCTCCTCTAATCTATGTCTCAAATTCTTTTTATAATTACATCATATGAAAATCAGATCCAAAAAGAGTGGATTGAGAATACTACTAAAGACTAAAAATATAATATAATAAATGAGATCCATATTTAAAGGGGAACTTGGCTCCACAAATATATGCTCCAAATCTGCATGACATCAACAATTGAGACTTAGGATCAACCCTTCGCTTGACTGATAATAAGGTCTAATCTTGAACACCTATCACTTGAAAAAACTAACTTAGAAAGATTAAGAGAGATTTATATCATTTTCTTTTCGGATGCTCTGCCACTGCTGAATAAATCTGAAGTTTCCATTTGTTTATATTAAATGCATGAATGCTAGAATTATCATCAAAACTTATCGATCTAAAAAATGAAACCTTAATCATCACTTAGTTATATGCTATCAAAAAGGCCAGAGTAAACTTGTAATTCAGGCCTGTTTATTGAGTGCTTTTCTAGAAGATTGAAAATCGCAAAATCTAAAAAATAGGCTCCAAATATCCACCTGTAGCTCCCAAATTGCTATAGATTTCGCAAATCTGGCTCATAGTCACCTAATTGGGCCCATGCTTGAAAAAACCCATGTTTTTTTAGATTCTAATTTATTTTTTCAAGCTTTCACCCGAAGTTGATGACTAAAACAATCACCTACAGGAAATTCAACAACATTCTGTAACGCATTTATACTCTATCTTCATCAGTTTGTTGCAGAAATCTAGTGATATTCTATAGCATTCTTTATTTATAAAAATTACATTCATGCCACATAATTGGTCCTCATTACATAGCGTGCTTGAATTATAAACATCGAACTCTTGCTACATAATTATAATAAATTTTTGTAGCACCTTTGTATTATAAAAATCTAACAATCGCTAGTAGAATAAAAAACGGTTTTATGTAGCGCCTTTGAATTTGAACTCTAATAACTTTGCTGCAGAATTATAAATCTCCAAAAATAACTACTCAAAGATAATAATCACCTTGTATTTGATCAAAGTGTAGGAATCATTTTGATTAGACTATGAACTCATGTCCTTTGGATACTAAACGTATGATCTTGATACCTGAATGCTTATTTGACACACTTGGCTCTTTGTTATGGCTCTTGGTGATTGGACACATAGCTCAATATATTTAAATTTGATAAAAATAGTAGTACTTTGAGCATGCTTATAATCTCCCTCGGGGATATCAGAGTGTCTAAGGGACATATAATTAGCTCTCTGAGGCTAATTACTTGATTTTTAGTGCAGCGGATAAACCATTAAATTTTAATTTGTCATTTTTCCAAAATTAATTGCGAAACAAAATCCAATAATTAACAATAATTAATATAAATTCATTAACACACCCAACATCTGATCTAAGGGATGGAAAGGCTTCTTAACATCATCTAACATCATCAAACCTTCAATACAAGCCATATTAGAGATGATAACCACTTCTAAAGGCTAATTTTTCTTAATCACGTTTAACTAGTAATTAAGGTGTTAATTACGACACTTAGTGCACAAATGACCACACTTATCACAAATCCAATTGTTTAGAAAATAACCATTGATTATCAATCCCATTGGATTACGAACATATAATTACGTGTAAATAAGTCCTAGTTACCAAAATTACAATAATTAATCATGGTAATTACGAATGAGAGTTCACAAGACTAGTTAACTAGTTTTCCAATAAAAATAGCTAGTCTTGCAAAAAATCAACTTGTAACCATGCCATTAAACCCAAAATAAATCCTACATCCATTAACAACATAATTAAGCGTGCACCTACAACCAATTAAACGTTTATTTTCATCTCATTCCAATTGCACATAAGGTGATCTTTTCCATCAATTCCACTGAAACTAGTTAACATTCACCGAAAGGAATTGAGTCTAAGTAACTGGACCAAAATGAAATGCATCCATAAGTAAAGGATCACACCTGATAATTATCCACCTACAACACAATAGCATATTATAAACAAGGCACATGGCTATAGCATTCTATTTTTATGAAAACAAATATTTCATTCCACAACTAGTTATCAATTTTTCACTGCAATGTATCTAGTTTCCAATTTAACTTTCTGAATACCAAATAAAGAGAAATATATGAATACTGTAGCTCATGGAAATCATAGCAGGGGTAACATACATTCATATTTATTTATCTTTCCTCCCATATATAATCCATTAAATAATTCACAAAACTAGCTAATTCTACTTATTCGAATTAACTAGTAATTATAAGAATCGCTGGAATAATTAAACCCACAACTCATAGAATCATTCAAATGTCATTCCAAATCCAAATAAAATGTTTTATCATTCATAAAATAGATATATCTCATTCAAACATTTCATCAAATACTTCATATGCAAGTTCACAAATCTACTCAACAATTCCATTGAAGGAGCTAGAAATTGGAAATTGATCTAGAATTTTGGTAGAAGTTTCCCAAACACTATAAAGAATGTTTAACCTCACATTCTCACACAAATTTTAATTTTATTTATCAGACATAAGAATAAAAAGAACACTAGGGGGAATTTTTACAAACACTTCATGTTCCAAGTCTCCAAACTACACAAAACAATCCAATCGAAGAATTAGTTTTCGAATAAAAGGTAGAAGCATCAAAGAGAAGTGCCTTAAACCATTTTGAGGCTATTGTGACATAAAAATACACATTGTATAATAAAAAAAGGGGAATAAATATCATTTCCATAGAATAGGTTCCAAAGAATCATTTCCATAGAATAGGTTCCAAAGAATCATTTCCTCAAATAATTTGTGCCCAAAATTCCAAAAACTAGTATCCAATTCCTTCACAAAATTTACTTGCATAAATAGATTGAATTCCACAAGAGATTTATTCCACAATTAGCTCGTACATTTCATAAAAAATTTCATGTGAATCCATAAATAAATTAGATAATACCTAATTAAATTAAATAAACATGAGATAAATCACTTATCTTTTCCAAATACGCAATTGGAATCCTTCGTGCCACGGTCCACCCAACCGCAGACACAATGCAAGCCAAAACTCACTTTGCAATAGTCAGCCCCAACCCGGAACCATGATGCCACAAGAAAGAGTGCACTCAACCACAAATTCTCTCAAGGAATCAATCCAACCACAACCCAATGGAAAGTAGCATTTCCAATCCAAGGAAATTCTAGTGGCTCTAGTACAATCTCAAATCCAAGGTATTGGACCTCACCCCTACTGCCAAACCAGGATCCCCAGAGGAAATTCCAAGACATACACTAGTGGCTCCAGAGTAACTCAAACTTGGGAACAGGATCCATAAGGGCACAATGACCAACAAGGATCTCATACCAAGAGTAGCCAAAATCGAACCACAAGTTCCAAACACAAGCACAAGAGCAAAAGCATGAATCAATACATAAGTGTGACTAGCCAACACAATCCAAACGAATTCCTTCATGAACAATTCGAATTGGGAGAGAGAGGGACACAAGCATGAGAGTTACATTCCCAGAATCGTAAATTGGAGTTACACATCAGGTGGTTACACCAATAGACACACTAACCCAACTCAAGAGGGCGTACTAGGTGAGAGGGAGAAAGAGAGAGAGAGACTATAACACTAATAAAAATTAATCCTAGAATAAATGAAACCAATGAGTAACATAACATGTGAGGGTACATAGTCAAGAGGATCCACCAAGCCCACAAGAAGGGTGTATTAAATCAACATAGACACAAACAACCACTTATACTATGAAACAAGAACTATATACTATGAACGAGAACTCTACCCATAAAAACGATGATTTTTGCAAAAAAAACACCAAAAACACCCCCCAAATAGAAAAGTGTTGATACCAGTATACACATATTTTTTTTCAGGGTAAAAAATAGAGCCATGGCATAAACAACCCATATTGTTGTTTACCAAAACTTTAAAATCAACCTTAAATTGGAAAAAAAAATTCTTCAAGAGATAAATTACAACTTTCTGGAAAATTGCATATTAAACAAAAAAACAAATTTCTCTAATAATTTCACCATTCTAACCATATAAAACCAAAGAAATTATGATGCGATTCATAATGAGAGTATATATTAGACCATACAAGAACAAATGGTTCATATAAATATTCAAAAACTCCTCTAGAGTTTCAATTACAAAAATCATACTAGTAAAAAGCATCTAAACTGCTTCTTCAAATTCATCCATCGATTCGGACACCTTATCATCAAAAACTCCTCTAGATTGTCAATTACAAAAATCATACTAATAAAAAGCATCTACAATGCTTCTTCAAATTCATCCATGGATTCTGACACCCCATCAGAATCTACATTTTCTGCAGATGAAGGACTTGATGAAGATGTAGATGATCCATACTCTTCTCTATTATCAATTGGTGCACCATCTGAGTCTACATCTATGCCCATCATTTCAAATGTCATATTCCTTCGGGATCTACGGCTTGGTTTAACAGACTCCCATCTTGCAAATTCTGGCTGTGGCAGCAACCTCTTGATAATATCTATAGTCTTGGAGTGGAGAGTGTCTTTCTTTGTCAACTTGAAATCCTAAACAAGTATATCAACTTCCTCTAATTTCAAGATGTCAATGTGGTGGTGATTTATTTTTTGACCCTTTCTTTTTCTCTTTCTGCAAACCTTTTTCTCAACCACCATCTCTGCCTTGTACACACCATCAAATGGGTGTGTATCTGTTGCATACCAATGTACTTCTACTGATACTACTTCTTCATTTTCTTTATTGACCTTCATAGCTTTTGCAATCCAGAATGGATAATGACGTGGATCGTTTGTAGCCAAAACTACAATCATGCAACCCTCCTTGATATCTTGTACCGATCCCCTGTAAAGGTATTCCATCTCTCGACGCTTTGCGGATGATCTTCTAGAGCCAATATACATTTCTCTTTCCTCTACTTGAGAAAAATCAACAACTCAAGGTTCAAGATTTGTTACCTCGTTTTCATTTGATAAACTTTGTGGCCAAGCAAATGGAGTCTTCAAAAATATATCTCCATTTGTAGAGTTTGAAATTATGTCACTCTGCTCCATGAAAAAAGACTCCCACCAAACAGAATCAACAACATCAAAGTACTCATATGTATCTTTGATAGACTTTTTGATTTCTTCCCATCATTGAGAAGAATCAACATCTCTACTATGTCGCCTTGCATTATGAATCTCTGTAGATGGTTGCAATAACAATAAATTTGAAGAATACATTTGACGACTTGGGATGAATTTCAAAAATGCCAAACCTGATGAAGGCCCCCATTCTGTGCTAGTTGAGTACTTCTTGCCCCATAATAGTGTTTTTCCATCAATCTTTTTTATACGAAATTGATGCTGAAAGCTAATGTCATTAAGTTTTTCAATGCACCTTTCTTCACCATGCGATCCAAACGGAAATCTTCGCATGTCAACAGTTTCTTCCAATTTCTGTACAGTAGGCTCTGGATGGTATGCTTTCCCTCTAATTTCAATCAACAATGGTAGGCTCCCGACTTTCTTCCTCCTCAATGTCCTTGAAAAATGGTTGAACATTTGATCAATATGATCATGTGTATGCCCAACAATAAGGAACCCAACTTTTACCTTTTTAAAAATTCCCAATTCCACAAGCATGCTTAGATAACCAAACACGACCTGATTTTTGTTTTCTCGGCTTGTGTTGTCCAATTGTAGATATAGAAATTCTGGAAGATCACCAGGCCAATGAGTAATGACATGGTGAATTATGTTGATGGTCAAATTTGCATCATTGTGAATATTTGGAGCTGTAAAGTAAACCCTTGGAATCATTTCACCATTAAAAACCATACACCCAACCAAGTGAAACTGAATAAAATTCTCCTCTAAATTCTTTGGCACACGGACAAAATGTGGCAAGAGTGTTTTTTTCTGATCCATGCCATCAATTATCAAACCCATATACTTATGTGGAGCATCATAACACTTCTTGTGATGTTTGTACAATTTTTATCCTTCATTTGATTGTTGATTGTGATGTTCTTGTAGTGCATTGATTATGGAATCTACAAACAACATAAAAAGAAAAATATTGTTAACTAGCTTCAATAATTGACATTTATCTATTTGTTTTTTTTGTTTTGTAAACATACCTCTTTCTATCCCTTCTTTCTTTAAGAGAAGCACATGTACTGCAGACCCCCATCCTTGACCTCTTTGGAATGCGGACATTGTTGAACTTATTTTTCCATACTCTTGTGAAATATGCATATCTGATGAAGTTGTCATTTCCATAACCACCTTGAACATAATCCTTGTATAACTTGTAGATTTCATGCCTTGTGAAATTATCTAGAATGTGTATTGTTTCTCTATTTGGCATACTCTCTCCATGCTTAGAAAAGAAATCATGCATCCATGATATTGCAATGTGTGTTGATGGCCTCGTGATTCGTCCCTGATAATCGTCAGTGTAAAATGTAGGATCCTTTTCTAGTCTTGTTTAGATTCTTGATAATCGAAGATTACCAATTGAGTGAATCCATTTGAATGCCTTTCTACAAAGCAGAATTCTTCCAACACGATAATCATAGCCTGTCCTGGTAGAAATCATGCACCCCACTAAATATGAATTTTGTATGCTTTTGTTCATTGATAGATACATCTTCCTTCTCTCCAAGACATAATTGTAGCCTAAACTTTTCTAACAAATTTTGTGGCAACACTCACTCGAAATCAAATGAGTAATGGAACTTGGACTTGTGAGCAATTCTTTCCTAGACCTTGTATAACTGGAATGTTTTGGATTGACATAAAAAGGTCTAGTCCTACATTTAATCTTGCTCTGCATTGGATTCTGTCGCTGGATCTCCTGGACCATTATGTCTGCAACAACATACGCAATAGGATGAATGTTTTCATTGTGATGCATATGACCCCCGTCATTGAAAATTTCATCACCAAATTCATTATGAAAATTATTGTCATGATCACTTGCTGCCAGATCAATGTGACCATCAACATTATTTGTGCCACTAAATTCTTCACTGAAAGGGAACTCTAGAGATTCAACATTCTCATCATTGTTTCTTGTAAAATCCTTACTTGGAGGAGAATCACTGTCTTCATCATTGGTGCCTGTAACATCCTTACTCGGATGAGAATCATTGTCTTCATCATTGGTGGCTTCATCATCAACAGAATGATCATCGGTGCCATTGAAATCCTCGCTCGGAGAGAAATCATCATCGGTGCCATTGAAATCTTCACTCGGAGGAAAATCATCATCAATGCCATTGAAATCTTCACTAGGAGGAAAATCATCATTCGTGTCATTGAAATCCTTGCTCAGAGGAAAATCACCATCGGTGCCATTGAAATCCTCACTTGGATGATAGTCACCATTGTTGCCATTGAAATCCTCGCTTGGAGGTAACTCATCATCGGTGCCATTGAAATCCTCGCTTGGAAGAAACTCATCATCAGTTTCATTGAAATCCTCGCTTGGAGGAAACTCATCATTTGTGCCATTGAAATCCTCGCTTGGAGGAAACTCATCATCTGTGCCATTGAAATCCTCGTTTGGAGGAAAGTCATCATCTGTTCCATTGAAATCCTCGCTTTGAGGAAAATCATTTTCACCATTATTAATGTCTTCTTCCTCACCAAGATCATCATATGTCCCATTAAAATCCTCTCTAGGACGAAAATCATCATCAATCCCACAAAAATCCTCGCTGGGAGGAAAATATTTGCTTGAAGGAAAATCATCGTTGGTGCCTTGAAAATCTTCGCTTTCAGGAAAATCATCATTGGTGCCTTCAAAATCCTCGCTGGGAGGAAAATTGTCATCATATTGTTTGTTGTCTTTAAGATCCCCACTTGGAGGAACCTCTTAATCATCATCACATTCTTTCTCTTCATTACTAGTGTCTTCAAAATCTTCATAACTAGGAAGTTCTCAAATAACATGCTTGATTACATTGCTTGTACTGCCAGTATCTTGGCTAGATGAACAATACATTTCTTCATTGACATTGGAATTTACTTTAGAGGAGTCCATGACTTCTCACTAAAAGATAGAATTATAGAAAAATCTTTATCGCTCAACTGCAAAGAAATTTTACCACAGTCCTCACAAAAAAGTAGAATGGTGCAACTGTCGACCAACAATCTTATAGCTATGAGAACGAAAATATCCCTCCAAAATATTCCCTCCAAAACTTCCCTCCAAAATTTTCGTTCAAAATTTTCCCTCCAAAATTTCCCTACAAAATTAAAGTGCACATTCATATGATATTAAAAGAATTGAAATAATATATTAAATAATTACATATTTCTTTCCCAGACATTTAAGACTAATAAAATTTCTCATAACATTTTTTATTCACAATTTGCAACAAAACAATGACTATTTACATTTTTTTTACCCAACATTCATAACATTAGTAATTATTTAATTTTAACCTATCTTATAAAAATTTAATAATAATGCAGTAACTAATTTCATTTTTTTATCCCACATTAGTAAAAAAGTAATGTTAAACCTAATCTAGGCTATATAAACATTTTAGATTTTCTACTATTCATCTTTTATTTTTGAGCAATTTAGTAACACTTGCAAGGTTAGTTTTTTTTTTTTTTTTTTTTAAATAGATTAATTAGTTTTTTTTGTTAATTTTGCAATAATTATTTTATGTTTTTATTAATTTAGTAATACTTGTTTTATGACTTTATTAATTTAGTAATGTTTTTGTATTTCTTTATTGATTTATTCTTTTACATTTTTGTTTTTTTAACATTTTTAAGAATGGTAAACTTAAACCTAATCTATCTTATTAATACAAGATTGTTTAGTCTTTGGAGCAATTCACGAAGGTTTTCAAGAAGAACTGAAAGATTGCAGAGAGGATCTTCTAGCACTTTCAATAGAGGAGGCTCTACCACTTTCCAGGTTAGTTTTATATTTTTTTAAAACGTATTTTTTTTTAATTCATGTATTATTAATCGAGGCAAGGCTTGCCCCTTATTCCACTAGGCTTGCCCCTTATTCCATGAATATTCGCTTTGGGTTTAAAATAGAAACTAATTTTTTTTTACCAAACCTACCCATGCCCCCTTCCTTAATTTTTTTTACCCTCCGCCCCCGTTCTAAATTTTTTTTACCATCAACCCCGACACCCCACCCCCTTAAAAAATATTAAAAATTAATTTTTTTTACCCCTCCTTCCAGGCCGCCCGCTTGGGCGCCAAAGGGCAGCCCTCACGGCCCCCTCGATTCTCGGCATCGATGTCGGCCGTGAGGGCCTCCCTTTGGTGCCCAAGCAAGCAGAGGTCTGCTCGCTTGGGCGCCAAAGGGCGGCCCTCACGGCCGCGCCAATGCCCGGCCCTCACAGCCCGCCCTTTGGTGCCCAAGTGAGCAGAGGTCCGCTCGCTTGGGGTCCGCTTGCTAGGGCGCAAAAGGGTGGCCCTCACGGCCCCCATCGATGCCCGACATCGAGGCGGCCGTGAGGACCGCCCTTTGGTGCCCAAGTGAACGGACCTTCACTCGCTTGGGCACTAAAGGGCGGCCCTCATGGCCGCCTCGATGTCGGGCATCGATGGGGGCCGTGAGGGCCACCCTTTTGCGCCCTAGCAAGCGGACCCCAAGCGAGCGGACCTCCGCTCACTTGGGCGCCAAAGGGCGGGCTGCGAGGGCTGCCCTTTTGGCGCCCAAGCGGGCGGCTCGGGAGGAGGGGGAAGGGGAGAGGTTTTTTTTTAATTTTTTTTAATTAATTTTAAATAGTTTTTAGGGATAGGTTTGTTTAATTTTTTTTTTTCAATTATGAATATCTTGTGGGTTAGTTTAAATATTTGGTATTTTAATTTTTATTGTATTAATCTTTTAATTTTTATTATTATTTTTTTTAATTTTTATTAATGGGGTTAGTTTTAATTTTTTTAAAACTTTTGTATTATATTGCTAGGTGGGAGGGTTAGTTTTAATCTGTTTTTAAATATTTTATTATATTGTTAAGGGGGTTAGGGGGTAGGGGGTTAGTTTTAAATTTGTTTTTTTTTAATTTTTAGTATATATTTATGTGGTAGGGGTAGGTGTAATTTTTATTTTAAAATTAATTATTATGCACTTTAGGGGAGTAGGGTGTAGGTTTACATTTTTTTTTTTAAATTCAAAACGTAAAAAACAACGATTATGAATGTAAAAATATTTTTAAATTTTTAAAACGTTTTTCAAATACAGTTTATAGTGAATATTGATGTTGATTTTGTTTAGATTATAAATGTTTGTTGATTTATTTTAAAATTCCACATTTTGGATATAGGTACACTGGCATCAAGGCGGATATCTGTGAACGTTTATGGATCAAGAGCAGCGATCATTGCATAAAAAAAAACAGTTGATGCATCTGAGAATGTTGAGACTCAAGAGAGAGTTCTTAACTTTGAAGAATTAAGAATGAAGAATGTTAGAGAATGGAAACATGCAACAGAAGAAGACAGAATAGAGTATCATTGGCATTTGAAGGAAAAAAATCAAGGAAAACCAGAAAGCATTCTCTTATATTGTTCTGCAGATCCATATATTCAAGCAGATTACAATCTATTGGGATTGCTGAGAGATATATGTGTAGTTCTGGGTACAGATATTGTTTATGCATAGGTGAAACAAGCCAAGACCTTTGCGAAAATATGATATGCTTTGAATATTGCAAAATATAATGTTCAAGAAAATTTCACAGATTTTTGTCAAGGGGTCATGGATGAAATTGAAAGCGGGAGAGTAAGTTTGAATATTGATATTATTCTTAAACTGGTTTTGTTATAACTTGGATATCACAATGTAATAGATTTAATACGATAATGTTTTTATTTTGCAAGATTTTTCCATTTCGATTTCAAAAAAGTTGAATGGAATTTATTATACAAAGGCCGATCCTATGGATGTCATTAGTGTCGCTATTCAAAAGGGACCAGAAGCAAGGAAGAAAAAACAAGTGTTAAATGTTCAAACTGAAGAAGTACAAGCAGAAAGAGGAAAGAGCATCCGGCAATCAAATCAGGTACCTAGAAGGGTTATATTTAAATCTTCATCTCGCCGAACTGAACATGATGAAATTGTTGCAAATGAGCTTGTTACTCCTGCTAGTAAGAGTAACAAACAATCTCATAAAAGAAATATGGTTGAGAGTGCCTCGATTCATGTTGAAGGCATTGTTGATTTAGAAGGAACCCCTTCAAATCAAAAAAAGAGGAGATCTTTTGTTGCTAAAACCAAAGTTATTACTGAATCTGAGAGTGAAAATTCTGGTGGCAGTAGGGAAATCATTACTCCAGGTGTTAATTTAGAGGATGGCATTGTCAAGACAACACAAAATGCCATTCGAGATCGATTGCAGAGGGATAATTTGGTTAACATTGGACATACATTTGAGGTGAATGTGAATCAACTTTATAAACCCAAAGAAGGGCAGGATCAATTTAGAATTAGAAAACCACATCACTTGCATATTCACAACCTGAAAGTATTGATGAGGCACAATCCCTATGCACATGTGGTTGACTACCTAGTCCTTGTTGACCCGGAATTTGTTCCTACTAGAGATGAATTTGATGAAACAAGATGTTTTCATTACAAATATTATGTTCTTGGAGGGAATCATTCTGCAGAGGCAAGAAGAGAGTTGATGCAAGAATATCCCAATAACCCTATTTTTGAAACAGTTAAATGCATCATTTATGCTGGTTTAACAGATGTTGAAGCCAAGTTGTTGTCATGGGATCATAACACAGATAGTGAATATAGGTTGACAATGACATTTGTTCAAAGGCTGAGATTTATACACAGTCAATTTGTGCAAATATGTGGCGCGAAAGAATCTAGAGTTGATGCAAGTTTTTGGAGACAATGTTGTATGGAAATAGGTCTCCCTATTAAAGATGATATTATGCTACAAAAGAGTTCCAGAGGAAGTGATGCATTCAAACCTGTAGATGCCTATTTCCAGTTGGCATTCAGAGTTGGGAAAACATGGGATTTGGTTGATGACATATTTATCTTGTGGGAGAATATTGGCATAAAAAACCAAAAAGTGAAAAAAGGTAGAGTTATTCCATGGAGCGGTGGTAAGGCAGGTCCTAACATCAAGAATATGCTAGAAGACGTGACTATTACACCTTGGAGAACAATGCAAGGTGTGAAGGATGAAACATTAATAGCTACAATACTATCACGGGTAAAGTCAAGTGAATTATCCATGGAGGAAATGTGCAGTGAACTTGAGGAGTAAGTTGAGCATTTTTTTGAGTTTAACATTTTTGTTATGTTCTAGGTATTATGTTATATTATTATATATGATTGTAAACATCATTTATTGTTTCATTGTCTAGTCACAAGGTCTACATGAAAATACAAGAGGAGATGGTTATAATGTTGAGTGAGAAGAGTTGGGATGATGTCAAATGCAACTATCCAGACTCAAGCTTGATAGAAACTTTACAACAATTTTTTGTTGCATTCAAGAAGGTATGTTGATCTATGATACATCCTATTTTATTTATTTTCTAATTCAATTCATTTCTATTTTATTACTTATAGAGATCATTTTCATTTGAATATGCCAAAGAGGGGTAGAGATGGAGTACTGGAGTCCTTCAAAATTCATATCCAAAGAGCCAAAATAGAACGACAAAGGAGACAACGTCTTGCAAACATTGAACTTGATGATACACTTGATCATTACATTTGGAATGGGCTTGACAGTGTGCAATATAAATCATTTTAGGTGACTGTGCAGACATTGCAAATCTTGTTTCTAAAAAGGAGTACACACTAGTGATTGCAGATATCCCTCATGGATACAATATCCGAAACACTACTTATGATTGTAAGCCTTATACTTACCAATCATTCAGTAAAGTGGTTTCCGGATTTGTAGATGTCACAACATCACCACTATGGATATTTGTTGTTTTCCATTCAGACACACAATTAGGGGGCTTGTTGATAGCCTTCAGGGGTAAATGAAAAAAGGAAGCAACTTCATTGGTAATATATTTGCACTATATTATCAAAATTTTGAATTTATAAATCAATTATATTTATTGATAAGTTAATTAATTGTTTTATATTTTTTTTACAGACAAAAGCCTAATGTTCGTAGCTCAGGAAGCGATCCATTCCTGAGTGATGTTGAAAGCATACATGTTGCAACTTGGACACAAGAGGATGCTTATGAATCTCTTTTAATCAATGAAAATAGTGGAGGAAAACATAGTCAGATATTGAGTTATAATGCCATGGTAAAAAAATTAACATATGAAGAAAGGGATTTGAAAGGAGTGACTATAAACATCTATCAAAAGCCACAAGCGTTGATTAATTATCTCATAGACACATTTTCAAGAGAAGGAGATTGGGTCTTAGATTTGTTCTCGGGTTCAGGTAAACTTTCTCATATTACATATGAAATAATATATCAAGTTTTATTGTATGTTTTATCCTTCATTATTTTATTGTTTTAAAGTATGCTTCTTTATGCTATTTGACTTAACTTTAATTTTGTTTTTGGTGATTAGGTACAACAATAGCATGCTCCTTACAAAAAGGAAGAAATTGCATATCGATTGATAATGATCCACTCCATTACAATTACATAAAGCAAAGAATTAAGGCTATTCAAGTTCTTCTAGATGAACTGCAAGAAGTTGGTTTGAAGAAAGGAGAGTTCAGTGAAACACTTGTGGAAAAGATGTCAAAAGATCCCCAACCCCCATTAGGAGGGGTGTTTGGAAAGGAGCACTTTGGGGATCTTGCAGACATAGAAGACCCAATGGAAGAGGACATTGATGTCCCCGAGGAAAGTCAAGCTCTAGAAAATTCCAATGTCGATGAAGAATTTGGCATGCATGATATTGTTGAATAGTTTCATGTTTTGAAGAAAATGTTAATTTTGACAATTTTTGATAGTTTTTTGATAAGATATATTAGTAATGTTTTGACTTTCATACTTTATTTTAGAAATAAAATTTCTACATATAATGTTTTTAATATGTTTTTTACAAATAATTTGTATATTTTTTCTTGAATTTATGTGAATCATCACTTTTCAAAAAATAATATGAAATATGATCATTTTTATAGAAAAATTCTCTGAAAAATCATTGAAAATGGTTTTAAATGTCTTTATTTTCTAGAATTGTTTACAATTTTGTCAATAAAAATGCCTTATTTTTTCCATAAAAATGTCTTATTTTATAGAAAAAATCGTAAAATGTATATGTTTTTCATTATAAATTGCTTAAAAATGTATGTTATTTTGTTAAATTTCTAAAAACACACTTGAAAATAGAAATTAAAAATATTTTACAACAAAGATAATTCAAAGGCCCCAAAAAATGTCTCAAAATGAAAATGTGTGATACTGTTATCAACCATTTTTGAAACGGGGGTAAAAATAGCTACTAAAATTAGGAGAGAGAAAAATGAGAACTGTGTCGAGTTCTCGTTTCATACTATAAGTGGTTAAACACAATGGTAACACTTTTCCCACAGCCCCTTGCTCATAACATCATGGTTCCTCATACTCTTTTATGTGGCATTAGTCGATCCGGTTGTTTTATTTTATTTTATTATTTTATAATTTCAACATAATAATAATAATAATAATTTGCAAACCATAGTCCAGTCACCTTGTGCCACTATGTCCAATGTAACAACAATAATAATATGTACAGGATCTAAACCAGAGGGTATTACAATGCCCGAGCACCAAAAAAAAATCAATCTTACATCTAAGGCACTACCGGAAGTAAACAATTCCTTGTAGTAAACATTTCATCAGTACTTTGAGTTTGTTTCCATAGGATTATTTCTGGTGATAACATCTGGCTCCACGGGGGATAGCGATTTCCTACAAAGCACTAAGAACCAATAGACCTATGCCTTTATTCTGAAAATAACTGAACTTTGAAACAACCTTTGCTCACTATGAAAACCCAAATCTGCAATCTATTATGCTCTGCAACTGAAATCCTTGATCTTGCTTATTATCTCAACGCAACATACTACAAACTAAAACGAATTGTAAATTGATCTTCAAACTGAAACCAATCATGCTAAAAAAAGGTGAACTTATTTATGTACACTATGTACACTGCCCAATTGAAATTATTTTCCTCATATGTAACCAAACTTCCAATGTATCCAGGTTACCATATGTCTAACAAAATGACCTTCTTCTTTGCATCTTATTGATTAAGCACAAAAAGACTAATGAATGTGTAATAAAAACTTCATGAACAGTTTGTACTTACATCTACAAATGGGTGGTATTCCAAAACCAGCCACACTTGAAACCTTTGAAAAGACTAACTCCATGTAAATGGCCATAGGGTCGTGAAAATCATGAAAAATTAACCTCTTATCTTGCTTTGGAATAAACTTCTTCTATGCAATCTTTGCTTCATTGATGACATCAAACAATTGTTCTTGGAGTATTGAAAATGAAAAAGAAGGAAACTAAAAATTACCCCCCATATCTCTGCAATCTTCAACTATTTTGATAGATCCTGATTCAAGAATGGAAAATATGGGCATGCTAATTTCTAAAAACTATTGATCAACAACTAGTGAAGAAGAAATCTCTGTAAACTGCTCTTATAACTCCTTTCCATCTCCTTCACTGCTTTCCCAAGAATCTACTTCATATTCATCATACATAGGTTCACCGCTAAAAATTTCTATGGGTGCTTAAATAGAAATCTGCTCCAAATTATCTTGGCACTCATCATATTTGGGTTGATTTTCATTAACAATGATCTTATTACCTTCTTGAGATTGCTGAAAAATTCCACCTGATAAAGAAAATTCTACCGATTGTTCTAGTAATTCTCCATGTTCTTTGAATTCATCATAAACTAGCAAGTTAGCATATATTTCTGAACATTCAAATTTTGAAACTTGTTCATCCTTACTGCTTATGTCAATAAAACAAGTATGCATTTGTTCATGATGAACATGATTTTGATATACATCTTGATTATCAACTTTTTGAACAAATGTCTCTTGAGAATGAACAATAACATTTTCTTGTAAGTTTAGTTCCAAATATTTGTATTCATCAAATACAAGTTCATCATTGGAAAACTCATGGTATGCAGCTTCAAAAAAAAGATTTTGGAAATCTTTTTCTTGAACCAATAACTCAGGGAAAGACTGGTTTGAAGCACACTCTACTCGATCATCGAAATCTTTCTCATACTTTGTTTGACAATCTTTAATGCATTTCTGACTAAGACTTTGTGAGCAGATTAAATGATTTTGGACATGAAAACCAGCTTGCTCTAAAGTACCAGTAGATAAAAAATGATCACAACAATCTTCAAAAGAAGTTCAAGTGAAAAAATGGTCTTATAGTATTTATTAAAAGGTGCATGAAATTCTCTTACTAAGGAAATACTGCAAGTAGGTAAAGATCGGTACCATTGTTGTGCATCACCATCTAATGAGTACATGAACATTTTCATCAATATATCCTCATGATGTATATGCAACTGATCCATATATTGATGAAAGTTAATAAGGTGTTGTGTAGGATTATCTTCATCCTTTTATCTTAATCTCATAAGGTAATCTCCCCATTCATCTATACTAGGAACAACATTTAGGAATCCAAGAATGGTAGAAAAATCAAATGGATCAAACCTTGCAGTCAAAATAACATCCATTTAAGCATTAGACATCTTGAAACTGTGGAGTCGTCGCTGGATTCTTCAACATGGACCCACCAGGTGAATTATTGCAGTCATGTCTATCACCAACTCTTGTTCACCATCAAGAACTAGCTCTATTCATTGTCGTATAGCTCGGGGAAGATGTATTCATTCCTCCACTCCCAAGCAATGACGCCAAAAGATGTTAGTGATAAATTTTGCACTTAACTGCAAAAATGCAATGTCTAACACATCTTGAATGTTTGTATGTTTGAGAATTGATAGAGGATCAGGTAGACTAGACTGAGAAAGATAAAGGCGGGTAATTGGATCAAGAACGGCTATAGATCAACGATCAAATCCATTGGGCATGGAGTCCTTTCAATAACATTCTAGGACAATCAAAAGAAATTGAGGAAAACAAATATGAATAATGAAAGGTAACCTATACTAGATCAATATTGCATATACATAAGACAAAATACTCATTTATCATAAATACTTTCTGAAAACTAAGTAAGGAACACTTGAATAAGATGAAGAACAATGAGCAAATGCAAAGAAGATTTCAGTGCACAAGATTTCATCATTCATGAGAAGTAATGATACTCAAAACTGTGATTATATTCAAATGAGATAAAAAGATGAATGAAAACAAGAGTTTACAAACAGGTATGAAAATCAAATGTAAATAAAGAACATAATGCTCGTAAGTTTTAAAATAGATACAGGGCTTGGCCCCCAAAGTCCCTCTCGGGCCTCTGAACCTCCTCTCCTTTAATCTATGTCTCAAAGTATTTTTATAATTACATCACATGAAAATCAGATCCAAAAAGAGTGGATCGAGAATACTACTAAAGACTAAAAATATAATATAATATCTGAGATCCATATTTAAAGGGGAACTTGACTCCAAAAATATATGCTCCAAATATGCATGGCATTATCAACTAAGACTCAGCATCAACCCTTCTCTTGACTGATGATAAGGTCTAATCCTAAACACTTGCCAGTTGCCACTTGACAAAACCGATTTAGAAAGATTAAGAGAGATTTATATCATTTTCTTGTTGGATGCTTTTCCACTGTTCAATAAATCTGAAGTTGCAATTTGTTTATATTCAATGCATGATTTCTAGAACTATCATCAAAACTAATGGATCTGAAAAATGCAACCTTAATCATCACTTAGTTATATGCTATCAAAAAGGTGAAAGTAAACTTCTAATTTATGCTTGTTGATTGGGCGTTTTTCTAGAAGATTGAAAAGCGTGAAATCTGAAAAATAGGCTCCAAAGATTCGCCTATACCTCCCAAATGGATACATATTTCACAAATCTGGATTATGGTCACCTAATTGAGCCCATGCTTGAAAAAAGCCATGTTTTTTTCTTGAGATTCTTCTTTATTTTCCCAAATGGTGCACCCAAAGTTGATGACTAAAACAGTCACCTACAGTAAATTCAGCAGCATTCTGTAGCGCCTTCATACTCTATTCTTCATCATTTCATTGTAGAAATATTGCGATATTCTATTGCATTCTTTATTTATAAAAATTACGTTCATGCTACATAATTGGTTCTAATTCCATAGAGTTCTTGAATTATAAACATCGAACTCTTGCTATAGAATTCTAATAAGTTTCTGCAGCACCTTTGTATTATAAAAATCGAACTTTTGCTGCAGATTAAAAAAAAGGTTTTCTACAACGCCTTTGAATTCGAACTCTACTAACTTTTTTGCAGAATTAGAAATCTCCAAAAATAGAGAAAACATAACTACTCAAATATAATAACCACCTTGTACTTGATCAAAGTGTAGGAAGCATTTTGAGTAGACTATGAACTCATGGGCTTTGAATACTAAACATATGATCTTGATACCTAAATGTTTATTTGACAAACTCGGCTCTTTGCTATGGCTCTTGTGATTGGACACACAACTCAATATATTTAAATTTGATAAAAACAACAGTACTTTGAGCATGCTCGAGAACCAAACAAAATCAATCTTGTATGTAAGGAACGGTCGGAAGTAGACAATTCCCTATAGTAAACATTTCATCAATACTTTGAGTTTATTTCCAAAGGATTATTTCTGGTGATGACAGGTGACCTCATAGAAGGTTTGACTCCTTTTTTCATTGGTTAAATATTGTTGCTAAATATTCCTATGAAACAAAGGGCGACCCTTCATGAGGTAACAACCCAATATTTATTAGAAGGCTGTTGTAATTTCTTGCATTTGGAGAGGATGATCTCATTACATATTTCGATCTGATTAGTTTTATTGTCTATCGCCTCTATGGGAAGACCAAACCTAGGATATAAATGGCTATTGTTTGAATAAGAGCTATTGAATGCAATTACCCCCCTGGTTTTAATTAAATGATAAATAGTCGCACTATGGGAAATCCTAACCCTACTCCCTTGTCTCAACTCCATCCATTGTATACGTTGAATAATTGTGTAGTATGGAGGAGAGCATAGATGTTCTCCATAGTTGAACATGGTGCAAAAGCACCTCCAAGAACTATATTGTGTAAGAACACATAAGGCCCTCTCAGTTCGTTATGATTGAGTGAGAATACAAAGTTTTTTTTAATGTTGTATTTTGAGATAAATGTACTCCATGGTTAAGAGACTAATTCTATCTACTCATTGATTGCACGTGCATATAAGTTTATGCATATCAATTGTTGTGTGAAGGTCCATCTCCAAGGTATAAGTGCTTGGAAAGATCTCACCTTTTATTGTTGAGTTAAAAGTAGGAAGAGCTTGTGTGTTGTGTTGGAAAATGTTATTTTCCTAATAAATAGAGCCGTGTGAATAGTTTTTCAAAGGCACTGTCATCTTAGAAGTTCTTCCCATTAATTTAAGAATGCATAGATTTACTTAATGTTTGAAAAATACTAATACTCTATCCCTTTACCTATGATATGTTTGATGAAAGGCAAGTCATTGCTTTGTCAAAAGCTAAGCCGAGCCTTAATATCTAGGGGTCGAGCTTTAATAAACAAGAAAATGAACTTTATTTACACAAGTTAAACTCTATGTCATTTTTGTTGAAGACCATGTGGGCCAGGCCCGATGCTTTCTTGTATTCGTGCTTGATCGTAGTTTAAGAGTCAAGTTCTATTGTTAATGGAAGACGAGCTTTAAAGCTTGAGCTTCATTCTTTACTTGTTGAGAGCAGAACTTTCAGTTGGTCCAAGAACCAAACTCTTTGTTTAGGAACCAAATCTATGGTTTGAAAACTATAATTGATGATTATGTAACTGATTTTATCGCATGCATGGCCAAACTTATTAATTATAAAACCAAGCTTATTGTTTAGCTGATATTGTGAACTTAACTTCTGGGTCTTGATAATCTTGGAGAAATATTTCTAGTGTCTTTCATTTTAGTGGATACCTTTTCCAACTCTATGGTGGCTTCTCAGCTGAAAGAATATAAGCTTGATGGAGTGTCTACGGTTGGGTGGAACATTGCAATTGCACATTCAATCGCTCCGTCTTCTTATACAAGAGAAATATTCAATTATTGGTTTGTCCTTACCGATTGATTATGTTCAATTTATAAGTGTTCTTTAATGAATAGTGATATTGTTATGATAGAATGATTAACCAGTAGTAATTTGTAATGATGCCAAGATAGATATGTTGAATAATTTGAATGTATAAATGTTCTTTATTTGATATGTTCCATTCATGTTTTACATATAATAAAATTTCATCACGATTAGGTAAACTATTGATATAGTTTGGTAATTATGATTGAAATGAGTATAATACAAATGAATATTACATGTTTGGAAATAGAGGTATACCGTGATGGTATATAATCATTTACTATGTGAATAAATAGACTTTTAGAAGAACCATGGCATTTTGTATACCTTGTGACGATTTCGACTAGTAAGTTAGTGCTTACATTTTAATTATAAATTAAAAAAACTTGAGATATAGAAATAAGCTGGAAATGTTGGAAATCGTGTTATTAAGCTCTTATTATCATGCCTATGATGGTTATTGCTATGTAAGACTTATGTATATATTATGTAGTCGGTCATGACTTGACATTATGTTTAATGTGAAAATAGCTAAAAGTTACTTTAGTTCAATTGAACTAGATTGATAATCTCGGCATAATGCTAGTCTTCATAACCTCCCTCATTCATGGTAAACTTATAAATGATGGCCTGGTATGCAAGTGCTATGGAATATGTTTCTAAGTGGGATATTTAAATATGAAATACTTAATTGAAAATGTTAACAAAATCCTGATGTTGTAGTTATTGGTTAACTGATTGTAATGCATATTCCTCTTTAGAGAGGAAAATTTTATGAATGTAACTTTAAACATGTTACTGTTGTATATATTAAAGAAATAAAAATAATTATACCTCATACCCAAAATGATTTATTGAGGGTAATGGGTATATTACAGGGAGAAGCATCACGGGTCCACTGCTATTCGTAGAGACAGGTGCACTTCCTGAGGGAGGCACCCAGGAAGTTGGGCACACTTGTTTGGAAAAGGAGTTGGGTGTAAGTCTGAGGCAGGAGTGATATACTTTTGAAGAAGTCAGGAGAGAGTTGTTATGAGAGCCTTGTTGAGGCACACTCTTTGGAAAACTTGGTGAGGTGCACTCTTGGGCAGACTTGGTGAGGTGCACTCTTTGAGAGTCTTAGAACAAGACTCATGAGAAGGATTTGTCGAGAAGTCTAGTGCAATGGGAAACTCTATCGGGAAGTAATGGGAGATTATGTCGGGAGGATTGATGTGATGGGTGCATTTGACTAGGCAAGCAAAGTATGAGGGCTATGTGTAGGAAGAATTGCGACAAGCACTTCTCTCTTAGGAAAGTTGGCTAAGGGATTTGATCACAGATAGATTCAGAAAGGTTGCAGTGGAGAAATCCTCGCCAAGAAATTTGAGTTGTTGTTGTTGAGGGCATACTCTTGGATATTGTCGAGTCATATTTTGTATGTTGTAACCAAGTTTCATTATATGATTTTTGGCACACCCCATTTAGGTGTCTCCAACACACTTGTGTTCTTTGTTGTGGTTGTTTACTTATTCATAGGTTAACTGATTGAACTAAGAATATGACTAAGTGTAAGAAAAACATAAGTGTGATTTGAGAGGCATAATATTCTATGACCTATCTAAGCTGGTCTCACCATCGAGAGTGGCTCCTGGGTAGTGTCACATGTCCTAGAGAAGGGAACATGCTTCGACTACGGATCAGTTCTTTAGGACCATGACATAAGGTGATATATTCATCATGGCTCATTAAGAGAAATCATACAACTTCTAAAGTTTGAAACCAAGTGGGAAGGATAATATTTTTTCTTTTCAACTACCCAAACATTTGTATTTATCCATAAAATCAATATATTAAATACGGTGCATTTATTGTGAAAATTAAATAATTTTAAAATGATTATATATATAATTTTAAGTAATGGACGACTTTAATGCTCATACTTCAAGTAACCAAGATATTATTCTAAGAAATCATTCCAACCCTAATCCTCTTTTCTTAGACGAAGACCTTGCTCTAGCTAACAACTACAAAAGAAGCTTTGAAGACCTAGGGGATAATTTGTTCGGTTTCAAGTTGGTTAGGCTATGTAGCACTCAAGATCTTATAATATGCAATGGTCAAATGAAGTGGCCCAATTCTAGTCGTATGGCTTGTATTCATGGGATTGGTAGTAGTGCAGAAGATTATGTTATTTTTTATATCCCTTTGTACAACAAAATAATAAATTTTGACATCTCAAATGACCACGATCCTGACTCAAATCATACACCTTTAATCGCAACTCACATTTTTTCCTTGCAAAGAGACCCCATTGAAGAAAATGATCATGAAAAAAAGCACTTAATATTCAGCAAAGCCAAAGTTGATATTTTCGTAAATTAATTAAAAAATAATTTTTTCCCATTATCAAGTATGAACAATATAAATGACCTCTATCGTAATTTTACTACATCTATATCATCTTCCATCACAAGGTTCTCTATTGAAGTTTCGGGTAGAAAGGGAAACAAAAGAACCATCCCTTGGTACGATAAGTACAATATGCGAGAAGATAAATTAAAGAAGATACTGACGAGTCTCTAAAAGTGTACAAGATAAATAAATACAGATCCCTAACTAAATGGAAAAAAAGGAACTATACTCACAAAAGGAAAGAGAATCTTCTACACCTCTCTTAGGTAGCTCCTAAGAAATTCTGGAGGCAAATTCTAACTAGGAAAGCTAAAGAAAATAATAAGATTACTTTGGATGAACGGAATTGCAATCTTAAAAATATTTATGAGTCCTCGGATGCCATAGATAACATTCAAACCCTCCCCACAACAAAAGAATTTTTCTCATTAGAAGACATCGAGTTTGGAGTTAAGTTCCTAACAAATGGAAAAGTTAACGACATTGAAGGTTATCAAGCAGAAATTTTAAAAATTAGAGGCCATGTCCTCATCCCACACATCCACAAGATCTTCAAACAAGCAGTCAAGCATGGGTTCCCTAAACCATGGACCCAAAGCCTCATTATTCCTATTTTTAGCAATGGGGTTACGAATAACCCCTCTAATTATTAAACGATTATTATTAGTCCTCTCTTATACAAGCTTTATGGTATTATTTGGAAAAGAAAATCAGTGTATGGATTGAAAGTGAAGGTAAGCGCCCTGGATGTGGGTGTCTCTCTCGTTCACACCGTAGATGTCAGCCCGGATCATCCTCTTGGTGATGACACACTGCACCAGTCCCCTCCTAGGAAAGATGGCATGCACTCGAGTGGAAATGGTAATGGGGAGGACGAGAGGATTAATGGAAAAGAAGCAACATTTAATATGTCGGTGAAGGACTCGACTGTCTACATCCTTTCTCATTAACTGGATTAGCTGTTTCATGAGGCTCCCGCATGTGGATATCCTAAGTCCCTTCTCCATGACACGAGATATGATGGAAAGGCCTAACACCACCCTCATTTTCAATCTTATACAGAACTCTATTGTGAATTATTCTGTTGTGAATTGCTCTATTCGAATTCTCATTGCCTGGGAGCTTGTTTTTTATACCATGACTCGTCCGTGTGGAACCTCCAAGCGAGGAGTTGGTCATGGCGATGGTTGTGATGTTGCTTCTATGATCAAGAATAAGACAACCATTAGCAGTTATGACAACAACGTCTCGGTTCTGGTTCTCTTGTTAATCGATGACTGGGAATCTAGCCGAGTAGTTGATATTCTATCCACCAGTAATCAAGGAAACCAAATTAATTATTATTGGTTAATAAAAATATGATGGGTACCCTTGTTAAGGAGATGATGGCTAATTGGAACTCTACCAAGTCCTCAATTCTAGACATCAAGGCTATCTTGGTTCATCTGGATGAAAAATCGACAAATTTTGACACTAGTCTTCTTGGTGGTAAATACTCTTTGGATAGGTGCACGATTCTTCGTAGGGGCTTGATTCTAGCTGAACCCAGCAAAAACTATGATGGCTCTAATGAAGCAGGTGTCACTCATCCTAGAGTGGTCTCCTCTGCTACTGGAGCACCTCCTGTTTCGAAGGATATGGTAGACGCTAATGTTGAGATCTCCTTCGTCGTTGTGGGAACTCCTTCTGGGTCAGTCCCGCTTGCTTTAGGAGCCACTTCGAGAATCCCTCCCCTTCAAGCCACCTTTCCCATTATATCCACCATCGATTTGTTGCACTACAAACGAGTTCGGAAGACAGAAGAGGATTCCTCCCCCAGGCGCAAAACTGAACCGTTGACACCAAAGCTCCCTCCCTGGGATTGGGATGATGACTTCTTCGGAAACTTACCTATTATTGAAGATAAGCCAAGCTCTCAAAATGAAGAAGCAAACACTTTGGATGGCAGTCCCTAGCTCTCTCTATGATTGTCAGAGGTTTTATCTTTTTTGGCTATATAAGTTGTTTTTATGCACTGTTTTGTTTTCTGATATGCTATGTAATGACTCTTATGGAACCTGGTCTCCTCGGATAGGTCTATTTTGCCATGTTATTTATCTTCCTAGTATTTTTCAACTTCTGGGATGGTGGTTTCACCACCTAAGACCGCCAAGGCTAACTAGCCTCCATGCAACTTTTGAACTCTTTTTATAAATATATTGTTGCACATGACAAATAACATGGGAGACAAAAGACTTCCTAAGCTAGCCCTAGAAGCTAGTCAAAACCACCTTCGGCTCAAACGAAGATGGTATAAAGATGCCATGACCTAGTTAAACCATTGGGAGATTGACAAAAATGTTGCCTTGAAAAATATTAATGAGATTAAAAATATTATTACTTCTAAGTTTAAAGAGAAAATGTGGTGCAAAAAAGAATTAAAGAGGTTAAAAGAAAATTAAGATACTATAAGGATCTCATTAACCCTAATCTAGAAGCTCAAAAGTATATGTATGTCTTAACTAGTTCAAAGAAGAAAACTAATATAGCAAGGATCATAACGAACTCTCATGAGCTATATAGTGAAACAAGGCGCTAGTGAGTTCCTAAAACACCATGGGAGGAAAGGATCTGTCATCTCTGCGACACTATGAGCGTTGAGGATGAAAAACACTTTCTCTTAGAGTGCCCTACGTACACCCACATTAGATCTCATTTATATAACCTTTGTTGCAATACTGACCTTCCTATCCTTCTAACGCATCAAAATTATAATGGTTTCGGAATGCTCCTCTCCAAGCTTTTTAAGCATAGGAATACAATTCTAAATCAAACTAAATAATTCCTTTTTTTAGGTCTGATAGACCAAAGTTGGTCTTAGTGGACATTAATCATCGTCATCATTATCATCATCATATATATATATATATATACTATCAATTAAAATTAATTTTAATCTAATTAATTATTAAATAAAGAAAAATAAAAACAAAGAATTGAGCCAAAATTACGCTTGCATTGCAATAAATATTTTATGTTGTTGGTATTGAATTATTAATAAAATAAAACAAGAGCCGCATGCGGCAATGTCTGTGACAAAGCATGGAAGTAGAGTTTGCAAATATAGTTCCATGACATAGGAAATGAACCTAACATTACCATTGCATTTTTGACAATTTGCATAGAAAGATTCCTTCCTTTCCTTCCTTCATTGTTTAGGATTTGGCAGAGGCTCTGTCTATGCCCTCCCAACTTAGTGATCAACACAAAATTAGCAAAGATAGATTTCATATTGCAAATCCACCACCATCGCTTTGATGAAGAGAGCAACAAAATCCTAGTGTTTATTGGTGACAAGGTGCTCCCCAGTGGCATCTCTTTGAATTACACTCGCTTTCTCATCAATTCTAAAGCTCCTTCTTCTGGATACAACTAATTCTATTACGTTGATCTCAGAGGGGTCAATATTGATTGAAAATGCTTGAGCTGCCTTCTAAGCTATTGTGATTCATAAGCAAAGGAAATGGAGGAACCATAATAGATTCAGGAACTACTTTGACTATCTTTAACGAAGAAATATTTCAAAATACTATCGCTAGGTTTGATTCTCAAATTGGGACACGAAAGAGCTACTGAAGTTGAAGTTGAATCTAGGACTGGTCTAGTACTCTATTATAATGTATCTGGTCTAGAGAACATTGTGGTTCCTGAGATTGCATTTGATTTCAAGGGTGGCTCAGACATGGTACTCCCTGTTTCCAACCACTTCACTCATTTTAGCAGTCTTGATTCAACCCCAACCAATAGGTTTAATGTTGGAAAAGATAAAGTTGGCATAAACTGCAAGGAATGTTGCAATCTACAAACAAACCATGGAAAAAAAATAGCGGTCAGTTACTTGTATAGCTTATTTCAGAAATTGTAATGTATCCTCCTGCTGAATCAATGCAAGGAAGGGAACATGGCACTAAAATTCAGGCATTTCATAAGACTCAGCCCACTAATTAGAATCATGAGAATTTAAACATTAGTGTGCAGATACAATTAGGCAATATGCACAGCGGAATTTAAAACTAATCCACACACACAATTCATGCCATCCAGCATATCAAAATAGTCATCAAATTGATGCATTGCAGAAGTAAATACATAGACAGAAAACACTTAACTTCATTGTGCAATTGTCCCAAGCAACTAGCTATGTCGCTGCAACATTCCACCCAGCCATAGGCTCTTCAATAGCTTATACTAAGTTCGTCCGAAGGCCACCCCCGAGCTGGGCATGATTCTCACAAGGAAAGGGAACATTCCAGCTCACACATAGCCCATTAACCATTTCATCTCAGCCAAGCCAGTCCAACTGGGTTTATCAAGCTACACTTGAACAATGGATGCTTATTCTCAAGCTCAAGCCAGAACAATGGATTACCCATTACCCATACCCCAACATACTCTTTCTTCTCACAGCAAAAATGTTCATTGACAGGGTTACACATTTACAAGAGAGGTGTTCACAAAACAGGGTCCACATTGGCTCTCCCAACTCATGGTCCACCCAAGCGAACTGTGGAATTTCGATTTCCAACCCTAGGGAGCAAAACCGACTTCTCCCCACTGGTTAGGATTCTTTCCAATGGCCTAAATGACCTCCAGGAAGACCCAAAAATGTTCTATTTTCTTCCCCACTGGTAATCAATACAAAAACGCCCCTTCCCAGGTAAAAAGATGAAGGGAAACCCAGAAAAACCATGGAGGAAAACACCCAGGCAGCTAGAGCTGCGTGAGGGAGCAAGACTGATGGATGCATAATGGCTTAGAGAGCAATTTCGTGGCTCTATTCTTGCCCAAGGAGACAAACACGTTTTTCCATAAAGGGTGGCTTGCCCATACCCGAATTTGGACAGCCATACCTCTCCATTCCCAAGGCATTAACTACCTCAACCAACTCTTGGGAGAAATCAATGGTTGGGTACAAAAGTCAACATGGGTAGTTGAGGGTTTGATGGGTTCTCTCATTGACACTTGTCTTGACCTGATTGGCTCAATGGTCTGAATGTTTTTCCTCCCAATTCCTTGTGAAATCATGCCCCCATCTCTTTGTTGCATTGCATAGCTAGTTGTGGGTATTTTTATTAAAATGCATATTACATGATATTTGAATTTTCAATGTGCATTGCTAGCACGCAAACCATATGCATCACTAAATCGATGGCGGGGCCTTGGCCTTGAGATCCTCGCCATGATTTCATAACAATATTACATCAGTTATAATGTTAATGCCATGGGGTCAAACTAGGGACATTACAGAAATCTACAGCTTTCTACAAAATAATAAGACACAGAAATAAATTATTGTTATGCCCAAACTAACCAGCTGGGAAATAATAAATGCAGTCATAATCAAAAGACCGAGTCGTTCTACAAACGACCAGCTGTGAGATCGTGTGACAAAAATGAGAGCCTTCCTCACAATGCTGACTTGTAAGTATAGCGCAGATGTTATCTCATGCTAATGACCCGTGATAGAACTTACTCCAAACTTGTCCTGCAAGACAATAAATATAAACATTCAGCAACCTACCCAAAATTCAATTTTCTATTTTAGTGAAACCATAAAATAGTAACATATCAAGTGGAGAGTTGCAACAACCTACCGAAAAGAAATCATTCTTGTCTGTAGCCCAGAAAATATCAGTGTCATTACTGCAAGGTATGTTCCCAAAACAACCCCAGTTGCAAAAATTTCCTTCAATTTCCAGCTATCAGGCTAAGGGGATGACTTGACACAATCCTTAGAAATGTTCATAATTGTACCTGGTAAAGGGGATACCAGATTGCAATATTGGCTTGAATTGATATACTTTATGATATTTTAGCGCATCAATATTGAACATGTATGTTTTAGCAAAGAATCAGAACTAACCATCATTTAAGATAGCTATGATCAAAACCATGAATGGAGAAAATCCAAAGAAATAAGAAATAAGCATGAAACCCAGCTGCAACCATAGCACAACAACAATTTTTTAGGTCCAGAATAAGTCACAACCATTGCAAAAAAATTTATTTATCTTATATTTATCTATTGTATTTCTAACTAGATATATATTTGTACTTACCACAATATAGTGATTGACACCGCATATATCTGTGGACAAATAGGCCAGTTATTAGTTCTCATGTGAGAGGTGAACATGTGCATAAACAAACCAAAAACATTGTGCTACATACCGTGTAATTCTTCATTCTCTGAAAGATAGCACGACTTGTTAGAATAACACTCAACCCTGGCTCAGTGAGTACAATATTAGATGCACTTCTAGCTGCATCAGTTGCATCTACCACTGCAATTCCAATATCCATTAGAGAGATTTTGAGGTCAAAAAAGGGCCTCCTAAGAGATGTACTACAAAAATATGAGATATATTAAAATATTATGAATTGGGGGTTTTATGGGGTAGGTATATATGACAAGTCACCTCCCACACTATTTTCTATGCACAATATAAATAACCATGGTTGAGTTACTTTTCAAAATTCACTAGAAATAAAATTAATAAAATAAGTCTACATTGATGTGACTAAGATTCATTGTAAATTCCCAAAAATGTATTGTCCTTTAACATTTATTTGTCTTGAACTTGCAAATGAAATTAAATAATAAAAAACTTTTTTAAAACTTTTTTTTTAAATTTTATGTTGACTTTTTATATTTAGTACTTTTCTCATGAATTTAATTATGTAATTTAATTGAGAATTTATTTACATGTAAAATGTCAATAATATTATTATAATCCACATTGCATTATTATTATTATTATTATTTATTAAATCTATTATTATTCTTTATTAGTTTGACATTATGTTATTAAATAGAATGGAGTGAATATATAATTTAAAATTAAAAACATAAAAATGATAATATATTATTTTATAAAAAAATGTGAAAGGACTTTCTTTATGAATTAAGAGTACTTCACTTGAAAATGACAATAATATTATTTTATGTGAAAGTGTGAAAAGACATTCATTATGAGTACTTTACTTGAAAATGACAATAATATTATTTTATGAAAAGACTATCATTATGAGTACTTTACTTTATGACTTAAAAGTACTTACACCACTACCTTGGTTAACTATGTGTTTTCATCCACCATAGAAAATTTGACAAATAAGCATTCTTAACTCATGCGATGCCACCTCAACAAGGGGGATGATGTCATCTACTAGAATGTGATTGGTTGTATTTTATAGTACATTTTCTTTGTTTTGAGGCCCTTTTTTGACCTCAAAATTTCTCTAATGTACATTTTTCAAGGCTGGAGCATCATTAACACCGTCTCCATTCATTCCACAAATATGCTTCTTTTCCTGAAGCCATCTCACTATCTCATATTTGTGTTCTGTTTACAGAGAGAAAATTCAAACCATGACACGTGAGAAGCAGACTACTTAGAGAGATTGAAGGAAAGAGTTAGATGAGCATGTTATCATGAACAGGTATGCAGACCTAGAAACACCCCAATGAAGCCATCAACCTATTCAATCAATTCATCAACAAGAAGAGATATGATTCAAGCATCCTTATCCCCACCAATCAACAAATATGAAGGTTACATGTTTGTACCCATTCAAGTATTCTCCCAGTCTCTTTGGCAATGACAAGCTAATCACCGAAGATAAAAAAAAGCATGGTATAAAACTCAAGTTCAATTTAAAAAGTGATCATTGTACAAAAAAGAATGGAGAAACAAATCAGTACAAAATTGATACATGTGATCATCTTCACATTGACACCAAGATTAAGAGCTATACGGATTGTTTCAACACTATCATGGCGAGGAGTATCAAATAGAGGCAACAATCGAACAAATTTACATGGGGATCCTTCACTCTCTTTGGTACTTTCAAGTACTTCTTGCAGTTGTATATCAAACATACCTTTAGTGAAGTTTCCTATATGCTTTTATCTACAGTGGAAATTAAGGTCTTAAATTATGATTTCAAAGAAACGTTTTTAGGATAAAATCTAAATTTTGCAACTACTTGAACCATAACGAATAGTCAATAACAAACATGTCTAACTACACCAAGAGAACGAAGTCCACATTGAAGAAATTTATCAATTAATGAATGTACTTTATTTCTCACATCTTCCTTGCAATGGCAGAGGTTAAGAATCTGTAGACTTAAGACTTTCAGCAGCTGAAAAATACAGGACTTACTAGAAGATAGAAACATGTTATTCTAACTGTCAATAACAAGAAAGTGGAAAAATTCTATCAACTATTATGTGCTTTGGTGACTGCATAGCAAGAAAAAATATGCATCTAAACAGGCATTAGCTATTACCTTCTCTGGTGATCCTTTACTAGCACGATGACACTTTCCATTACCATCAACATATGTAAGTGCCGTACGTTTGTCGACCGGATTAAAAGCTAAGAAATGGACTTTAGTAACCCCTGCTCGAGCCTGTGACAGAGCATAAAAAAAAAATTAGACTCCAATTTGAAGAGCACGCTTGGTCATATCAAGAAGACCCAAAAATACAACAATTGACACAAAATACCTCTTTTGGATTTGCCAACATTCCAACAATAGCAACATCAATTGCATCTTGATTTTCGATTCTGGAAGCTCTAGCTGCAAGCAAAACTATGTAGTCTTTGTCCATATCTTTCACAAATATCTGTATTATATTAAAAAAACTCAAGAGTTTATTGACATTGAATTTTGAAAAGCTACAACAGTAGATATCTTCTATCTAGCTGTTATGGAAAGAAATATGGGTTATCCTAAAAATGTTATTAGGTTTCTATGCATTGGCATATGGTTCTAGTTAATCTAAGAGGGAAAGCACCCATGCTGAACAGTGCAAACAAGAAACACAAAATACAACTATATTGGGAATATAGAGCTTTATGGATGTTAAGAAATATCACCTCGATAAGATTTTTATCAACACTCAACTTATTGAGTGTAAGTGTTCCAGTCTTATCACTACAAAGCACATTCATCCCTGCCATTTCTTCAATGGTAGTCATTCATTTTGTAATAGCCCCCTGTATACTGCATCATGCAGTAAAAAATTATATAACCTTAAATTAAATAGTTTGATGCACTGTTTAATGTGCTCCTTCAAAGAATAAAAAGTAATAAGCTCATAAAGCAATAATACATGTTGGGAGATCCGGTGGGAGCTGATATCCATTGTTACGGATAACACAGTAGGCATGGCAATAGGAATCCCACCAATCAATATAACTAGAAGATTGTTTATTCAATCCCTGTATTTCCTATTTTGGATGGGATACATGACAACGATCTCTATTAATATTCCAGTTGCAATGGATCAAATATAGAAGTTTCCAATGGTCGTAAGAACCTGCGTTAGTATAGAGAATATATTGTTAACCCTACTGCAAGAAAATATGAAGTACAACACATTGCTTGGATGGGGATTTTCAACTTATCAAAAATAATTAGTTTTCACAACACCAGTTTACCCAAATTAGTGCATAGACTATTGGAAATCAAGCACAAAAGCATACATACCAACCTTTTTAAAATGCCCAACATTGTTGGTGGAGTCTACCAAATGAACAGCCTTTCCAAACAAATGTGTGAACTCCCGTTGCAATAACAACTGCCTCAATTTATCCCTGCTTAAAAGTAGACCCTGAAAACACTTTATCCCCAGGGTTCCTTGTCACAGGAAGCCACTCACCCGTCAGAGCAGACACGGACTATTAGAAATCAAGCACAAAAGAATACATACAAACCTTTTTAAAATGCCCAACATTGTTGGTGGAGTCTACCAAATGCCCAAAAATGTGTGAAATCTCGTTGCAATAACAACTGCCTTAATTTCTCCCTTCTTACAAGTAGACAATGAAAACACTTTATCTCCAGGGTTCGAGCAGACTAGTCAATCTTTAAAGGATCGCCTTCAAGGAGACGAACATCAACAGGAACAATGTCCCTTGCAAGTGACAGCATGACCTGACAGGCATATCTGGAAATGAATCTGGGCTGTCAAAAGAAACGTTTGGGAGTCCCGGTGGCTTTCTTGTGTGAGAGAGGTGGAAGGTGTGAGTGAGTGTATATGTGTATAAACAACAACAAAGGAGGGAAGGATGTTAGTTCAAGATGCGAGAATCGCTTCCATTCCCATTGATTTCTGCATTAATTCGTCTGTAAATCTATTGTGAATGTGAGGAGATTTATTTCGGCATCTTGATTATCCATTTGTGCCTGTTTTGTGAACTCAAAAACGTGGAGCCTGGTCTCTGTGTGTAGTTTTCTGAACAATTTTGAGATGAGGATTACATGAATCCTACAGTTTGTTGTACCCTCTCCTGTTGTAAACGCCAGTGAGCAAGGACCAAACTCTGATGCAAATATATAAACCTGAACTTTTGAAAACTCACGCACCAAAACTCCGATGCAAAACCCACGCACCAAACTCTGATGCAAATATATAAACCTGAACTTTTGAAAACTTTGGCATTGAAAAATAAATAAAGTGCACTGAGTACGCATGAACCGGCCTCATTTTTTAGAGCATCTCCAGCTCGAAACCTGTACGCGCAGAGACAGTTGTGGGGACACACGGCAAGCGAAACCCCCGCACCAAATTATGAGGCCAAAAATTTCAAACTCAACTTTGCAAAACCCAGTAAAATTTTGGCCCGGAGAAAAATTTGAGCTTGTATGGACAGGCTATTAAGACCAAATCCGTTATAAGATGTCACAGACATAATAAAATTGTTGATATTAAATTATTATTATTAATATCAATTATATCATAAAAATGATATTTAGTTGTGTTTAATTGTGGTTGAATATTTTACAAGTGAAATTCCATATTATTTATTTCATTTTCACAATAATATTATTGTGGTTGAATATTTTACCACTGAAATTCCATATTATTTATCTCATTTTCAAATTATTAAAATTTATAAATAGAAAATTGTATTCGCCCCGTATCAATTTTATTGAATTTTGTTGCAAAAATTGTATATTATATTTTTTTAATTTTTAATAATCAATTAAAAACACATCACATCACATTTACTTTATTATTTATTTAATTGTGGTTGAATGTTTTACAAGTGAAATTCCATATTATTTATTTCATTTTCAAATTATTAAAATATATAAAGAGAAAATTGTATTCGCCCCGTATCAATTTTATTGAATATTGTTGCAAAAATTGTATATTATATTTTTAAATTTTTAATAACCAATTAAAAACACATCACATTACATTTATTTTATTCACTTAAAGAATAGTTAAATCATATTTTGAATTTTAACAATAAATTGTTTAAAAACCTTATAAAATTTATATAAATTTAAATTATTAAAAATATATCATATTACAATTTTTATTTAATCAAAATGTATTAAATCGTATTTTAAATTTTAAAAGATATTTTAATAATAACATTATAACATTTCAGTAAATTTAAATATTAAAAATATATCATATATTTTTTATCTAATCAAAATATAATTAAATCGTATTTTAAATATAAAAAAAATTAATAATAAATTATTTAAAACAATTTTATTTTATAACCCATACTATTAATTAAAAACGAAACACAATGATCTATAATTATAAGTAAAATATAATAATGAATGATGCTATTGTATGGTGGGAGCGAGAGGAGTTTGGTGATGGCAGAGCTAGGGTTTGATTAGAAAAGCGTTTGTAGCTAGTTCCGAGGGCTTCGGCCTTGGGGCCTGTTCTCATGGAAGAAGTCTGTGGTACTCTAGTAGACTATTATGATGATTATGGTCAAGAAACTAGTATATTTTCGTTGGATTAGGAAGTTTTCTCTAGACAAGGTTCCGGCGGGGGGGAAAGTACCCCGGTGGACTGGAGTGGAAGGTGTGCAGGCTTTAATTGGGGTTTTATGGCAGCTGATAGGAAGTCATTGGGGTTGTTAGACTCATGTCCCATTCCTAGAATTGGATCTCTACCGGATCAACCCATGCATGTGAGCGACGGTACCTCTGCTGAGGTCACTACTTTTTCGTCGGTGGTGGAACCTGTGGAGGGGCATCATTTGAGTACTTGGTCCCGTGGGACAGAGGAGGATTCATGGTTGGAGAAGGAGGAAGTGGGTAGTACGGCTTCCACTCATGCGATATGGTTAAAGAGTTCACTCCATTTGAATAAGTGGGATAGATGGATAGTTAATGAAATTTATGAAGTGGTGGGTATGAGCTCTCGCTTCAGGAATTCAAGTCAATGTACTTCCCTTCCTTCCCCCTCATCATTGTATGAGAGAAATGGTGATACGGTTGCATTTTTGTGATATTTTGGCATTTTCGACTCACCCTAAGGGAGGAGGTTTTATTGGAAGCAGAGTTCAGAGGTCAGAGTTGGAAGGCTTCACTACAATGACTTCTGGGTGCTCTTCTTCTCGAAGAATAGAGGCAGCGGACAGGCGTCAAAAGAAAGTTTTGAAATACAAAGGAGCAGGCAAGGAGTTGGTGGTAGGTAGGGATATCCAGGTGATGGATATCCATAAATTCTCCTCCAGAGTGCTCATTGGGAGGTTCTATGGGAGGTATTTTTTCGAAAGTTTCAGTTAAGAATTGTGTTGAAGAGCCCTCGACCCCAGTGGTTAATTCCCTTCCTGAATTTTTTGGCCATCCTCGAGGTTGGATGGATTTTTAGTTTAAGATGGTGGAGGACGTCGAAGCTATCCTACATCGCATCTAGTTACTTGGGAAATTCCCATTAGAAATCAAGCCTTGGCATCCTTTATTCAACCTAAGGAAAGATACTTTGGCTTCCTTTCCTATTTGGGTGAAGTTTCCCTTCTTACCCCTGGAATTCTAGTCTCACGAAGGATTTAAGGCCATTGGGGTTTCCATTGGAAAATTCATAGCGGTGGATGTAAATTTATTCAAGACTCATAAGGAGATCCATAGCTAGAATTCTTGTGGAGGTGGATGCGAGCCAGGGCCTATTTGAATCGTTAGATCTGGTTGCAGGTGAGAATAGTTTTTCCCAACCCTTAGATTATTTTAATGCTCCCTGCAAATGTGCTCGATGTCATTTATATGGGCATGTGGTAGTAGACTATAACCTACAATTTTTCAAGAAATATCGAAGAGAAAATAAGTTCCATAGGGGGATGAAAGCATCTCGCAGTATCTGAAAGCAAAGGCTGGTGCAAAAATATCTCGCGCCTCGGTGATGAAGGAGGCTCCATAGGTTGAGATCATCAGGGATGAATTTATTTCCACTGAATCACTCAAGGAGGCTAAAATTTCATGAATTTTTGAATCTCATGGAGGGCTTTGAACTCTCATGTAGTCAAATGGAAATATGTGTTGATCTCTGGTAGGAAATTGGTAAAACAGTAACGGAGACACTTGGGACCTCAAACGTAAGCGAGGGTGGCGTGGAAACTGCATGAAAGGTGGTGGATCGTCCAAGGGAAGGAAGTCTACCCATGGAAGATGATAAGATGCCATCTCTTTTAGATGCATCGGGAGAGGTGCAATTGGAGGGGATGAAAAAAAAATCATCTTTTATTGTTTGTCTAAAGTCGGTTTCAAGAGGTAGTGGAATTTTTTCTGGTAGCAATAGTAGGGGCCACTGCTTTTTACGGTCCTATGTAAAAGGTTCTGAGGTGGTTGAGGGAATTGGAATGGAGAAATCGTTGAACACTGTGTCGAAGAAAGCTAGGTGAAAACACATATGTTCCATGCCAAGCAGAAGGCAAAGTGTGAAATTTCAAAAGAAAGATAGTTATAGTTATCAGGGCTACTTAGAGCAGGAAAACCCCAGGAGGGGGGTGCTTAATGAAGATTATCTCTATCAACTTTTGTGGACTCGGAGTCCAGGCCAAATTACTATCCCTCAAGTATTTGGTAGAGGTAGAAAGACCTGATATTCTGTTGTTGCAAGAATCTATGGCGATTGGTTTGGAGATAGTAAGACATTTGGAGAAGATGTTTCCTTCAATGTTTTTTGTTGTTGTTGATGCATGTGGGTGCTCTGGTGGTTTTGTCTCATGTGTTTCTTTACATTTGAGGATGTTAAATACTTTTGGAGGGAGCTCGGTTCTGGGGGTGGAATCTCATAGCCTTGAATTGGATCATAGTTTTCTAGTTCTTAGTAATTATAGTCCCTATGATGAAAGGATGGATTTTTGGACCTCTATTTTGGAGAAGGATTGGATTTTTGGACCTCTATTCTGGAGAAGGATTGAATCAAGGCTGGTTTGCTAATTGTGGGAGGATATTTGAACCTAACCCTAAGAGAGGACAATATTTGGGGTTGCGAGGTCCATGAAGATTCATGTGTTGTTGATTTTAGGGATATTTTTGAGTCACATGGATCGACGTAAAGCCGGTGGAACTCAAGCCTACCTGGTCCAACAAGTGTGTAGGAGAACAATGTATTTCTAAAATATTGAATAGGTTTTTTATGAATGTCAATTTATTTGGAGAAAGGAATTTGTTCACGTCTTGGTTAGGGCGTTGTTTGTTTTTGGATCATTTTCCTATCTTTCTAGAAATTTGGGCTCCGGTGGACAAGCTTGGAGTGCCCTTTAAGTTCAATTCTAGCTGGTCAAATTTACCCTGTTTTTGTACTTTGGTGGAATCTTCTTGGGTTCATTTCCAGGAGGGAACTAGTCGTGCTTCGAGTCAGCTCTCCGTGAATCTAAAATTCCTTAAGAATAAAGTGAGGGAGTGGAATTAGAGAAGAAGGATCTCCCAAGATGGAAGATTGTTGGGAGTTGAACAGAAGCTAGAGGTTTTATACAACTTAGACCCTATTATGTTGGCTAAATATGATAGGAAGGTATAAATAGCACTTTTGGAAAATGAAAAATAGAAATTGTTGGAGGATAAGGAGAAGGAGTGGATATTGAAGGGAAGGGCTCTCTGGTTGGAAGCGGGGGATTCAAATACCAAATATTTCCATAGGATGGCCTCTCACCACAGGAATGTAAACGTGATTTTGAACCTTCAAGAATCTTTGGGGAATTCTGTCAGGGGATTCTCTGGATTGGCAGAGGAGGTGGTTTCTTACATCCAAGATTTATATTCAGAATAGGACCAACATGATCTGTTAGAGATGTTGCAGGTTATTCAGAGATTCCCTAGAATGTTTTCCTATGAGGAGAGTGAGTATCTCTTTAGGGTTGTGATGTTAGATGAACTTTAGAGTGATTTGAAGTGTTTCTATAGAGACAAGAGCCTTAGTCCGGATGGTTTGTCGCTGGATTTCTTTGAGTTTGTTGGTGATTATCTTCTTAAGGTGGTGGAAGAAGTGAGCCTATTTGGAGTGATTCCAGAGGCTATCAATTCGAACTGTATAGATTTAATTCCCAAGAAGTATAGGCCTATCTCCTTCGTTGATTTCAGACCTATTTCTCTTTGTAATGGGGTGTATAAGATCATAGATAAAGTTATGGCTATTCACTTAAATCCTTTTCTCTCTACTTATATGTCCATGGAACATTTTGGCTTCTTAAAGGGGCGCCTCATCCATGAGGCGGTGGGTGCGGCCCAGGAAAGAATTCACTCTATTAAGATTAATGATTTGCAGGTCGCAACTATAAAAATTTATTTATCAAAAGTTTATGATAAGGCCTCCTAACTCTTTCTAAGGATGGTCCTACTTCATATTGAGTTTAGTCTAGATTTGACAAATTGGATAATGGGGTGTGTGACCTCCCCTATATTTGTGATTCTTATCCATGGTTATGGTTCTCCCTTGTTTAAGGATTCTCGTGGGCTTCGACAAGGATGCCCTCTCTCCCCATATTTGTTTCTCTTGGTTATTGAAGGGATCAGTAGATCCATGAGTTTTTAGTGTAACCGAAGGAGCTTAAGGGGAATCTCTCACTCATCTTATGTCCATGGATAATTTATTTATTTTTCTGTAGACAGGTTGCTTCCGAGTGTCGGATATTGGTCTCTATAATGGAGTTTTTTTGCAGGGCTACAAGAATGGAGATCAGCATTGAGAAATCTGCCCTGTATCTGCTGGATAACAAGGAGGTATCTAGAGACCTCTAGAGTGGTTATTTTCAATATGATTGCAGGCCTATGGAGGAAGGAATTCCCTATTTAGGATGTAATTTAAAGCCAAACAAATATGGAAAAAAGGATTGGCGTTGGCTCAAAGAGAAAGTGGCAGTTAAAGTCAATTTATAGTGTAATCGTTGGTTGTCTAGGGGCGGTCCGCTTGTCGTTGTCAAGTCAGTGTTAGAGGCTATTCTTGTTTATTGGAATCTATTGGCAAAGATGCAATTGGGGACCTTAAATGCTATTAAGAATATTTGTTTTAATTTTATTTGGAGGAACAACAAGGAAGGAAAGACCTTTCATCTAGTTAATTGTAAGGTTTTAGCTGCTCCTAAAAGTACGGGTGTTTGGGGACTTAAAAATATCTTTGTTTTCAACAAGGCCCTGGAAGCAAAATAGTTATGGAATTTATTGAAGAAGGATAGTTTGTGGAAGAAGATTTTGGTGGCCAAATATATTTCTCTAGATTCAGTGATGGACTAGATTCGGTGTAGGGACAAATCTATCACCAAGGATTCTAATCAGTGAAGATCTCTTTCCAATGCATTCTCAGTTATAGGGAAACATTTGGCATGGAAGGTTAGGAATGGTAGATCGGTGAGGTTGGGGTGTGATTCCATCCTGGGCCTTACAAATGAGCATCTACTATCAGTGGGGCTCATTGAGCATCTTCAAAGCAGGGGTATAGAAAATCTACATAAAGTTTCCAAGCTAGATGGAACGGATTCTTGGAAGCAGGATTGGATGTCGGGAAAGGAGCATGGACTATCAGGGTCCTGGAAGAATAGTTGGGACTCCTTTGTCGATGCACTAGACACGGGTTATATCCACATCAGTAAGGAGGAGGATGATCTTTGTTGGAGTTTTAATCACAAAGGAGGTTTGTATTATGCAAAATTGGGGTATGAATCTATATTTCATGCTGTGCATAGGAATAGGTGGTGGTGGAAATAATTTTGGAAATTAGAGGCCCCCCTACAAGTATTCTCCACTTCTGACTTATGCTAAAGAATAGAGTCCTGACCTAGGATAGATTACAAAAGTTCAATTTTCAAGGGTTTGGGGCTTGTCCTCTTTGCAGGAATTGTGAAGAGTTGGTCTACCATATGTTTGTGCTCTGTGAATTTGCAAAGAAATTTTGGTTGGAAGTAGGTAGGAAATCGGGCTTCTCAGTTAGGTGGGATGGACTATCGGAGGATTTTTTTTTAAGGCTTTTTTCCAGTACAAGGAGGCTCTGGCTTTCAGAGTTCATCCCATTATTGTCTCATGGGGTATTTGGTTAGCAAGGAATGATATTATTTTCAGGGATAATAAATTTTCTCTTGTGCAAGTGACAGCTCAATCCGTTGCTTTGTTTTCATTCTACAAACCGAAGATTGAGCCTAAATCCATGAGAATCCTAGAGCCCCTTGTTATTGATGAAATCAGGACATGGGATTTTTTCGATGGGGCTAGTCAAGATCAGAACAATGTCAATGGATTTAGATTCTTAATTTTCTTGTATAAACAACACTTCTTCAAAGGATTTGGTGGTCTAGGACCTAGGACAAACAATCAGGCAGAGTTCAAAGCCCTTTTTTACCTATTGAAGGTGGCTTTCAAGAAGTTAGTTCTTAGCGTGCAAATTCTGGCTGATTCAGAACTTGTTTTTAATTGTCTCAAAGGTCTAGCTAAAGTTTATCATGTTGGGTTGATATATTTAGTGGATTAGTTAAGGGTAGTTTAGGAATCCTTCATTACATCTCTTTCCAGCACATCAAGCGTGAATTCAATGAGGCAGTTTATTCTCTGTCCAAAAAGGGGTTGTTGTTGCATCAAGGCACTCTTCATTTGGAATAATTTCAATGAGGGGCTCTCTTGAATTCTCAAATCACCCCTTTCTCAAATATATGAACTTTTGGAAGTCTTGTTGAACAGGTTTTTTCCAGTGGCTTACATGAATATCTCTACTTTAAGACTACTAAAGCTCTCTAGAATATTAGTCGTCATTCTTTTTTGATAAAATTACTATTGAATGACACTGAGGAATGTATTTTTGCTCCAACTTGAATTAAAATACGTTTTTTTCTTGGAAAAAAAATATAATAATGAAAAATTACATTTACTTGTCTTTAGAAACAAGTAATATTAATGCAACTTACATTAGGAAATGTTATAAAATCAATCTAGTAAACTAAAAACTTGGTGTTTTCCTTTCCTAGCAAATTAAATCATTATGCAACAATTATTTTTTTCCATTATTATTTTTTTCACATAGTGAAAAAGAGTATACTTTGATTTTAAAAGTATATGAAATAGTACAATAACCAGCATCGCTATAAGCATGGTGATAATACAAACTAATACAAGGGATCATGTCAACTCCTACCTTTTTCGATTATTATTTTTTTCACAAAGGGAAAAAAACTATACTTTGATTAAAAAGGAATATGAAACAATATAGTAACCAACGTCATCATTGTAAGCATGTTGATAATACAAAGTTATACAGGGGATCATGTCAACTCCATAGTAACATGTCCACTCCACAAGGTATCTATATGTATCCATATCCAACTAAAAATAGTATATGATAGTATCAACAATATATAATGACCAAAGTCATGTCCAAAGACGCCAGTACCATAGAAATAACAAAAATACCAATACATATAAAAAAGCAGCAACATGACTATGAGAAGATAAAGCCAAAAAGGTAGACTGTTCGTCAACCCAACCTATAGCAAGATTGTAGAAACGTTTGAACCAAAGAATCAAATAATTAACTAAACAAAACAATGGCATAGATTGAAAGGTTCTGATATCCCACCACCCATTAACTACAACATCAGTGATCTAGATGCATAGAAAAAATGACCTATACTATTCCATAGAACCTATTTTAGGGAGAGGATTCACTAGTGCAATGCGGGTTCAGTAGTGGAGATAGGATTTGTGACAAGATCAGACTTGTTTTTCCTCTTGAGCATTTAATACTATCCAAAATCCTAGTTGCCACATAGCACCAGCGTGATCTTTCTATTTGGGCATGACCATAAATTGCAAGTATCGCCCAAACTACACCTCAATGAAACCTCCTAATTGAACCTAAGCCAGGACCCTTAGTGTATGCAAAATGTCAAGTGCTCATTTCACCGTAGGCAATGTTGCATCATTGCCACCCAACCTTAGACAATGCCACGACGTTGCCTCCCCTTAGCCAACAACACTCGAATGACCAAATGGCCAACATATGATAATGTTATCACCCATCTACTCTCAATCTTGAATGGTGCCCAAAGATCCTGTCCCAACTCCACCCAACCACATACATTCGTTGGATCCATCCACGCTATTGTCCTAACATGGTTCAAACACCACACATCACATCGTTAATCATGCCATCTTCAATTGAGCCTACTAAGCAGTGCCTCGCGGGTTTGTCTCGTCCTACTCGACTTGATATCCTTGGTCCTCCTAGCCTACACACCAGTACACCGTCCTGTCCATCTCATGGCCATCACCCATGAGTCGACCACCAAGGATACCAAAACGTATGGACTCACCGTGCAACCTTAAGTCATGTTTTCCTGATGTGGCCTTCGTCCCGCCATTTCCAATGGTTCTCAACTTACGATCATTATAATCTCCCCCACATAAAGATGTTGACATTCTTGTCAACACGGCTCCATCGGCACATCCAATGAAAGGGGCGTTAGTGGCGAAGAGACACATCGGCATATGTTATAATTGAATGTGGCTTTGATAGCATATGTCACGGGACTAGACTTTTTTTTCCTCTCAAACATCTCATACCATCTGAAAGCCTAGTTGTCGCGTGGCACTAGTGTGATCTTGATAGTTCGGCATGACCAGCAACTGCAAGTATCACCCGAACTACACCTCACTGAAACTTTCTGACCAAACCCAATCCAAGCACCTTAGAGTATGAAGAATGTCAAGTGCTCGTTTCACTATAGGCGTTGCTGCACCATCTCCAACCTACCTTAGACAATGCCACAACATTGCCTCTCACGACCCACCAACACTTGAATGACCGACTACCTAATGTATGATGATGTTATCACCCATCTAGTGTCAATCCAGGATGGTGCTTGAAGGTCCTGTCTCGGCTCCACTTGGTAGTGGTCACATACCTCCGATGCATCCATCCATGCTATTTTCCTAGGTGGTTGACAAACCACACATCACATTGCTAATCGCACCATCCTCCGTCGAGCCTGCTAAGCAACACCTCGTCGGTTTGTCTCATCCTAATTGACTCGACATCCTTGGTCCGCTTAGCTCACACGCTAGTACATCCTCTTGTCTTTCTCATGGCCATCACCCATGAGTCGACCACTAAGGCTACCAAAATGCATGGAATCATCGTGCAACCTTAAGCCATCTTTTCCTGCTGTGCCATCCGTCACGCAATTTCCAATGGTGCTCAACGTAGGGTCATTATAGGAGTGGTGTTGGCTAACTTCAATCTTGGAAATACTAGCTACCCTAAGTGATTCATAAAAGTTCTTTATATACAAGTCACTGCCAATATTTTCATGTTTTTAAAACTATTTATCAAAAAGAAATTATCTACATTTTGAAATAAAATGAATATTTGAAATTTGAAATCTCATTTTGTCATATCCACTTTAAGTCAAATCAATATTCAATCATTGATCCTAAACAAAATACACTAGAGCTAGACAATTTAGAACTTTGTGGTGCAAACATACTCACTCTGGCCCTATGTCAAACATGGAACGTTTTTGGCTATTAATCGATACGCTAGTTTATTTATTCCATAAATATAGTTTGACACAGGTTCACATTTCATTTACTAGCATTTTCCCCTTGAGGGGAAAAAGTGAACGCCGGTAGGAAAAGAGAAAAGTTTGTAACAATCTCAGATTACAAAGACATAGGCACTCAACCCATAACAAAAAAAAATGTTAAGTTCATCAACATAGTGAGCCAACTACAATTGCTTTTCTCACAATCTCTGTAGTAGTAAGCTCAACAATATAGATTACTACTATATCTGGAATATATAAGCAATTTGAAAAAATATGTAAGTTATATCTCATTTAGACTAAGAGACTCAATGATTCTTTGTTAATATGTAAGTGTGTCCAAAATGTCCACAATGCAATGATGCCTTTTTTTAAACACTGACTCCACACCCAAAGGGCTCCATTTGACAGCCTCGACCAAACTCGACATGATTCTGTAAATTATCGGCATGCCAAATCAATTATGCTAAACAGAAGCTCCGACAGGCCATTGGAGACTCAACCACTTTGAATATAGACCATTTTTAAAAATAAAATGACCCTGGTCGAAGTCGAGCTGTGACCATTTTTTAAAAATAAAATGACCCTAGTCGAAGTTGAGCCATGACCATTTTTAAAAAATAAAATGACCCTAGTCGAAGTCGAGCCGTGACCATTTTATTTTTAGTCGGGTGGAGGCATTGGAGTGACGAATTACGGCTCATGTTCAAACCGTCATATAATTATATAATTATTGACTCGTAATTACACCAATAATATCTTAGAATTCTGGATGGGTCTTCTCTCTCGGGAAACTGTCAAATTGCACCCAAAAAAAAATTATAAAAGAATTTTTTTTAAACCAGTGTCGAGTCTACTGCACCTTATCCCCTGGCCGTTGAGTCGCGATGATATCTAAACGTTGGAGTTTGCTTCGGTTTCTTCCACATGCACAATGCGCACCTTATTTTCCACTTATTCTAGTGGTACAAGGAGGCGGCTTTGAATCTTAGCTTGAGATTTTCATGAACAATGTCAATTTGTAAAGATGCCACGATGCATGCCTTTTGAATGGACTGGGTGGTGACAACTTGTATAGCTACTACCACTCACCTAAAATACATGATTTTATTTCAAAGATGTTGCTACAGGTACGGTGCTCGAGTGTTTCAAGCCAGATAATCGGATTGTTAAAGAGATTCTTTGATATAGTGTTGCTTGGTTTTGCAGCCAAGCTTGTCAAACCAATGGTATTGACCAACATGGTTTAGGTACCTTTTTCCCTCTTTTTTCCTTTTTTGAATATTTTGAATATTTTTATTCCCTTTTAATATTTTTGGGAATTATGGACCCTTTTTTAGGGTTTTTTGTGTTTTTTGAGGAAAAATATACATTTTGAGGGGAAAAAGGGGTGTATTATGGTCTTTTGGTGACCTTTTGATGGCTTTAGAGGCTCAAATGGTGGAAAAGTGAACAAATGGGTCATGTGAATAAGGAAATGAGCAAGTGAGTACTTTTTGGGTATTAACATATAGTGTATAAGTTTAAATGCTTAGATATCTGCAGTGATATTCTTGATAGTTACCAACAATGACCCTAGTCGAAGTCAAGCCGCAACCATTTTAAAAAATAAAATGACCCTGGTCGAAGTTGAGCCAGGACCATTTTATTTTTAAAAATGGTCGATATTCAAAGTGGTCCACTTCAACTTCAACTTCTAGGCATATTCCAAAATTGTCCACTTCAAATAGATATGTTAATTATCTAACGAGTCTCATCATTCTGGATTTGAGTGATAACGAGAAAACATAAATTTCCTGAACTAACGTTACCTGCAAATACTATGAAACCTCACACCCCATCATTCCCTACACGCATTTTCAGCTGAATTTTATTTGATTTCATGTGCCTGATTTGTCGAGCCGACGAACCCTCTTAAACTACTCGCATGGGATGGTGTATTCGTGTTCTTACACATCATTGCAAAAGCACAAATCATCTCGTTAGAACAATTGCAAGTTTACATAATAAGTCTGGACTAATTTATCACTCGGAATGGACTAATTTATCACTCGGAATAGGTCTCAAGAAAACTCTAGTGTTCTATAAAGGAAAAGCTCCTAGTGAGAAGAAGACGGATTGGATCATGAACGAGTATAGAAATTTCAGATTTGAGCTCGTCCGCTTCCAAGGTGATCATTCTCTTATTGTTTTTCATTCTTTTCCTAGTCATCCTAGCTTTCAGGTTTTAACTTTTGTAGCTTTTGTGTGGATTCAAAATTGATTTTAAATTTTAGGTTTTATTGTTTTTAGCGTTTGTGTAGGTTACTTTATTTTTTTTTTTGGGCTTGTGATTTACTATATTTGACAATATTTTGTCTCAATCATACACTCTTGGATCTTGATATTAAATAATTTTTAATAAATAATTTTTTTTATTAGTTAAAATAAAAAAATGTTGTTTTTGGTGGTTTTGCTCAAGAAATATGAGTTGCCCTGTGCAGAATCAGATGGATATGTTGTTATGCTGGATATACAGAAAGGTTGTTGTTCAGAAATTGTTGGAACAACGATCAAAACCTAATGACGTTGAAAAAAAAAGAACCGGTTGTTTCAAGTTATAAATATGAAGAGAATTCTCACTCATTGGCCCTTAATGTCAGCTGCCAATCAAATTCAATGATAGAGGCCAAAGTTTCTTCATTAAATTATCTAGATCATGATAATGTATTTTCCTTTCTAAGAAAAAAGAAGGATGAATCTAATGTCTTTGACAACCTTGAACCGCTCACATTTTGGGGAGATCAAGAAACATTGGTATTGAAGACCAGTGAAAGTTGCAACCCACTGCAGTTAGAGTTGCCCAAGCTATCAATGGACTTTTTTTTTAACAAGCAGATAGTGAATCCTTATGCTCTTCTGCCGACCCCATCACCATTCCATATTCCTCATAGCAGTATGCTTGGTTTGTAGAGTAGGAATGGCTTTTAATGAATGCTTTAGGTGTAACTATTCATTGTAAAAATTTTGATCGACTGCATTCTTTCGATTTCTCGTCGACTTATTTTGGGAGATAGTATGCTCAACCAGTCTCGCCCGACTACACAGTCCATTCATTTTGTTGGTTGGTTGTATCGCATGTTAATTTACTACTATTTGACCAATTTTCGGAGCACAACCCTTATTTTATTTACAAAAGTTGATATATTATTCAAGGAGCATAATATAAGAGAGTATATGTAAATGGATTCAACCAGGGTTTAACCGATGATTCCCTGAGTCTGTTGGGTATTTCTTCTAACACCTCTGCAAATGGGCAATTCAATACTACTCTCTTAGTAGATGTATATTGTCACAAGGTTAGATCTTATTACCCTCCTTTATTGGATGAGCATGTTAGTAATAGTTGTGGCCAACCTAGGAACTTGAACTCCTCTGCAATAAGGAATTTTCAATGTCCTTAGCCGACCAAATCTTGTGAGATAGCAAATTGCAATGTCTAAGATCAAAAAATTCAACTTGATACAACCAATGCCAAAATATTTTGCTTTCATCATTCACTAAATTTCAAAGATAGCTAAAGAAGATTATATTTTTGAAATTTATGAAAAAATAAACTCAATGTCAAAGATGGCCAAATGCATTTTCTATTGGCATATTGATCTCACATGGTGGTAAACGAGTTGAAGGAGATATGCGTTGAGAAAATGTTAAAAGGAAATCTCTATAAATGATGAAATAAGTCTTTTTGTGTTTTAAAATTGTTTGAGAAATTGTTTTCACCTTTTTTTTAAAGCATGTTGCTTAGAAAATGCCACTTTTTGTATACCATGTTTGTTTAAAGGACATTAAGTTCATGAAATTGGTCCTTAGATTTATCTATTTGTTTTGAGAATTCCTTTTTTGATGCAACTATGGGAAAGAAAATAGCATTTAAAGATTTATAAGCATCAATAATGTGTAAACATTTCTAATGAACTTGAGTATGGTGACGATGATGATTCCATGCATAGATGTTATGAGTATCTATGGATAGAAGTGTCTTGACATAATATGATAAATAAATAATGTCATATTTTATTACTTTCTCTTAAAACAAAGAAAATATGAGTCTAAACATTGCTAATGAATTTGAGTATGGTGACGATGATGATTCCATGCATAGATTCTATGCAAAATATAAAAGAAAGAAAAAAATTCTATAAAATAGAGCTTTATACATGTTCTTTAAACTTTGTTTGCAAAATTAATGACATAAATAAAATACAAGCAATCATATTAATAATCATGCTTAGTTTTTGTAATCAAACCAAATTAATGATATTGCTCATTATTATTAGACACCATGGGTAAATCCCATTAAAACAAATTTAAGAATATAATTTCATATTTCAAGTATATAATAATGAGCAATAATGAGTCAACAAAAATACTAGCCAGTCATAAAAGAATAATTGTCACATACCCCAATTTTGTAAAAATTATGTAATTATTTCATTATATTCCTGAGACATTATGTTAAATTTAATGCTAAGTAGGAATTAATGACTCAGCAGAGTCACTAGAAATGGAATGTAATTCAGAATATTTTATTATTTAATAAATAATTATGGAGACAACAGCATGGGAGAGCTATTAAAAAGAGGTTACTGGTCAAACTGGTGGATGGAACTACGTGGAAAGGCAAAAGACAAGTGGCAGCATCCTCAAACACTTCCTAAGTTGCAGGTGGCAACTTCCCTATATTTGGGGTCATGATTCCCCAAGGAAGTGGAATCAGAGCAGGTGGCTCATTAATGACAGTTAACCCAACAAAGACCTAGGCAATCTTTTAAATAATACTCAATGAACTGAGCTGAGGGTTCGAATTGTTCTAGAGGGAGAATACATTCAGGTGAATGTTATTCAGGAGTCCCATTGAGGAAGAGGGAAATATACAGTAAGGAAGTTGTTTGAGAGGAATGCTGCAGTAACTTGGTTCCATTATAGCTGTTTGGGCTGAGAGAATTACTTTGCTGCACCTAGTTCCAGCCAGGGAGACCAGAGCAAGCTCGGGGGTCCTGAGAAGTGCTGTCTGGGCACTCTCCAGGAGTTGGTAGGGAGGAACAGCCTCCCATTGCTGTTGTTGTCCACAGATCAAGATAGGTTCTCTCACTTATTCCTTTATTTTTATTATAGATGAATGAATGTATGTTATGTTTATCTTCTTTATGTCTGAATAGTAATTAGTTTAGTAAAAGTTAGCATCCCTGAATATCAGTAGTAGAATTATTGAGAGTTATTGTGTGTTTCGCATCCCTTAATATCGTTATTACATTTCTGAAAAGGTATCTTTAATGTTTTTCATACAATAGTAATGCTTTAGACAATAGCTTATTATAGTAATTATAACCTAGTTTAAGTATAGTAGTTGAGTAGATAAGTAAGGGTTACGCATAAAACATTTATGCTCTGTATATACAAAATTAATTAAATAATCTTAGTAAACTTTTAACAATAAAATTACAGTACTTATATCAAGATAAATAACATTACAGAGGAATGATAGCCATGGTTAGATTATCTATACCTATGCACAAACCCATAATTAAATTTATCCAGATATTACCTATCAACTAAAACATTTGTGCAGAAACCCTAACAGATAAAATATCACAAAGAATGTAACAATGTTAAATAACCTAGACATTGTTTTAAAACCAAAGAAATAGCAGAACAGTAATTCCAGCTCATTGACGAGCTTAATCTTTGTTTTACATCTTCCACTTGACTCCCATTTATCGACAGAGTCATAATCGTAAAAACCTAGTTATTAATTTTACAACAAAAGAAAACAAACAGAACAATGTTCGGCTCATTCTTTAGGTTTAACCTTTACGGTTACTATCATTATTTCAGCTCACAATTACCAATAGAGTCGTATTCAATTAATAGCTTAAGCAATCAAATTTAAATCACCACTGAAAATTATTTCGGGTCAAACCCTACCAGCCCAGTTTGAACAAACAAAACCAATGCTACAGAATTAAGACCATGTTTTCACCTATGGCCGCAGCTTAAATTCATAATTTAAGCATTTATAAAAACCTAGAAATCTCAATTACACGCGTTAAACGCCAGCTCGAACATACAAGAGAAACCTTTAATAAATTATATTATCAAAACCTGGGGTGGAAACCCTGAATAGTTTAAGAGTTTAGCAAACAAAACAAAATTTCCAAAGCACAATTACACAGGAAAAATGTATTGTAAAGTCTTATTACAAAACCCTGTCAAATACCCTAAACGAGTTAAGAAGCACAGTAATAAATGACATAACGAGGTCGTAACCTCAGACAGGCTCACGGCCTTGGTTTTTCTTTTTATACATTAACCGTCTGTAGAAAAACCTGAGTACAAATGGAAGGACAAACAGTTACCATGTCGACCGAGGCCATAATCTACTCTTCATTACAGATAAACTTATCAAAAGACTCGTTCACCTCACTCAAACCAAACCCTAACACTATAACAACCAACAAGGAGGAAAATCCATGGTGAAACTAGGCTTACCAGGTAAGAGACAAGCGCCGAGGGTTGTGTCTTTTACAACTTCAAGAGTAGCCAACACCTGCATATGACCAAATAGTATCAGTTACCAATTTCTTTTATTGTTGAAACAAATTCTTTTAACTGAAACGAGAAGGGAAATACCGTAGCTTACTAGCGTTTGAAGGAGGCCGCAAACATTGTACTTGATTTGATAACCACGAACTCAGCAAGTGTAAAACCCCACCCTTGCCACCGAATGCACAAGCTGGCAGAAGCAAAGGGGTACCTTCCACGATGGAAGCCGTGACGGAACTAAGTCAAAAGATGCAGACGATGGGAGCCATGATAGGGTCGGCATTGGTGGTACAGGTAACCCTAGGTGTTTAATAAACTCGTAGTTGCCAACAACAAGGTATAGTGAATCCCCAAACGATACAATGGACTAGCACGAAGGTTGGAGCAGCATTAAAACTACTAACACACAGTAACAACATCATAGGTAAACCCTAGGAGTTTAATGAAATCATATCTGTCGACAGCAAAGATACAACGAGTTCCAAATGATACAGTGGACAAATATGAAGGTTTGAGGAAGCATGGAAGCTGCTAGCACCCTGTAACAACAAAACTCAGACCAGGAGGTTCTACAGAGCGACCGAGCCCGAGGGAAAGGGAAAAATGACAAGTAGGGTTTGGTCAACGAATTAATATCATAAACACTTGGTTCAGAAAGCACCACGTATCATTTTAAATATTTCTCATGCAGTGGGTCTACGTCCAAAGTTCCTCGATGTGTTTTCAATTGTTGCTTTTCAATTAAAAATCATAGCATGGGTACACCAAGATCATAGGATAATCATCGAATGGATATTCCATGGTGGTCGTAACACTATAGTTTAAAACTGCCAGATATTTCATGATTAAACAAAAGGTGCCTCCGAACTTTGCATAGTGAACAATAACACTTGCCCTACAAACAATAGAACCATACAATTGTCAATAGTGTCCAAGATTTCGATGAGTTTTCCATTTACAAATTATAGTATGGGTAAAAGAATTATTGTATGGTTATCCATAACGGTAGCAATACCATAGTTCTTATGTCATCCTTTTTAAACAATCAAACCTTAGAATAATACCTTGAACCTGGCATACTATATAATGAAAACGCTGCCTTGTATTCATTTAATTCATGCAATATAAACATCGTTCAAAAACTCAGTCTTGAAGTATTCTAGACATGGAGGAAGTGTTTTGCATTATAAAAGTTATAAGAATAAGAGTGTAACGTAAGATATATGTGGTTTATAAAAACCTATCACGACATTGCCAATCACCCTAATCTCATGTGATATGACATAGATCTTTTTCTTAAGTCTATGAGATAATGAAATGATATTGGATTTAGCTGTTACTATTATACTATCATAATGCTAAATGCGATAGCTGTACACAGATGGTATAGGACTTGCCAGTCCTTCTTTAGGTGACTTCCATTTTTAGGATTTTAGTTACATAGTTCTTAATTCTGGATCAGGGTTACTTTAAACCTTTTCACTTATTGATACGATACAACAACACTCACTTAATTATTTCAGATTCCTTATAACAAGTAGGTGAGTTTACTCAGGATAGCTTCTAATTCCTAAACCATTATCAATCATAGACATAAGAATAATTTATAAATCCATATAAATCCTGAGAGGATAAGAGGAGATATGTAACTGATAGAATATCTTTCAAATGCTAGAAACAAGCAAATTATATTTTGACCGCTCCAGATCCTGTACAATTGCAGATGCAAATCAAAATATTTTCTAACTTAAAAACTCGATATGATGCGATAACTGAGCGAGTAAAAATTGGTCTGAGTTTGGTCACCCAGTTGTATTCCACAGTGCTAATTATGAAGCATAAATTGCAATACAGTAATATCATCAAAGAACAAATATTCCACGGAGTTGTTTAATTCATTGACTCTCCAGAAACGTAGCTGTCATATTATTTAATCATTTCTAACTCTCTATCAGCAAGATATAAGAAGATAACATGAAGGATTCTACCTTTAAACACTTGATAACCTGGCTAGCATGCTTAGATACTTTACTGAACGATTGGTACAGCTAACTGAATTTTAATACTTTAAAGATTTAAATGTGGCGACCCGCACATTACCTGTATATCTGTAAGAGAAAGACAATTTGATGCATTAGCTTGGAAGCTAAGTAAGCCCAGTCTGCTATGGAAACTCCCCCTTGTGGTTGCAAAACAATAAAACAATCAGTAACGAAAAAAGAAACCCATAATAAAATTTAAGTATAACAAAGAATCATTCAGACACAGTACTATTATGTAAGCTAAACAAACAAGTTAAATGACTGCATTTAATATCATTATTTGCTATTTTTAAAAATTTTAAATTTTTTCCGAATTTTTGGGTTTTGACATTGTGGTATCAGAGCATGGTTCAAATACTAGGTCTCGATGTGGCCCAACTAGTTTCCGCAGAACCATAAAAGCAAAGAAAATTTATGTACTAAATTGTATTTTTGTTTCATGTAAAAGAGCAGAAAATTTCCTTTTCTGAATCTAACAGACAGGTATGGAGAAGCTAGGAGAATATGCTGAGGAGGAATCTCCAAACACTGAGACAAGACAGATGTCCAGAGAACCTGTGATAGAGGAGGTAATTGCTCACTCCTCGGAGCTGATGTAGACTATAAAGGGTTTAAAGACTGAGATAGAAACAGTCAAGAAGGATAATGAAAGGATTCTGAAAACTCAAGAGCAGTTAAATCAAATTTTGATAGAAAAATTTCAGACTGAAGGAAGAAGCAAAAGATCTGAAACTAAAGACGCTAGTCATCAAAAAGGGTCTAAAAATATGAAACTAGCTAAATCTGACAGCAGTTCATCATCTGAAGGAAGAAGGGAACAACAAAGCTATCACACTACTAGTGACAGTAGTGAGGCTGAATTGTATAAAAGAAAGAAAAAATACAGGCCTTATGAAGAGATTTCTGGGGAGTTCAAGAAAATAAAACCCCCAACTTTCAATGGAGAATCTGAAACTGGAGAAGAGGCAGAATCCTGGTTATCCGGGATGAGAAAATATTTCTAGATATACAACTATTCAAATCAGCTGAAGGCAAGAATGACCATCTATAACCTTTCTGGAAAGGTGGATATATGGTGGCAAGACTTGAAAAGGGTCAAGGGGATCAAAGAAAAAGAAGTCAATTGAAGTACCTTTAAAAGGTACTTCAAAAAGAAATTTATGTCTGAACAGTACTATGAAGAGAGGGCCGAGGAATTTTATGAATTAAAGCTAGGATCTATGACTATGATGGACTTAAACAGCAAGTTCTTAAGTCTGTTAAGATATGTGCTGTATTTTGTTGAAGAAAAACCCAAGGTACAGCGGTTTCTTAGCTGCCTTCCATATCATATAAAAGACAGAATCGAATATGATAACCCCAAAACTCTAGAAGAAGCTATGCGAAAGGCTAATTTCTTTTATGAACAGAACAAGAAGAAAGAAGGAATAGCCAACTGGAAGGCTAAAAAAAACGGTAATCAGCTTGAGTACAGGAAAAAGGAGTTTGTACCCCAGAAAAATTTCAAGATTAACAAGAGCAGAAACCATTTTAATGGTAAAAACTTCCAGGGAAGCAAAAATGGAGCTGCTAATAATCCCAACAACTTCAAGGGCAGCAAGTAGGCTTCTAACAATCATGGAAATTACACTAAGAATTTTTAACGAAAGGAGCCTGTTAAGTGCTGGGAGTGCAATGGCCCACACTATGCTTCAATTTGCCCAAATCGAAAGAAACCAAACAGCAATATTCATACTATACAAGATGAAATGACTGTTGGAGACTTTGCAGGGACTATGCCCCGAATCAATGCAGCGTTGGAGAACCACCAAGCTGACTATCAAACTTCCATGGTGGAAGTAGGAGGTATGGTTAACAAAACCCCTATAACTATTTTAATCGATCCAGGTGCTAGCCTTAGTTATATTTCACCGCATATAGTAGAAAAATGTAATCTAACTGTTGAAAGGTTTGATAACTCTTGGTCAGTACAACTAGCCACTGGGGCAAAAAGGAAGGTGAACTGTTATGTTAAAGAATGTACTTTAGATATGAATGATTTTAAAACTACTGTTAAATTAAATGTTCTGCCACTTGGCTCGTATGACATACTTATCAGTATGGAGTGGTTAGAACATCATAAGGTAGTTTTAAACTGTTTTGACAAAACTTTTACATGTGTGAATAAAAATGAACAGCCTGTAACGGTTAAGGGTATTCCTAGGAAAACTGTAATCAGGCAGATTTCTGCTTTACAATTTAAAAGAGCAGTCAGAAAAGGGTGCAAAGCCTATGCTGTAACTATTACAGATGAGACAGTTAAGTCTGATTTAAGCAAGATAAAAGTTGAGGATCTTCCTGTAGTAAATGAATTTATGGATGTTTTTCCGGAGGAAATTCCAGGATTACCTCCCAAGAGAGAATTGGATTTCACAATTGAACTAGTACTAGGTATTGTACCCAGTTCAAAGGCTCCGTATCGTATGAACATTCTGGAGATTAACGAATTAAAAACACAGTTAAAGGAGTTAATAAATAAGAACTACATTCGACCCAGTGTGTCCCCTTGGGGAGCACCAGTAATCTTTGTTAAAAAGAAGGATGGAACTATGCGACTTTGCATAGATTACCATCAACTAAATAAGATGACAATTAAAAATAGATATCCGTTGTCTCGCATAGATGATCTGTTTGATCAGCTACGTGGAGCTACGGTGTTCTCTAAGATAGACCTGAGATTGGGTTATCATCAGGTGAGGATTAAAGAAGAGGACATATTCAAGATAGCTTTCAGAATGAGGTATGGACATTACGAATTTGTCGTAATGCCATTTGGGCTTACTAATGCCCCAGCCGTCTTTATGTGTCTAATGAATAACATAATGCATAAATACTTGGAAAAATTTGTTGTCGTATTCATCGATGACATTTTAATTTATTCTAAAAATGAAGAGGAACATAAAGAACATTTACGGATAGTCTTACAAGAACTACGAGAACAGCAGCTTTTTGCGAAGTTCAGTAAGTGTGATTTCTTCAAGGATGAAATCCAGTACTTAGGTCATGTAGTAACTAAGGAAGGGATTTCAGTTGATCCTGAAAAGATCCGGGCAATTGAAGAATGGCCAGTACCAAAAGACATAACAGATGTTAGGTCCTTCATGGGAATTACCGGTTATTACCGAAGATTCATTGAAGGCTTTTCAAAAATAGCCAACCCAATCACTTCCTTGCAAAAGAAAGGAAAGAAGTTTGATTGGAACTTGAAGTGTGAAGAAAGCTTTAAGAAATTAAAGACTTTACTAACAACTGTGCCTATTCTAAGAATAGCAGATCCTAATAAGGATTTCGTGGTTTGCACCGATGTTTGTAATGACGGTCTAGGCGGAGTGTTGACTCAAGATGGGCATGTCATTGCCTATGAGTCCAGGAAGCTGAAAATTCATGAAAAGAATTATGCCACTTATGATTTAGAGTTAGCTGCTATTATTCATGCTTTAAAGATGTGGCGACACCACTTAATAGGCAGAAAGTTTACCTTACTAACTGATAATAAGGGTCTAAAATACCTTTTAGATCAGCCTAACTTAAATGCAAGGCAATCCAGATGGTTGGCCTTCTTGAGTGAATACGATTTCGAAATTCAGCACATAAAAGGAAAGGAAAATAAGGTTGTTGATGCTTTGAGCAGAAATGCAAAGCTGAATTTTACAACAGCTATCAGCACTTATACCTCAGATTTAAATGAACAGCTAACTGAAGGGATAAAATTGGATGAAATTTATCAAAATTTACAAGCTACAGCTAAAGAAGAACCTATAGAAAGTTTGATAAAGGGATATAGTCTAAATAAAGATGGATTTTTATTGTTCAAAGACAGACTGTATGTTCCGAATGTATCTAAAGTTAAACTGGTAATTCTGGATGAAGTTCATAAAACCCCTTACTCAGGGCATCCAGGCTACCAAAAGACTGTCACCATGTTGAGAAAAGATTATTTTTGGCCTAATATGAAATCTGAAACAGCTGAGTATATAGCTAGATGTTTAGACTGTCAACAAGTAAAAACAGAACATCAGCATCCAGCTGGGTTATTACAACCTTTGCCTATTCCTAGTTGGAAGTGGGAAATAATCAGCTTAGATTTCATTACTGGATTACCCAAAAATCAAAATCAGAATGATTCAATTATGGTGGTAGTAGATAAATTAAGTAAATCAACACACTTTATTCCTGTTAAAACCACTTACAAGGCTGCAAACATAGCTGATATATTTCTGAAGCAGATTTTTAGGTTACATGGTGTCCCAAAGGTTATTATTTCAGACAGGGATCCTAAATTCACAGGAAATTTCTGGAAATCTTTGTTTAAAGGATTAAACACAACTCTGAATTTCAACACTTCTTTCCATCCTCAGACAGACAGACAAACTGAAAGAGTTAATCAGGTATTGGAAGATCTGCTAAGAATGTATGTTAAGGATCAACAAGGTAAGTGGGAGGATTACTTATATTTAGCAGAATTTGCATACAATAACAGCTATCAATCGTCAGCTAAGTTCAGTCCTTTTGAAATTCTGTATGGGCGTAAATGTAACACTCCTACCTCTTGGAATAATCCAGTAGACAGATTAGTGTTAGGTCCTGAATTATTAAAAGAAATGGAACAGATTATGAAACAAGTGCAGGAAAATTTGAAGATTGCCCAGGATCGGCAAAAGAGCCAAGCAGATTTGAAAAGAACTCCTAAAGAGTTCTAGGTGGGTGAACATGTGTTCATAAAGGTAAGACCAAAGAAGAGCTCCCTAAGATTGGGGAGTTGTGCAAAATTAGCACCACGTTACTGTGGTCCATTTGAAATTTTATCTAGAATTGGTCAAGTTGCTTATTAGCTAGCATTACCACCTAATTTAAAAGTGCACAATGTTTTTCATATTTCTGTTCTGAAAAAGTACGTTCATGATGCTACTCATGTTATTGATTGGAACATTGTATAGGTAGAACCAGAAGGGGAAGTTCTGGTGGAACCAGATTGTATCCTCGGGAGGAGGGAAATTACTCTGCGGAACCGCACAATTGGACAGCTGAAGGTGCAATGGAAGCACCTTAGTCCTGAAGAAGCTACCTGGGAACTGGAAAGTAAGATGCGGGAAGCATACCCAAATCTGTTCCAGAGGGTGGCTGAGGATGAGGAATAAGTAACATCGAGGACGATGTTACATTTTAAGGGGGTGTGTATGTCACATACCCCAATTTTGTAAAAATTATGTAATTATTTCATTATATTCCTGAGACATTATGTTAAATTTAATGCTAAGTAGGAATTGATGACATAGCAGAGTCACTAGAAATGGAATGTAATTCAGAATATTTTATTATTTAATAAATAATTATGGAGACAACAGCATGGGAGAGCTGTTAAAAAGAGGTTACTAGTCAAACTGGTGGATGGAACTAGGTGTAAAGGCAAAAGACAAGTGGCAGCATCCTCAAACACTTCCTAAGTGGCAGGTGGCAACTTCCCTATATTTGGGGTCATGATTCCCCAAGGAAGTGGAATCAGAGCAGGTGGCTCATTAATGACAGTTAACCCAACAAAGACCTAGGCAATCTTTTAAATAGTACTCAATGAACTGAGCTGAGGGTTCAAATTGTTCTGGAGGGAGAATACATTCAGGTGAATGTTATTCAGGAGTCCCATTGAGCAAGAGGGAAATATACTGTAAGGAAGTTGTTTGAGAGGAATGTTGCAGTAACTTGGTTCCATTATAGCTGTTTGGGCTGAGAGAATTACTTTACTGCACCTAGTTCCAGCCAGGGAGACCAGAGCAAGCTTGGGGGTCCTGATAAGTGCTGTCTGGGCACTCTCTAGGAGTTGGTAGGGAGGAACAGCATCCCATTGTTGTTGTTGTCCACAGATCAAGACAGGTTCTGTCATTTATTCCTTTATGTTTATTAAAGATGAAGGAATGTATGTTATGTTTATCTTCTTTATGTCTAAATAGTAATTAGTTTAGTAAAAGTTAGCATCCCTGAATATCAGTAGTAGAATTATTGAGAGTTAATGTGTGTTTCGCATCCCTTAATATCGTTATTACATTTCTGAAAAGGTATCTTTAATGTTTTTCATACAATAGTAATGCTTTAGACAATAGCTTATTATAGTAATTATAACCTAGTTTTATAGTAGTTGAGTAGATAAGTAAGGGTTACGCATAAAACATTTATGCTCTGTATATACAAAATTAATTGAATAATCTTAGTAAACTTTTAACAATAAAATTACAGTACTTATATCAAGATAAATAACATTACAGAGGAATGATATCCATGGTTAGATTATCTATACCTATGCACAAACCCATAATTAAATTTATCCAGATATTACCTATCAACTAAAACATTTGTGCAGAAACCCTAACAGATAAAATATCACAAAGAATGTAACAATGTTAAATAACCTAGACATTGTTTTAAAACCAAAGAAATAGCAGAACAGTAATTCCAGCTCATTGACGAGCTTAATCTTTGTTTTACATCTTCCACTTGACTCCCATTTATCGACAGAGTCATAATCGTAAAAACCTAGTTATTAATTTTACAACAAAAGAAAACAAACAGAACAATGTTCAGCTCATTCTTTAGGTTTAACCTTTACGGTTACTATCATTATTTCAGCTCACAATTACCAACAGAGTCGTATTCAATTAATAGCTTAAGCAATCAAATTTAAATCACCACTGAAAATTAGTTCGGGTCAAACCCTACCAGCCCAGTTTGAACAAACAAAACCAATGCTACAGAATTAAGACCATGTTTTCACCTACGGCCGCAGCTTAAATTCATAATTTAAGCATTTATAAAAACCTAGAAATCTCAGTTACACGCGTTAAACACCAGCTCGAATATACAAGAGAAACCTTTAATAAATTATATTATCAAAACCTGGGGTGGAAACCCTGAATAGTTTAAGAGTTTAGCAAACAAAACAAAATTTCCAAAGCACAATTACATAGGAAAAACGTATTGTAAAGTCTTATTACAAAACCCTGTCAAATACCCTAAACGAGTTAAGAAGCACAATAATAAATGACATAACGAGGCCGTAACCTCAGACAGGCTCACGGCCTTGGTTTTTCTTTTTATACATTAACCGTCTGTAGAAAAACCTAAGTACAAATGGAAGGACAAACAGTTACCATGTCGACCGAGGCCATAATCTACTCTTCATTACAGATAAACTTATCAAAAGACTCGTTCACCTCACTCAAACCAAACCCTACCACTCTAACAACCAATAAGGAGGAAAAGCCATGGTGAAACCAGGCTTACCAGGTAAGAGCCAAGTGCCGAGGGTTGTGTCTTTTACAACTTCAAGAGTAGCCAGCACCTGCATATGACCAAATAGTATCAGTTACCAATTTCTTTTATTGTTGAAACAAATTCTTTTAACTGAAACGAGAAGGGAAATACCGTAGCTTACCAGCGTTTGAAGGAGGCCACAAACATTGTACTTGATTTGCTAACCACGAAATCAGCAAGTGTAAAACCCCACCCTTGCCACCGAATGCACAAGCTGGCAGAAGCAAAGGGGTACCTTCCACGATGGAAGACGTGACGGAACTAAGTCAAAAGATGCAGACGATGGGAGCCATGACAGGGTCGGCATTGGTGGTACAGGTAACCCTAGGTGTTTAATAAACTTGTAGTTGCCAACAGCAAGGTATAGTGAATCCCCAAACGATACAATGGACTAGCACGAAGGTTGGAGCAGCATTAAAACTACTAACACACAGTAACAACAGCATAGGTAAACCCTAGGAGTTTAATGAAATCATATCTGTCGACAGCAAAGATACAACGAGTTCCAAATGATACAGTGGACAAATATGAAGGTTTGAGGAAGCATGGAAGCTGCTAGCACCCTATAACAACAAAACTCAGACCAGGAGGTTCCACAGAGCGACCGAGCCCGAGGGCAAGGGAAAAATGACAAGTAGGGTTTGGTCAACGAATTAATATCATAAACACTTGGTTCAGAAAGCACCACGTATCATTTTAAATATTTCTCATGCAGTGGGTCTACGTCCAAAGTTCCTCGATGTGTTTTCAATTGTTGCTTTTCAATTAAAAATCATAGCGTGGGTACACCAAGATCATAGGATAATCATCGAATGGATATTCCATGGTGGTCGTAACACTATAGTTTAAAACTGCCAGATATTTCATGATTAAACAAAAGGTGCCTCCGAACTTTGCATAGTGAACAATAACACTTGCCCTACAAACAATAGAACCATACAATTGTCAATAGTGTCCAAGATTTCGATGAGTTTTCCATTTACAAATTATAGTATGGGTAAAAGAATTATTGTATGGTTATCCATAATGGTAGCAATACCATAGTTCTTATGTCATCCTTTTTAAACAATCAAACCTTAGAATAATACCTTGAACCTGGCATACTATATAATGAAAACATTGCCTTGTATTCATTTAATTCATGCAATATAAACATCATTCAAAAACTCAGTCTTGAAGTATTCTAGACATGGAGGAAGTGTTTTGCATTATAAAAGTTATAAGGATAAGAGTGTAACGTAAGCTATATGTGGTTTATAAAAACCTATCACGACATTGCCAATCACCCTAATCTCATGTGATATGACATAGATCTTTTTCTTAAGTCTATGAGATAATGAAATGATATTGGATTTAGCTGTTACTATTATACTATCATAATGCTAAATGCGATATCTGTACACAGATGGTATAGGACTTGCCAGTCCTTCTTTAGGTGACTTCCATTTTTAGGATTTTAGTTACATAGTTCTTAATTCTGGATCAGGGTTACTTTAAACCTTTTCACTTATTGATACGATACAACAACACTCACTTAATTATTTCAAATTCCTTATAACAAGTAGGTGAGTTTACTCAGGATAGCTTCTAATTCCTAAACCATTATCAATCATAGACATAAGAATAATTTATAAATCCATATAAATCCTGAGAGGATAAGAGGAGATATGTAACTGATAGAATATCTTTCAAATTCTAGAAACAAGCAAATTATATTTTGACCGCTCCAGATCCTGTACAATTGCAGATGCAAATCAAAATATTTTCTAACATAAAAACTCGATATGATGCGATAACTGAGCGAGTAAAAATTGGTCTGAGTTTGGTCACCCAGTTGTATTCCACAGTGCTAATTATGAAGCATAAATTGCAATACAGTAATAACATCAAAGAACAAATATTCCACAGAGTTGTTTAATTCATTGACTCTCCAGAAACATAGTTGTCATATTATTTAGTCATTTCTAACTCTCTATCAGCAAGATATAAGAAGATAACAGGAAGGGTTCTACCTTTAAACACTTGATAACCTGGCTAGCATGCTTAGATACTTTACTGAACGATTGGTACAGCTAACTGAATTTTAATAATTTAAGGATTTAAATGTGGCGACCCACACATTACCTGTATATCTGTAAGAGAAAGACAATTTGATGCATTAGCTCGGAAGCTAAGTAAGCCCAGTCTGCTATGGCAACTCCCCCTTGTGGTTGTAAAACAGTAAAACAATCAGTAACGGAAAAAGAAACCCATAATAAAATTTAAGTATAACAAAGAATCATTCAGACACAGTACGATTACGTAAGCTAAACAAACAAGTTAAATGACTGCATTTAATATCATTATTTGCTATTTTTAAAAAATTTAAATTTTTTCGGAATTTTTGGGTTTTGACAATAATACTGACATATTTGGCATTTTCAACCAACTTATTTATAGACCACATTTGTAAATCGTCGAAGGTAAAGAGGTCGACCAAAATTTAAGTGGCATCGACCATATTTGCATTGACCATTTTACAATTCCACTAAAGTTGAAATCGACCAACCAGTGTTTAACAACAACCTGATAACAAGACTATAACAAGACGATGATTGGGGTTTATGAAAACCCCTGAGCTTGAAGAACTTTCTTTGCTCTGTATAGCCCGTATTTGAGGAAAATGCGTAAGTTGTGCATTTCACATTTGCGGAACTCGAAGTGCTTGGATTATTTTCAGATCAGCCTGTAAACATTACCAAAATGCACAAAGAGCATGATAGGCTCCTTTTCCAGATCGTTAAATAACTGCATGGCTTTTTGACATTTGGAATAGCTGGATGATGATGACTTTGTAATCTTCACATTTGTGAATTTCTATATAAAGGTGTTGAGATAGGATGGTGCCCTATATTAATTATCATAATTTATCATAACATTATTAATAGTGTTTGGGAAAATACTTCCCAAGAAAAGGTTTATTAGTTGATAATTTAATTTTATTTATTCAAGTCCATTTTCTGCGAGAAGGCTAATTTGGGTGGTAGCTACTTGCGTGCATTTACTTAATGTGAAAAATACAATTGCATGGAGAAAAAAAACTCTTTATTTCCGTTTTGGTTATTGCACGACTTTCAACTTGTAAATAGCTTATGGTGGGAGGAGGTTGCAGCGGGAGGAGGGAGGAAGCTGCAGGCCGAGGATGGTGGATGGTGCATGCGACCGAGGGGAGGTGGAGGGAGACAAGGAGGTCATGGGAGAGAGCAGGTCGGAGGTCGAAGGAGTTCAAGGAGGTCGAAGGAGGTCGGATTAGAGCAGGTCGGATTCCTCGACAGCTTCATCCTCGACAAGTTAGCAGTGTCGGCAGGTCACATCTGCGACAGCTTCATCCTTGACAAGTTCAAGACAACAGGGTCATCTCAACATGTCGGGGATCTCGACAGGCTCGTGCTCGACCAGCCAGCAATTTCGACAGGTTCGTCTTCGACGAAAGTCGCAATCTTTTTATATTCTTTGCACAAGTTTTTTTTCATTACAGATTCACGCTCTTCTCCCCTACGAGAACTGAATTCTTCTTCTTAACTTTTAGAAGGATTTCTATGAGTCTTCTAATCTTATCATTCTATTACCCTTGGCTTCAGCACCAACCCTAAACTTTGAAGTCATAGCCAAGCAAGCCTGGCACAGATGGCTAGCATGGGCTAGCTACCAAAAACGTCGCAGGTTCTGTTTAGTATAACTGATTTGGCATGCAGAGAATTTACAGAATCACATCGCGTTTCGACAAGTACTCTAATCAGAAAACGACAACCACAGGATGTCAGGAGCCTGCTTTGAAAAACAACAGGTAAAAGCGGTGTTGGATCACTGGCACTCAAAACACCCATTTCGTTATGCTGGAACTTGACGAAGCATCACAGTATGAATGCTGATCAATGATTTTTAATTTTTTATTAAGGAGAGACCACCAACGTCTCTCGGGTACAGAGTGCCATATTGAACGGAACTTTATTGAAAATCCAATCGGTCGACTGCCTTCGCGTTGTTCTTTTCGCCTAGGTCAAAAGAATCAACCACACCAGAAGTGTGACCTAAATAGACTGCCTAACATTACCATAAGTCCACCAGTATTCCTGAATGTTATCAGGGCTAGTAATTCTGATATTTAATGGTTATAGGATTAACTTAGTCGTTTTCCAAGGTTCAGGAAAACCAAAACCCCAATAGAAACGATGAATACCGAGGAATGCATATGGGTGTGTGCAAGAAGATGAGGGTCACTTTAGATGCAATGCTACTTTTTTCAAATCTCGTTCCTGATACCTAAAACATAACGCGTTTATGATATTTACCCCCTGCCATGGTAAGACCCGAGCCTAACATGTCATTGGACATGTAGGCTAGGTAACAATATCGCGTACGCGTTATGTAGTTCAAAAACGCGTACGCGTTATGTATTTACAAATCGCGTACGCGATATGTAAAACTAAAAATGAATTTAAAAACACAGTCGGCCGATTGCCGACCACCCGCGACACTCACGCATCAGAAACGCGAATAGAGGCGAAATTGACCCTAGACGAGGACGCTTTGTGGCCCACTCAACCATCCGTGTTGCTCGATTCAGCTGGAGAGGAGACAAATTCACCGGTGCATTCTCATCTAGTCAGGTAATTTATTCACCCAAATCATTTTTTTGTGATTTTTTAATCCAAATTACTATTTTTTTGATTGTTTAACCTAGTTTTGTAATATTGATCAAATTGGGAATAACCCAATTTGTAATTAAATTCACACCTCAAAATGAAACCCTTTTCACAAAACTCAAAACTTCATAATCAAACCAAAAATTGAAAAAATTAAAACTCCCCCCTTTCTAAGTCACCCGACACGAGGACACGGGACACGAGTGTCCCCACCAGGCTTCAAATTTGAAGCCTTCAGGCCACTTCAAATTTTACCCACACGTCATAGAAGGCCACTTCAAATTTTACCATGCAAAAAAAATTTAATTTCATGGTAAGCCCTTCAATAATTAAATTAACCACTACTGTTTAAAATTGCAACAGAAGGGTAGCTTCAAATTTCACCCATCAACAATTTTTAGTGGGAAATTGGGAATGCGGCTACTAGCTAGGTGACTTGGGAGTGGGACTCGCTTACTCTCCAATATCCACGTGTTCGATCATCCATGGATCATGGACCATTGGGCCTCTAATAATATCATTGAGGAACTTACGTGGACGGGCTTACACTGAGTAGCCCATGGCTTGAACGCTTCGAAGTTCTCGTGTTTGTAGCGAGCGCTTACGTGTTTAACACATTTAATGGCATCAACAAAATTATTAAAATCTAATGTTAATGGGCACTCTACATAGAAATTGGAATGTCAACATTTGTGAGTACAATAAATATGTGGATGATTTTGGCCTACTACAACTTTAATATATTGAGTGGATTGATAACCTTCACAATTATATAAGAGATTGTAGCTATGACTAGGAGGAGAGTTAACAATGCAACAAAATCAAGTAATCGAATTTTGTGCATAAAATGAACATAAGACTCCCACCAAATTTCACTGAATCTACGTCTTAACAAAAGAACTCATCGTTTCACGGGATTCCACCCCATCAATCCTTTTAACAATAATGGCCATAACAGTTGCTACAACCCTAGCGCGAGAAAAATCAATCGAGCTACGCATGACAATACTTGAAACCAGACTTTTTGAACTCCCTATTACGTCATAGGAATCAATACTACTTTCTCCACAACATGTGGCACCCTCAATATCTTCCATCACCGCAATTTACATTTGATAAAAAACTTGTTCCCAAATAGTAATTACCCCATTCTTTGCTCTAAAAAGGCCTCGGTTAACCTAGAATCCAATCCATACAACATGAACACATCCATATATACACATAGAATAAATATTAATAAATTTCTCATAGCCCTTCAATAGTGTTCAATATCTCATAGCCCTTCATAGTGAAATGGGACCCCACCCTTCAAATTTGATCCCTGGTCCCCACTAGACACGGTGACCCCCGGAATTATGACACGTAGGACACGGTGACCCCCGGAATTAATATATTTTTAAAATATATTAAAATTTAAAAATATAGACATATAGATCATCCAATAAAATTTAACATTTACAATTACAAATATTCAATAGAAATTACATTTACAATTACAAATATGAAATATTCAATAGAAATTAGATCATTCACAAATCACAACACATTTGTCATTCACAATCACAAAACACAATGAGACATTGAGACACATAGATGCAAACTCATCACTGCCTTGATCCTCCTCCTCCATGCCTGAATCAACAAACTCATCACTGCCTTGATCCTCCTCCTCCTCGTCTCTGCCAATCTGACTAACTTACTTTTTAATTGTCAAATGTTTAATTTTAAGTTTTAAATGTATGTAAGTAAATGCCATTAAATTGCTTATGTGAGTTTGATTTAATACATGTTCAATTTTGAAGAGACGTCATTATATACCATGTATATGTTTCTAATGATTTTCGTATTAATGTCTTTATTGCAGTTGCGGCTATGGATGCCAATGCCGAAATATTGATTGAGCTTGCCCAATTGAGGGGCATAAGTGAAGCTTTTAGTGGTGGCGACAGGATTCGCCGTTCACTTGCATCAACCTTGGATGCAATTGTGGACACAATTACACAATCTACGAATGTCCTGTATGATATTGCATCTTACAGAGAAAGAAAAAGACAACAATATGCTGATGGACTAGATTACAATGCAGTAAAAAAGCTAAAAATATCCAAAGAGGTTGTATTTGCATTGTTTAGGGACCCTCGGACGGGGGAAATCCCTAATGCAAGCAAGCCGCATATCTCCATTGAGTGGTGCACGTTTCAACCATTTGTTGATAACTGGATGGACAGATGGTACATGGTTTTTGATATGCCACCACACAACAACAGGGAAATTCCCTTATATTTCCTTCGAAAGATGTATGCAGAGTTCGTGTTGCATAAACACGTTAACTATTTTGACATCTTACAGTTCCAGGGGATCGGTGGGGGGATGCCCCAAAACCGACCCAATGCCAGGCTTCGAGACCAGGATCGCCCTATCCCTGCACCTCGCAGGCAGTTGCCTGGGCCAGATGTCCCACCAGCACATCGCATTATTCCGCAGACACGGGATGCTTTTTTGAGTTTGGCACGGACGGTTCTTCGCCATGGCAGGATGGTTCAACATATGGGTGAGGAAGGGACATCTGTCCCTGGTGTGGTACATACACCAGCTCGTCACCATGCAGGACCATCAGCTACTGCAGGACCATCAGGACCATCCACTTCTGCAGGACCATCAGGACCATCCACTAGTGGAGGACCATCAGCTATTCCCCATCCTACTACTGATCCTCACGAGTGCACGTCATGTGGTCGTCCCTGCTATGGTATTGCATCAGATGTTGTCTTCACTGGCTTTTTGAGAGAGGTATCTTGATGGTTAATTGTAATAAATTCTTCATTTATTTTCGTCTTTGTACACATATATATAGTTTGAGCTAATATATTAATTTTGTGAACTTGCAGTTGATGATGATTACCGGCAGTGACGCCCCAGAGCCGGATGTTCCAGACTCGACAGGGGGGCATGATGCTACCCATTCGGCAGGCCCATCTTATATACCACCTATTGCCGTATCTCACACCGAGGTAAACATTTTAAAATTTCAGTTTTTTAATACTTGTTAATTTGTTAATTTCCACATACTTTACATTTTAGTTCATTAATGCTATATACGGTCTAATATTTACAATTATTAAACTTGCAGATGGCAGATCCTTCACAGGGGCAAGGTAATGTGGAGGTAGTGCCCATGGTCATACCGTCCCCTGAAACGTCTGGGCTCCAGGTAAACAATTAAAAATGACATTTTTTAAATACATGTTTGTTTGTTGAATCATGCATGTCTAACTACATGAACACTTGCTGACTGTAGGCACCATCCGACACATCTGGCCCATTGCCTGTATTTGCATCTCCCTCCAGGCCATTCGTGAACAAGGGTCGTGTGTATGTGAGGCGTTCTACTCCGAGAAAGACTCCAGCTGCCCACGACCATGGGCTTACTCACACCACGGTAATGTATATCCTTCGATGATATTTGTTGTTTAACTTGAAATCCAGTGCATAAATCGTTTTTGTTAATGTTTGAATTGCATGTTTACTGCAACAGGAACCCGAGTTGTCTGCTGAGAACCTTGCATCGATGGTTGATGCAGCAGTTAGTGCCGCATCTGCAGTGGCGACTGATCACACACAGGTATGTAACTATTTCAACATTATCTTTACATAGTTTATTATTGTTGGACCTATTGTTTATTCATGCATTTCTAACTATTTCAACATTTTTTCATTGTAGCCACCACCAGCAGGAGCAGTGCCTGGCCCCCCTGGTTCAACCATCCTGGATGTTCAACCGACGGCTCCATCTGCTACACAAGCAACACAATCTCCTTTGTCAGTTGAGGTGAGATGTCCTTCAGTGACCAAGTGTTTCATGCACTTTCCATGCACCAGTTGATAATTGTTGAGATAATGTATTAGTGTACATAGTTAGTTGAATTTAACAATTGATATTTAATTTGCAGGATCCAGGGATGCACATTGATCCTAGGGATGTGCCTAGAGGATCAACGTCGGGAAAGAACAAGAGAAAGCTTGAGTTTTGATACTTTTGGATAGTTTTGGACACATGTGCTTTTGGATACTTTTGTATATATATGTACTTTTCGATACATTCAGTTTTGGAGACATGTACATTGACTTTATTGTGCATGTACTTTTGGAGACATGTACATTGACTTCATTGGATACATGTACTTTTCGATACTTTTGGATATACATGTACTTTTGGAGACATGCACTTTTGGAGACTTTTGGATATACATGTACTTTTGGAGACATGCACTTTTGGATATATATGTACTTTTGGATACATGTACTTGTGTCATTCTAATGTGTTGATTTGTGTGGATTATCTTTTACTCATGAATGCACTATGTCAAAAGAACAAACTATTATATTCAAAGGTTTCAACGAATTCACTACATGCATGCACTAATTGGTATCTAATTAAAATTTGTGATTTTGGATGATCATTACAAGTTATGTCAAAGTTCTTGCTCGTGTAATTTAATCAAACTAAATGCAATACAATGTTTTCAAGGTTTCAATGAACTCACTCATGCACACCCATTGCCATCAACTACCAATGAAAGTCTAACATTATGAGGTTCTTCTTAAAAAATGGGTAATATTTCCTTGATGATCGTAAATTGAGAACCATTTGTAGCCACTCATATAATACCATCTTCACTTATCTTTGTACATGATAATCCATATAATGTGCTATGTTTTTTAACCTAAACAATCATCAAAAACCTAGAATTATAGGGATATGACAAAGAACCTTATGGGGCACCTTATATATTAACCTTGTGTATACATTAGGATCTTTGTCATACCATTGTTTGAAATGTCATTCAATACCTTCAATTTTATCAACATCAAATTAGTAGACAAAGTGACCCATCTTTGATCTCTTGTATAGGCCTTTGTGTGCCTTATCAATAAGATGTACATCATGAATATTATCATAGGTCTCATACATAGGTGCATCCTCATCCATGCAAACAAAGGTGTCATGGATCAACCTATTATCCCTTTATTCTCAATAATATTAGTATCATTATCTTCCATAGGATCAAATTCAACTCCATCACCCCCCATTATTACTACTCTAAATTACAGCCTTAGGAGTTTTGATCATGTGTTTTTGTCTCTTTAGGAGTTTTGAAATATTATACTCTTTCAAAAATAATATGGAAGTTCAAATATTTAAAAGTGGCTTAAATTATAAAATGGGCGGAAATTCACCAAGTGTCCCTGAACGGCATTTTCATGCGACTTGCAACTCGACATAACTCGGAAACCGGACGTCGGACCGACGAACCGTCGACTCCGTTGGTCTCCTGGTGTGCGATTACCTCTAGGGGACCCTCTCCCTCGTCTCCCCATGGCCCAGTGGCTTCATTGTGCATTCATTTCGTAAACTAGGGTTTTGCTCAGTGTAATTGCATGCAATCTCGCATTGGTGGGTCAACTCTGCAAAAACCTCCCCCGAGCCAGTGTTGGCAGTGTTCCCACGTCGGCATTGCCCACACACACTTGCGGGAGCCAACGGCACGCAATCTTCTTGCTCCGTTTGCTTTTTGGCTCCCGGACGGAAATTCACCAAGTGTCCCTGAACGGCATTTTCATGCGACTTGCAACTCGACATAACTCGGAAACCGGACGTCGGACCGACGAACCGTCGACTCCGTTGGTCTCCTGGCGTGCGATTACCTCTAGGGGACCCTCTCCCTCGTCTCCCCATGGCCCAGTGGCTTCATTGTGCATTCATTTCGTAAACTAGGGTTTTGCTCAGTGTAATTGCATGCAATCTCGCATTGGTGGGTCAACTCTGCAAAAACCTCCCCCGAGCCAGTGTTGGCAGTGTTCCCACGTCGGCATTGCCCACACACACTTGCGGGAGCCAACGGCACGCAATCTTCTTGCTCCGTTTGCTTTTTGGCTCCCGGACGGAAATTCACCAAGTGTCCCTGAACGGCATTTTCATGCGACTTGCAACTCGACATAACTCGGAAACCGGACGTCGGACCGACGAACCGTCGACTCCGTTGGTCTCCTGGCGTGCGATTACCTCTAGGGGACCCTCTCCCTCGTCTCCCCATGGCCCAGTGGCTTCATTGTGCATTCATTTCGTAAACTAGGGTTTTGCTCAGTGTAATTGCATGCAATCTCGCATTGGTGGGTCAACTCTGCAAAAACCTCCCCCGAGCCAGTGTTGGCAGTGTTCCCACGTCGGCATTGCCCACACACACTTGCGGGAGCCAACGGCACGCAATCTTCTTGCTCCGTTTGCTTTTTGGCTCCCGGACGGAAATTCACCAAGTGTCCCTGAACGGCATTTTCATGCGACTTGCAACTCGACATAACTCGGAAACCGGACGTCGGACCGACGAACCGTCGACTCCGTTGGTCTCCTGGCGTGCGATTACCTCTAGGGGGCCCTCTCCCTCGTCTCCCCATGGCCCAGTGGCTTCATTGTGCATTCATTTCGTAAACTAGGGTTTTGCTCAGTGTGGGAGTGTGCAATTTTTGCACACGGGGGTCAACTTTGGAAAATCATCCACCGGGCAAGTATGGCTAGTGTTCCTAGCCCGAACCTGTCTAGACACACCTGCAGGACTCCCCAGAACCCGGTTTTGTTGCATGGTTGGAGTTCTATGCCCCCGGTAGGTATCCAGCAGGTGTCCCTGAAGGCCTTCTGGTAGTGAGACGGGACGAGCCATAGAATGAAGACCGTGGCTCAGATCGACGAACCGTCGACTCCGTTGGATTCAGCACACCGGGATAGTGCCAGGGATGCCCCTCCCCTCCTACCCGGTGGCCCATGTGTCACCTTGCAGGTCCATCTTGGAAACTAGGGTTTTGCTCAGTGTGGGAGTGTGCAATTTTTGCACACGGGGGTCAACTTTGGAAAATCATCCACCGGGCAAGTATGGCTAGTGTTCCTAGCCCGAACCTGTCTAGACACACCTGCAGGTCTCCCCGGAACCCGGTTTTGTTGCATGGTTGGAGTTCTATGCCCCCGGTAGGTATCCAGCAGGTGTCCCTGAAGGCCTTCTGGTAGTGAGACGGGACGAGCCATAGAATGAAGACCGTGGCTCGGATCGACGAACCGTCGACTCCGTTGGATTCAGCACACCGGGATAGTGCCAGGGATGCCCCTCCCCTCCTACCCGGTGGCCCATGTGTCACCTTGCAGGTCCATCTTTGAAACTAGGGTTTTGCTCAGTGTGGGAGTGTGCAATTTTTGCACACGGGGGTCAACTTTGGAAAATCATCCACCGGGCGGGTATGGCTAGTGTTCCTAGCCCAAACCTGCCTAGACACTTTGGAAACTAGGGTTTTGCAGGTCCATGATGATGATGGCTTGGTCTAAGGTGGTGCTCTCAACTAGCTAATTCATTATGAAATATTTAACAAGACATGAATTAAATTTAATATAAGTGTATTGTTTAATATAGTGAGCATGAATTGAATTAATTTTGTTGGGTGAAGCCAATAACCAACATGATGAACATAATATAATTTTAGGGTTTACTGATCATATGTAAAAAATGGATTAAAAAACACAATTATTATAATTTTAGTTTAATGTTTATCCACTTTAATCCATATATTTTTTAGTTTAATTTAATTTAGTTTAATTTTAGTTTAATTTTAGTTTAGTTTAATGTTTATCCACTTTAATCCATATATTTTTTAGTTTTGACTATGAATACACAATAATTATTATATATATATGTGTGTGTTTTTGTGTGGATAACTTAGAGATGTATAATAAAAATGGGTAAAAGGTGGTTGTCACTAGAGACTTTCATAGTTGTATAGTGAAAATGTAATAGCTATTAAAATTTGGATTAGAAAATTATTAAAGAAGATAAATTCTATAGAAATGGGTAAAAGGTGGTTGTCGCTAGATTAAGAGAGACTTTCATAGTTGAATTACTCAAGGAACCAATTCGATTGTCTAGTGATTCATAAGGATTTAGTTGGGCTTAACATAGAGCTTAAATGCCCTTAAAGTTAGCTAAGCAACCTCTCAAACATGATTAATATATGGTTTACTGATCATATGAACATAATATAATTTTAATCCATCTCTTGTAAATTTGGCATATCAAGAACGCAAAATTGACATATTCATATGAAACATACATGTGAAAATTGAACATATATCAATATTCAATTACAAATAGTGAAAATAGTATAGTATTAAAAGTATGTAACGTACCTCATCATGCTAGATCCCACCTATTATCATACAACCAAGCCCTCCGGATCATCTCTTATACTGATGGTCTCCATTAGTCTCTCGTGCTCTGTATCCGGTAAGAAGTAGCGTACCTTCGATGTATTTCGACTAGGCATTGTTCGTACCTGAAGGTTTGTGCCAATGATTAAGTTGGTAAAGTGATATACACTTGCACCTGGTTTGTAATCCCTGTAAACATATCCACCCTTCTTTCTTCCATTGTTGTCCCGTGTCAAGTATTCACCTTTAACAACCATAGAACCAGTTGGAAAGTGGTTGTTTTCATCGTCAGTCATGGACACAATGAGGGTTTGCTTTCCATCTATACAGCGTGCCAACCAGTATTCATCACCCCATTCAGTATCTTTTGAGGCAACCACTGCGTATATGTGCCCTGCATTATATGATTGTAGGTATATGATCAAAATATTTAGAGTGCGATACAAGTCCATTAATGTGCATTTGAAGACTACGTAAACAAACAAAAAATGTTAAGGAAATGCATCATACCGGGTTGTACAAGGTCTGATACATGATCAAAATCTGCAGAAATAGATGATTGGTCTTCTTCCAACGGAGTTAACTCAACAATTGCACGCTGATCAAGTGGAAGTGATATGCGATCCCATCCATCAACCCAATCCAATGATTCACACCCATCCCAGTCACCATCACAACAAGGCGGGCAAAAACAAGCAAGTTTTCTGGTCCAAATTTCAAATACTGGGTTATCAGAGCTTCGAACCGAATGAAAGCCACGAGTCCCAGGCACAGTCTTGCATTCCCATGCATGTGAACGATCTATGTCTACCACCTCCCAAAAAAATCTCTCCACATGTCTCTTTCTTGTGGATTCTACTCGCATAGTTGATTCCTCTCCCATTACTGACGTGCACCACCTGACTATAGATTGAGCATTTAGAATAGTAGATTCTGTAGATACTTTCAATTCCTCTCTTCGTAGGGCTGTTTTGACACATGCTCCGGCTCCATCATGCTCTCCTTTACCATGCCCAGTCTCAAAATAGTTCCACATATGTGGCACTTTGTAGTTTTTATGCAATGAACACAACCACTGAAATATGCGTGCATTTTTGAACTGACCAGCACACCCATCAGACCAAATCCAGTGTCGGTCCATCTGTATGTTCCTTCCCTTCAAGTGATCATAGAACATGATGAAGCAATGACGTACATAGTGGAAGTCGTGGCACCTATCATCACTTATGTAGAAGTGATATTCCTTCAGAATTTCTCTTTGCTCTTCAGTGCTATTTGGGCCATGCCTGTATGTGATATGGACCATCAAGGAAACCTGCTCAGAGTGATAATACTGACTTTGGATCTCATTTTGAGGTTGCAGAGTGTAGTTCTCGGCAAAATCAACAACTGAAAGTATAGTACCAAGGGGAAATGTATCTCTGCATATTCTAAACTTCTCATCCTGCCATCGTGCCACGTGGACATGCTGAACATATTGATGTGTCTTTTCAATAAATTCCTTGATGAAGTCACTAACTTGTACCTGGTGACACAAAATGATCTCAATGTCAGTTTTTTGTTGTAAGTAAGGATTGAAATGTAACCATTACAACATAATTTTATAGATATAAATGCATACCTGAGATGTCACCAATTGTATTTTTTTGCTTTCTTTCCCTGGGACTATTTCATAGTTGATATATTTGAAACTTTTCATGTCTGTAACCATTTTCCCAAATTCACTGTCTCCATTCTCGTGCATACATTGGCTCAATAATGCCATTCCAGCACAGTTGGAGCATGTTCCATCCAAACAAGATTTTGCATAGTATGTTTGCCCCTCGGGCCTATTGCACATGATGCTATGAATGAATTCTCTTGATGAAGTCGGTGGTATTGTCATGGAGCAATCCTGCACAATGTTAGTATGCAACACACGACGAATGTACAAAAATGTTTCATAGTAATATTCATATTCTACATGGTATCTACAACAACAAGTGTTACGAAGAGTATTTATTCTAACATACCATGGCTTACATTTCTCAAAAGATCTTTGCCCCAAGTTCAATTGTCTATGCTCAATCTTAAATTTTTCGTAAAGCTCTGTCTGTGTTATATCAAGAAGATGCTTAGTATGTGGCTCACGATCCTTTGAACCCCTTCTTAGTTTTAGTACATCCTTTCGGTTTGAAGAAGGCCTTGTGTGATCATGCCAAAAACTATGCACTAGTCCCTTTACTGCATCAACTAGCTTCATGTCACGACGTGGCAACCGACCAACAAAGGCCCAAAAATCTGTCTGATCGGTTGTGTCAAGATGTTCTCTTCTAATAGAATACCTACGGAGGGTTTTTACATTCAAATTAACTAGTTTCGATGTAGGCCTGAGAATACGAAGGGCCCTGGTGTTCTTATCTGCAATTGATTGTGACAACACACGACGAGCAGCATTGCGGTCCTTTGAACGTGTGTTCTTACCAATTTTACCAAATGCATCTACTAGGCTTTTAACTATATGAGAACTTGGTTCAGAATTCTTTATCATCTTTATCCCTAACTTTTTCCTAACAACATTCATGCTCCTAGATTTTAACAATGATAAAAATAATCTACATTTATCTCCATCACATTTAGAAACAAAATATTTATCAAGTATCTGTTGAGTTTGATAAGCAATACTACGTTTAGATAGCGTACCTTCAATGGAATTCATAAGTCTTTCATCAACTTGTATACGCTTCGGAGTTCTTCGACGTGTGCTTGCTAATGGAGGTAAGGGGGTTGGAATTGTACCATGTAGCGCATCACCAAGACGCTCTGGCGTTTCAGTAGTAGCTTGGTGTCCTTCATTCTCTTCCTGGTAGTTGGATGGTGGAAGTCCAACATCCTCATCCATGGTCTGTGGAAGTCCAACATCCCCTTGTGGAAGTCCAACATCCTCATCGATGGTGTGGATAACATTCTCTTCTTCAACAGTAGGCAAAATGTCCAACGCCTCTCTGACTTCATCGCTTGTATAACCACATCCGGATAGCAAATTGTGTGTTTCTTCGTGAGCTTCATCTTGAGATGGTAACTTATCACTTTGACTTGAAGTGGGAATTGAAACATCCCCTAATGAGCACCTACGTTTTGCTTCTTGATTACTTCCATGGGGTGCTTGTTCAACAACTATTGTGGAAATTGAAGGTCCCTCTTGTCGTGGATTAATAGGATGAACCATGGTATCCTCTACAATTGGATTTGGATTAGTTTCCAAAGAAAGCCTCCGATTCATCATGTATATTCTTTTCTTTTCTTTCTCTTCTTCAATGACTTCTTGAGGTCTCTTCTTCCTTGTGGATTTGTTTACTCGGTTACGTGCATTCCCCATCACCACAATGATCAATTCAATATAGTTTGTTTTTGTTGCTCCTCAATTACAAGCTCTTCAATAATAAGCAAATGGAAGTTCTTCCTTGTTGGTCTTGAAGCTTGATATCTTACCTTGTGTGCTCCTCAAATATAGGCAAAATGAATCTTTCAAAGGCCTTATCTTTGGTGTTCTTCAATTGGAGATTCTTCAAGCTTGCTAATTATTTTCTTCAAATATGGCCATATAACCCAACACCACAGTGAGCAACCATGAAAGATGTCCTCAATGCTGCACCTGCATAAAAAAAAATGATGGAGTTGGTGTAGAATGTGAAAATTTTCAGACGCGGGCTCGTGCTGTTTGAAAAATCGCGGGATTGTTGCTTTCGTTCGGACAGAGTGAAGTTGCTCTCGGACAGCAACAGTCCATTATTTCTGGAGTTACAAAACGCGTACGCGTTTTATAAATATAAAACGCGTGCGCGATATGTAGTTAAAAAACGCGAACGCGATATAGTCAAGCACAATAAATAGGTTAGGTGCACGGCTAGGGCAACGATCAAAATCAAAGAAAACTAATAATTTATATGATTGCATACAAAACAAATGTTTTGTATGGTTTAATACCCCCTAGCTCTCTCCCAATAATCCCTAGATACCCCCTATCTCTTTCTAAATATGTGTCCCTCATTCTCCCTACATGTTTCTTTCATGTTTCTTTCTCTCCCTTCAGCCATGTCTCTACCACCCCACTCTCCATCTCTCCACCTTCTCTTTATCTTCGTCATTATCCCTCCCTATAGCACTCTCTCCCTTCTTCTCCCTTAATCACTAACCCTCTACGCCTTTATCCCTCCCCCCTGCCCTCTCTGTCTTACCTTGTTCCTAGAGCCCCTCCCCCATAAAGGCCTTTAGACCCTCTTCTAAATATTAATCCCTAAGTGCATAAGTGCACAAGATGATGAGGAGGAGGAGGGTGATGACAATGAAGATGATCATGATGTAGATGAAGATGATAAAGATGATGAGGAGGAGGAGGGTGATGACAATGAAGATGATCATGATGCAGATGAAGATGATAAAGATGATAATGTTGATGAAGATGATGGTGATGATGATGAAGATGTTGATGTTGATGATGATGGTGATGATGATGGTGATGAAGATGATGGTGACATGATGGAGATGTTGATCTGATGAGGAAGATGATGATGATGATGGTGATGATGGTGATGATGATGAAGATCATGTTGATGAGGACGATGATGGAGATGAAGATGATGATGATGAAGAAGATGATGATGATGGAGATGTTGTGTTGATGGGGAACCTAGAGATGACAATGATGATGAAGATGGTGATGGTGATGGTGATGGTGATGGTGATGGTGATGACGATGAAGATTTTGATGATGATGCTGATGGCGATGATGATGAAGATGTTGACGATGATGGTGATGGTGATGTTGAGATGATGATCATGATGATGTTCAGAAGATCATGATGGTGATGATGGTGATGATGATGGAGAAAATGACAATGATGGATATGTTGATGAGGAACCTGCAGATGCCAATGATGATGATGATGGAGATGTTGATGAGGAACCTACAGATGCCAATGATGATGGTGATGACGATGAAGATGTTGATGATGATGGTGCTGGTAATGATGATGATGATGATGATGACGAAGATGATGGTGACATGATGGAGATGTTGATCTGATGAGGAAGATGATGATGATGATGATGGTGATGATGATGAAGATGTTGATGACGATGATGATGGTGATGAAGATGATGATGATGAAGAAGATGATGATGATGGAGATGTGTTGATGGGGAACCTAGAGATGACAATGATGATGAAGATGGTGACGGTGATGACGATGAAGATTTTGATGATGATGCTGATGGCGATGATGATGAAGATGTTGACGATGATGGTGATGGTGATGTTTAGATGATGATCATGATGATGTTCAGAAGATCATGATGGTGATGATGGTGATGATGATGGAGAAAATGACGATGATGGATATGTTGATGAGGAACCTGCAGATGCCAATGATGACGATGATGGAGATGTTGATGAGGAACCTACAGATGCCAATGATGATGGTGATGACGATGAAGATGTTGATGATGATGGTGTTGGTAATGATGATGATGATGATGATGATGATGATGAAGATGAAGATGATGGTGACATGATGGAGATGTTGATCTGATGAGGAAGATGATGATGATGATGGTGGTGATGATGATGAAGATGTTGATGACGATGATGATGGTGATGAAGATGATGATGATGAAGAAGATGACGATGATGATGGTGATGAAGATGATGATGATGAAGAAGATGACGATGATGGAGATGTGTTGATGGGGAACCTAGAGATGACAATGATGATGAAGATGGTGATGGTGATGACGATGAAGATTTTGATGATGATGCTGATGCTGATGATGATGCTGATGATGATGATGATGATGATGAAGATGTTGACGATGATGGTGATGTTCAGATGGTGATGATGATGATGATGATGATGATGATGATGATGGAGATGTTGATGAGGAAGGGGGAGATGACAATGATGATGAAGATGTTTATGGTCATGAAGATGATGATGATGGTGATGGTGATGATGATGGAGATGATGGAGATGATGGAGATGGCGATGAAGATGATGATGATGATGATGATGGTGAAGATGATGAAGAAGATGATGATGATGGAGATGTTGACCTGATGACGATGAAGATGATGATTATGGTGATGATGATGAAGATGTTGATGCTGATGATGATGGTGATGAAGATGATGATGATGGAGAAGATGATAATGATGGAGATGTTGATGAGGAACCTACAAATGCCAATGATGATGATGATGATGATGGTGATGACAATGAAGATGTTGATGATGATGGTGATGGTAATGATGATGAAGATGATGATGATGATGGTGATGGTGATGGTGATGTTTAGATGATGATGTTCAGAAGATGATGGTGACATGATGGATATGTTGATCTGATTCAAGGAAGATAATGATGATGATGATGATGGTGATGATGATGAAGATGTTGATGATGATGATGATGGTGATGAAGATGATGATGATGAAGAAGATGATGATGATGGAGATGTTGATGTTGATGGGGAACCTAGAGATGACAATGATGATGAATATGGTGATGGTGATGGTGATGGTGATGACGATGAAGATTTTGATGATGATGGTGATGGTGATGATGATGAAGATGTTGATGATGATGGTGATGGTGATGTTTAGATGATGATCATGATGATGATAATGATGATGGAGATTTTGATTTGATGAGGAATATGATGATGATGATGATGATGGTGATGATGATGAAGATGTTGATGATGACGATGATGGTCATGAAGATGATGATGATGAAGAATATGATGCTGATGGAGAATATGATGCTCACAACTCCCTCTACTCTCTCTCTCCCCAACCATCAATCTCTCTCTCTCTCTCTCTCTCTCTCTGTCTCTCTCTCTCTCTCAAACACACACACATACACACACATTATGTCACTTTCCATTCTCAAACCCATACCCCCTCCATCCATATCTATCTCCAACTTTCTCCCTCCATCCCTCACCCTACCTTCTCTCCCTCCCTCTCTCATCGCCTGTCTCTCACCTTCTATCCCTCCCTCATCTTTCCCTCAACCTATCCCAATCTCTCCATCACTCCCTCTCTCTCCATCGCCACCACTCTCTGCATGTCTCCCACCAACACTTTCTGTCCCTCCCTTCCTATCTCTTATTTCGTTCTATCCCCATCTATCTCTCACTCCCTCCAAATCCATTCCTCCCCATTGTCCCTCTCCCTCCCTCGCTCTATGTCTCTCCCCCCCTTGTATTCTTTATTTCTCTCTCACATCCCCCTTGTCACTCAAGTCTCACTTTCAACTTCTAACCCTATACCTCTTCAGAACCTATTCTACTCCTAATAGTGCTCTCAAGCTCCACTTCCCTTCACCCCCTGTAGCCCATCATGTTCTCATTCCCTTCATCTCTCCCCACTCAAGCTTCCAACATCCTTCTAAGCCCTTGACCCTTTCCCACCCCTATTAAATATTAACCATAGATTCCCTTGACCCTTCCCCACCCCTTCTCAAATATTAAACAAAATTTCCCTTGACTTCTACACCCCCTCTTTCTCAAGTATTAAACATATATTTTATGATTTGAATAACGCGAGCGCGTTTTGTAACTATATAACGCGTACGTGTTATGTAGTTATATAACGCGTACGCGTTAATTATTGATATAACGCGCACGCGTTATTTAGTTATATAACGCGTACGCGTTATTTAAATCTAAAAGCGCGGCAATATTTTTGAATTTAAACAGGCCGAGTCACATGCTCACATGTCAACAATAATCCTATGTGTATGCTTTGGAGTTTGCTTCGGTAATTCCAAACCTGTGCTATGTTAATGAAAAACCAAAGCTAATTGGGTATTTCTTCCAGTTTCTGGAGAAGCCTGTGCTTAGCCACTCGTTACAATATGCTACACAGAGTTATTTTTGACGAAATCTTAGACACAAATAGCATTTTTTCTGCAGATTCCAAATATGTAACTTTTATTTTGAAATATTAATTTTTCCTATTTTCTTTCAATTTCTTTTCTGTCCTACCTCCTTAACTCGTGAAACACATTGTTAGTGTTTCTTCCATAACTTTTTCAATTCTCAATCATTTCAAAAAAAAATTGTATGGTGCACAAGAGGACACTAACCTCCACGTTCTATGAAAAACCCATTTCAATATTTTTGCATTAAGACCTTCAAAGGCTCTACCCACAAAAGATGTACTATTTTTGAGGTTTGATCACTTAGACAATTATAAAAAAATTATAAAATTACTAATTTAATTTTCGAAAAATAATGGCGCACAAGTGCTATGTGTTCTCTACATGCATGCCGATTTTTGTAGCTTGATTCCATCATTTAGGCCCTCAAAGGCTCTACCCACAAAAACATATACCTTATCATTTGCCTGAAAAATAAAAAGTGTATGTTAGGAAAACTGAAACTTGACATAGCTATGCAAATTTTCAATACATAAAAGTTATATATTCAGAAACGTGATTCAATTTCCTACATTTCATCTTTTTTACTCAATGCAAGATATTTTCCGTAAGTAAATCAAAAAATCCAAGTAAGTTGAGGGATGCCTGCTTTTTCAGTTTTCTATTGCATCTAACGTGCCAAAAGTGACCCTCATTAGCTTGCACTGACCCATATTATGTAATCTTCACACGTATATTAATCAGTGAAGAAATAGGCTCTCCTATGGTTTACAATATCAACTAATTACACGAATTTGTATGTAGAATTCTACATAACCATAATTCCACCAAATTAAAAGGCCATAGATTACCAATGGCCTTAGTTCTATAGTCAAATTGCTAATATTTAAAGATAGTGGGTAACTTATCTCGTTTTTCAGTGAGGTAAGTTACTATGCCCATTCGGATTAGTAATTACTATGGCCCATTCACAGCCATGGGATTACTTGTTTGGGATATTCGTCATGAGTATGCTTGAAATAAGTCTACCTAGGCCATATAGTGCACTTATTAGTCCTTTCCTACCTGCAGAGCAACAGGGACTATAGAAATCGCTCTGCTAAGATTTGCATTAATTTTCATAATTTTCAAAGTTTTATATCCTAAGTTTCATTGATGAATTAGTGTTCTAGCCAATCAACACATTGGAGGCCTTATTTGGCCTTTTTTCTTGAAAACCTGACACCTAAGCATTTAAGCTGGACACCTCGACACCTAACAACCGGACACCTCGACACCTAACAACCGAGAGCATTGGAAATGTAGTGTTCTTTGGCAACTTGGGTAACTTACAACTAGCCAGCATTGAAAACGTTGTATATTTGTGTGGCAGGCTGCATGAGAGCGAGGTGGGGCTTGCATGCCTCCAATCCTACACCTAGCTTGACAAGGACATAGCATGTGAACTATTGTACTATCTACCTCGAGCTTGTGGACTAAGAGTGGTTTCAAGGGTATCCTGATCCATTTTCACTTTCAGTTTTGTTGTAGTGAGGCTTTTCTCTATTGTACTATCTACCTCGAGCTTGTGGACTAAGAGTGGTTTCGAGGGTATCTTGATCCATTTTCACTTTCCGTTTTGTTGTAGTGAGGCTTTGCTCTTTTGTTGGGCTAGTTTTGGAGCTCAGCTCCCTCCTTCATGAGCAAACACATTAATATCTATGTTAGTTAGCTCACTTCTGGAGCTTGTGATTTCCAGGTAGCTATTCTACAAAACTCTATTGAAAGAAATTCTCTATACAGTTCGTTAATCTAAAACATTAGAATTTGTTTATTAACTTGTGTTTACATTTTTAATTTCTTATATATTAACTCTATGTCATGATATTTTTCTTGTAGATGCAAAGAGGTTGTATCGTTCCCCCGCTAACTTAATGGAAGAGAGGCGTGAACGATGGTAAGCCCGCAGCCAGTCATTGTCCATTCCCTCCGGGCTTGAGAGACTTACACCGTTATATTTTTTGTACTTAGCGTCAATTTCTAATTACTGTAGGTTATACTCAACTTAGATAGGCAATTATAAAAGCTCATCTCTCCTTTGACAGTGCCTATCATTTTAGCTCAAGCATATTAATGTTTAAAATGATGACTCAATTAATCTTATTTATATTATTGTAAGAGACTGGGTTCGAAACCCAAAAGCTCGAGCCTCCTCAAATTTGCTATTTTGTTATTACTATGGCATTATACACTCGACCTTATCTATGAAAATCCTTTCATTACAACCTTACTGGTTCCCAAAAGCTCGACCCTCCTCAAATTTGCTATTTTGTTATTACTATGGCATTATACACTCGATCTTATCTATGAAAATCCTTTCATTACAACTTTAATGGTTTGTCTATACTTATGAATAGAAATTATTTTTTTTTAAATATTAAATTGCTTACATAGATGTATGACCCTATGGCATAACTTGGGCAGTCATTTTTACTTAGTGTTACTCTGTTTAGGTTGAATTTGCTTAGTTAAACTTTTGTATTTTTTCATTTGTACATCTTAATCTTAATTGCCTTTTGTACGTCTTCCTAAAACAAGTTATAATGAAGTATGATGTTCAGAAGAACATTTGGACTGTTGTGGCTTCTCTTCCATGATGCAGTGACTTCGATTGATATAGTCAGGTGTCTAATTAACAATTTTCAGTGTTGAATTAATTCCTAGGATTATGAAAACAAAAATCCATTGCACTATGTTGTAGATGGTGATGGGCTAAATACAATAGATATAAAGTTGTGAAGGTGGTGTGAGAAAACTATCCTGTGGACTGTATAATGAATCTTGTAATGCTTATAATTGATGCAAATGTGAGATGAGATTTGAGAAAGTTGGGTTATTTCAATGGTAGGAAATTGACTTTGTTTGTGGAAGAAAAGGAACTCACGATCATATATATAATATATATCCGATGGAATCTCTCTCTCCTTCAGATCCAGAAACAGAACGACTGTGAGGGACATAACGAGCAGACAACTTAAATGGTAAAAACGCAAATTAGTTTTGCATCAGCCGAGAATCGAACGCGGGATACTGTTCTACCACATCTAGACCATTGGTGCACATATAAGTGAGGTAATTGCTTCTCTTGTTGTGCATAACTGTTAACTGTTAACAAACAAGCAAGATGAATGAAAAGTTTCAAATTTCGAAGGAAACTATCTATTATTTATCTACAAACCACAAAATAAAGAAATAATCAATACCGTTGTTCTTGTTTGGGCAGTGTAGTTGGTTATCACTTTAGTCTCACACACCAAAAATAATCAATACAGTAGTTTTTTTTGGACGATGTAGTTGGTTATCACGTTAGTCTCACACACCAAAGGAGGTCCTCAGTTCACACACCAAAGGAGGTCCCCAGTTCGAACCTGGGCTACAGACATTATATATTACCTTTTGCTCACACACCACAGGCCCCAGTTTGAACTTCGAACCTGGGCTTAGCCATTCTGTATGACCTTTTTCTCACACACTACGGACCCCAGTTCGAACCTAGGTTCAGACATTCTATATTACCTTTTGTTCACACATAAAAGGTCCCCACTTCAAAGCTGGGCTCGGATGTTCTGTAATATATTTTGCTCATGATATATATAAGGGCTCGGATTTTCTGTAATATATTTTTCTCACGATATATATTGTGATTATAGAACATGCACTTACTACCTGCTATCCATCCGTCACCCAGCTACTATGTCATGAAAATCGAGCGCTGTGAAAGTCTACAGAACCTGCACGTCCCGAGCACATCGATGAGGAGTTAAGAAAAAAAGAATGCCAATAGGAAAAAGAGAATGCGAATATGGAAAAAAAAGCACGCCATATTCTTTGCTATAAATACATATATGCTTGAATGAATTGAATGAATTTCTGTTATCCATGCATATACCATGCTAGTAAAAACATTGCATCCATTCCTATATTCGAACGTCTCGTGCACCAAACCTTGCACCATCAAATATTTGTTGTGTTAATGAGCAATAGATGAAGTTGCAATTGTTGTGTTAATGAGCAATAGATGAAGTTGCAATATGTTCATGTTCATAGCACATATATCAAAGTAAATTGTTGATTCGATGCATGCATACCCAACAAGCATTGACGCCTATATAATTAAAATGCCCAATGGTCAACACATGTCAGGTTTGTAAGACATGCATGGGCCACATGTAGTTTTGCAGTCATCTACTTTCATTTTTCTCTTATTTAACTTACAATTGTTCTTCATAATTTTGTGAGGTTTTATTACTCTATTTTTTCCATATGACCCATAATTTAAGCAATATTGCTACAGCTTCACTCCAGTTTTAACTTGAATAGTTCTTTGTAGTCGAGCATCTCCTATTAATTTTGCCCCCAGTCTAGTTATGGCATTCAAATTTTTCTAATTTAGTGCATCATGATTAGTTAGTGTGTCAGGTTCATACGTTCATAACATTGCAGTAGCAAAGTAAAAAATAATTGGAATATACAAGAAATACATGTCACAGGGAAATGAATTAGGCAGCTTCTTCTCAGACTCGGGAGATTTCTCAGAGATGGGAATTTGATGAGCCTTAGGCGCCATTGCTCGCTAATAACAAACCACACATTTCCAACTCTTCGATGAATAAAACCAACTTAATAAAAATACAATAGCTATTTAATTGAACTGAGTGTTTTAAAAACCCGGATGTCCGAATTTATAGAAGTGCATAAGCTCTAGTTTGTTAGTAAAAAGGAAACGTGAAATAAGAATCTTGTAAGCAATTCAATGAAAGATAGACTTTGAAAATTTTAAAATAAAGTATAAATATTACAGTGAAAATACTCTCATTCCTTAATATAAAGGAGATGTCAAATAACGGATGTAGATATCCAAAACTTAAAAACAAAATAGATATAACAATTTATAGTAATATATAATATAAAAACGATTTTATTTTTATATTTAAACTAATTTGGTAGGTCAAAGAGTTTCCTTTCCATATAATTTTACATTTGCAATAAAAAAAATTATCACAATGGTTAACCATCTATCCCAAGAATTTATACTCCTTAATTTATATGTCCTTTTACGGATCAAACAAAATAAAATGCAAAACATTACACAATAAAAAAGTAATTATTTAAATAAAGCTTAGATAATAACATTTTCAAAACTTTATATTTTTAATTATTTATTATTTACTTACTTTGCAAAAGAGAAATGGAGATGGTCTTACCCAATTTATGCAACCCTAGGATATATGTTTTTAGCGGTTTGTTTGTTCTACCAAATTATTTATAACTTTATTCAATTTCCACTTTAACAAACCTTAGATCATTAGCCAAGTTTTCCTCTTATTGGAGGAGTTGCTCACTAACTCGGTAAAATGTAAAACTCAACTTGAGCATGATAGATAAGAGTATCAACTCATGCAAATTCAGTGAATGAATTAACATGAGAGAAGCTCAAACCCAAAATCTAAAATAATTTTTTTTCATATATATATTATCATTAACATTCAAAGCTTGTTGAGTCAATTTTAGGTATTGAAAGACGGACTTTTGTGAGGTTGAGTTATACTTACTTTGCAAAGGAGAAATGGAGATAATTGAGAGATATAGACAACCATAGGCTACATGCTTGTAGAGATTGTTTGTAATTTTATTTAATTTACACTTACCAATTTTTCCTACTCTTCTTGGGGTTTCATGTCCTACTCTTCCTAAGGTTTCATGGACTTACCAAAGGTATAACTCCAAATACACACAATGTCATTTGCTATAAAGTTAATTCACTTGCTATTGATACATTGAAGCTTGATTGTTCATCAATAGCCAAGTTGCAGTGTTTCCCACTAACTAGATGAAGGATAAGTAACTGGATGAAATATAACTAGATGAGTCACTATCTTCTACTTCATCCTTTCACTATTTTCATTTTTAAATCAGCCACCTTGAAGGCAGGGACTTGATGCCTTGCATCTTTTCTTGTTTATTATACTTACCATTACGCAATTCCATCTTTAGTTTAACGTTAATCCTCGAAGTGTCCAAATACAACCCTTCGTTTTGGTTAAACCTCGTCAAAAGACTACAGGTTTCGACATCAACTACCATACAATATTTTTTTTTAAAAAACCGGAAAACGCAACTCAGTTGATTGTTTGATCAAATCTATGTAGGAGAAATGTTGGTTGGTTATTTACATATTTATTTGCTCCATCGATATCCACGGTTGTCTGTTGCTGTTGGGGTTTTTAACGTGAACAGAACCACCGTCATTGTTGTCATTCATTCCAGAATCCATCTGTTGATTGCTACCGGAATTGCCATTTTCACCGTCATTGCGATATTTTGGGAAAATACTTCCCAAGAAAAGGTTTATTGGTTGATAATTTAATTTTATTTATTCAAGTCCATTTTCGGCAAGAAGGCTAATTTGGGTGGTAGCTACTTGCGTGCATTTACTTAATGTGAAAAATACAATTGAATGGAGAAAAAAAACTCTTTATTTCCTTTTTGGTTATTGCACGACTTTCAACTTGTAAACAGCTTATGGCAGGAGGAGGCTGCGATGGGAGGAGGGAGGACACTGCAGGAGGAGGATGGTGGATATTGCATGCGGCCGAGGGGAGGTGGAGGGAGACAACCAGGTCGCGGGAGAGAGCAGGTCGGAGGTCGGCGGAGGTCGAGGAGGTCGGAGGAGGTCGGCGGAGGTTGGAGGTTGGAGTAGGTCGGAGGAGGTCGGTGGAGGTCGGAGCGGTCGGAGGAGGTCGAGGAGGTCCTCGCGCAGAGAGTAGGACAACGGTTATAATTGATAGCACTGCCTGCATACTCGATACACATCCGATACACATGAGACAATTTAATTCTATATTTTGGGAAAATACAGAACCATAGTTTGCGAATAGACTGCTTGGTCTATGTCATCATCGGCGCAGAGAGAGTATGAATATGTTGTGTTTATATTTAAAGGAACAAAGTTTACATATCGAAAGCAGGAGACTAGTTGCAGCAGGAGCACAAGAAATGAGTGGTCGATGCAAGAATGCCAAAACAATACTGCAGGAGGAGTGCAGCGAAAAAAAAGTCCACTGTCAGGAATTAGACAATCCGCTATCAAGGCTTGGGCATGGAGGAGTGCAGCAAAAAAAGCAGGCGCGAAGAAGCCGTAACAGTCAGAAATCTGTAGGGCCAAAGAGGCAAAACACGTGCCAGGATTCCATTGGCTCTATAAACGAGGAATCTATCCGAAGTGGAAGGTCACGCTTCTCCTTGGTGAACGCCTACATCGTAATTAAGCAAAATTTTAAAGAAAATTAATTTATCGTGAATACAATAGATTTTACAAAAATTATTTATCGTGAATACCGTTGGTTCTTTCGTGATGATCTTGACTTCGGATTTTGAGGAGCGGGGACCGGGGTTGAGGCGGTGGGCTCTCGACAGTGTTCTGTACTCTGGCATTTTAAGTTCCATTTTTGCGCGCCGGTCTTGTTATGTGACTTTGCTCCCCCTTCACTACCGAGACAACTGTTATGTCGACAGCACACACCACTCTTGCCGCGTGTTCTTATCACGTGTCCTTATCGGTCGTTATCACCGTTCCAACCAGCTCATCGCTTCCGTTCATCGCGTCAATTACTTTAAAAATAGAACATACGCGTGTGGCATTTAATATTGAAAGGAAATTATAAAATATTACGCTCTCCCTATTTTTATTTTTTAAGAAGCATCCATTGAGAGCCCCCCATAATTTAAAAAAGGCAGCAATTGAGAGTCCAAACTCCAAAGTCGTACCTTCGGATAATTTAACATATAATATATTTTCTTATCAATTATGATTTCATTATTAATTTAAATAAATAAATACAACAAAATCAACTTTGACTTTCCGTTAATAAAATAAACATTTATATAAAAATGATAATTTATAATTCAGATCAAATCAACTTTTAACTTTCCATTAATAAAATAGATCTTTATATAAAATTGAACAACGTATAATTCAATATCAAATCAACTTTAACTTTGCATTAATAAAAAAATCTTTATAGATATATATATATAAATGAACAACTTATAATTGACTGTCATCAGATTTATATATTTTATCATATAAAAATTTCATGTATTGTACCTGTAGTTCAGAAGATAAGGGAAATACAAAATACATAGAAAGAAGGTCATCAGCCACGTTAGTTAGTGTGTATATATATATATATACAGAAGGTCTATCAAATCAACTTTAACTTTCCATTAATAAAAAAATCTTTATAGATACATATATACATATATAAATGAACAACTTATAATTGACTATCATCAGAATTATATATTTTATCATATAAAAATTTCATGTATTGTACCTGTAGTTCAGAAGATAAAGGAAATACAAAATACATAGAAAGTAACATTTTAAACTATTTAAAATAGTTAGTATATATACACTAAGAAGGTCATCAGCCACGTTAGTGTGTGTATATATATACCAAGAAGGTCATCACTCATCAGCCACGTTATATATATATATATATATATATATATATATATATATACCAAGAAGGTCATCACTCATCAGCCACGTTGAGACGCCTTTCTTCTCGATATGTGGGTAATTGAATTGGTCCGGAGTCTGATGCCCATTTCATTTCATTTACAATCAACCACTCCCGGCTTTGCTTTCCAGGAGAAACAATGGCATGGAGCATGGAATATGCAGCAGCAACTGTAACACTGGCTCTGTTGGTCATCGTTTTATTCAAAATGAATCGGAGCGGTCCCATGTGCCCACCTGTGGCTGCAACAATGGTTGGGATGATTCTCAATTTCAACCGCCTTCATGACTTTCTTCTTCATCATCACAGACGCTACAAAACTTACAGAGTACCTTACCCTACCTTCAGCTATGTTCTTACCACTGATCCTGCAAACGTGGAGCACATCCTCAGATCTAATTTTGCAAACTACGTCAAGGTCAGCTTCTGCTGTATAGATTGCTTCTGGGATATTTATCTTTGTTGTTGTGTATATATCCTCATGATTTCTTTGTTTTCGAAGTTTCACAGGGAAAGCCACACCATGATGTTATGGAAGACCTCTTTGGGGATGGTATTTTCAGCGTTGATGGCGAGCTGTGGAGACAACAGCGGAAATTAGCTAGTTTTGAATTCTCCACCAAAGTGTTGAAGGACTTCACCAGTGTTGTTTTTCGGGAGAATGCAGTGAAACTTTCCAAAATTTTACTGGAAGCTTATCGAACAAAGAAAACAGTAGAGATGCAGGCATGTTAAATCATTAAGCTGTGAAAAAATTGTAATTAGAATTGCATTTCTTGATCTCCCTTGTGTGAATACTCTATGCCTAGAGCAAATAGCATGATGCAAAATCATATTAGTAATTAACAGGAACTATACTATCTTATGGATAAATGGCAATAGGGTCTTTTACTGAGATCAACAATCGATGGATTCTGCAAACTGGGCTTTGGGGTGGACATCAACAGCTTATCAAAGACCAACTCTGGAGCAGAGGCAACTTTTGCGATGGCTTTTGATGCTGCAAATGCTTTACTTATGTGGCGTTATTTTGACGTTGCTTGGAAATTAAAAAGATACTTCAATATTCTGTCAGAGGCCACCATGAAGGATAACATCAAAATGGTGGATGATTTTGTCTATAAAGTCATTCAGAGCAAAAGACAGGAGATTTCTATCCAGAATAACTATGTAAGAGAATACCCACACAGGCCTTGGTCTTGATTTGGAACTTATCTTGTCACATTTTAGCTGTCTGCTAGTGCAGGTACTCATGACCTTGTTTCTCTGTCATTGACCTTCAAATCTATTCACAGGTGAAACCAGACATACTGTCTCGTTTTATTGCATTAACTGAGAAACAACCAGACAATTACTCTGACAAGTTTCTAAGAGATATTATTCTAAATTTCATGATAGCTGGCCGGGACACAACTGCAGTTACCCTTTGTTGGTTTTTTCATTTGCTTTGCAAGAATCCGGATGTTGAAAAAACGCTTGTTCAAGAAATTCAGGACCTGGTCAAGGAGGATGAATGTGCGACCATTGAAGAATCGATCAGTATGTTTTCTCAAAGTCTGACACATACGGTATTGGATAAGATGCACTATCTTCATGCAGCTTTATCAGAGACCTTACGCTTATACCCAGCTGTTCCTATTGTAAGACACTTTTGTATCTTTCTTCAGACTTCAAGCATTTAGTTAACATTACCATTCTTTTGACAGATTGTTGTACATGATAGTTGTAAGACAATCGTTTATCTTTCTTCAGGCAGTTAGTTACCCTAAACAATCCTTGACTGATTATTGTCCATCCGTATTTATATCTTGTTAGTTTTATTCCTCCTCTTGTTAGCATGTACAGGAATTCCGGTGAGGATATGGAAAAATACTATAACATATTTTCTTAAATTGGAGGTTTGCCCAAAACAATTTGACTTTTGACAACAGATGGATAATTTCATTTGAAATTTAGATTCCAATCTTGAGATCAGAAGCTGCAGAAGTCAACATACGTCTTTTCCATTTTGTGTTAATTTTAATGATCAAAGAATATAGCCCATCATAAATTTACAAAAAAACATCATAAATTGACAATAAAAACCAATTAAATGTAGGATGGAAAGCATACAGTTTCTGATGATATCCTTCCCGATGGATTCAAAGTCAAGAAAGGTGATATGGTCGCCTATGTCCCTTACTCCATGGGAAGAATGACATACCTCTGGGGCAGTGATGCGGAGGAGTTTAAGCCTGAAAGATGGCTTCAGAATGGAATTTTCCAGCCCCAATCACCATTCAAATTTACTGCATTTCAGGTAAGTGACCTTACCATGAGATTTTATCTTTTGAAAATACACCTCTGACAACGCCGTGAAGTCGCTAAGGCGTATATTTGGCTTGCAGGCTGGACCTCGCATTTGTTTGGGCAAGGATTTTGCATATTTGCAAATGAAGATTGTTGCTGCTATGCTTGTACGTTTCTTCAAATTTGAATCAATTGAAGGTATGGTAGTAGGATATCGTCCCTCACTGACACTCCATATGACTGAGGATGGATTAAATCTACGTGTTAAACCTAGATTAAACTGCTGAGTACAGTTTCACATCACAGTACAGTTTTCAAGGTTTTATCAGCAGTACACAATTTGGCATTTTCATGGTTTTATCAGCAGTACACAATTTGGCATTCAATGTGGTTGTTACTAGTGTCAAAACCCTCTTAATATGATGAAAAACATTCACTGGATCATCTTATTGAGCCTATCAATAACATGTACCGAGCACAGAACAGTGCTATACAATAGAATTTGTAGCATCTAATGATATTTTTTTTCAAGACATCAATGTTTTAGACATTGGGCCATTGTCAAGTGCACATGAGCCAAGCCAACTTGGGGACCCAATTAATAATATGGATCCATTGGACGCCATAACATCATAAATTCATAATAATTAATTCCATTTTTTGAAACTGATTTTCTGGTAGTAATTGAAGCCATTTTAAAACTGATTTTCTTATAATAATTAATTCCAATTATTGGATTTTATGATTTATTAGTTTTCTTTGAACGCTAAATTGTTTACTTTGTTGATTCCATTAGTTGACTTGCCTTTCAATAATGTAAACATTAGTGATTTCATTTCTTAAAAGTTCATGAAAATAGAAGTTGCATTGATGTTTATTTTGATTAGCTTTTCAAAAATTTAAACACCAAAGATTGTATTTCTTAAAAGTCCAAGACATAGCAAGTAGGTTAGGTTTATTATCTTTTGCGATCCTTAGGTACATGCATTCATTTTAATATTTATATACCTAACCCATCTTTTCCACTCCAAACAGTAGAACAACTAGCTTCTCTGTGTACAACAACCTTCGTAGAAGTTTAAGAAGGAGAACACTGATCCAAACCAAACTCTGATTGGGTTTGATCTTGCCGACTAATTACACATTTAATTTTTAGAAACACAGGATAACACTTTTGTCTAAATCCAGCTAATGCACAAAAGTGATGAAGAGGCCCAAAACGGGCAAACAATTTTGGAGTTGGGCTTGATTGACTTTTATCCTCACCTCAAAACTGCTTATCCTTTAAGACAATGATTTCTGAAACCCAGGATCCAAAAATAATATTTAAAACAAAGAGTAAATGTTAACCATTCGGGTGAAGAAGCTGTTCTTTACTCAATTGAGCGCGATTATTAATTTCTTGACATGAACGAGCAGGTAGTGAAAGGTACAATTCTGCTGATATCATAGCATCCAGTGATCCATAAAGAGGCTTTAGCTAGTCTGAGAATGAATGCTACACAATCAGAAAAAAAAGATGTGCCTTCCTCTTTCATTTTCCAATTAATTCACACGAGAGAAAACCGACCATATTCTTTTCAACTTTTGTTTACATTTTACATCTCTCTGAACCTCTTCAGCTTTTGATCAGAATTTCATTGATTTGTACCAATAAATTCAGTAGAGAGAAAACTACCCATATTCTTTTTCACATTTGCTTGTTTCTATCATTCTGAACCTCTACTGTAATCTCATTAGCTTTTGATGGGATTTTCATTGATTTAATTTTTCTTCCTATGACTGCTAAATAGCTGGGTTTGTACAAACTCAACATTCTAAGTTTCAAATCTACTTTGTTGTATAAAATGTTTGTCTTTGTGAAACTGTGTGATCAATCGTGTATGTTCTAACTTGTTCCTAATTTGTTTTGTCCAAGTGGAGCTTGTAACAATCATCTTTCTAATCCTCTACTGGTAAACTCATACTGATGCCCCAGTGATGTGTGTTTGGTTTACTAAACAATTTGATGTTAGTCTATTACCTCACGAATCTATTGAGCGTTGAATTTGAAATAATTATTGCTTCCCTGATGATTATCAGTTATAAAAAACGTGGCGATAGTTGCCGCCCAAATCTCTATTTGATGCGGGGCAATATTCCATCTGTTCTGGAAATAGGGAACTAAAAACTGATGCGGAAGATTTTCTGCCCTGTAAGCAAAAAACTGTGTCCTGTGACAGTATTCATAGTCCGCTGCAAACTTGAAAGGGGGAGCAAACATGAGCTAAAACAAAACCAACACTGCAAAATTCATTCAGACAGAAGATTTATTAATTTTCTCATCATCATCAGAGACAGGTCTCAGCCTATTCCATATTAACGCTATCCTGCCTCCCCTTCTTTACCTATCAAAACAACAATAATCTCCCAAACTTTAAACTAATTGGTGCTGCCAACTTATAATCGCTGCATTTATTACAATCCCTGTATCAACATAGATCCATAGATCCATAGCATGGAAAGATTTATATATCCCCTACTAGATTGTAGAATCTCCTACTAAATTATAGAATGTAGAATGAGCCTCTTGGCACAATTAAGCCATCTTATTTTAACTCATCAGTTAAAATAATATTTTATGTTGTTAGAATGTAGAATAAGTCTCTTGGCACAATAACCCCATCTTATTTTAACTCATAAAAAACAATAGTTAAAATAATCTTTTAGGTTGTAACATACCCGGACGCCGCCAAGATTGGTTCCTCTCCACCGAATCTAGTTTAATGGATCTTGATGCCGCATTAAACGACACCTCATAAGAGAACTATCAAATATGAAAAAGATGGTAAACCTGTCGTCAAGTGTTGGAACTTTAACGGATGGGGACAATTTGGTAATGAATGTACTAAAGAGGTCCAAGATTCGTACAACGAAGAAACCTCAAAAACGAAGACCAGAAGAGGTATAGGAGTTGAAGGAATAGATGAGGAGGAACCATTCAATGTGGCGCAAACTAGATTTAGAAATCAATAGCTTAAACAAGATTATAAGAAATTCTAGTAGGACATGTACAAGGTTTGTAGCAATAACCAATACAAGTTACAATTGCATATTTCCTTTTCCCCAATAGTAGCAAGGCATAATTGTGTAAATATGTATTTTTTTAATCAAATTGTAAGTAAAGTTGAAGATTATAGCCATAGGATTCCTTGAATTAGTTGATGCTATATAGGCATTATCATTAAATCAAGATAAATTGAAAAGTCAAGTCAATGTTATTCATGTCGCCTCAAACGAAAATAAAGATCAAGATGTTTGGAGTTACTTTCCTAATACTATATCAATGGTGATTGATGGAGTTAACTTTCCTAATACTATATACTATATAGTAGACGAAGAATCTCTAGTTCATGTAATTCCAACATCTATCTAGAATCAATTAGAAGAACCTATACTATGGTTTACAAAAACTTAAAAATGAATTGATGGAAGTATTGTCACTCCAAATGGCATCTTGAAACAACCGATTGTATGTGTACTTAATAATAGGTACATTTATTATTTTCATGTTATACCACTGACTATAAGTACAATTCACTTTGATCCCATTCTAGGAAGGCCTTGGTTGAAGAGAGATATTTAGTCTTAAGTAATGTGGATCATGTCAAGCTCAATGCTAGTATGCCTATTGGTAGACCCCTTTGTAATAAGTGTATCCCCATTTGTAGTAGAAAATATTGCTCATCTCATAGTAAACATCCATGACATCAAAATAGGTAATGTAAAAATAGTGAGAGTGAAAAATTAAGAGATGGTACTGGAAACATGAATATTATTGATAACTTGATAGCAACATCCAAGACATCAAAACATTAAAAATAGGACAAATGTAAAATTAAGAGATTTATTAGCAACATGGAAACTTCCATACCAAAGACTAGTGAAAGTCCTCCTTTTTTAAAAACATGATAACAAAATCGCTTTTATATGTACTATGCCATGAGCACTTAAGAATGTATTTATAATTCTATTGTGTAATAAAAAATATGACTTTTTTCCCTGAAACAAAAATGTGTACCTAATCTATAGCAACATCAATGCCCATCACAAGGACATCAAATGCAACTAGTATATCCAGGAAAGGATATGCTATATACACATGCAAATCAAAGACATTCAAAAAACATTAAAAATTATATATATATATATATATATATATTAAATTTAAAATTCACATTATAGACGGTATTTATACATGTACGTTATTGACCCATGGTGAACAAAATGTTGATTCATATAAAACACCAAGATCATTGAGAATGATGTATGTTGCACATAAGTTTAAATAAATATATGCAAATGACATCTAAAGACTACATAAATAGACTTTGATTACATCACAATTTAAAATCAATGAAACAACATTAAATTTGTATGTACTTATATGCCATGCCCATGGACCTCATTTCTTGAGTAATCAACTCTTCACACATAGCTCCATGGGTATATTAATATTGCTTGTGGGTTGATCGGTCTATATCTTTCAACACATCATAGGGAATTTTAACAAACCCATCAAACTATGTAGTGTGTGATTGTGGCCTCTTCCTTAGGTTGAATTCTAGCCCTACCAAAGTATCCCCAACACTCTCCCTAACACATAGAGTGTTATGAGTTTTTTGTTCCAGTTGCTTTGATTGCTTTGATTGGAGAATGTCCTTCTCTTGTCTTAATCCCTACACCAAAAAAAGGCTTTCCTTTATTCAAACCACTCCATATACATTCAACTTGCTTTACAATTATATTATAAAATGAAGTAGGATGCATTTATTTCAATGTATTATGTTTCAACTTTACTTTGTAGGGATCAAGTTTTACATAGTATAGATATATCATAATTTAACATTATTCTCAATATAAGGATAATCATTAATATTAAGACATGCATTTGTTTTGGTGAATCCAATCTCCTTTTTTTCTTTGCGAATGAAAAACATTATCTATTTTGATTTTTCAACATAGAAATATTAAACCAAAAGTAACCTTTAATTAAATTGAAATATCACCTTGCCCTTCAAATTTGATCTGTGCCTATGAAATTTTATCTCTTCATTGGTTGACAAGGGTTCTGACGTCATGGCATACATAAAGCATCCTCATGTTAGTGATAAAGAATTTGATTCCCTCTGTGAGATTTTAGTGTACCAAGCTAGAGCTCGCTTATTCTCTCTGAATGGGATCTTCCAATATGCATACTAATTAATATGCATTTTCGGTAATCTAAAGGGTGGATTAATAGTTGGAGTGTGTGCCCACTTATTGCACAATCTAATTTTTTCTACATTTTCTAGTGTATTATAGAACACTGTCGATTCCAATAGTTGTTTTGGGTTTATTCCCGAGGGCATGTATTGAATAGATGAGTGTAGAAAGGCCTATGTTTGTTGCAATGGAAGGCCTACATACTGTGATTGGGCTACTTTATGTTGCTACAATGGTTTTGTTGGTCAAAGCAAAGATATTCCTCATGAGAAGAGAAGACCCTCTATGGACAAGGTCGTGGGGTAGAAGAGAGCCGTCATTTTTTAAGATATCGTATCTTGGTGTGGCAATGATGAATTATGTGGAATTTAACAATGTTGCTAACAAATATATGTAGAAGAAGCATGAAAGGAAAAATTTCAGGCAATGTCAATTACCAAGATTGATTGTGGTTGGATTCATGATTGGTCATAGAAACATTCGAACAAATACTTAATACTTCATAAACAGATGCTTGAGAACTTGATACATATGTGTATCATTCATTGTACACTCATACAGTTCCCATATTTCTTCATGTTGATTGATTGATTAACCATTGTCACAATGCTTCTTGAAAAATATTATGAGCATGTTTTGCATGCAACACAACTTTCATTGGAGGGCTTATAAGCCCTTAGTCACTATTGTGGTCCCTTTAGTTGTGTTGAATGGGGAATATTGTGGTCCCTTTAGTCACATCAAGCCATCTATAGTCATCGAACAAAAGATTAATTTTCTTCTAATTACTCTTCTTCTAATGTGATTTTGGAAATATACAGACTATATTAAAAATTCTCTAAATATCCTTCATCATGTGGACTAAATGCAACACCAAGATTTATTACCATGTAACCTTAGAGCACTTGCTAATCAAAGTGTTACTACCTCTAGTAAGTGGTTAGAAATTTATTGCTCATCAAGATGATAATTCCATCATTAATGGTAATAGTTCCCTTGGCCATGTGTAGCCTTACCAGATCATTTCCCACTCTAATAGTTGATATTCTTGCCTTTCTTGTGATGGTTATTTTTAACACCACGATAGTAACATTACCCTTTCTGCCACTACCACTTTTCCATTTTTATTCTTTCTCTTCCTAATGCCACCATTTTTACATGCATGCCTACCGATCTCCCACATGATTTTTAAATAGCATTTAGTGATTACGTCATCAAAATGTTGATGCTATCATAATTTAAGAGTGACACTTTCAAAAAGAAGCACAAACAAACGATTGAGTTCAAAGCAACAAACCACATAAGTAAGAGACCAACAATGTGATAACCCCGTTAGAATGTTGGGAGAGCTATAATCTAACAAAAACTTATGAGTGGAATGTCATCATAGAACTATGAATTTATGAACTTACTTTATACTATTAGATTTATGAATAATCTTCCCATAAATAAGATGATTATTACAATTTGCATTCCTTTTAATACAATAAAAATATCTTGATATTAGTTTCAATTTACATGACATTTTAATTATATTTAAAATTTGAATACAAATGACGAAACAATTACTTCATAATTATTATGCTAATCTCTGAATTGTAAATTTCATTCCAATAAGGTATTACATATACAAGTTTGATCTCTACATATGCAAGCTGATCTCTTAATTAGATGTATTCTTTTATACATATCTCAAATTCAATAAAGGAAGATTCATTGTACTTTGTCACAGCCACCTTTGCAACATATTTCCAAATATTGACCCATCTTCGGGTTAAACATATATATTTTTGTATATCTATATAAAGTCCATTAAAGGTTCATTTCAACTTTGTCACATGCACTTCTCACATAATAATTTGTAATTTAGAAAATACAAAGTTGTTATTATCAAGGTTTGGTGCTACTTGGTGGCAATATGTCCATAGTCAATCTTTAATAAAACAAAAATCTTTCCATATCTTTTCTATCATGTTCAAACATAGGAAATGCTTAAAATATATTTAATGAGTCCATATACAAATTGACAAGTGTGACCACATTCAATCCTTATTTAAGCAAAGTCTTTCCATATCTTTCTACCAGATTTCAAACTTAAAATATATTTGTTTTAAAATTCCAACCCTAGCTTTGTCAATGGACCACTTACGAATCTACCTTAACATGAACAGAACCACCGTCATTGTTGTCATTCATTCTAGAATCCATCTATTGATTGCTACCGGAATTGCCATTTTCACTGTCATTGCGATATTTTGGGAAAATACTTTCCAAGAAAAGGTTTATTGGTTGATAATTTAATTTTATTTATTCAAGTCCATTTTCGGCAAGAAGGTTAATTTGGGTGGTAGCTACTTGTGTGCATTTACTTAATGTGAAAAATACAATTGAATGGAGAAAAAAAACTCTTTATTTGCTTTTTGGTTATTGCACGAATTTCAACTTGTAAATAGCTTATGGCAAGAGGAGGAAGCTGTGGCGGGAGGAGGGAGGAGGCTGCAAGCGGAGGATGGTGGATGGTGCATGCGGCCGAGGGGAGGTGGAGGGAGACAACCAGGTCATCGGAGAGAGCAGGTCGGAGGTCGGCAGAGGTCGAGGAGGTCGGAGGAGTTCGGCGGAGGTTGGAGGTCGGAGGAGGTCGGCGGAGGTCGGAGGTCGGAGCAGGTCGGAGGAGGTCAGCGGAGGTTGGAGGTCGGAGCAGGTCGGAGGAGGTCGAGGAGGTCCTCGCGCAGAGAGGAGGACAACGGTTATAATTGATAGCACTGCTTGCATACTCGATACACATCCGATACACATGAGACAATTTAATTCTATATTTTGGGAAAATACAGAACCATAGATTGCGAATAGACTGCTTGGTGTATGTCATCATCGGCACAGAGAGTATATGAATATGTTGTGTTTATATTTAAAGGAACAAAGTTTACATATCGAAAGCAGGAGACTAGTTGCAGCAGGAGCACAAGAAATGAGTGGTCGATGCAAGAATGCCAAAACAATACTGCAGGAGGAGTGCAGCGAAAAAATAGTCCACTGTCAGGAATTAGATAGTCCGCTATCAAGGCTTGGGCATGGAGGAGTGCAGTGAAAAAAAAGCAGGTGCGGAGAAGCCGTAACAGTTAGAAATCTGTAAGGCCAAAACGACAAAACACGTGCCAGGATTCCATTGGCTCTATAGACGAGGAATCTATCCGAGGTGGAAGGTCACACTTCTCGTTGATGAACACCTACGGTGTAATTAAGCAAAATTTTAAAGAAAATTAATTTATCGTGAATACAATAGATTTACAAAAATTATTTATCGTGAATACCGTTGGTTCTTTCATGATGATCTTGACTTCGGATTTTGAGGAGCGGGGACCGGGGTTGAGGCGGTGGGCTCTCGACAGTGTTTTGTACGCTGGCATTTTAAGTTCCATTTTTGCACGCTGGTCTTGTTATGTGACTTTGCTCCCCCTTCACTACCGAGACAACTGTTATGTCAACAGCACACACCACTCTTGCCGCGTGTTCTTATCACGTGTCCTTATCGGTCGTTATCACCGTTCCAACCAGCTCATCGCTTCCGTTCATCGCGTCAATTACTTAAAAAATAGAACGTACGCGTGTGGCATTTAATATTGAAAGGAAATTATAAAATATTACGCTCTCTTTATTTTTATTTTTTAAGAAGCACCCATTGACAGCCCCCTAATTTTAAAAAAGCAGCAATTGAGAGTCCAAACTCCAAAGTCGTACCTTGAGATAATTTAACATATAATATATTTTCTTATCAATTATGATTTCATTATTAATTTAAATAAATAAATACAACAAAATCAACTTCGTTTGGCCGCACGGTAAAGACAAACTGGAAGAATTCTTGAGGCACATGAACAGCTAATCGGAAGATATCAAATTTACTATGGAAATCGAAGAAGACAATAATCTTCCTTTTTTGGATGTCCTTCTCACCAAAGAAAATGATGGAACATTGGCACATCAAATATACCGGAAAAAAACACACACAGATAAATATATTCATTCGGACTCTCATCATCACCCGGCTCAAAAGATTGGGGTTATTAATACATTAGCAATTAGAGCCAAACGGATATCTGACACAGCGCATTTGGATCAGGAACTAGAACATCTGGTTAATGTATTCAAAGGTAATGGTTACAATGAAAAACAAATCAGAAAAACCATAAAGAAGTCCCAAGTTCAGAGGCAAAGAGAGGGGAGGAATGATGACAACGTTTTAAAATATATAAAACTACCCTATATACAAGGAACAACTGACAAGATCGCCAACATCTTACGGAAGAAACAAATAAAAGTTGCGTTCTCACCTCCGAACACTTTAAAAGGAATGCTTGACCATGCAAAAGATCAAACTAATCCACGTAAGAATAAGGGTGTGTATTCTATACCATGTGACTGTGGGAAGGTTTATATTGGTGAAACCGGCCGCTCTATTCAAACAAGATTAAAAGAGCATAATGCAGACATCACTCATAGCCGAGCAAAGCAATCTGCATTGGCAGAACACTCAGTAGCTTCTAAACACCATATTTCCCTTGAAAATGCCAAAGTTATCGTCAATATAGAGCATTACACAATGAGATGGATCAGAGAGGCTATAGAAATCGAAAAACACCCAAATAATCTTAACCGTGATGATGGCTTGAAAAGCAAATCTTGGGCTCCTATTATTAACCGGATTAAAGATGCTGAAAATTAAAATATGCTTTACCTTAATGGGCCGACATGAGAATTACCTTTTAAATTTAGGGTTACAAGCATTATTAATAAACAATTGGTGGCAAAGATTGTGTGAGAACTACACAGGGCTCCACCAACCAATATGATTACCTGTGAAAGCACCAATAATATAAAATAAACTTTTATATAAAAATGATAATTTATAATTCAGATCAAATCAACTTTTAACTTTCCATTAATAAAATAAATCTTTATATAAAATTGAACAATGTAAAATTCAATATCAAATCAACTTTAACTTTCCATTAATAAAAAAACTTTACATATATATATAAATGAACAACTTATAATTGACTATCATCAGATTTATATATTTTATCATATAAAAATTTCATGTATTGTACCTGTAGTTCAGAAGATAAAGGAAATACAAAATACATAGAAAGTAACATTTTAAACTATTTAAAATAGTTAGTATATATACACTAAGAAGGTAAGAAGGTCATCAGCCACGTTAGTGTGTGTATATATATATATATATAAAAAGAAGGTCATCACTCATCAGCCATGTTGAGACGGCGCGTTCAGCCACGTTGAGACGGCGCGTGATATGGGGTACTCAAATTGCCTTGGTATTCCGGTGAGTGGTTTTCCGGCGAGGCACAGTTCTACCCCTTCTGGTCATTTTTTTGGAATTTTGACGATCTGGGTCTAAAATGGCCCAAAACCCCTAAGGACACAGTTCCATGGCGTAGTTCAGCAAGAAACTGGTGGAACCACGCTTTTGGCCGATTTTTATAGCCGGATTGAGAGAAGAAATCGCCGGAAAAGCGGGGCGATTTGAGTGCCAGTTATCCCACGGCCGTTGAGACGCCTTTCTTCTCGATATGTAGGTAATTGACTTGGTCCGGAGTCTGATGCCCATTGGAAATGCAACGCCATAATTACCCATTTCATTTCATTTACAATCAACCATTCCTGGCTTTGCTTTCCAGGAGAAACAATGGCATTTAGCATGGAATATGCAGCAGCAACTGTAACGCTGGCTCTGTTGGTCATCGTTTTATTCAAAATGAATCGGAGCGATCCCCTGTGCCCACCTGTGGCTGCAACAATGGTTGGGATGATTCTCAATTTCAACCGCCTTCATGACTTTCTTCTTCATCATCACAGACGCTACAAAACTTACAGAGTACCTTACCCTACCTTCAGCTATGTTCTTACCACTGATCCTGCAAACGTGGAGCACATCCTCAGGTCTAATTTTGCAAACTACGTCAAGGTCAGCTTCTGCTGTATAGATTGCTTCTGGTATATTTATCTTTGTTGTTGTGTATATATCCTCATGATTTCTTTGTTTTCGAAGTGTCACAGGGAAAGCCACACCATGATGTTATGGAAGACCTCTTTGGGGATGGTATTTTCAGCGTTGATGGCGAGCTGTGGAGACAACAGCGGAAATTAGCTAGTTTTGAATTCTCCACCAAAGTGTTGAAGGACTTCACCAGTGTTGTTTTTCGGGAGAATGCAGTGAAACTTTCCAAAATTCTACTGGAAGCTTGTCGAACAAAGAAAACAGTAGAGATGCAGGCATGTTAAATCATTAAGCTGTGAAAAAATTGTAATTAGAATTGCATTTCTTGATCTCCCTTGTGTGAATACTCTATGCCTAGAGCAAATAGCATGATGCAGAATCATATTAGTAATTAACAGGAACTATACTATCTTATGGATAAATGGCAATAGGGTCTGTTACTGAGATCAACAATGGATGGATTCTGCAAACTGGGCTTTGGGGTGGACATCAACAGCTTATCAAAGACCAACTCTGGAGCAGAGGCAACTTTTGCGATGGCTTTTGATGCTGCAAATGCTTTACTTATGTGGCGTTATTTTGACGTTGCTTGGAAATTAAAAAGATACTTCAATATTCTGTCAGAGGACACCATGAAGGATAACATCAAAATGGTGGATGATTTTGTCTATAAAGTCATTCAGAGCAAAAGACAGGAGATTTCTATCCAGAATAACTATGTAAGAGAATACCCACACAGGCCTTGGTCTTGATTTGGAACTTATCTTGTCAAATTTTAGCTGTCTGCTAGTGCAGGTACTCATGACCTTGTTTCTCTGTCATTGACCTTCAATTCTATTCACAGGTGAAACCAGACATACTGTCTCGTTTTATTGCATTAACTGAGAAACAACCAGACAATTACTCTGACAAGTATCTAAGAGATATTACTCTAAATTTCTTGATAGCTGGGCGGGACACAACTGCAGTTACCCTTTGTTGGTTTTTTCATTTGCTTTGCAAGAATCCGGATGTTGAAAAAACGCTTGTTCAAGAAATTCAGGACCTGGTCAAGGAGGATGAATGTGTGACCATTGAAGAATCGATCAGTATGTTTTCTCAAAGTCTGACACATACGGTATTGGATAAGATGCACTATCTTCATGCAGCTTTATCAGAGACCTTACGCTTATACCCAGCTGTTCCTATGGTAAGACACTTTTGTATCTTTCTTCAGACTTCAAGCATTCAGTTAAAATTACCATTCTTTTGACAGATTGTTGTACATGATAGTTGTAAGACAATCGTTTATCTTTCTTCAGGCAGTTAGTTACCCTAAACAATCTTTGACTGATTATTGTCCATCCGTATTTGTATCTTGTTAGTTTTATTCCTCCTCTTGTTAGCATGTACAGGAATTCCGGTGAGGATATGGAAAAATACTATAACATATTTTCTTAAATTGGAGGTTTGCCCAAAACAATTTGTTCCGGTGAGGATATGGAAAAATACTATAACATATTTTCTTAAATTGGAGGTTTTCCCAAGACAATTTGTCTTTTGACAACAGTTGGATAATTTCTTTTGAAATTTAGATTCCAATCTTGAGATCAAAGAATATAGCCCATCATAAATTTACAAAAAAACATCATAAATTGACAATAAAAACCAATTAAATGTAGGATGGAAAGCATACAGTTTCTGATGATATCCTTCCCGATGGATTCAAAGTCAAGAAAGGTGATATGGTCGCCTATGTCCCTTACTCCATGGGAAGAATGACATACCTCTGGGGCAGTGATGCGGAGGAGTTTAAGCCTGAAAGATGGCTTCAGAATGGAATTTTCCAGCCCCAATCACCATTCAAATATACTGCATTTCAGGTAAGTGACCTTAGCATGAGATTTTATCTTTTGAAAATACACCTCTGACAATGCCGTGAAGTCGCTAAGGCGTATATTTGGCTTGCAGGCTGGACCTCGCATTTGTTTGGGCAAGGATTTTGCATATTTGCAAATGAAGATTGTTGCTGCTATGCTTGTACGTTTCTTCAAATTTGAATCAATTGAAGGTATGGTAGTAAGATATCGTCCCTCACTTACACTCCATATGACTGAGGATGGATTAAATCTACGTGTTAAACCTAGATCAAACTGCTGAGTACAGTTTCACATCACAGTACAGTTTTCAAGGTTTTATCAGCAGTGCACAATTTGGCTTTTTCATGGTTTTATCAGCAGTAGACAATTTGGTTTTCAATGTGGTTGTTACTAGTGTCAAAACCCTCTTAATATGATGAAAAACATTCACTGGATCATCTTATTGAGCCTATCAATAACATGTACTGAGCACAGAACAGTGCTATACAATAGAATTTGTAGCATCTAATGATATTTTTTTTTCAAGACATCAATGTTTTAGTCATTGGGCCATTGTCAAGTGCACATGAGCCAAGCCAACTTGGGGACCCAATTAATAATATGGATCCATTGGACGCCATAACATCATAAATTCATAATAATTAATTCCATTTTTTGAAACTGATTTTCTGGTAGTAATTGAAGCCATTTTTAAAACTGATTTTCTTATAATAATTAATTCCAATTATTGGATTTTATGATTTATTAGTTTTCTTTGAACGCTAAACTGTTTACTTTGTTGATTCCATTAGTTGATTTGCCTTTCAATAATGTAAACATTAGTGATTTCATTTCTTAAAAGTTCATGAAAATAGAAGTTGCATTGTTTATTTTGATTAGCTTTTCAAAAATTTAAACACCAAAGATTGTATTTCTTAAAAGTCCAGGACATAGGAAGTAGGTTAGGTTTATTATCTTTTGTGATCCTTAGGTACATGCATTCATTTTAATATTTATATAGCTAACCCATCTTTTTCCACTCCAAACAGTAGAACAACTCGCTTCTCTGTGTACAACAACCCTCGTAGGAGTTTGAGAAGGAGAACACTGATCCAAAACCAAACACTGATTGGGTTTGATCTTGCGTACTAATTACACATTTAATTTTTAGAAACACAAGATAACACTTTTTTGTCTAAAGCCAGCTAATGCACAAAAGTGATGAAGAGGCCCCAAAACGGGCAAACAATTTTGGAGTTGGACTTGATTGACTTTTATCCTCACCTCAAAACTGCTTATCCTTTAAGACAATGATTTCTGAAACCCAGGGATCCAAAAATAATATTTAAAACAAAGAGTAAATGTTAACCATTCGGGGTGAAGAAGCTGTTCTTTTACTCAATTGAGCGCGATTATTAATTTCTTGACATGAACGAGCAGGTAGTGAAAGGTACAATTCTGCTGATATCATAGCATCCAGTGATCCATAAAAAGGCTTTAGCTAGTTTGAGAATGGAATGCTACACAATCAGAAAAAAAGATGTGCCTTCCTCTTTCATTTTCCAATTAATTCACAGGAGAGAAAACTAACCTATATTCTTTTTCAACTTTTGTTTACATTTACATCTCTCTCAACCTCTTCAGCTTTTGATCAGAATTTCATTGATTTGTACCAATAAATTCAGTAGAGAGAAAAACTACCCATATTCTTTTTCACATTTGCTTGTTTATATCATTCTGAACCTTTACTGTAACCTCATTAGCTTTTGATGGGACTTTCATTGATTTAATTTTTCTTCCTATGACTGTTAAATAGCTGGGTTTGTACAAACTCAGCATTCTAAGTTTCAAATCTACTTTGTTGTATAAAATGTTTGTCTTTGTGAAACTGTGTGATCAATCGTGTATGTTCTAACTTGCTCCTAATTTGTTTTTGTCCAAGTGGAGCTTGTAACAATCATCTTTCTAATCCTCTACTGGTAAACTCATACCGATGCCCCTAGTGATGTGTGTTTGGTTTACTAAAATAATTTGACGTTAGTATATTACCTCACGAATCTATTGAGCGTTGAATTTGAAATAATTATTGCTTCCCTGATGATTATCAGTTATAAAAAACGTGGCGATAGTTGCCACCCCAATCTCTATTTGATGAGGGGAAATATTCCATCTGTTAGGGAACCAAAAACTGATGCGGAAGATTTTCTGCCCTGTAAGCAAAAAACTGTGTCCTGTGACAGTATTCATAGTCCGCTGCAAACTTGAAAGGGGGAGCAAACATGAGCTAAAACAAAACCAACACTGCAAAAATTCGTTCAGACAAAAAGATTTATTAATTTTCTCATCATCATCAGAGACAGGTCTCAGCTTATTCCATATTAACGCTATCCTGCCTCCCCTTCTTTACCTATCAAAACAACAATAATCTCCCAAACTTTAAACTAATTGGTGCTGCCAACTTATAATCGCTGCATTTATTACAATCCCTGTACCAACATAGATCTATAGCATGGAAGGATTTACACGTCCCCTACTAGGTTGTAGAATCTCCTACTAGGTTGTAGTATGTAGAATGAGCCTCTTGACACAGTAAAAACTATCTTATTTTTAACTCATCAGTTAAAATAATATTTTAGATTGTAACAAATTCGGATGCCCACCAAGACAATCTCTATACCAATATAGGTCCATCCCACTTAAGGAGTTACACATCCCCTATTAACATCCCCTACTAAGTTGTAAAATGAGTCTCTTGGCACAATAACCCCATCTTATTTTAACTCATAAAAAACAATAGTTAAAATAATCTTTTAGGTTTGTAACATACCCGGATGCCGCCAAGATTGGTTTCCCCTCCACCTAATCTAGTTTAATGGATCTTGATGCCGCATTAAAACGACACCTCATAAGACAACTATCAAATATGAAAAAAATGGTAAACCTGTCGTCAAGTGTTGGAACTTTAACGGATGGGGACAATTTGGTATTGAATGTACTAAAGAGGTCCAAGATTCATACAACGAAGAAACCTAAAAAACGAAGAGCATAAAAGTTATAGGAGTTGAAGGAATAGATGAGGAGGAACCATTCAATGTGGTGCAAACTAGATTTAGAAATCAATAGCTTAAACAAGATTATAAGAAATTCTAGTAGGACATGTACAAGGTTTGTAGCAATAACCAATACAAGTTACAATTGCATATTTCCTCTTTCTCAATAGTAGTAAGGCATAATTGTGTAAATATGTATTTTTTGAATCAAATTGCAAGTAAAGTTGAAGCCATAGGATTCCTTGATTAGTTGATGTTATATAGGCATTATCATTAAATCAAGATAAATTGAAAAGTCAAGTCAATGTTATTCATGTCGCCTCAAACAAAATGAAGATCAAGATGTTTGGAGTTACTTTCCTAATACTATATCAATGGTGATTGATTGAGTTAACTTTCCTAATACTATATACTAATATAGTAGACAAAGAATCTCTAGTTCATGTAATGCCAACATCTATCTAGAATCAATTAGAAGAACCTATACTATGGTTTACAAAAACTTAAAAATGAATTGATGGAAGTATTGTCACTCCAAATGGGCATCTTGAAACAACCGATTGTATGTGTACTTAATAACAGGTACATTTATTATTTTCATGTTATACCACTGACTATAAGTACAATTCACTTTGATCCCATTCTAGGAAAGCCTTGGTTGAAGAGAGGATATTTAGTCTTAAGTAATGTGGATCATCGTCAAGCTCAATGCTAGTAGCCTATTGGTAGACCCCTTTGTAATAAGTATATCCCCATTCGTAGTAGAAAATATTGCTCATCTCATAGTAAACATCCATGACATCAAAATAGGTAATGTAAAAATAGTGAGAGTGAAAAATTAAGAGATGGTACTGGAAACATGAATATTTACATACCAAAGGCTAGTCAAAGTGACAACACCAACAAGAAGGGAGATTTACTGAAAGTGTAAGAATATTATTGATAACTTGATAGCAACATCCAAGACATCAAGACATTAAAAATAGGACAAATGTAAAATTAAGAGATTTATTAGCAACATGGAAACTTCCATACCAAAGGACTAGTGAAAGTCCTCCTTTTTTAAAAACATGATAACAAAATCCTTTTTATATGTACTATGCCATGAGCACTTAAGAATGTATTTATAATTCTATTGTGTAGTAAAAAATATGACTTTTTTCCCTGAAACAAAAATGTGTACCTAATCTATAGCACATCAATGCCCATCACAAGGACATCAAATGCAACTAGTATATCCAGGAAAGGATATGCTATATACACATGCAAATCAAAGGCACTCAAAAAACATTTAAAAATTATATATATATATATATATATACATATATAGACCATATATATACATATATACATATACATATATATACATATGTATATATATGTATATATATATATGTGTATATATATATGTATATATGTATACATATATATATATACATATGTATATATATGTATATATATGTATATGTATATATGTATATATGTATATATACATATATGTATATATATATGTATATATACATATATATAGATATATATATACATATATAGATGTATATATATGTATATATATATCTATATATATATACATATATATAGATATATATATACATATATATACATATATATATATATATGTATATATATGTATATATATACATATATATGTATATATATATATATATGTATAATATGTATATATGTATATATATATATGTATAATATGTATATATGTATATATATATTAAATTTAAAATTCACATTATAGACAATATTTTATACATGTACGTTATTGACCCATCTGGTGAACAAAACGTTGATTTATATAAAACACCAAGATCATTGAGAAATGATGTATGTTGCACATAAGTTTAAATTAAATATATGCAAATGACATCTAAAGACTACATAAATAGACTTTGATTACATCACAATTTAAAATCAATGAAACAACATTAAATTTGTATGTACTTATATGCCATGCCCATGGACCTCATTTCTTGAATAATCAATTCTTCACACATAGCTCCATGGGTATATTAATATTGCTTGTCGGTTGATCGGCTCTATATCTTTCAACACATCATAGGGAATTTTAACAAACCCATCAAACTATGTAGTGTGTGATTGTGGCTTCTTCCTTAGGTTGAATTCTAGCCCTACCAAAGTATCCCCAACACTCCTCCCTAACACATAGAGTGTTATGAGGTTTTTTTGTTTCAATTGCTTTGATTGCTTTGATTGGAGAATGTCCTTCTCTTGTCTTAATCCCTACGCCAAAAAAAGGCTTTCCTTTATTCAAACCACTCCATATACATTCAACTTGCTTTACAATTATATTATAAAATGAAGTAGGATGCATTTATTTCAATGTATTATGATTCAACTTTACTTTGTAGGGATCAAGTTTTACATAGTATAGATATATCATAATTTAACATTATTCTCAATATAAGGATAATCATTAATATTAAGACATGCATTTGTTTTTGGTGAATCCAATCTCCTTTTTTTCTTTGCGAATGAAAAACATTATTTATTTTGATTTTTCAACATAGAAATATTAAATCAAAAATACCTTAATTAAATTCAAATAATCACCTTGCCCATCAAATTGATCTGTGCCTATGAAATTTTATCTCTTCATTGGTTGACAAGGGTTCTGACATCTTGGCATACATAAAGAATCCTCATGTTAGTGATAAAGAATTTGATTCCCTCTGTGAGATTTCAGTGTACCAAGCTATAGCTCACTTATTCTCTCTGAATGGGATCTTCCAATATGCATACTAATTAATATGCATTTTCAGTAATCTAAAGGGTGGATTAATAGTTGGAGTGTGTGCCCACTTATTGCACAATCTAATTTTTTGTACATTTTCTAGTGTATTATAGAACACTGTCGATTTCAATAGTTGTTTTGGGTTTATATTCCCGAGGGCATGTATTGAATAGATGAGTGTAGAAAGGCCTATGTTGTTGCAATGGAAGGCCTACATACTGTGATTGGGCTACTTTATGTTGCTACAATGGTTTTGTTGGTCAAAGCAAAGATATTCCTCATGAGAAGAGAAGACCCTCTATGGACAAGGTCGTGGGGTAGAAGAGAGCCGTCATTTTTATAAGATATCGTATATTGGTGTGGCAATGATGAATTATGTGAATTTACAATGTTGCTAACAAATATATGTAGAAGAAGCATGAAAGAAAAATTTCAAGCAATGTCAATTACCAAGATTGATTGTGGTTGGATTCATGATTGGTCATGGAAACATTCGAACAAATACTTAATACTTCATAAAAGATGCTTGAGACTTGATACATATGTGTATCATTCATTGCACACTCATACAGTTCCCATATTTCTTCATGTTGATTGATTGATTAACCATTGTCACAATGCTTCTTGAAAAATATTATGAGCATGTTTTGCATGCAACACAACTTTCATTGGAGGGCTTATAAGCCCTTAGTCACTATTGTGGTCCCTTTAGTTGTGTTGAATGGGGAATATTGTGGTCCCTTTAGTCACATCAAGCCATCTACAGTCATCGAACACAAAGATTAGTTTTCTTCTAATTAATCTTCTTCTAATGTGATTTTGGAAATATACAGACTATATTAAAAATTCTCTAAATATCCTTCATCATGTGGACTAAATGCAACACCAAGATTTATTACCAAGTAACCTTAGAGCACTTGCCAATCAAAGTGTTACTACCTCTAGTAGTGGTTAGAAAGTTATTGCTCATCAAGATGATAATTCCATCATTAATGGTAATAGTTTCCTTGCCATCGTGTAACCTTACTAGATCATTTCCCACTCTAATAGTTGATATCTTGCCTTTCTTGTGATGGTTATTTTTAACACCACGATAGTAACATTACCCTTTCTGCCACTACCACTTTTTCCATTTTTATTCTTTCTCTTCCTAATGCCACCATTTTTACATGCATGCCTACCGATTCTCCCACATGATTTTTAAAATAGCATTTAGTGATTACGTCATCAGAATGTTGATGCTATCATAATTTAGAGTGACACTTTCAAAAAGAGCACAAACAAAGGATTGAGTTCAAAAGCAACGAACCACATAAGTAAGAGACCAACAATGTGATAACCCCGTTAGATTGTCGGGAGAGCTATAATCTAACAAAAACTTATGAGTGAAATGTCATCATGGAACTATGAATTTATGAACTTACTTTATACTATTAGATTTATGAATAATCTTCCATAAAAATAAGATGATTATTATAAATTTTGCATTCCTTTTAATACAATAAAAATATCTTAATATTAATTTCAATTTACATGACATTTTAATTATATTTAAAATTTGAATACAAATGACGAAACAATTACTTCATAATTATTATGCTCATCTCTGATTGTAAATTTCATTCCAATAAGGTATTACATATACAAGTTGATCTCTACATGTACAAGCTGATCTCTTAATTAGATGGTATTCTTTTATACATATCTCAATTCAATAAAGGAAGATTCATTGTACTTTTGTCACAGCCACCTTTGCACCATATTTCCAAATATTGATCCGTCTTCGGGTTAAACATATATATTTTTGTATATCTATATAAAGTCCATTAAAGGTTCATTTCAACTTTGTCACACGCACTTCTCCACATAATAATTTGTAATTTAGAAAATATAAAGTTGTTATTATCAAGGTTTGGTGCTACATGATTACTCGGGAAGGGTTGGTGGCAATATGTCCATATTCAATCTTTAATAAAACAAAAATCTTTCCATATCTTTTCTATCATATTTCAAACATAGGAAATGCTTAAATATATTTAATGAATCCATATACAAATTGACAAGTGTGACCAGATTCAATCCTTATTTAAACAAAGTCTTCCCATATCTTTCTACCAAGATTCAAACTTAAAATATATTTGTTTTTAATTTCCAACCCTAGCTTTGTCAATGGACCACTTACAAATCTACCTTGGGAATCTCATTATCATCCAATCTTTGATAAATGTGTTCCTTTATGACTTACCAAAAAATGGAAATTGAACTCGATCCCAAGTGTCATCCTACCCTTGAACCATCTTTTTAAAAATAGTACAAATGCATGTTATCAACTTAATTTTTTTATTTGTTTAAATAAAATATAATCGTGGGTCATTCACCACGATTATTCTTGACAAGTAGATTCTTTTCCTATCCCTTCAAGGTATATATATATATAAAATAATGAGTTATCCCCTTTGATATATGTATATTTTATTAAAAAATAAGCAACATTTTTCAAAAAGAAATTAGCGATATCTTTGATATAATATATTTTAATTAATAAAAACATTAATAAATAATTTATTATATTTTTTTTAATTATATTTGTGTTGTTATAATTTATTTCTTAATATTTCTATCGTGTTTACATGTATGAGAAATTACAACATAATTGTGATATCTCGTGATTGGTGAGTGGTAATGTAAAATTAAGAAACATGTTAGGAGCAATTACAACATAATTGTGATATCTCGTGATTGGTTACTGGTAATGTATTTATAGAAAATCAATAGTATATTATTTTGGATGGATGATTGAAATAAATTGAATATGATGTAAAAAGATGGAGATTATAGCATAATTGTGATATCTCCTGATTGGTTAGTGGTAATGTAAATATAGAAAATCAATAATATATTATTTTGGATGGATGATTTGAAATAAATTGAATATGGTGTAAAAGATGGAGAGTAGGAAATCAAATTGCTTTTCTAATAGTTTTATATACGTTTCTAAAAATATAATTCATATTTTCCAATTACTGTGAAGTATCTAAATGATGAAATTTTCTTGATAATTTGTTCAATTATAGAGAATGCTTTGCTTTTGTGTATGCCTATTTTTCAAAAATGTTAACGTTATATAAACTCGGAATTATGAAATCAAGTATTAGTTCAAGTTTTTAAAGAACTCTACAAACAACATTGAGACCTAAAAAATAAATATTATGTGCCAATGCATGTTATTTTTTTCCAAATGAAAACAATTGTACCTTGCTATTCATAGATTGAATCAAAGAGTACAAATTACAGGCTTGATTGTCATCCAAAATATCAATGACAAATAAAACTCAACAATACATCAAGAAGAATACCAACCAACCAGTGGTCCTTTACGAACTTTACAGTCCAAAGGTGCAAACTTTAAACAAAAACAAAGTTGGTTCAACATCCATTAAGTATCCTCATACCCTCCTACTACATGAATAGTTCAGTAACAATGTGTCCAAAACATAAAAGATACCAAAGGGATCCCCCAAGGGTAAATATCAATTAAACAACATAAGTGATAAGTAAGCCCTTGAGTAGGTGATTTTCCAAAGGATAACAAAATCAACATTCCATCTTGTCAAGAAAAATTAAAACCAACCGGTGGTCCCTTTACATCCTTTACCGTCCCAAAGTGCAACCTTTAAACAAATCCCATTTAGTAGGTGTAAAAACATAGTTGATTCCACTTCTAATAAGAGTCCACAATCCCTCTTGCTATAGAAATAGATCAAAATATAGTGTCTTAATCAACACGGAATCCAAAGAGATCCTCATGGGGTAAAGATCACTTAACCAAATAAGTGATAATCAAGCCTATGAGAAGGTATTTTCTAAAGGAAAAAAAAAACATTCCATCTTGTCGAAAATTGAGATGCAAGTTCCAAAGTCATGCATCCTACCTAATAAACTTGGAAAGAACCTCTAGTCACCACTTGTTATCCAAAAAATCTTCAAAAAACATGCGGCCCTTAAAACAATCCAATAGCTCTTTTGGAGAGGTATCAACTTCAATGTTGAATTGTCTGAAAATGTGTTAATGGAGATGGTGGGGAACTTCCCCTGAATTTTCTTGATCATGTGTTTCCAATGATCTAATATGGCCACCTGTAAGTTTGATTTTATTTCTTCCCAATCAACGATAACCCTAAAATATCCCGCTACTAAAAGCCGAAGTATAACCTTATAAAGAGAAAACCTTAAAGTTCCCCAAAGTGCCAACATCTCATCTCTTGTGTTGGTGCTACTTCCACATCCCATCCACATTGTGTACTTGTGTTTGTCATTAACAAGTAAGAGAATTCCAGCACCACACATCCCCATTTGAGAGGCCCCATCAAAGAAGCCAATAGGTAAATAAACATGAAAAGAGGGAACTGTAATAGTCTTCAGAGTAATGATCCCAGTAGATCATCAAACTTCATAAAACATCCCATAGATACTAGCACTGACCCTATAAGGTCAAGAAGGGAACTTCCTCAAAAAGTAAGTAGTTTTGATGTCTCCAAATCCCCCAGATAAAGAACAAAGAAGAAGTGATTGTTTTATTTTCAAACTTGGAGAACTAGTAATAAAGGCTGTCATCAAAGGTAACTTGGTCCCAATTGCTAGTAATTCCCAGATTCAATGTGACCTCCAAACATACTTGTTGAGTGGCAACACAATGCAGAAATAGATGGTCAATTGTTTCAAGATCTTGATTACATAGAGGTTAACCAAATGGACCATAACTTCCTCTCTTACAACAATTGTCCCCAGTAAATATTCTATTCTCTAGAGCCAACCAGCAAAAACACTTGAATTTGATAGGGATATTCCATTTCCAAATCAATGGTACCATCACTTAAAACTTGGCTCAATGAAAGAGAAAGAAACGAATTCATAATCCTTGTGAGCACTTACCTGACCTACTGATTGATCCCATGACCACACTAATTCACCCTCTTCATCAGAAAGCTTGATTCCATAGTGGTTTAAGCTTTTTATATAACGGTCCCACTCAACAGCATTGATATTCCCAAATTTAAACTCTTCTGCTAATAACCAATATCGACTATCATCAGGTCTAGTATCCTGTCTTTAGATTGGTACAGTTAATGAATCCCCTTACTATGCACTTCCCAAATCGTATCTATTGACACCTTAAAATTCCCCTTCGCCACCATAAAAGGGTCCACCCCCAACTTCACTTGAAGACCGTTTCCAACCCTCCATGCTAACCATGTACCCAAGTCTGGATAAGCCGCAGTCAGAAACACTCCAAATATTGGAAGCAGAGTGGACTTTTTTTGTCATCCCTCCTAATCCCTTCTATCAAAGGCACGTTTCTTAAATACTTATCAGAGATGACTTCACTCCATAAACCTTTTCCATCTAACCTCTCCAAAGTATTTTCATAGCCAACGCTTGGCCAAACCAAAAGATATTTTTTAATGCCCCAGCCCCTTGAATTTGTTAGGTACAAATATCTTATCCCATATAGCAAGATGGACACCCTCCTTGGATATGCAACCTGTCCATAAGAAACTAATTAGTTTATGTTTAATCAAATTAATAATGGAGGAAGGAACCTTGGGCATAATGAAAGCCAATGCACAGGAGTATTTTCTAATACAGATTTTAGTAAGATCAATCTTCCCCCAAGGTGAGCCATCTAAAGCATCAAATGTCAATTATTTTTTCTATCTTCTTCAAAAACCAGATCCAGTCCTATTTCTAGTAATTTTTAGGCTTAAGAAAATAGCCTAAATAATTAATACCATAGTCAATGGAATGTGATGGGAAGGGGGGAAATATTTTCACCTATTCTAAAAAAATCCCCATTAGTCTCATACCAATGTAAACTAGATTTATTAGGGTTGATCTGCATTACCAATGGAAAGACAAGAAACAAATAATTATATCAAAAAATTCCCTCCACTCTTCCTCTTGTCCATCACTGAACATCCACAAACAGGAGGTGTGTAATGTGATGATTAGAATAAATCTTAACCCTTTGATCTTCCTTCCCTCTTAGCCTAGTGTATTGACCTACTTAACCCTTCCACTACTAGTAGAAATCAAAGGGGGGACAAGGCACATCCTTGTCTAAGACCCCTATAGCTTTTAAATAAGTCGATAGGTGATCCATTGACGAGCACTGCAAAGTTTTCAGATGTAATGCAACCCATGATCCAATCTATCATCTCAATACCTAAACCAATCTGAAGTAGCATTAACCTTAGATAGTTCCAATAAACTTATCATAAGCTTTAATGAGATCCATCTTCATAATCAGAGCAATCAATTTATTAACCTTTATTAAGTTCAATGGCTCATGTACCACCCCAATGGCATAAAAAATAAACCTATGATTTAGAAACCCAAACTATTCTTTAGACATGCATGCATCCAACCTAGGATTTATCAGATTAGATATTGCTTTAACTATAATCTTGTATAACATATTGAAAAAGTGAAATAGGGTGGTAATTTGAAAAGGTACCTTAGAGAGGCACTCTTTGGAATGAGTGCAATAAAGGTAGCATTAATAGCCCCAGAGAAAACAACACCAACTCTAGATTCTTCAACCATCAAAAGTATAGCTAGCCCTAAGATGTAAACAAATTCAAGAAAATTCCACAGTCCATCCAGTGGGGGATATACTCTTATATTTTTCCATATTATTCAGTATGTCCTCAATTTATTTCAAATAAATAGGACTCCCAATATCATGTCCATTTGAATCATTAAAATATTTATGCATACTTTGGATACAATTCAATTGGGATGCAATATTGTTTACCTCTAGATTTTAAAATAAGGACTCAAAATGCTCTAACCACCATCGCCTCCAGACCCTACTTATGAGGATATTTTTTTTCCTTTCTGATCCAATATGTCCCACACAACATTTATGTTCTTCCTTTGGTCTGCATATTTGTGGAAGAACTTTATGTTCAAATCCCCTTCTTTTAACAAATTGCCCTGCTCTTGAGCCTCCATGAAGCCTCCTCAAATTTCTAGATTTGCATCTTTTTTTTTCCTTTAGAATGTTCAGCTGATCCTTCTATACATTCAAGAGAATACTTGTACGCAATATAATATAAAATTCATGTCTGTCTTCCTATATCTTCACAAGATCTTGTTTTTGGGCCAAGTCTTTATCTTTTACCCACTTCAAAATGTCAACTTAATTTGCTTTAGATTATGAACTAGTTTATGCATCATAAAACCTGTAGACTCAATTGTTTCAATTCAAACCACTTTTTCCTAACTAAGGAAGAAAATTCATCATTCCCATTCCATGTATGGTTGAATTTGAAGGGGTACTTTACCCAGAAAGAATCGACCTCCAGTTTCAACTAGATCGACATATGATATGATATGTTGAAATTACTACCCATGACTTAAACTGGTCTACTACCTCCAAGACACCTTCCTCCATCAAAAACCTATCTTATCTCTTATCCATTCCAGCTTTTCTTGTTGATGTATATGTAACTTCGGAATGTATTTCACATATATGTATAATGTATTCCTATAGAGATGTTATTATTCCTCTATACGGAAGTGTCGTCATTTATATTGTAAGTGTTGTAACTTATACTTGATGGGTTATTAGACCACCTTGTTAGGGGTTGGCCCTGTATAAGTCATGTGGGTCAAAGGGTTATTAGACCACCCTATTGGGGGTTGGCCATGTGGGTCAAAGGGTATTAGACCACCCTAGTGGGGGTCGGCCCAGTTAGCATTATGTTAAGTGGTTAGTTGAGGCTGACCTAGTTGAGTAAAGGTCAAGTCAAGTTAGTGTATAAATAGAGAGTGTGTCTCTCTCATTTTACACATTCTATTCTCTCACTCACACTTTGGAGAGTGGCACACTTGTGGAGGAGGATGCTCTGCTGCTAGGAGAAGACCTATCTCATGTATTCTGGTTGTATCATTGCTCTATCTATCTCTGAGGAAGTTATTGGTGTTTTTCACCTTTATGGTTTTCCCCAAGTAAACTCTGTGTCTCTTGTGTGCTTGCATTATTGTGTCCATGATTGATATGCTGTAGATTTGCTGTACATGTTGTTCTCTCAGTTAAGATCCTAGATCAGATTGAAGTAAATTCTAAAAATTTAACATTTCTAAATTGACCATTACACCACATAGGTACCATAGGGAGAGGCTCTACATTGAAGATATTTGCTTCTTGAAATAAAATGCTTAAACCACCCAGCTGGAGGGGTCCAATTGAGAGTGAGGACCCAAAATTTCTCTAGTTGTACTAGTAAGATTGAAGTCCCCTCCTAGGATCAAGGAGGAGACTCTAAGAACCCCACTATTTTCTATATCCTTTCAGAAATTCAATCTGTGATCATAAGGGCCATAATAGTTGATAAATATTAAATGTTGATCAAGATCTCTAATATGGCCCTCAACAAAATCCCTGCAAAGGAGATATAAGGACCGAGGTTATCTCTTTTAGGGTTTCCAAGCGAAAAAAAAAATCCCCTAGAAATCCTAACTGCATTCACCGAACAACATTCAACTAGGAAGGAGCCTCAGGAGCATTTCTCTTTCTTAGGACCCAAGACCATCGTCTCTTGGATAAGGATAATGTCAGGAGAAATGTCGCAAATAACCTTTTGAGGGTAATGAATTTCGGAGTGCCCCCCTAATCTGCGTACATTGAAGGACAACAGGAGCATTGGAAATAGAATATGACGCTTAAATCTACTCTAAGAGGCCTAAACGCATTAGAGTATGCTTCAAAGGAGTGCTCATCTAAGCTATAGCCAATAGAAGGAGAACAAGAATGTTCAAAAGGTCTCTCAAGACTATCACCTTCAAACCTCCCTGGATAGGGCCAGATTTGTTCTTCTATCCCTTCCCACCAGGTTTCTTCTCATCGTCACATTCAGGTTAAGGAATAGAATCTGATTCGTCCTTATTCCCCTTGGATTTGAATTTATTATAAACAGTTAAAGGTCGGTGTCTCAAGATATATTTGTATGTTGGAATAAAAAGAGGGACTAGTTTTTCCACATTTATGTCCTCCCCCAAAGAAAGGGGATGGTGATCTTGGTATAAAGGAGTCGATAGAGAGTCCTCCTCCCCTGTACAATTTGTCATCCCAATGGAAACTACAAAGAAGCCTCTCAATCGAGAGGATCCTGTCCTAGAGTCTCCTCCCCCCAATAGTCAACGCCATGAATTTTTTATGGTTTACAATCCCTTTCCATCCCAAAAAGAGAAGATAAATTTCCAATCACCCCACTTCCTCCTCACTTCCCTGAGGTATTCCGAAAAGGATGGACCCCTAAGTGGATCATTGTCTCCCCCTGCCCCATAAGTAGTAGAAATAAAACAGTGATGAATCTCTACCTCATTGATAAATTACACTTTAGATTCACTAAGGGAACCCAATAAATTAGGAAAGAGCACCTTGAGATTACCGGTAAAGGATGGAGCATCTTCAATGAAGTTGTGGCTTCCAGATTGAGTCGGATTGATATAGCTTGCTCCATTATCGGGTCACACTCTAGTCGATCAGTCTTAGATGTGAGCACCTCCGCAGAGATTTAGTCATCAACTAGAATATAAAAAGAATAATGACCTGTACATTTACTCAGTAAAGGTCTCGTTTCCCCACACCCATGACACCTGAAGGGTGTCTTCTAGTAATCAAGTAGTTGGATAAAAACTTGTCACCCCACACAATTTCGATATCGGACAGAACCCTGAGGGTCTGGTTGATTTCTATAAGGAACCATGTTGTCCTTTTATCCTCCTTGAATAATGATTTCTCCTCAAATAAATGTAATGACCCAACTAGTTCACAATCTCTACAAATATCTCCTTAGTACCACAACTCTAACGAAAACCCCCACAGTAAGAGCCAGAAATGTTTCCTACAAAATTGCTCAGTGAGCATATTGAAAGAGGGGGGCCATATCTTAAGGCATATTCAACTCATTTACCATAACCCATGGGCAGCACAAAATATTTTGTATATGTTCAATCTATGATAAACTAGAAACAGAGCCAGTGGTTCAAGAGAATACGAATCCTCGGATTATAACCTAACAGGGGTTTTTGGTGGTAGCCAATCCATGGTCCAAAACTTTGGTTGACTCATAGTTACACAACACATTCTTCCAACCAAAGGCACGAGATGCAAGGATTTCCACCCGACCCATGTTAACATCCTTACCCAAGGTCATTTATAACTATCCCTGATGAGACATCGACGATTTCATGGCATTATTCTCCTTCACCACCAATCTTTTGCTATGAGATATACCCCCACTTTAATCAATTTTGAGATAGTGGTTTGTGTAGGGTTTTCCACTCCAGCAACGACCGAGAACGACACCAGTGGATATAATCCTCTTCCCCTTCGGAGCAGTAGTTGTAAAACTCCAAACCCATACATACTCTCCCCAGGAATAGTAAAATCCCATGATCTTAGGTGTCCTCAATAGATAAAGTAACACCAAGCTTAAAGTATCCCATACCATGCAATAAAGAAGCTCTAGTCCCTTCGACCAATGGAATAGGTTCCCTGATCCAACACACAATCTGAGGAGGATTTTAAATCCCAATATAATTGCATGTATTCCTCGCCATATTTGAGTAACTCAAGAAGGGGGTCAGGTTCCATCATCCTACTCAATAGTAAATCTTCCACCTTCAAATGTCTTTTCATCATTAATAAACTCAGAAAACCATACTAACTTGGCCAAAGGAAAATGCCAAAAAAAGTATGTCAGGGATCCCGAGCCCAAGGACGTTGGTTTGAATGCTGAATATTTAACTATCAATTGCCTGGGGGATCTGACCTAAAAAACCACGTTCCCAACAACCAACACTCAACAAACTACCACCTAAAAGTCAACATAGTCCCATAGAATTCCACCTCCCCTAGGAGGGAGCATTGGGTATCCTGAGAGTCGAAATATCCATTCTTTTGGATTGGAGATTTGTAGACTAATGCCTTCTTCATGCATGTGGCCAAGAATAAGGTAAATACGAGCAAGACCAATTTACAACTCTAACTTGCACGATCATACCTATTAGCACCCAAAATGACCCCCAAGGTTGTGGGAGAAGGCCAAGCTGGGGTAACCACAAACACTTCAGATTGCACCTCTGGCCCAATGCAATCAAAGAGGGATCTCTCTTAAATTCAAGGAAGACTGAAAATAATCAATGATAAACACACAGCCTTCTTACTCAAAATTATTCAATCAAAGCACATTCAGAAGGTCAGATTCTGGTAGGGCAGTTTGTTTTTGGAGTTTTGGTAAGACATTCATGGAGGGAGACCATTGGGCAATGGAGTTAATAACCTAGGTCTGAATTAGGTTTCTAGAGGTAGGAGCCTAGAAGGGATCATGGACAGAGGCAGGGTTAGAACACCAGTTCTTCTATTTTGAGATTTTTGTAGGTGGATTGGAGGACAAGGAAGACAACCCATCAAACAGAGCACCTAACTTGGGTGAATTCTGCAATACTTTAGAAGAATATGTTTAAATGCTTGAACAATGAACCTAGAGCATGCAAGATGAATTCTGGTCATAACACTAGCTGCTCAAACATGAAAGAAAGACAAAAATGGAGTGTTAAACAAGAGATACAATCACATAGAATATTACTTAATAAAGAGATTGATGGCACAATAATCTCAACTATGGAAAACCTCACAGGGTCCCATCTCTGCAACTTTATTCATAGCTGAAAATGAAAAGCATATACAATGAAGAGCCTCTCAGCTCTTGAGAATCCCCGAAATGAAACCGAACCCCTAGCTCTGCCTATTACAAATGATTATATAGGAGAGGCTATCCTCAACATTCAGATTCGAATTCATCCAAACTAGCATCTAGAAACAGAATAGGTTACAGGCATGAGGACACCTAACTAACAGACTGTTGCTTTCAAAGAGTTTGTTATAACCGAGCTTCTCATTTCCGGCCGCGGACTGCTGAAACTGACCTTCGGAGCCCCGACTGTATATCTAAAATAGTGATATCTGTGAAAAAATTGAAAGTGGTTTTTGTAATTGGGCATGTCCCTGACAAAACCCATGTCTCCATTTTCCCATACTCTCCTCCAGCTCGTCGGGATTTGCCTCGAAAGTTGATGACTCATGCAGAAAATTGAAATTCTGGTAAAATGCCCTGTAAAGATCTCGTCGATTCTCCCAAACCGTGACACTTGTGTAAATTCTGAGAGAGGTTATTGGATATTGTCCCATGTTGGAGAAAAACCTCTCTCAGTTTCCCAAAATTCCTCCTGGTTTGGCAGAAACAGCTGGTTGAAAACGATGACTAAAACAGTCATTTTCACTGAAAATAAGCATGCCCTTTAAATAAAATCTCATTGAATTTAGAATTTGTCTTTTCCTTGCATGTTAAAATTCAAATTCTTTATGGACCGTGGATCTCCCCTACTTGTTGATATGAGCCGTCCATCCTTACTGCAATGCTAAACTTAGCCCTATTGAGTATTATTTCATGTCAGACTTAGGAATGAATGCTTAAAAAGGCTTGATTTTCATCTTCATTAGGCATATGGCTTAAGGAACTGAGAACTTGCTCATTTCTTCATGGATCTGGACCCCTTCCATTCTTAGCACAAATCTGGTGCTAACAATACCAATTGCATATTTGGTATAGTAAGAAGTCCCTATGCATAGTTTATATACAATGAAAGCACTTATGTGTATATTATCTTATGCACCATAATTTCTTGTAATGATAACGATAAAATTAATGGAAATGGTTATGGTATTGTTAAAGGAAATATCTCTTTTGTTATCATTAGGAGAATCGAATCTCTAAAGGCATTTTCTTGCACTTATACATAATACTCATTTAAATGCATCAATGTGAAAGTAGGTATGAACCACACTTATGCATAGTACTCATTTAAATGCAGTAATGTGTAAGTAGGTATGAACCACATTGTTGATTTCAAATGAATATAATGCAACAATATGTTTAAGTTCCAAGTTTTTCCCTGTTATGAGTAAGCAGAAGTAGCTTCATGATTTTTTTACAAAATGTCAATTAATATTCAGAAATCAATTATATTTTTATAATAACAGTTATGTTTATATTTTAATTATTTTGTTTGGATATAATCATATAATTAATGTGTTGTATCATTTAAACAAGTATAGCAATTGATTAACTATTTATTCATTGTAGTAATGTCAAATTTTATGACATTGGACAATGCAATAGAATAAAATACGTATTTTGCTATATATGAATAAGAGACCTTATACAAAATGGGACAACACAAAGGTCCATGATATTCAAACTGTCAATAAATAATTGTTACTATTATTGGTAACATGTCATCATTTGATTGGGACAATATGTGCACATTAAACAACATGTCTAATTTTAATAGACAAACATTCCAAAATATACAACTTGTAACATTCAATTTCTATGGCCATCCTTCATTACTAAAATACTTGTCATTTCTCAAAGTGCTTGCATGCCTCATGTTTTCATTACTTGCAGTGTATATTGTACTTGGGTTAGTTGGAATGTATTGTTTATTGAATCGATTTTGACACTGTACACCTACATTTTCCATCTACAAACATAGGAATAAAGCATATATGCATTTATAGTATAATATGCATGATTTTGTAATTCAAAAATTACACCACATAAAAAATTGATTTAAAAACAATGCTTCATTCCATCTCTCAAGATCTATTCTATTGACTACTGTTTATTTCATTTCTTACTATTTTTATATGCCATGATAAAGCATATATGTGGCATATATATAATTAAAGGTTTTTTATTTTACATTAATTATACAATAAGGGAAGTAAAACAACATAGCCACTTGTTGGAACATTCTATCCATCTAGACCTTGGTCGTACCTTAGTTATGCACTCCATGCATTAATTATTGAGTCTCATAACACCTAGACTATGTTTTTGACCCCCTAGTGCTTAATATTGGTCATCATTAGCCTCCTTATCCATTCAAAGTGCGGCCTTATACGCATCATTTGAGATCTAATTCACCCTCATGCATGATTTTAGGAGTTAGTTGAGTCTGTTCCTTGATTTAGGGTGCCTTGTCTCCTTGATTTCCTAGTTAACTGACCCTTCTACCTAGATTCACTAAGACTGAGTGTAGGAGCACCCTGTTTTACCACTATAGGTCACCTCATGCACCTCCTTGGGTTCTCCTTCCCTAATTTCTATCCTATTGGCTCAATCATGCACCAACCACCTTCAGTTAACTGGCCATTCATCATTAGTTGCCACTAGTTCTTGTCGGGAGATGGATCCAATGCTAACTAAGCTTGTCTCTTCAATGGAATTCGAATGCCATCAGAGGCTCACGAATTCTCTTGCATGCAATCTTGTTTAATTACCCACATCTTGTGGATGAATGACATGAAAAGTTTTTACACTCATAAATCTCTTTTCTCTATGATATTATTATCTATTTTTGTGTAGATATGTGTTAAACATTGTGAGGATAGTTTTACTATTGGAGATCTATCTGTGTGAGATAATTTCACATGGTATCAAAGAGGACCAGCTACTTAGTTTATCTCAAATACTTCCATTAATGCACCATAAGCTACAAAATTTCCATAGAATTCCTTGGGAAAATTACCTTGAAGCCATTGGAACAATCCTTTGGACTCTACCCAATTGTGATGGACTCTCGAATGTGCTCAGTGTTGAAGTAGAGATTGAGTGAGCTGATATTAAAAAAAAAAAATGTTCTATTGCACGTCACAAGTCCTAGGATCACTAGGAGCACAATTGTTGAATAATGGAGCAGCCTCAACACATTCTCCTTACTCCATACAATTACTTTGATTGGAAATCAGATATGGTGATCCTTCTGAGAAGCAAAGGGCTTTACAAAGTCAACATGGGCACTTAAAATGAGCCAAACTCAGTAGTTTAGAAGGCCAAATGGTTCAATAGGATGGATGAAGCATATGGTTTGTTATGCCTCAATACTTGCAGAGATATTCTTTTTCATCTCAATGGTTTGACCACTCCAATTCAAGTTTGGATCAAATTCAAAACTCTATTTGGAAATACAGATGAGATGAGAGGCCATCAGCTAGAAAATGAGCTGCTTACTTTCATCCCTAGCAGTTTTGACTCCCTACAAGAATTCTTCACCCATTTCAAATTCTTGGTGCTTTAGCTCAAGCAATGTGGGATTGAGAAGAAAGAGGAACAATTGGTTATGTCCATACTTTCAAAGTTGGGCTCAAACAACACAGTATTTGTGTCTATTTTTCATGCAACCAAGTTAGTAGTGAAAAATTGGAAGATGCCTTCCTTGGAAGATTTCATGGAGGCCCTCACCCAGGAGAAAGAAAAATTGGTTCAAAAGGGTACCATCAAGACATCAAAGGACCAAGCACTTGCTGTAGGTGATTCCAAGAAATCCAAAGGGAAGAAGCATTTAAAAGATAAGAAGTTGTTAGATGATGAGGATTCTAATTCAACTTATGAAGGTTCCAATTCCAAGAAGAAGAACAAGAAAGAAGGATCCAAGTGCTCTTATTGCATAAAAGGTTTCCATTCTGAGAAATATTGCATGAATAATAAATTGGACATCATGATTCAATTGCTCAAAAAACATAACATTGATGTTCCTAATCTCACAAGAAAGAAAGAACCAGAAAAACATGTTGATCACCAAGAACACTGTCTTAGTGCTACTCATGAAGATGATCATTTTTATGCTTTGAGTTCTTGAGTAAAACCACTTTATTATGATTTTGGTATTTCTGATTTAGATGCACATTATTATATATCAGAATTAGAAATATCCATCCCTTTCTTGGAAGAATATCCAATCAATCCATTGGAACCACCTCTCAATCCTTGTGTTTTTTCACATGTTTTTAACCTGCGTTCTGAAAACTCTTTCCAAACCCATTCAAATCATTCCTATCAGATATCTGATTTTGATTCAGAATTTTATAAGCAGGTTTTATGTCCCACACATTCATCCTTCTCACCGTTAGATTCAGAAAAGACTCCTCAACCCCTAACTGCGCCAGTTGACAAACCCATGGTTTCTGAAACTATGTCACTTGTTTCAGTTGTAGTCTAGTCTTTCATATATTTCATTGGATGGGATGCCATCACATTGGATCTGTTTGAAATTATATTTCACATTTTTGTACCTGATCTCACCTTTTTTGGTTTGAAGTTCAAGGTTACACAATCTAAAGACCCCACAGATTCACTCAACAATCAGTATAATTCTGTTGGACCTAGTTTTCTTTCTTAGATCCTATTTGATCATGGAGACACTTCACCATTGATGTTTTACGCTTTGTATGATTCTTATTTTGCTGCTACAGAGATGCATAAGCTCCATTGTAAAATTAAGAAGGTGATCAATCATTTTGAAGAGGGCATGGCTACATTGTCCATTCTACAGTTGCACAAGTTCCTGATCCTATTGAGTTCATTGATGTTTTTTGGTTAGGAGATGATAGCACATATCTCTTTTCCATATTTGATTAGGTTTTCATATGTGATTATGTATGTGTTCACATCAAGAAGCATTCATTTGATGCTCATCCATCAGCAGAAGTTGAGTTCAAAGGGGCTCCTACACTTGTTTTTTGTCTACACTGCATTGAAAAATTTGTGCATGGTCAAGGAATATACAACATATTCATCAAGTCTCTCACCAAAAAGCAGTATATTCAGCTCAATCAAGTGAAGAAGAAGACATTGTGAAGACCCTTTTTCTCTGTGTCATGCCCTTTTTGAGGGGAGGTTTTGTTTCCACTAGTTTTCCTTCTTTCCTTGGTTAATAAGGACATTTTTTTTTGTAAAGGGTGACCTTAGCCTTTTTTCCTGGGCCCTAATTTGATTTATTTTCTCTATAAGTTGGAATTAAGGGGGTGTGTTGGAACATTCTATCAATTCACTCCATGCATTAATTATTGAGTCTCCTAGCACCTAGACTATGTTTTGAATCCCTAGTGCTTAATATTGGTCATCATTGGCCACCTTATCCACTCAGAGCACCTTATCCACATCATTTGATATCTAATGCACCCTAATGCATTATTTTAGGATTTATTTGGGTCAGTTCCTTGATTTAAGGTGCCTTGCCCCTTTGATTGCCTATTTAACTGACCCTTCTACCTAGATTCACTAAGACTGAGTGTAGGAGCGCCCTTTTTTACCACTACAAGTCACCTCATGCACCTCCTTGGGTTCTCCTTCCCTAATTTCTAGCCTAGTGGCTCAATCATGAACCAAACACCTTTAGTTAATTGGACATTCATCATTAGTTGCCACTAGTTCTTGTCGAGAGATGGATCCAATGCTAACTAAGCATGTCTCTTCAGTGGAATTTGAATGCCATCAAATACTCACGAATTCTCTTACATGTAATCTTATTTATTGTCTCACATATTGTGGATGAATGACATGAAAAAATTTTACACTCAAAACTCTCTTTTCTCTATGATATTCTTCTCTATTTTTCTTTAGATCCGTGTTAAACATTGTGAGGATAGTTTTACTACTGGAGATCCATTTGTGTGAGAGAATTTCACCTGATACAAATTGTTCAATTAATTTACCCTTAATACTCCAACATATACTCACAACCCATATTTAAATTAATTTCAATTAGATGTTTGAAAAACTCTTCTTTATATGTTAACACCTATTAGAAAACATCCATGGATGATTGTAAATCAATTAAAATATATACATCAAAACAAATATGAAATCTTAAGTAAGGAAAATGCATTAAGTACTCACAAACTTTGAATCAACCATTTTCTTGTCTTTTCATCATGTCTTATGTGTTGAATGGTTTCGATTTTCTTTTCTTTGCTACAACAACAAACTAATTGAAAATTAATATTTCATGCAATAATAAAACTCTTTGTACATAGAAAATATCAATGAACATATATGTTTGATGCATGTTGTTGTTGGCATGTTCTTCCTATCATGCAATTATGCTAATTTATTTGACCATTTTATTGTACATTTTTTTGACATCCCTACATTGGTATGTTTTGTGTATCACTTTGATTGTACTTTGAAATTGTATCAGTCTTTGATAAAATTTTGGACTAGCGTATACATATTACAAAAAAATGTTTAGCAATAATAGATTTTAAAATTAATTCATTGCATATATGTGAGCTAGGGTTTTACTATTGATCAGGTATGGGTCCCCTTCATGACTCAGATCTAGGGGGGCTTGCTTCTTTTGAGAAAGTTACCTTTCATGTCTTGGTGGCCTCCTTGTGGACTTCTCCCTCAATGGCTCCTCAACCAACACGATTTGTCAAGTTAGTTTATATTTCGGGGGTAAAAAAATATTCCTTAGCAACTAAGGAAAAGTATTTGGCTCTCTTTGATTGTGGGATACTAGTGGGGTAGTTTACCAATTTACGATGCTCCTCGAGAGCAATGGAAATATAGATCAATAAAATTGGAAGCCTTTGCTAGTGAGATATATTCAACACAGCTTCTGTGGCAGAGGATTTCATGTATTCCTCTTCGAAAAGAAGGAGGATCATGACCTTATATTTAGAAATGGAACTTATTTCATGGAGCTTAGGAGAATGTACTTGATGATGTGGATTTTGGACTTTTATCTAGAGAAAGATATACCCTTGGTTGTTCCTATCTGGGTAAACCTTTCTCACATTCCTGATCATTTTTGGAGTGATTAAGACCTAGCTATTATTGGGAATATAATGTTGCCATTTTTTTATAGCACCAGGAGAATTCACTAGGCCATTATATCCCCATGGATCGTAGTGGAAAAACTAAATTAATTAGTTAGGATTAATATTGGTCCATGTTTAATTAGTTTAATTAAATTAAAATAAAGGGAAGTGATGAATATCATAGTTTGCAAATATTTCATTAATATTTATTTATTTAATATTGTGATAAGTTGGATATTCTTAGGAGGCTAAAATATGGAAACTAGAGGAAAAGAAGAAGAAATCCATAAAGCTTCTAAAAATATGGAGGACAACATAAAAGAAGGAAAAATAAAAAAAAGTAGAAAGGATATGAAAAGCAAGAAAGTTGATAAAAGAATAAGAAAGAAGAAAAGCAGGAAAAGCACATGAAAAGTAGGAAAACTCGGAAAAGCGGAAAACAAAAGAAAATCAAGAAAGTTCATCAAAGTAGAAGAAAGTAGGAAAAGCACGGGAAAATCAGGAAAGTAGAGCAAATCCAAGGAAAGAAATATGTTGCCAAAAGAAGGAAAAACATACAAGCCAGAAATGTAACAAATATAGGAAAACATAAAGGTAAAGATATAGATTCTAAATCATTCCATGAGGGCGCAATGGTTGAGGAATATGACCACATTCATTGTACCTTGAATCCAAATCATGTGATAAAATAAGGTGGTGCACCCTAGTGCACATATTTTGCTAGTTTTTTAATTGGATATTGAGATCTCTATGCCTCTATGTAGCTTGGGTGATGTGCCCCTAGCTCGCATTGGGTCATGTGCCCAATTGCACCTAATAAAATCGTTGAAGGATTGTGAGATCTCTCTACCAAGGATTGAGAAAGAGGATTTCCAGTCCTCTTCACTGAATTAATTGCAAAAAATAAAGTGAAGTTGCAAGTCTGATATGCAATACAGTGCAGCTTCAAAACATATTCTTGAATCCCTTTCATTAGATCCAATGGTTGGTATTCTTATTGTGTGGTTCATTCCTTTCATTCAGTGGAAATAATGTTCAAAGGATGGAATTGAGGTTCTTGTTTCAACATATCTGATCATTTTTGGGTTCTAATACCTATTCCATTACACTAATAGTGTCATTTACAATAAGAGATGCCCTTTTTTCTCTTCAAAAAAGGTGTATGGATGACCAAGTTACATCCATTTTCACCAGAGCCAACGTTTCAATGTTGAGGAGCACACCTGTGCAACTCTATCTTTGTTTTTCTTGGGTATCAAGCTGCGTAAGATACATATGTTGTTTTAATTACTATTATGAATGTATCCCCACCTTTATCACTATGTTAATTTTCATATATGATCCAATACCATCCAAGAATTCTCTCATTCATTGTTGAAGATTTCATTCTTTCGAGCGTCTTCTTTAGTAGTTGATCATGCCTATGCTTTTGGAGGTTGATTGAGCCTCTATGGAGACTAATGGTTCTTATTATGCTCTATAATGTAATGAACTATCTTTTATTGTTGATTATTTGATGTGTCTATCAATTTTGTAAAAGTGACATGCATATATTAATGTTTTCCTTGGCCTATGCTCGCTACAGTGTTAAATTTGACTACTTTTACAGAATTTGCAATTAGATGATATATGTTTATCCAATTTTCATTATTTAAAGTGTTGTGGTTAATATATTCCTTTATAAACACCTATAAGCCATCATATCATAGTTTTGAAACCTTCTAAGTTCATTTGAGTTGAACTGAATCTTCCTTGGTTAAGCAGTCCAAAAGACTAGTTTTATTGCCTGACTTCCAAATCGATTCTAGTGGCTCCTAATTATCTTTCCAAGGGTTGTTCGAGTGGTTTTGGGTATTTTTAATGCTATCCACTTCCAGTATGCACTAAAATCCTTGGTTTTCCACATAATTCCTTGGGGAATCTTAATTGATAGCCTTGTTTTATCCAAGGAAATCTTCCTAGGTGTGAAGCACCCATAAATGTGTAGATATCGAAGTTGGGAGCTCTTTTAGGATTTTGTAGGTTGTATTAAGTTATTTTCAGGTTCTTTGTTTCATCTTGGGAAAATTTGGGAGTGTCTGGATGTGTTTGGGGATTTCTCTTGCATTTCTAGTCAAACTAGCTAGTCTCGATTCCTAATATATTACTATTGTGTTTAAATTATGCAATCATTGATTTAATGTGCCTATAACCAGATTGGTACATTACAATGGTATCAGAGGAAAAATTGTATTCATGTCCTTGTTTAGTGAAGAACATTCTGATTGGGATGTGGACGATGAGATCATCTATTTGATGGAGGCCTACCCCGAGATTATGATGGTTACTTTTGTGACCAAATGTATAGTGAAGGTAGTAGGGATGAACCACCAATGGCCAATCCTAAGAAGGATTTATTGAAGATGATAGCATCAAGTGAAAACTTTCCCCACCACTACCAGTAGTATCATGCTTTGGGGGAAGAGGCTTGCAAGGCCATTCCTTTCAATGATTATTTTTATTGCAGGTTTGGATTTTGGACAAAGAGCTCTAGGGATGGTTTGATCAAGAAAAATAGACCAACAAGAGTGGAACCAAGTTGCTCCACCTCTCAGAGAAAAGAAGAAGACAAGAAGACAAAATCCCAAGCTACACCAAAACCATCCATATATGCGAATTTTATGAGATCATTCAGTTTTTCTTCAAGCAGAGTCTCCAAAAGAAGTGATACAAATGCAAGAACAAATGATGAAGCATCAAGTTTCCCGGAGGATAATAGCAATGCACAAAAAGGAACCCATACACAAGTTTAGAGTGAACCAGAAATTTTGGTGGAAGTGCATGCCCTCATAACTCCACCACATGGGAAGACAGAGGTGTCAAAAATGCATTGTTACAATTCTGATTTTTGTATTCCTTCATTTCATATTGAGATGGCAGACATTTGGGATGAGTATATTGGCATAGTAGAGCCTTCTCGTATTGAGATTCAAAATTTTGAGAAGGCTAAATTGTTAGAAGAAAAGGCCACGGAGTTGGAGCAACATCATATGGAATTGGGAGGATCACATTCCCTTCCCAAAACCACATGTGATTGGATGTGTGTGGTTGATTCCACACATGATAATTTGGAGCAGCCTCATGTGTGAGGTGGACATGATGAAAATTCATATTTGCAGGTGTTGATGAAGATAAAAGATGTAGAATATTTTGGCCAAGAACTTGTTGATATACAGAAGGACATAAAGGAAGACTTAGCTATGACAGAGATAGCTGAGGACACGTCATTTTAGTCTGCAAGTAGTGGTATTTGTTTATCCAATGATTGGGTAGACAAGTACATCACCAATATGGAGGTTCAAGGATGCACCCATCTCGCTTGCATCAATATGAAATTGTTTGATATGCATGCCTTGAAAAAGAAACCTCATGAGCTTCCTTTATGGGAGGTATATTTTTCTCTAGAGAAGGTGGCTGATAAAATCCCATATGGATTAGCAAACAAAGGTGTCCATTCATTCATTGATTGGGTGGATAGATGCACCATTGAGATGGAGACTTTGGGAGGTAAATGTTCCTCTTGTTTCTGCAATGAAATATTTGCTGTGTCTAACATAATTTTGACGAGTGAGCAACAACAAAGACATATTTTGCAGCCATTAGATATCTCCATTCTTCATGCATCCATGGATTGGGTGAGAAAATACATGACATATTTAAAAGCACCATGTAAGACAAGTTTAGTTTGCACTCATGGCATGTTAAATACAACACTGCATGCAAGAAATTAGATGGAACTGGCAGAGATCCAAACTTGGATATATCTAAAAGAAAAGGTTTTCAGAGGCATTGGAAGCTGTGAACTTCCAATATGGTTATGGGATCCTGGCATTCCTTAGAATGACAAATTGTTTCATATGTTAATGATGGAATTGAGAGTACAGCACAAACTATGGGGTCCTGGTATAGATTATTATGGATGTATTAGACACTTCCCACTTCTCAGATTCATCTGGGACCCTCAGATCATCTTTTGATTCCATTGTTTTGGATGGAATATTCACACTGTTGTATGGGGGATAGAGACACCTCTCAAGAGGGATGAGATGTAGAAGGTCAAGTACCTTCCCAAAATTGATCTCCAGCTTAATCCTCATCATGAGATTAGTATGGATGAAGAAATTTTGCAAGAGACATCTCTTTGTGTCCAATGTGCCTACTTGGGACTTTCATGCATGAGCATTGATTTGGCTAATGCACCTATGACTTCACCTTCCCACACGAGCAAAACACACATCAAGCACTTTGGTAAGATTGTGTTGGTTTTCTTTGATTACATTCTGGTTCATGGTAGGATGTTGGAGAAGTACATTCTTGATTTGGAAGATATGTCATGTACTTGGGTAGAGCAATCTGTTGCATATCAATTTGTTTGAACATGAAATTGGAAGGATAGAGATATGGCATTTTGATCCTATGATTGAACAGGGTAAGGAAAGTGCACCATGTAGAGGAACCTTTCATTTCATAATACATGTGGCTACCCAAGTAAGGAAAGGAGTCTCCTATGGGGATGTGAATATTCAAAGAGTTCTCAAAAGGATAAATAAAATGTTACATAAATGTTTTAAGCTTACCCCACTAGGTTGTGCTCCACTATGTGTGCTTAAGGGAGGTTCTTCCAAAGAAAACATAGGAATGGTTATGGTGCCAAAAATACACCCCATGAAGTTGCAGCCCTATCAAATACATTTTCCAATCAAATTCATGGAGGTGTTAACCATTATATAGTATTGGCTAAGAGAAAACAATGCTTAATAAGGGACAATCTTGAAGTTGAAATTGGCCACATTGGTTCAAGATCGATATTACCACATAAGGAGATAAATATATGGTAGAAAGAATGAGTTGCATGGGAGTTATTGGATGAATTGAAGCATGTGAAAGGGTGTAGCACAGTCAAATTCAATCCATATATCATAGTTTAATTTTCTGTGGAGTGTTTTGAAAGAAGGTTCATTCATGACTTGATGGAGAGGATGACCAATGCAAGTTTGTCAACAGGTTCATCTATGATGGAGATGAGATTCAGATGGTTTTTTAAGCAACCTTACAAAAGTATTGTGGAAAATGTGTCCATGTTATTCACCAACCATATTTTCACTTGCTTGAGGAAAATAATTTTTTGGGAGGAGAGGACTGTAATGTCCGTATTTTTTTATAACACTAGGAGAATTCACTAGGCCATTAGATCCCCGTGGATCCTAGTGGAAAAACTAAATAAACTAGTTAGGATTAATATTGGTCCATGTTTAATTAGTTTAATTAAATTAAACTAAAGGGAAGTGATGAAGATCATAGTTTGTAAATATTTCATTAATATTTATTTATTTAATATTGTGATAAGTTGGAAATGCTTAGGAGGCCAAAAGATGGAAATTGTAGGAAAAGCATAAGAAAGCAGAAAAGCAGGAAAAGCAGGAAAAGCAGGAAAGCAGAGCAAATCCAGGAAAAGAAAGATGTTTCCAAAAGCAAGAAAAACATACAAAGAAGAAAGGAAACAAAGCTAGGTAAAAATAAAGGTAAAAGCTATAGATTCTAAATCAGTCCATGAGGGCGCATTGGTTGAGGAAGATGACCACATTCATTGTACCTTGAATCCAATTCATGTTATAAAAGAAGGTGGTGCACCCCAACGCACATATTTTTCTAGTTTGCGAATTGAAGCTTGAGAGATATGTGCCTCTCTGTAGCTTGGGTGATGTGCCCCTAGATCACATTGGCTGACGTTCCCCATTGAACCCAATAAAACAGTTGAAGGATTGTGATATCTCTCTAATGGGGATTGAGGAAGAGGATATCCAATACTCTTTAGTGAATTAATTGCAACAAATGAAGTGAAGTTGCAGGTTTGATTTTCAATCTAGTGCATCTTCAAAACATATTCTTGAATTCCTTTCATCAGATCCAATGGTTAGTATTCTTGTTGTGCAGTTCAATCCTTTCATTCAATGGAAATAATGTTGAAAGGCCGAAATGGAGGTTCTAGTTTCAACATATATGAGACGTTTTGGGTTGTGATACTTACTCCATTGTGTTTGAAGGGTCCTTTCCAATAATAAATTCCTTTTGTCTCATCAAAAAAGGTGTATAGATGACCAAGATACAACCATTTTCACCAGAGCCAAGGTTTCGGTGTTGAGGAGCACACCTGTGAAACTCTATCTTTGTTTTTCTTGGGTTTCGAGCTGAGTAAGATACATATGTTGTTGTAATTAGTATTATGAATGTATCCCACAATGTTCACTGATTTAATTTGCATATATGATCCAGTACCATCCAAGAATTCTCTCATTCAGTGTTGAAGATTTCATTCTTTGGAGTGCCTTCTTTAGTGGTTGATCTTGCCTATGTTTCTGGAGGTTGATTGAGGCTTTATGGAGACTAATCGTGATTCTTATGCTCTATAATGTAATGAATGCTATCTTATTGTTTAGTATTTGATGTGGCTATCAATTCTGTAAAAGTGACCTGCATATATTATTTCCTTTTCTTGGCCTATGCTCGCTACAGGGTTAAATTTTACTAGTTTTACAGAATTTGCAACTAGATGATATCTATTTATCCAATTTTCATTTTTTAAAGTGATTTTGTTATTAGATTCCTTTATGAATACCTATCATCCATCAGATCATATTTTTGAAACCTTCTGAGGTCATTTGAGTCGGACTAAAACTTCCCTGGTTGAGCAATCCAAAAGACTAGTTTTACTTCTTGTCTTCCAAATCGAGTCTAGTGGATCCTAATTATATTTATGTGGGTTTTTAGAGTGGTTTTGGGTATTGTGTAGGCCAAAAAATTCCCTTTTTCACCATAATCCTTGGTTTTCCACATAATTCCTTGGGGAATGTGCATTGATAGCCTTGCTTTATCCAGGGAAATATTCCCAGATGTGAAGCACCCATAAATGTGCAGTTGTCAAAGTTGCGATATTTTTTAGGCTGTTGTAGGTTGTCTTAAGTTATTTTTATTTCCTTTGTTTCTTCTTGGGAAAATTTGGGAGTGTCTGGATGTGATTGGGGATTTCTCATGCATTTCTAGTCAAACTAGCTAGTCTCGATTCCCAATCTATTACTGTTGTGTTTAAATTCTTCCATCATTGATTTAATTTTCCTATAATCAGTTTGGTACATTTTTTTTGTAAGTTATCTATTTCATATTAACAGAATATATATAAAGGTGTTACAGATATCACCAGCTTCATAACTGTTCATAGTAGTTTCACACAACCATCGAATTCTAGCTTATGAGTGACATATAACAAGTTTTCCAAAAATTGGCCCCTCCCTCGGAGAGGAAAATAGGTCCTACATAATGGTTAACCTAGTCATTTCTATCCAGACCACTGAAAACATAAAAATAAGACCAAACCATGATGATACCTTCTAACCAAATTCACCTCCATGTGACCCAGGACATAACACATACATAAACTATCCCCTCCCAAAACATAACCAGAAAAACAAAACAGGACAAGAACCCTAGGATCATGGAGCCAAATTACCCAGAGTAGGCATGAAGGAGACACAGGGACTCCCACAATCAGCCAACTGCACCTCCAGAACCTTGCTATCATCCTCCACTGGATCAAAGTACCCCATTTTCAGAAGGAAGGGGATTCCTAGTTGCTTCTCGACTGCATCGATATTCATATGGAGAAGGAGGGTATCCACATAGAGATCCCCTTAAAATGGCACCAGCACATCGTCTACCCTGGATTTATCCTCGTGCTCCAGCACTAAGCGACCCAACATGCTCTTAACAACCCAATACAGTGTAATAGTGTGCTCATATAAACCTTAGCGTCCATGTGAGGAACCTGAGTCGTGAATCCATGGTTCCTACGCAGTTTCGTCCAGTGAAGGGATGGCATCCTCCACCTCCCTCTAGACATCATGCTCTAACATCTCGACATCCACCTGAATTTTTGCAGCAATCAATGAGCGATCGTATAGGGGACCTGAGCTACGTGCAATTTTTCCCGACTCACTCTTCGACCCCCTCTTCCCTCCATAACCTCCCTACTCCCCTCCGCATTCATGCTTCTGCTTAGACCCACCCCTGACTCACTCTCCCTCCAAGACTTGCTCCAAGGTTCCTCCTCACCACCTTGAACAATGCGGAGAACCACCACCCCATGTCGAATACAAACGAAACCACACATCTCGGAAGAGGTTACCACCCCATCGAGAATGAAAATGCCAAACACAGAAAAACTTAGCCTCCTGTTGCCCTATTTATCAGCCTTTCCCCCATTAATTTCCATCATGGGAATAATATTGTATGGCCAACTACTCATTTGAGCCTTTTCTCAGTCGTCCTCCACAAAGCACTTCACATGAACTCTCCTCGTTCCTAGATATCCCTCATCATAACACCACCGCAAACCATTACTCTCCCACCTACCAGCATAATAGATTTTATTTTGAACCATGTGTTGGGCTCTACTTTCCACCTATCCCCAGACTCGATGCTTGATGCCGTGTATCCTCACCCACATTCAGGGGGGTACAATCTTGTTCAGTGTTTATAACAATCAAATTAACACCCCTAGTCATGTGACAGAAGAAGCACATTTTTACTATGCGCCCCCAACATGAAGACAGAACACAAGTACATTAAGAGACAAATCCTCTCTGATCTAGTCTAACAATCAAATTAGCATTCAATTAAGAGACAACATTGTCTTTTTAGATCTCCTTCTACCAAATTACTCCACGTACCCTCTCACAATATTTTCATATTATTGAGCCCTTTATTCACGAGCAAGTCCACTAACTTGTTCCCCGATTAGTGGACATGAATGAAATAAATATTGTGTCCCTGCCTCAGTTTGATCGCCAGCTTCTCCAGATGGAATTCCAACCACGAGTGGGCTGAAACCTTGGCCACTTGTCTCCCGTTATGAATGTTCTCTACCATATGAAGAATCACAGTTGAGTCCCCCTCGATAATGATTGGGAGAATCCCGTTCCTGATGGCACTAACCAATCCTTGGAGGATCCCTTCGATCTTAGCTACATTGTTGGTTTCTATCTTGATGAATCCATGGTATAAACACACAACTTACCCAAGGTGGCTGTAAATGATCCCCCCTGAAAACAACCTACCCTAGATTTCCCTTAGAAGCCCCATCAAAATTGAGTTAAAAAAAACTTCCTGGAGGACTTATCCAGATGGAAGGACTTTTAGGGGTGGATCTTAAGGCCATCCATGGTCCAATGTATGTCAAAATGGAACTCAAACCCTAGGATTCAATGATCTTGGATTCCATATCATCTTCCTGTAGGATGTTTCCAGGCCAGGCTGAGAGTTTGAGGGTTTCCAAGATATGGGCCTTGATCGCGACTTCCTCTTTCGATCTCTGCTTGTTCTGGAAGATTCATTGGTTCCTTTCTTTCCAAATATCCAAAAATGAAAATCTAGGGAAAATTTGCCAGATTCGATTCACCAAACTCTTTTTAAAGGGATTGTCTACCCAATCCTTGATGGTAAGATATGGTCTTCCCCTTACCCTGTATGATATGTGGAATATATCTTCTCCTTTGTCCCAAATTGTAGACGTCAAATGGCATTGATACAACAGATGGTTCATAGACTCTTCCTCCTACATGCACATGCAACATCTGGTGGGACCAAATCACCCTCGTTTCATGAGATTTTCCCTTGTAAGGATCCTGCATTTATAGGCCATCCAGAGGAATGTTTCCACCTTTGGCCACAACTTGCACTAGTACAAAATGAGAGATAAGTGACTAGGCGACTAAAAACGTTAGTCACCACTGTTTTTTTCAAGGGATAAATGACTAAAATTGAGCAATTTTAAATAAGCCAACAAAAAACGACTAAGATAAATGACTAATTTAGTCATGGGATAAAATATATGACTAGATAACAAGTGACCAAATAAAAATGACTAATTTAGTCACAGGAATATAAATATGACTAGCTAACAATGATTAATGTGAATTAGTTGTTTATGTTAGTCATTTTTAGTTGTGTCACACTAACAATGGAAAATTACAATATTGTACTAAATTTTAACAATGCGGATGGAGGGAAAAGTCATCAATGGGGAAACATACCAAAAAGAAAAGAGGAAAGGTATATATAACCGCTAAGTACAAAAAAATAGAAACGAGGAGAAAGGTCTCCATCTATGAGCCAAAAACAAGAAAACTGCCTGTGGAAAAAAGTAGACCTGACCCACACTACTCCTTAAAATGAATAATGTTAAAATTCAATATGCTAAAACAGAAAATAGCAGCATTACATTTCATTTCACAATAATGGCATATACAGGATCACTGAAGAAACAACAAGCATAGCATAAACACAAGAGACACAGATTTATCCTGGGAAACCCTCATGGGGTAGAAAACCCAGTAAAGCTTCCTCAATGTAGATGACCAGCAATATACAAAGATGCAAACCAAAGACATGATCTCCTCCTCCACCATAGCAGACCTCTCCTCCACAAGTGCGCCTCTCTTAAGTGAGTGAGTGTATCAAATGAGGAACATACCTCCTCTATTTATACACTACACTGACATGTATTTTACACAAGTACATGTAGGCTCGTATTTAACCATTAGGTTAAATACCCTATTATAACTAACTGGGCTGACCCCCACATGGTGGGTCTAATAACCCTAGTTACCACAACCAATTCGGAGGAATAAACATCTCCGGATTCATAGTATAATCACATCGGAGGTATGGAACATCTCCGGAATAAATAATATACAAATATAATATTCTTAGAAGTTACAATATTCAACACTCCCCCTTAACGAGAAGGATATTATAACAACATCTGCAGGAGCAAGGAGTCATTGACTACATCATCTATATATCATCGGAAGCTTTCTTCAATTCATCATCATCAGTAACTCAACTAGTTACTGGAACATCAACATCATCAGAGTTGATATTATTCGATCATCAACATCGTCATCATCATCGTCATCACACGATCGGCAGCATCGTCATCATACGATCAACATCGTCATCACACGATCGACAGCATCGTCATCACATGATCATCAGCATCGTCATCACACGATCAGCAGCATCGTCATCATATGATCAGCATCGTCATCACATGATCGACAGCATCGTCATCACATGATCATCAACATCGTCATCACACGATCAGCAACATCGTCATCATATGATCAGCATTGTCATCATACGATCATCAACATCGTCATCACACGATCATCAGCATCACCATCACACGATCAATATCGTCATCACACGATCAACATCGTCATCACACGATCATTAGCGTCGACATCACACGATCAGCATCATCATCACACGATCATATTACAGGATGATCAATCCTGCTCTCTTTAGGACATAGGTCCATGGATGATACAATCCAGATCAAGTTCCAGGATGATCAATCCTTATCTCTTTAAGACAAGTCTCATGTCTAGGGATGACCTAATCCCAACCACAGTGCTAGTCCTTTTTCATACTGGATGTGACCTAGATCAGATCTAGGATTTACCTCCATAGAGCCAGTCCTCTTTCATACTGGATGTGTCACGTCTACAGAGCCAGCCCTGTTTCATGCTGGATGTATCACATCTACAGAGCTAGCCCTGTTTCATGCTGGATGTATCACATCTACAGAGCCAACCCTGTTTCATGCTGGATGTATCACATCTACAGAGCCAGCCCTGTTTCATGCTGGATGTATCACATCTACAGAGCCAGCCCTGTTTCATGCTGGATGTATCACATCTAGAGAGCCAGCCCTGTTTCATGCTGGATGTATCACATCTACAGAGCCAACCTTGTTTCATGCTGGATGTAACCTAGAACAATTCTAGGATTTGTCACGTACATTTTGAACCGAGGTCCAGGGACGATCCAGTCCTATCATGTACCTTTTGAATCGAAGTCCAGGGACGATCCAGTCCTATCATGTACCTTTTGAACCGAAGTCCAGGGACGATCCAGTCCTATCATTCAATTCTCGGAGACCTCATGTCTACGGCTCAATTCAAAGGACCATAGTCCGAGGATGATCCAATCCCCTTACCTGTTCATTCAGGATTTAGTTCTCTGAGACATCATGTCTACGGCTCAATTCAAAGGACTAAAGTCCAAGGACGATCCAATCCCCTTACCTGTTCATTCAGTATTTTGTTCTCGGAGACATACGTCTATGGCTCTCTTTAGGACCGAAGTCCAGGGATGATCCAATCCCCTCAAGTCCACCAAGGACTTCATTCTCGAAGACATACGTCTACAGCTCTCTTTAGGACTGAAGTCCAGGGATGATCCAATCCCCTCAAGTCCACCAAGGACTTCATTCTCGAAGACATACATCTACAGCTCTCTTTAGGACTGAAGTCCAGGGATGATCCAATCCCCTCAAGTCCACCAAGGACTTCATTCTCGAAGACATACGTCTACGGCTCTCTTTAGGGCTGAAGTCCAGGGATGATCCAATCCCCTCAAGTCCACCAAGGACTTCATTCTTGAAGACATAAGTCTACGGCTCTCTTTAGGACTGAAGTCCAGGGATGATCCAATCCCCTCACATGTTCACCAAGAACTTCATTCTCGAAGACATACGTCTACGGCTCTTCTTTCGGACTGAAGTCCAGGGATGATCCAATCCCCTCAAGTCCACCAAGGACTTCATTCTCGAAGACATATGTCTATGGCTTTTCTTTCAGACTGAAGTCCAGGGATGATCCAATCCCCTCACATGTTCACCAAGAACTTCATCAAAACATGTGTCAATCATGTATCCTCATCATCAAAACATGTATAACAAAACATGTATCCTCATCATCAAAACATGTATAACAAAACATGTATCCTCATCATCAAAACATGTATAACAAAACATGTATCCTCATCATCAAAACATGCATAACATCTATCATCAAAAGCATGTATACATCTATCATCAAAAGCATGTATATCTAACATCAAAAGCATGTATACATCTATCATCAAAAGCATGTATACATCTATCATCAAAAGAAAAAATATAAGATTCCTAAATCTAAATAGTTCTAAGTAACTAGGTGCAGTAAAAAAAGGTAACCTCATTATTGATGAGACAGACTTGTTATCAGATACTATAATACTCCCCCTTTCAAGGAGGGTCCTTCTGGACTATACCAAGCTTGTCTCGGAAGTATTCAAACTTTACTCGAGACAAAGGTTTAGTCAAGATATCAGCAATCTGATCCTCAGTGCTTATATACTCGAGCTTGATAGCTCCTCTCTGCACCATATCTCGTAAATAGAAGTATCGGATCTCTATGTGTTTTTGACTTATCGTGGAATACAAGATTTTCTATCTTGATGCAGTTTTGAATGTCACACATAATCATAGTGGAATTCATTTCTAAGTCAAACACTCCATATAAAAGCTTCTGAATCCACACTGCTTCACAGCTGGCAGAGCAGACAGCTATATATATATATTCTGCTTCAGCAGTACTGAGAGCCACACTAGATTGTTCCTTGCTGAACCATGAGATCATGGCAGATTCAAGACTATAACATCCACCTGATGTACTCTTTCTGTCTAAGGCACTTCCTGCCCAATCAGAATCTGAGTAACCATGTAAACGAAGTTCATGACCTCCAAGATAATATAGACCAAAAATCTAAAGTACCTTTTAGGTACCTCACTACATGCTTTGTAGCTATTAAGTGCACCTTTCTAGGTTCTACTAGATACTGACTTAGGGTATTTAGAGCAAAGCATATATCTGGCCTAGTATTTGTTAAATACATCAATGACCCAATGATTTGTCTATATAGGGTTAGGTCCACTAAATACGATGAGTCATTAACTAACAACTTCAAGTTGGAGTCCATGGGAGTGGCCATGGCTTTATACTCCAACATATCAAATCTTTTTAGAAACTTCACAGCATACTTATCTTGATTTAAAAGATTCCTTTTGGATCTTGCCATACTTCTAGACCTAAGAAGTAGTGCATTAATCTGAGATATTTCATTTGCATTTATGCAACCATTTTCATGACTTGTTTCTCATTCCTTGTCAGAAAGAGATCATCGTCATACAATAATGGTATGATAGTTTCATCATCCACAACCTTAAGGTAAAGGTTAGGAACAACTTTACTTCTGGTAAATCCCAAGCTTTGTCATGAAGCTGTCAATTGTCCATTATTCACACTCAGCATTGAGTGATCTTCTGCATATCTATCTGTGCCATCTCTCGTCAGATGGGTCTACTAATATGAGCCTCAAAATCATTCGAACTCTGTGGTGAGTTCCTTCTTGCATCCATGTCATATGTGTATAGAACCCATATTCAACCTTGTAGCAAAGGTTGAGATCCACATCACCCATGATGATCATTAAGCTCATTAATTGACTACCGATCCTGGGAACCCATACAGAACCTGATTACATTATTAAGAGAATGGTCTTATCTAGTCCCTTGGAGCAAAACATCTCATCATGATTCTCTTCCTATTTCTAAGAGAATCTCTTAAACACAAGCTTTCTATAGTGTGTTTGATTTGTAAATCTTTTGTTGAACATCCATCGCTTGTTCAGAGTTCATCATTCATCATGATCTTTCCTACAAATCAAAATTAAGTACATGATTAGTAATACTTCATAATCATCAAATCATATTGATATGATAACCTATTATGCATACAAATATCATTTACATAGTTATGCAACTATTTTGACGAATACTTTGGCACAACACTTTCCCATATCCTGTATGCATACAGTGGCTATCTAGATGCCTTCCATCTCTACCAGAACATACTATCGAGAGTGTGCACAACTCTCAGCATGTCAGCAAAGAGGTTTCATTCTAGACAAGCAACAATGGAATGTTTGTCCAATTTACCAATCATATGCATATTAGTAGTATACTGTTTAATGCTTTATGAATGTTTACACTCAGCATGATATATTCTAGGAATACAAATATGCATACAAGCAATATCATTTACTATTTCTAATAACAACCCAAATACTTATCTTCTATGTTTGTGTGGTTGCCTCCCGCTTGATCTTCTGTATGTCTTCTGAACTTCTATTCATTCTGTACCACTGTGCATGCTCAAGTGTACACTAGTGTCATCCTCATGATCTCATACACAAACATACATTCATTAGTATATTCTCAATATTATCAAAACATTCTAATTCTAAATAATCTTGAATATGTACAATCATGATCATTAGTATTCAGGGTTTCAAGGAAGTCTTCTTTTACTCATGCATATTCTTGTTTGATCTAGTTAGTTAAATCATCAACCAAGATAAGAGACATAATATGCATAAACCCTTGATTACTAACCAATCATACCAAGTATACTTACACAAGGTAAGATTCTAACATGACATAGGAAAACATACCTGGATTAGTATACCTGCTTAGTTATGTACAACATACCTAAACAATCTCTTCAATGATTTAGAGATCCTGAGCTAGAACCTGCATGTCTCGTAGGTTAAACATGATATAACAAAGTCATACATACCTCATGAGTCTTTGTCTTCATGTTGTCATGGTCATGGAACTTGATTTGTCTTTTGTGATGTACCTGTGTCTTGTTAGCAGACAACATCAACCTCACACAACACCATAATGCATAAGTACAATCATATAGCCCTAATCAATGAATGTCTTCGATCATTCACATGCATTCATATTGTTACTAGGGTTATAAGACAATTAATAACATTAATCAAGATTGTACTAATAAATAACATGAAGACAAACACATTATGAACTTAATCAAGAATCAGATTTCAAGACATACCTGAACCTCCTTAAGTCATACTTGTCGAGACTTTTTGTAGTCTTCTTATGTAAGGCCTTAGCCTCAACTCCCCCTAAAACTTGATCTGGAGCTTGATTAGGGTTTGCTAGAGAAACCCTAAAAATTCAATCTTTGACTTTCACACTTATGAATGGATGGAAGAATGTGTCTTGCTGAGCTGATCAACCTAGTATTCTTCAATTTTGAAATCTCCAAAATTTGACCCCTCAAAATTGCCTTCGAAACTTCTGGATCTTCTGGATAGGAACCCGAACTAGGGTTTGATGAAGCCCACCCGTCTGTCCAATCAAAAGGTTCGATCCAAGGCTCTAAGCTCTTATTTTTCTGAGGATCTTCCAGCCGTGGACTCTGATTCCAAAAATTCTAACTTTCTCCGAAACGCTAAATTCCGGAAGCCATGAATAAAGGTGCTCCAAAAATAATTCTGTTTTGACAGAAATATGCACCTGATTGTTTTTGCTCTAACTCTGAAATTTCTGCTCCACTGGGTCTGAAAACTTTTTTTGCAGTAGCCTGACCTATCATCTTTCCATCCTGACAGGTCTGACCTCAATTGGATTTTTTGAGAGAGAGTTATGCCAAGTGTCGCAACGTGACCTGTTTATGGGATAAAAAAGGAGAGCGAACTTGTACAGGGTGCCACGTGTCACTGTTTGAACTTCGGCCTCTAAAAACTTTTCCTGAGATATCCCGACCTGTTATCTTTCCATCTTGATAGGTCTAACCTCAATTGGACTCTCTGAGAGAGAGTTATGCCAAGTGTCGCAACGTGACCTGTTTATGGGATAAAACAGGAGAGCGAACTTGTACGGCGTTCCACCTGTCACTGGTTCACCTTCGGCCTCTGAAAAAGTTTCTTGAGATAGTAAAGTCTATGTACTACCTGTTACTTTTTACGAAATTTAATTTGGAGCTTCCTATCCCACGTTATGACCTTTTTTCCAAGGTCACCTGATTTTGACTGAGATCTGGAAGAGGCAGAAACCCTAACGTGTACTGATCATAACTCATAAAGTACAATGCATCTGAGAGTTCCCTTTGGACACAAGGTACCTGGGGATGTTATCTACGACCTGTAAACATTTCAGATCCTAAAACTTCGCATAAATGGATTTATAGAGAAAGTTCCATGATGACTAGTTTTTGCTATATAAAACCCTAACCTTCAAATTGTCGCAAGAGAAGCAAGTGTCGTAAGTGCCATACATTGTCTTCCTTCAGGTTATCTCTGATACCATGTTAAAATTCAATATGCTAAGACATAAAATAGCATCATTACATTTCATTTCACAATAATGGCATATACAGGATCACTGAAGAAACAACAAGCATAGCATAAACACAAGAGACATAGATTTATCCTGGGAAACCCTCATGGGGTAGAAAACCCAGTAAAGCTTCCTCAATGTAGATGACCAGCAATATACAAATATGCAAACCAAAGACATGATCTCCTCCTCCACCATAGCAGACCTCTCCTCCACAAGTGCGCCTCTCTTAAGTGAGTGAGTGTATCAAATGAGGAACATACCTCCTCTATTTATACACTACACTGACATGTATTTTACACAAGTACATGTAGGCTCGTATTTAACCATTAGGTTAAATACCTTATTATAACTAACTGGGCCGACCCCCACATGGTGGGTCTAATAACCCTAGTTACCACAACCAATTCGGAGGAATAAACATCTCCGGATTCATAGTATAATCACATCGGAGGTATGGAACATCTCCGGAATAAATAATATACAAATATAATATTCTTAGAAGTTACAATATTCAACAAATAAACCCCTCTAAGGCCACATGACCATGTATGGATAAAGTGTCTGCATGTGTATTGAACTCCCTGAAGATATGCATGATAGAGACATCAGGAAAGGCCTTGAGCAGATGAATATTAACATGAGCCATCCAAGATGCAGAGAGCTCCATATAAAATTTAGTAGATTGTAACACTATATAAATGGATTCATGAGAGACCCCGTATGTCACTCAACAACATTTTCTTCATTTAAGACATCTAGTGAGGTCCCTATGGCTCCAAATGTTGGTTGATGTGTTCTTTATCCTCAAGCTTCTTTTATAAGTGCAATATTGTCTTCATCATGTGCACTCAAAATTAGAGACTCAATTCACATGAACTGAAATTATCCTGACCATGCTATGTCAAGCAATATCCCCATAGCCATTTTGTTTTATCATTAAAATATGTATTAAAAAATTATAATATATAAAAAATTATAGGCATAAGGATTCAACATTTATCACCAGATGCAGGTAGAAGAAATGCACTAGGGAGATGAAGAAGTGAAGGAGTTGGCCCACAAATTATAGGGTTGATAAACCAAAATTGGGCTATATGTAGAAGGTGATTATCATCACACTCTATAAGAAGAGCCTAGGGTTGATTATCATCAAACGAGAGTAGCGAGGTGCTATACAACTCAGTATGGGGTAGATGTTGTCAGGTAACATGGGTAATAACTGTGGTTTTATCTTCTTCCCAGGTTAAAAATGCAGCAAAAAACCCTACTTATGATATGGAAAGGAGGAAAAAAAGCACAGAGCATTTTGGGGTTCCTGTTTAGATGTATGAAAACGAGAAATAAAGAATTCGAGCTACAAGGTACTCTCCCTTTTCGTGCAAAAATTATTTTAATGAATTTAATTTCAATTGCTTAAAGACATTGGCTTAGATAGTTGTTTTTTTTTGTCAATGGCTCTTACCCTTTTGTTTTGAAACATGCACCAAGGGGATGCATTGCATAGAGCACGTTTTCTGCATAGAAGAGTAACTAATAACTATTTTGCAACCTCAAGGTTTATACCAGACTCGAGTTTAGATGGGTTTGTTTTGGTGTAATTCTATATTACCAGAAACAATACAACAAGGTCTCGTTATTGTGAAACAAAATGAAGAAACTGAAACACCAATTATTTATTACCATAAAAAATACAACAAGGTCTTGTTTTTGCAAAAAAAATGAAGAAACTAAAACACCAATTCTTAGGTATTTATGCTCCCATTGTCTCAATGTAATTTAATTTATAGCATTGGTACACTACACATTGTTAATTACTTTGAGTTTGGAGTCACTAGATAATCTCATTGGATCTTGTTTCTCATTTTGTTGACATATCTTGTTTCATTTACCCTTTATTCTTTATGGTAACATAGGTGTAACTCATACCACTCGGGTGACGTATACCTTAGTGAGAATGGAAACCTGGTTGGTAGCCTATTACTTAATGGACGTTATTGCGATTGGTCCATGACTCAAACTTTCAGTTCATTAGAATTGGATTAGTAATATTTATCAGCATTATGAGATAGAAGCTATTATATGATCACTATGTCTAAATACTCTTTGGTTTTGATTGATGTGTGCATAGAACAAACTTCCTTTGGCTTAAGTACAATTTTGAGTGGTAATTATTATAGGTGTAAATACTAAGGTGAGGCAGACCTTAGTGATAAAGGAACCTTGGTGGTCGACCTTTTTCTCAACCATCCCTACCAGTAAACCAATATGAACACAACTTTCCTTTCATTAGAATTGAATTAGTAACATTGATCACCATTATGAGGAAAGAGTTGTCTGCAAAATCACCATACCTAAATCCTCTTTGGTTTTGATTAATGTGTGCATAGAGAGAACTTCCTTTGGCTCAAGTGCCAAGTTTTAGTTGTAACTATTATGTGAAAATAACATGGTAATTGTATCTAATGTTATCCCCCCTTCATAACATGTAACACATGCCATCCATGTGGAATAGACTATACTGCTAATTTGAAACCCTGGTATGTTGAACTGCTATGATGAAATCCTCTTTGGTATTCATTTTTGTGTGCATAGAGCAGACTTCCTTCAACACAAATGTCAAATTGGATGGGTAACTATTTGGTCAAAATCACTAGGGACTTGCATTGGACCTTATACTTTCTTAATACATTCTAGTTGAGTGGGGCATACCTTAACAAGAATGGAAACTTGGTATACAAGATATTACTTTGTTGATCTTTGCCACTTAGGGCCCAATAACTCTACTCAATGTCTCCTACAAAATCCTAGTGAATTGGACAAGAGATTAAGTTGTTGGTTGCCATGATAATTAGAAAAAAGAAAAATGGTTCAATTGGCTCAGGTGATAGTCACAAAATGCTCTTTTTTTTTCTTTTTTTTTTCCTGAAAATTGGTTTTGAAAAGGCTTATGATAGGCCATTGAATGGAACTTCATACTTAGCATGTGGTTTGGCTCCTTTTATCACATATTTGTGGAGACTCTTTTTTGAGCCTCAACAAGAATATGTGGGAATGGAAGGAATATAACCCCGATAATTTTCAGTTTATAAATGTTTTAAAAGCATTTCTTCTCCTTGAAAGCGACTACACCTACTCATGAAAAAACCATGGGACCATAGGTACTACCAAAGCTCCATAAATTTCTATGTAGAGGTTCTAGAAGCCCCTCCTTTAAGAAGTGTATTTGACACCATCCTAACCTTACTTTACAGTGGACCATATATGAAAGGAAAGGGTAATTTGGTACTAGCATATTACTCAAAATTTCACATAGTCCAAGCAATGTATTAAGTTATTAATGCTTGGTTGTGCCATATTTTAGAGTCCAAGTAGGAGAATGGATGGAAGTTTGTACTTTGGACCACAAAGTTCAAATATTGATTCAGAATATTTTGGAGGTATAAATTTTTACCCAAAAAGAATTCCATGGATGGCCATAGAAATATTATATGTTTATTTAATATATAAATAATATATAATATTATAATCTTTTAATATAGAAATAGATTGTATTGTATGTTATACTAATATATAATATAATATTATTAATAAATTTTAAAAAGTCAAATTCAGGAGGGCAAAGAAAAGTGGGGGGAAACAAATTGGGCAAAAAAAAATGGGGATTATTGATCTATTGTGCCAAGGATTATCGATCTATTTTGTAACCTATCTAAGGAAGAGGGAAGAATTTTTTTGTTTTCTCTAGAAAACTAATACTTCTCATGTGGATGCCCTGCTTTCGAGCTCCCTGTTTTCGAGCTCCCTGTTTTCATTTTTGAATATTTTTCTACGGAGAGCCAGGAATAGAAACCTCGTTGCAAGAGTTTGAGTTTGTAAAAGCCATCTAAATTCTTTTGCAGGGATTTTAGTGAAGATCGAAGTTTTATATGGGTGTTTACATTTAGTTTGAAATTTTATGTGGGTATTTTGAACAAGTTTCATCCATGGCTTCTCGTTTCTGGACTCAGGTATGATATTATTTTTTTAATTTTGGGCATATTAACCAGTTTTGGTGATAATTTTAGGGTTTTTTTTATAAAAATAATATTTTGTTCCTATATAAAACCTCTTATGGCTTATCCATATCAGTATTCTCTCATTACCAATTTTAAAGTGGATGTGAAGCATCGTTGCAGGGAACAAATTCAACTCATCCAATGACGACAACCTTTACTGCCCATTTCAACATTTCTCATCTCCACATCACTAACTGCCACTTCGATTTAGTGGATTCTTGGGGTTCGCGTTCATCATCAGGTCCATCTTCTTTCTCCATGAGGTCTGGAATCTTGTTCTTCATTTTTCGTTGAACTAATGGTACTTCTAGTCTACTGCATTTTTTTTTCTCTTCATTGTATCAGTTAAATATATTTTACAACACAGATTGATGATTTGAAGTATGGTAATGAGAACCCAGATGGAACTGAAAGACCTAGACTATTAGACACCTGAATGGAATGAGTATAAGGTATATTCCTTGTAGGAAAATACTGAAGAGAGTAGGGTATTGTTGCATTCATCGTGGTGCCTGGATTCATAAACAGTGAGTTGCTATGCTCTGAAATACATTCATTTCCAATAGTTGTGGTTCTTTGAATAAGTATTTGATTTTCCTTTTTATCTAAGACATCAGTTCCTATAGGAATGGACTGCTTCATAGAGTCCTTTACCATAGGAGAAACCATATTGGACGATGAACACTCTACTTCAGAGTCCTCAGTATCTTCATTATCAGGTGAAGAAACATCTTGTGTGGTTGCAGAAATGGGAGAGCTTTTCAATTGAGATGGAATGGCTGAAGAAGTCCTACCAGTTTGATCAACCCTATCATCTTCTACCTCACCTTTGGTATACTGCTTTTGTTCCTCAACAACTTTTTTTTCCTGGCCTCTTTCCTATGGTTGGATGATGAATCTTTCCCTTTTCAATAGGTTTCATAGGTCATTGCTGTTAAAAAATAAGTTTTGAAATTGTGGCTGAATGTACTTTGTTATATTAGCTCTCAATTTTCAAGGAACGAATTGTAATATCGTAAACAATTCATTTTTTTCTGTTAGATAGGACAAGGTTTCTATGCTCTTGAATGTATTAATTTAAAATCATTACTGTTCGATTTTGAGCTGTCAATGAGGCCATTGACAGTGAGTTGTTTCAAGTAGTACCAAAGTAAGAGAAGAATTGATGACCCCAGCCAAAAGATAGTATCAGGTATGCTACAGATTGGGCAATGGTCAGATATGCTCTGGCCTCCAAACTAAAGTGTAGGTAGGGATGTTGTTTCTTTATGTACAAGCTGATCAGTTATTTTCTTATATGAGAAACTCATTTTGTATCAATTTGGCTCTTAGTTTGCCTGGACATTCACATACTGATTTTAGAATTGGCAACTAATGACTTTTAGTTTATTTGTTGAACTGTCAGTGATGAGTAGTTACTCATTATTGCTTCTGTGAACATTTTATTTTCTTCGGTTATCATTTTTTGGCATTATTTCACAGGTTAAACAATTCATTCCGCTTTATAATTTTGGTGGGGCATATAGTAACCTTTTATAAAACTTTAACCACAATATTGGGGCAGTGAAATTTTAAGCTCAATGGATTTATTTGAATATGATTCCTGTCTGATGCATAAAAAATAACTGGTTTAAAAACTCAAATGAATGAAGACTTTTGTCTCATTATCATAATGAAACATCTCTTTTCTGACTATGAAATTTGTCTATTTTAAGCAATGGCAGTCCAAGCAGACAAAACATCAACGCTCATCTTGAAATAATACTCGGCAATGCCCAATGCAGCAATGGCTATTTGCATTGGAATTAATGGGAGCCCCAGGCAGTAGTGTTGATGCACATGTTATAAATTTGTAGGCATCTTTGGGAAGATCGGCAGATGTGATAGAAGAAGGTTCTATCTCTAGTGCGGACTCTGGAAATTTGAGCCTTATAGGACGACCAATAAAAAGGATCAGGTCAAATGTATTGGCCTTTAACCCTAATGGAAATAAGATAGGCCTTGAAAATGAGCATTTGCAATTTAAATGCCCCTCTCTCACAATTGGCAATGGTGACACAGTTGTGGGAATAAATAATTCAGCTTCATCTTCTGACAAAGACTTGTCTTGGGCCCACAACGGCAACCCTGTTGATTGGAAGCTAGCAATGTCATGGCAATCTACATCTAACCGTTCATTGGGATCATCATCATCACACCAACTGATTCATTGGGCTTTTAGAAAAGTTGGACAACATGATTCTCATTTAAAACAACCTACTTTGCTTCCCCATTTACTTTTTGTATCAAAATGTAAGGATGGTTCTAAATTTAGCAGGGGTACTATTATTTCCCCTGGTCTCGTGGGATTGGAAAGGCCATTTATGTATCAGAGTCCTAGTTATTTGCATAATATCTGCACATCAAGCAATGAGTTATTAACATACTGCTAAAATACAACCAACCATACCAGAGATGAGATAGCTCCAATCTCAATAGGCTTTTTGTATGGAAACATTTAAGAACCAGTGATGTCACTTGATCATGAAATATTTCAACAAAATCGTCCATCCATAGAGTTTGGGCAGATAAACTTGAACTAATGGCATTTACCTTTATTGGAAAATAGGCAACATACTCCAAATTTGGATTTTCCAAATGGCATCTTTTCGGAAAATGTGAGCATAGATTTGCATTGTACATGTTTAGTTGAAGGAAAGAAAGCACAAGGCTTGAGGTTGTCACAAACAAGCATGGAACTTGTTTCTAATCCCAATGCCATCTCTGGATTGTCATTGACACCAGTTTTTTCACCTATTCAACCAAATCCACACACACCAGAGTTCCCCTTTGAAATGAAAACCAGCTCTGAAATACTGATGCAAAACTTAAAATTTCCTTCATTTCTAGCCATGAATGGTCCTTTCCCGCCTTCCATTAACCCGAGTGACAACTTGTTGTATAGTTCAGGTCCTCCAATTAGCAACATCAATGTGTATAGGTCAGATCAATGGCCTTCTATTGATTCTAGCTTTCAACCCAAAGGAGAGTAGCAGTCTCCCTTGATAAATGTTCTTAATTCTGCTAAGGACCACCCAAGTCTTATTTCAAATCTAAACTTATCACTATTGGTGCATGGGAAGACCCTCGTAGTAGTTCAGCACCACTTCATTCCTTTCCATTAGCCTCAGTAAATTTTATTTCTGCTAATAATCTATCTGTGAGTACAGGAGGAATGGGGTTGGAGCTTTTAGGACTTTCAAATATATCTCCAGATTTTGGTGCTCCCTCAGTTGATTCAGACAATCACAATGTTCCTCCATCCTTATCTGTAGTGATGGTGTTGAGATATTGTAACTTCAAAGAATATTATAATTGTACTTTATTATTCTGGAGATGTTTCATTCCTCCTTGAAGATCTTATTGTATATCCGGAGATGTTTATTCCTCCGTCGGAATGTGGTAACTTGGGTTGTTAGACTTCCCTAGTGGGGGTCGGCCTTGTATGTGTCATGTGGGTCAAAGCGTTATTAGACCACCCTAGAGGGGTCGGCCCAGTCAGTTGTAGTGGGGTATTTAACCCATTGGTTAAATACGAGCCTACATGTCTTGTGTAAAAGACAAGTCGGAGTAGTGTATAAATAGAGGAGGTGTATTCCTCATTTAACACACACACTCACTCACTTGAGAGAGAGGCGCACTTGTGGAGGAGAGGTCTGCTATGGTGGAGGAGGAGATCATGTCTTTGGTTTGCATCTTTGTATATTGCTGGTCATCTATATTGAGGAAGCTTTACTGGGTTTTCTACCCCATGAGGGTTTCCTAGGATAAATCTGTGTCTCTTGTGTTTATGCTATGCTTGTTGTTTCTTCAGTGATCCTGTATATGCTATTATTGTGAAATGGAATGTAATGCTGCTATTTTCTGTCTTAGCATATTAAATCTTAACATGGTATCAGAGCTAAACTGAAGGTAGGCAAGGTATGGCACTTACGACACTTGCTTTACTTACGACAATTTGAAGGTTAGGGTTTTATATAGCAAAAACCAGTCATCGTGGAACTTTCGCTATAAATCCATTTTTGTGAAGGTTCAGGATATGAAACCTTTACAGGTCGTAGATAACATCTCCAGGTATCTTGTGTCCAAAGGGAACCCTCAGATTCGTTGTACTTTGTAAGTTATGATCAATACAAGTTAGGGTTTCTGCCTCTTCCAGATCTCAGTCAAAATCAGGCGACCTAGGAAAAAAGGTCATAACTTGGGCTAGGAAGCTCCAAATGAAATTTCGTAAAAAGTTACAGGTAGTACACAGACTGTACTATCTCAGGAAAAATTTTCAGAGGCCGAAGCTGAACCAGTGACACATGGAACGCCGTACACGTTCGCTCTCCTATTTTATCCCATAAACAGGTCACGTTGCGACACTTGGCATAACTCTCTCTCAGAGAGTCTAAGTGAGGTCAGACCTGTCAGGATGGAAATATAACAAGGCTAGATATCTCAGGAAAATTTTTCAGAGGCCGAAGTTCAAACAGTGACATGTGGCACGCCGTACAAGTTCGCTCTCCTGTATTATCCCAAAACAGGTCACGTTGCGACATTTGGCATAACTCTCTCTCAGAAAATCCAATTGAGGTCAGACTTGTCGGGATGAAAAGATGACAGGTCAGGCTACTGCAGACAAAGTTTTTAGATCCTGTGGAGCAAAAATTTCAGAGTTATAGCAGAAACAATCAGGTACATATTTTTGTCAAAATAGAATTATTTTTGGAGCACCTTTATTCATGGCTTCCGGAATTTAGGGTTTCGGAGAAAGTTAGAATTTTTGGAATCGGAATCCACGGCTGAATGCTACTCAGGAAAATCGAAATTTAGAGACCAAGATCGAATTTTTTGGTTGGGTAGAAGACCGGGCTTGATTAAACCCTAGCTCCGGATTTTGATCAGAAAGATGGAAAATTAGGGCTTCAACAAAAGTTGGAATTTTTGAAGTCTGTAACCACGGCTGGAAGCTCCTCAGAAAAATAAGAGTTTAGAGCCTTGGATCAAACCTTTTGATTGGACAGAAAGGTGGGCTTCATCAAACCCTAGTTCGGGTTCTTGTCCAGAAGATCCAGAAGTTTCGAAGGCAATTTTGAGGGGTCAAATTTTGGAGATTTCAAAATTGAAGTATGCTAGTTTGATCAGCTTAGCAAGACACATCCTTCCATCCATTCAGAAGTGTGAAAGTCAAAGATTGAATTTTTAGGGTTTCTCTATCAAACCCTAATCAAGCTCCAGATCAAGTTTCAGGGGGAGTTGAGGCTAAGGCCTTACATAAGAAGACTACAAGAAGTCTCGACAGGTATGACTCAAGGAGGTTCAGGTATGTCTTGAAATTTGATTCCTAATTAAATTTATAATGTGTTTGTCTTCATATTATTTGTTAGTACAATCTTGATTAATGTTAGACTTATCTTATCACCCTAGTAACAGTATGAATGCATGAGAATGATCGAAGACATTCATTGATTAGGGCTATATGATTGTACTAATGCATTATGGTGTTGTGTGAGGTTGATGTTGTCTGCTAACAAGATACAGGTACATCACAAAAGACAAATCAAGTTCCATGACCATGACAAAGACTCATCCACAATCTTTGTTCTACTTACGAGGTATGTATGACTTTGTTATATTATGCTTAACCTATGAGACATGCAGGTTCTAGCTCAGGATCTCTAAATCATAGAAGAGATTGTTTAGGTATGTTGTACATAACTAAGTAGGTATACTAATCCAGGTATGTTTTCTTATGTCAAGTTAGAATCTTACCTTGTGTTAGGATCCCTTATATAAGTATACTTGATATGATTGGTTATGCTTATTCATAAAGTTAGTAATCAAGGGTTTATGCATGATTTAATTAACTAGAAGAGTACTATGATCAAACAAGAATATGCATGAGTAAAAGAAGACTTCCTTGAAACCCTGAATACTAATGATCATGACTATACATATTCAAGATTATTTAGAATTAGAATGTTTTGAGAATATACTAATGAATGAATGTTTGTGTATGAGATCATGAGGATGACACTAGTGCACACTTGAGCATGCACAGTGGTACAGAATGAATAGAAGTTCAAAAGACATATAGAATATCAAGCGGGAGGCAACCACACAAACATAAAAGATAAGTATTTGAGTTGTTATTTGAAATAGTAAATGATATTTCTTGTATGCATATTTGTATTCCTAGAATATATCATGCTGAGTGCAAACATTCATAGAGCATTGAACAGTATACTACTAATATGCATATGATTGGTAAGTTGGACAAACATTCCATTGTTGCTTGTCTAGAATGAAATCTCTTTGTTGACATGCTGAGAGCTATGCGCACTCTCGATAGTATGTTCTGGTAGAGATGGAAGGCATCTAGATATCCACTGTATGCATACAGGATATGGGAAAGTGTTGTGCGAAAATATTGGTCAAGATAGGTGCATAACTATTTAAATGATATTTGTATGCATAATAGGTTATCATGTCAACATTATTTCATGATTATGAAGTATTACTAATCATGTACTTAATTTTGTTTTGTAGGAAAGATCATGAAGAATGATGAACACCGAACAAGTGATGGATGTTCAACAAGAAGATTTACAAATCAAACAAAATATAGAAGGCTCATGGCTAGAAGATTCTCTTAGAAAGAGGAAGAGAATCATAACAAGATGTTTGCTCCAAGTGGATAGATAATACCATTCTCTTAATGGTGTAATTAAAGAAGAAGTGTGAATCAAGTTCTGTACGGGTACCCAGGATCGATAATCAATTGATGAGCTTAATGATCATCATGGGTGATGTGGATCTCAACCTTTGCTACAAGGTTGAATATGGCTTCTATGCACAGATGACATGGATACAAGAAGGAACTCACCTCAGAGTTCGAATGATGTTGAGGTTCATATTAGTAGACCCATCTAACGAGAGATGGCACAGATAGATGGCTGCATAAAAGAAAATGAAAGATCTCAGATTAATGTATTACTTCCTAGGTCTGGAAGTATGGCAAGGCTCAGAAGGAATCTTTCTCAACCAGGGAAAGTATGCTGAAAAATATTAAAAGGACTTGATGTGTTGGAATGGCCACTCTTGAAGTTGTTAGCAGATGACTCATCAGAGTTAGTGGATATAACTCTGTACAGAAAAAATATTGAGTCATTGATGTGTCTGACAAATACTAGGTCAGATATATGCTTTGCTGTGAACACCTTGAGTCAGTATCTAGTGGAAACTAGATGTGTTCACCTGTTAGTTGCAAAGCATGTGATGAGGTACCTACAGGATACAATAGACTTTGATCTATGTTATCTTGGAGATCATGACTTCAGATGGCTACACAGATGTTGTTCGAGCAGAAAGTGTATCGGACAGGAAGAGCACATCGAGAAGATGTTATTGTCTGGGATCAACCATGATCTTGTGGTTTAGCAGGAAGCAGTCTAGTGTGGCTCTCAGCACAAGTGGACTATATGGCTGCTTGCTCTGCTAGTTGTGAAGCAGTATAGCTTCAGAATTGTTTGACATAAAAATGGACCCAACTGTGATCTTATGTGACAAACAGAGTCGTACCAAAGTGGCAAAGAATCCAGTGTTCCATGATAAGTCAAAAGCACGTAGAGATCTGACATTTCTATATACAAGATATGGTGCAGAAAGGAATTAAAGTTCGAATTTGTAACAAGTTACAAATGTACTAACCAGACCTCCACCGTTCCAATGTACTAACCAAACCTTTACCTCAAGTAAAGTTTTCCGAGACAAACTTAATATAGTTCAGAAGGACCCTCCTCGAAAGGGGGAGTGATGTGATCACTTATGATGAGATTGCCTGCATCGACAGTAAGGTTAATGATGTGGATACCTATATTGGTAATGCCAACAGAGAGGTTGATGGATGGTCCGTAGATGTATGTCTTCGATAATGAAGTCCTTGGTGGACATGTGGATTGTATCATCCCTGGACTTCAGTCCTAAAGAGAGCCGTAGACTTATGTCTTCGAGAATGAAGTCCTTGGTGTACATGAGGGGATTGGATAATCCCTGGACTTCAGTCCTAAAGAGAGCCGTAGACGTGTGTCTTCGAGAATGAGGTCCTTGGTGGACATGAGGGGATTGGATCATCCCTGGACTTCAGTCCTAAAGAGAGCCGTAGACGTATGTCTTCGAGAATGAAGTCCTTGGTGGACATGAGGGGAATGGATCATCCCTGGACTTCAGTCCTAAAGAGAGCCGTAGACGTATGTCTTCGAGAATGAGGTCCTTGGTGGACATGAGGGGATTGGATCATCCCTGGACTTCAGTCCTAAAGAGAGCAGTAGACGTATGTCTTCGAGAATGAGGTCCTTGGTGGACATGAGGGGATTAGATCATCCATGGACTTCAGTCCTAAAGAGAGCCGTAGACATATGTCTTTGAGAATGAGGTCCTTGGTGGACATGAGGGGATTGGATCATCCCTGGACTTCAGTCCTAAAGAGAGCCGTAGATGTATGTCTTCGAGAATGAAGTCCTTGGTGGACACGTTGAGGATTAAGTCATCCTTGGACATGGTCCTAAATGCATGGTGAGGATTAAGTCATCCTTGGACATAGTCCTAAATGTACGATGAGGATTAAGTCATCCTTGGACGTGGTCCTAAATGTACGGTTGAGGATTAAGTCATCCTTGGACGTGGTTCTAAATGTATGGTTGAGGATTAAGTCATCCTTGGACGTGGTCCTAAATGTACGGTTGAGGATTAAGTCATCCTTGGATGTGGTCCTAAATGTACAGTTGAGGATTAAGTCATCCTTGGACATGGTCCTAAATGTACGGATGGGATTGCATCGTCCCTAGACATGAGACTTGTCTTAAATTGATAAGGACTGATCATCCTGGAACTGGATCAGGATTGCATCATCCCTAGACATGAGACTTGTCTTAAAGTGATAAGGACTGATCATCCTGGAACTTGATCGGGATTGCATCGTCCCTAGACATGAGACTTGTCTTAAAGTGATAAGGACTGATCATCCTGGAACTTGATCTGGATTGTATCATCCATGGACCTATGTCCTAAAGAGAGTGGGATTGATCATCCTATAATATGATCGTGTGTGTTGCAGGGTATGCTGCTATGTATTGATGATAGATGTATTAGTGAGAATACATGCTTTTGATGATAGATGTATTAGTGAGAATACATGCTTTTGATGATAGATGTATTAGTGAGAATACATGCTATTGATGATATGATAGATGTATTAGTGAGAATACATGCTTTTGATGATAGATGTATTAGTGAGAATACATGCTATTGATGATAGATGTATTAGTGAGAATACATGCTTTTGATGATAGATGTATTAGTGAGAATACATGCTTTTGATGATAGATGTATTAGTGAGAATACATGCTTTTGATGTATTAGTGAGAATACATGTTTTGATGATAAATGTATTGGTGTGGATACTAATACAGACGATCCAGATGCTGTAGATCGAGATGATCCAGATGCTGTAGATCGAGATGATCCAGATATTGTAGATCGAGATGATCCAGATGCTATAGATCGAGATGATCCAGATGCTGTAGATCATGATGATCCAGATGCTGTAGATCGAGATGATCCAGATGCTGTAGATCGAGATGATCCAGATGCTGTAGATCGAGATGATCCAGATGCTATAGATGGAGATGATCCAGATGCTGTATATATATCCCGATACTGATGATCGTATGATGACGATGCTGATGATCGTGAGGATCCAGATGTTGATGTTGTTGTAGATGTTTGAAGTGCTATAGAAGATAAAGACTCAGTACTGAAGATGTTGATGTTCCCGTAACTGCTCAAGTTACTGATGATGTTGAGAAAGATTCCAATGATTTATAGATGTATCATGTATGATGTTGATGACTCCTTGCTCGCACAGATGGTGTTATAATATCCTTCTCGTTAAGGGGGAGTGTTGAGATATTGTAACTTCAAAGAATATTATAATTGTACTTTATTATTCCAGAGATGTTTCATTCCTCCTTGAAGATCTTATTGTATATCCAGAGATGTTTATTCCTCCGTCGGAATGTGGTGACTTGGGTTATTAGACTTCCCTAGTGGGGGTCAGCCCTGTATGTGTCATGTGGGTCAAAGGGTTATTAGACCACCCTAGAGGGGTCGGCCCAGTCAGTTGTAGTGGGGTATTTAACCCATTGGTTAAATACGAGCCTACATGTCTTGTGTAAAAGACAAGTCGAAGTAGTGTATAAATAGAGGAGGTGTATTCCTCATTTAACACACACACTCACTCACTTGAGAGAGAGGCACACTTGTGGAGGAGAGGTCTACTATGGCGGAGGAGGAGATCATGTCTTTGGTTTGCATCTTTGTATATTGCTGGTCATCTATATTGAGGAAGCTTTACTGGGTTTTCTACCCCATGAGGGTTTCCCAGGATAAATCTGTGTCTCTTGTGTTTATGCTATGCTTGTTGTTTCTTCAGTGATCCTGTATATGCTATTATTGTGAAATGGAATGTAATGCTGCTATTTTCTGTCTTAGCATATTAAATCTTAACAGATGGATGGTAGGTCTATTGGAGGAAGGTTCTGTCTTCAAAAGCTCGATGGTTATGAAAGCTTTGCTCTTAGCATGTGGAACATGTTTAAGGAGAACATTCCAAAGGATAGCATGGCTGCTTTTGGAGAAGGTTGCATTCTTTTTAATGCACTTCAAGGGTTTGTGATTGCCTATGAAGATGCAGAAGGTGACCTTCTTCTCGTTGGTGATCTGTCATGGAGGTAAATTGATTTTTGTTAGAGCATATTCTTTAGTCAGGGGTGAACATTTTTAAATATATATACTAAATTGTTTTAAAAAACGTCATATGTATAGCTAGACAATTTTCACATGTACCTGTTACAGCTGGAAACACCATTAACTATGACTACTTCAGAAATATAGAGATGCAAATACATTCTGTGTATTGTGTTCTCTGTTTTATTTGGATAGGAAAGTATAGAGCTTAGAGCAAATTATAACATTAACAGGATTACCTTATTGTTCTTTGAAAAAACACTGGTCTTTGATGCTTATTCAGTTTACTTTCGTCAGTTAATCTTGAGACTACAAAAACTAGTTTTTAAAAGTTTTTGAAACTCATTTCGCAGGGATTTTGTTCGTGTTGCAAAGTGCATTAAAGTGATACTAGCAAAGAAAAACAAAATGAAAGGTATTGATAAGTTCAATTTTTGTACACACATTTTATTGGTGCAATTTTTTTACTGTTTAGATTGTAGATTTTCTTATCATTAGAAAATATATTTCCTAATATAAAAAGTCAAAGTAATGATATTCGAGCTTAATGATAGCATAAACAAGAAAACATTTGCATGATTGCAGGGATCTCATGAATATTTGTATCAATCTTACTGTACACAAAAATTGGCATAAAAACATTTTTTGATAGGCGCCATCAGTCAAATGACCGATACAATATTTGCTTGCAAGCGCTGCCCAGTTGCAAACCACATATTCTAATTTTCTGGGGTTCTATGGCTAAACATTAAAAATATGATGTTTTACATGTTCCAGAAGATTGTTGCTAGCAAGTTAGTTGGCAATTTACCATGCAGTAAACAAGAACCAAAGCACCCGTACTTGTCCTTAGTCAGATGAGGAGAACAAGGGAAATGATCAAGAAAAGGAGCATGTGCAAGCTAAAGTTGTTAACCTCTCATTGATTGCATTTGATCCATGACATCAAAGAACTATATCCCACACTTTATTTGTTGTTTCTAAACAATTTCTTAGAGTTAACAGTTCCAATGAAAATTCCATTTTCAGTTAAGCTTTTGCCTACGCCCGGACATTTGTAATTTCTAGGTTGCATGCATTCGCATCACTAACCCATCTTTGTAACAATTTTGTTAAGGCTCTAGGCTTTAAAATCTTGGTAGCATCTTAAGCATATTTATCGAGCAAAGCCTTGTTTTCACAATATTGTTGAACCACAGAGAAACTGATATGTTTCTCTTTTTACATGGAATTCTTTCCTAAGATGCAGCACAGCCTTGAAAGAGGGTTTTCGACAAAACGACTTCCCCTATACTCCAGAATAGAGCGTCCTAGATAGAGTCCTCATTATGACATCTTGATTTTAAGGAGATTATATTTTCTATTTTCTATGAAATACTATTGACTTAACTCCATTTATTTTGTATTGCAGGATGGTAAGTCAGCCTGCCATGAATAGCAACAGACCTGCTACTGTACAAATGAAAGGGCATCCTGTTGTTCAAAAAAGTGGTTGTTGCTCATAAGACAATTCCTAGAATAATTTTTACTGCAACTGGTTTTGAAGAAGTGAAGTTGAAGATAATTGTATGTATTTTGGATCTCAAACAGGAAAACGTCTCTAGCTGTTGAGAGATCAACAATTGATAGACAATTAAAACAAATTTATTGCAAGTTGGATCTTGTATTCTTTTATGTCTGTGAAGGGCAATGGCTTGCTTTTGTTCCTGATAATTTGTACAGCCATGGATTATTGTACTCATGCGTAGTTTGTAAGATCATTCTTCTTTGAATTTTCATCATTGTCACAGTTGAACTGCTATATCTTAGAATTCTTTTAGTACTTGAAGCATTATTCTTGAATATGTTAGACATTCATTTTTTTCCCATGCAAAATTTGTTTGAATATCATCATTGTCAAGCAATAACATCTTCTTAAAGGGTGCTAGCTCAATGGTAGAGCACCTGCCTAATTATAGGCATGAGATTGGTGGTTCGATTCCTCCGTACCCTATCATAAATTAGTGACTAAGAAAACGACTAAATTCTCATATATACGACTATTAGTAGCTAATTTCCAGTATCTTATAGCGTGACTAACGTTTAGTCGTATTTAGCTTAGTCATTAATATGTTATCATCTAGTAGTTTATTTAGTCGTATATTTGGTCATTAATTGTGACAATCAATGACTAAATCAATGACTAAATCAATGACTAAATCAGTGAGTATCGATGACTAAATCAATGACTTAATCAGTGACTATCAATGACTAATAAGTCAACCAATTAATGAATAGTGAAATACGACTAGAGATAAGATAGTGGAAATCGGATACTATTAGTCACCGACTCAAAAATCATCGTTTATAGTCGAATTTTAGTCCTTTTTTTAGTCATTAATTTCTCATTTTGTACTAGTGTTGGCCTGCCAAATTTTCTTCCACTCTGGTTGATTTCTTCATTCCCTCCTGTTAGCCGTAATATTGTAAGCTTCCTTCACTTACAAGGTTCCTTTGGAACTATAGCCCCAACAAATCTTGTCATGGTGTTTGTTTCTTCTGATGACCCAATCCTGGACATATTCCCATGAGCTGTAGATGCTCTCCACCTCATTCAGGGTCTTCCATTCTTCCATCCTACACCAAGACTGGAACTCGCCATGCCCTTGTGTCTCTTCCCAGTATTCCTTGACCTTCGTTCCCCACCTTCTGACAGCTTCCGTCCAGGTTTCCCCTATTTTATCCCTACCAGAAAGTGGATGAATTTGCTTCCACGAGGGACCCCAAAAGTGTTCCCTTTCTCCACTTCGAATTTCCTAGAAACTGTGCTTTTGAACCAAGTCCTGGCCTTCCCTTTCGGAGTTCTAAATGTGAGACCCAACCCTCCCTTCATTGTACGTTATGATATCATATTTCTCCCATTATCTAGCATACTTGTAGTTCCATAGCTGAGCCCAAGGTTCCTGGTCATGAGAGACCCATCTCCACCATATTTTGGCTCCCATAACTTTACACATAAACTCTGGTTCTCTTAGGCCCAACCCACCCTGGTTCTTGGATAGGAACAACGTATCCCATCCTACCAATTCCCAATTTTGTTTATTGTTTGTATCGTCCCAAAGGAAATTTTGTTGGATTTATTGGATTTGCCTCAAGATATATTTAGGAGAAGTCATCGTCGATAGGAGATAGGTCGACATGGCCTACAACACTGATTTAACCAGAATAAGCCTACTAGGGAAGTTTAACGGCCAGACTACCCAACTCAATATTTTCTGCTTCATTTTATCCATAAGTTCCCTCCATAAGACTTGGTGAATTACTCAATCCGAGAGGTGTAACCCCAGATATTTGGACGGAAGGGAGCTCCACTAAAAATGGAGGGTGCGGAGGATATTTTGCTGCCTAATCCTGGGTGTGTTAAAGAAAAAGACCTGATATTTCTCCTCGTTTACTTCCAGGCCCGAAGCTTTGAAAAATAGATTGAGATCTCTCTTGAACACCTTTTCCTCTTTGATTGAAGCATGGCCCATTAACATTGTGTCATCCACGAACTGTTGATGAGTTTGAATTGGAGCCTAGTGGAAGATGTCCAAATATTTGAATTCACCCTCCACCTGGAAATATTTGGTAGTTCGACCCAACCCTTCCACCATAAGAATGAATAGAAATGGGGAGAATGGGTCTCCATGTCGTATCCCTCTTGAAGGACTGAAGGGTGATGAAGGGACTCTGTTAACTAGCACTGAGAAGAATGTGGAGGAGACTAGGTTGTGGATCCACCTAACCAATTCTCTACTGAATCCAAAGGCCTTAATGAAATCACTCAAATACTTCCAACTAACTTTATCATAAGATTCCACTAGGTCAATATTTAACATCATCCTTGGTTTCTTGGTTACTTTTAGAGAATGACAGACTTCGTGGAACAAGATAATCCTGTCCATGATCTTCCTCCCCTCCACAAATCCATGATTGCTCCGGGGAGATAAGGGGAGGAAGAAGGGGCTTTAACCTTTTAGCTATAACCTTGGATATAATCTTATAGATGACATTACACAAGGATATGGGTCAGAACTTAACAGAAGTATCTACTCCCTTGCTTTTAGGAATGATGGCCAGGAAGGTAGCATTAAAGGATGATAATAGCCCTCCCAAACTTCTCGATTCCTCCACGATATGAATGAATTCCTCCTTAATTAAATCCCAAAAGTAGTGAAAAAAATATCATCGCGAATCCATCGGGACCAAGCACCTTTACTTCCTCCATCTTATTTACTGCTTCCTCCACTTAGCTCAAATGAATAGGTTTCAATAGAGTGTCGTAATGGTCATGAGAGATCAGACGAGGAAAGTACTAACTCACCTAGGCTATGTACTACTTTCTATCCTGAACTAGTTCTTCCATGATTGAATTGAAATATATAACAAGTTCTCCTTCTATCTCTCCTCTGCTTTCAAGTCAATTACCCTCCCCTGCTTTGATGTACGCAATCTGATTTCTCTGCCTGAATTGGATCATCAACCTATGGAGGAAGGTTGTATTTCGCTCACCTTCTTTTATCCATTTGTTCTGATATTTTTGCTTCCACGGGATATAATCCTGCATTTCTTTAACTGCTTCTTGCTACATAATATGCCTCTTCCACCTTCATATTTTCATCAAAACCATCCCTCATCCCCAGGATTTGAATTTCTTCTAGCCTAGTTTTGAGGTGTCGTTTATCCTCAAAAATATTCCCAAATACCTCCTTATTCCAAGTTTTTATCTTTTCCTGATAGCTTTCAACTTTTGTTGAAATCGGTACATGCAAGAACCTCATACCTCTTCCACCTCCTCCCACCAACCTTCCACCATACCTTTAAAGTCCAGATGGGTTAGCCAGAAGGGTTCAAATCTAAAAGGTCTTCTCTAGGATTCTTGCTCATGAAAACAAGATAGATAAATCTACCAATGGTTTGGCCTCGGAGCCAAGAGGACCCATGCCTGCACTTCCCCACCGTTGACAAGAATGGATTCTGAGACCAAAAAACGTTCAAGGCGTGAGGCAATATGCCTTACACCTCCTTGCTTATTATTCCAGGTGAATATCTGGTCATTGGTTTCCAAGTCTACCGGGAAAATATCCTCCATTACTTGCTTGAAGTCTTGGCTGATAGGATCAACAAACCTTCTACCTCCTTTATTATACTCTTAGGACGTGATCATGTTAAAATCCCCCCCAATAATCCAATGGCTACCCCCAACTCGGTCCTTAATCTCATGCAGAGAGTTGAGGAAATTTACCTTATTATTATTTATATAGGGGTCATACACATTTAGTCAAGATTTCCCACAGAGCTGCTCCCAAAATCCTTGCTTCCTCCAAGATCGTCCTCTAAGTAGCCACAAAATTGTACAAACTTACCAAGTTGGGATTCCACAAACTAGCAATCCCTCCTTCCATGCCATCGACTACAACTGCTATCACTTCACAACCCCTCCCAATCTTCTGGGCAATTTCTTCCATGTTTCCAAGGGATCATTTTGTCTCTTGAAGGGAAACCACAATAGGTTTTTCCTTCTTAATCTTATTCTTGAGCATCCTAATCTTCGGGTTACCGCACACAACCCTGATATTCCTGGAAAAAAGCTTCATTGAGATAAATTTTTGGGAGTGGATTTGATTGTCGCATACTGCCCCAAATCAACTAGAAATGCACCCACCTCTGTTATTCTCTACCTATTGGTCCTCCTTCCCCTTTTTTCTAATCCTTCTTTGAATTTCCTTTTATGCTCCTTACTTTGACACCTGAAGATGCCCAGGGTTTTTTTCGACATCATTTTTAGGATGGCATCCTGAAGAAGCTGCACCTATTGTGTCGAGACATAACCTTCCTTCTTATTTGAACATGCCTGCTCTATTTCATCCAATTTCAACTCCCCCAACTCCAGATCCTCCTCTTCCTCCTGCATCTCTGTATCCCCATTTGATAATTCTTGGTTTCCCTTCTGGCCATCCCCTTCTACCACCCCCTCCATGGGTTTTTTATGGCGATCCTTCTTCAATTGTCGACGCTTTCTCTCCCAAAAGTGCCTCGTTCTCTGTTAATTCGTTTAGCAGATCAAACCTATTAGAGGTTGTAGGTTTAGGGTCAACTGCACCTCCTCCCCCCCTTCATCCATGTTTTCGTCTCTGCGTGACCTTGGTGTAGCATTCACTATTGACCTCATCCTTCTACTTTCCCTAGGGGCCTCAACATTCCTTGGACAACCCCTAAATAGATGTCCATGGACATGGCATAGTCGACAACAAAAAGTAATGTGTTCATAATCGAGGGGCTGCAGCCAGTCCTCGTTGTACCAAGTTAAGGTGATGGGTTCTGGTAGCTTTTTGGAAATATCCATATACAAATAGACCCGGGCATACGATGTCTACCTTGATATTTTCCTCTAGTCCGATATCTTTATGAACTACCCTAGGGCACTACCTATGCTCTCCAGGATTTCTTGCTTCCAGAATTCACTTGGGAGAGTAAAGACGGACCCAGATTGGCACCCTATTCATATCCTCCCAATCAGGTTGAATCATTCTCTCCATGGATTCAGAAACAACCCTACCAAGTTGTAAAAATACAGACCTCTATCAAAGACTCTATCCTCTGTCTTCTATATTCAAGAAAATCACAGTGAAAAATCCCTTCGATCCAAGGAGAAGGTTGTAGTGCCCCTTGGGTTTCTAGTCCACTTGAATCCATTTGAAGAGGTCTTTTTCCAATAGCCATACCCCCAGAAACTTCCCAATCGGGGCATGTTCTTTCATATGCGTGGTGGGGATCTGATTGGTTTTGGGGATACAACCCCCATGCGCTACCATACCACCTAGTCATCCTAAGCCCATGTTCCCATTTTCTTGAACTGAATTCCCCCCCTCATTCCCCCCTTCCCGACTACTCTTCTTCATAGAAACACTTTCCAAGGCTTCTGGTCCCGAGGAGGGTCCATTTCCCCCTCACCCTGCTTAAGTGCTCCCATCCTTGTCTCCAACCAGGCTTTCGCTCACCAAGGCCTCCTTTCCAACCAAAACTACGCTCTGAGAAACCCTAGGACTCCATCAAATTCTGTTACCCATAAGTTAATTAGATTGGTACATTACAGAGAATAAGTTGGGGAATTACATAGACAAATCAGAGCCAAAACTCCTAATGTTTTCTTGTGATCGCATCTATGCAGAGTTGGATTTGGAGAAAGGGTTTCCTAAAGCAATCAAGATTTCCATGGATGGATGGAATCTTCTGTAAAATTTCAATTATGATCAACTTCCCTTCAAATGCAAGGGTTTCCGTGAATATGGTAATTTTGCTCATAGTTTCATTAAGGCCTCTTCCTTTACGGTAGTACTGAAGTTGAGATAGGGTGGAGGAAGGTTAAAAAGGGAAGAAATCCTTTGGGGGGGAACCCTCTAGAGAAAATGGTCAGAAAGCATCACTCACCACCACTAATCCCTTAGCTATGATTTCCTTCGTCCCTTATTCATAAAACATATATCATGCATTATTGAAAGAGAGTGATTAATATATAGAGGAGGAATTTCTAATAGGAAAGGGACCATTGCAACCAAACATCTCTCTAATCAGTCAGTCCTAGAAACAATTGGTGTTAAGGAGAGTTGTATGCCTAATCTACCTTTGGAACCATATTGAGAACTGACGGGGTTTCAAATAAAGGGGATATCCACAGCTAATGGATTTTTAATTAGAACTAAGGCTCAAGGGGAATTTATGGAAGAAACATAGGAGGATAAACATTCTCATAAAAATCTTGGAAGGAAAATAGATAAAGACAAATGTGAGGAAATATAATTAGAGAATATGCCTGTAAAAAATGTTATAAATATTAACATTTAATACTAAATAGGCTAATTAGGGTAATTAATTAATTACTCAAGAGGTGACTTGAAAAGTCACCTCCCTTCCCACACAAGGTATAAAATACCCGACATTAATTCTTGTAAATCATCTCATCAATCTATAAATTTATATATCATTTTTATATCTATGGATTTGTGGGTTATTTAAGAAATTATGGATTCATTCCGCGTTTATTGAGAATATCCAACTATGGATATTACATTGGTATCAGAGCTTGTTGATTCCGGCTTGTGGCCAAATTGTCAAAGTTTCTTTGAGATTTAGGTTTTTAACCTTACATTAAGCTTTTAGCCATCCTTATTGAAGAAAAAAAAATTATTAAAAGAGAGAGAAAAAAAAGAGAAGGGAATAAAAGGGAAGTTAAAAAAAAGAGAGAGAACAAGAAAGAAGACGACATAAAAAAGGAGAAGAATAAAAAAAGGACACAACATAGGTTTTATTTAACCAACCTTTGTTTTATAAAACCACACACGGCCTTGGTTTTATAAAACCATCCCATGGTTTTATAAAACTAGCCTTGGTTTTATAAAGAAACCATTATTTATAACAACTCATACCTTAATTAGGATGAGTTTAGTTATTATATGACTATAGTAATAATAATCCATTTTTATTATAGTTATTATATAACTATAGTAATAATAATACATATTATTATTATCTCAAAGGCTTGAACTCTTCGTAAGCCAACTAAAAATTAGTTTTTTTTGAAAAAAAACATATATATATATATATATATAGTTTATAAAACATTAATATAATAATATTATTAATTAATTAATAATTATTATTATAAATAAAAATAATTATTTTATAATAATTATTTTTGGAAAAAAAAGGTTATTTGACATGATAAGAAAAAAAAATATAGTCAAAGAAGGTTCTTCCAAGAGAGACATATTGGGAATTATTACAGTTTCTGTATCTACTTATTGTCAAAGAAAAAGAAAAAGAAGTCAAACTATTTATCATCGAAAAAGAAGTTAAGGAAGACTAGTCAAAGAGTTTAGAGACCTTCTATCATCGAAAAAGTCGAAGACAATTTATCGCTGAAGAAGCCAGAGTCTATCTATCGCTAAAGGAATCAAAGTCAAAACAAGACCAAGTAAAAAAAAAAAATCAATCAAGAAGACCAAGTTATCGTCCAAGCCAGGAATTATGGTGAATTTTAAAGCAGAATTGCAGTTTGTACTAAAAGAAGCATTTGACATGATGAAGCGGGATATGTCTAAGAGATTAATAGAACAAGAGAATCATTATCTAAAAATCCGTATTGAGAGATTATCTACACAAATTGAGGAATTAAAAAATGAAAACGATTTCAATCAGAGATTGAAAAATCAAGATATAAAGAAAGAAAGAAATGATTACAAAGGAGAAATAATACGCTTGAACAAAATCGTTTGCAACAAGGATGAAGAACTAGTGCAGATACAAAAGAAATTAGAGGATAAAGAATCAGTGGTCCACCAGTATCGACAACAGATAAAAGTTCTTCAACAACAAAATGATGAGTCTAAAAGGACTCATAAGTCAGAGATTGCAAAGAGTAATAAAGCACTATCCAACAATTTCAAAGATATTTTTAGATTAAGAAATCATAACAAGACACTAGTCACAAAAATTAAGAAGTTGAAAAAGAGTCAAAAGACAGAACAATCTATGGAAGACATTGAAGGAAAACTTCTAGACAAGCAGGAAGAAAATAGCTGCATCAGAAGTCATAACAAAGATCTTAAGGAACAACTTAAGAAGTCTGAAGATGACAGAAAATCGCAAGTAGAATTGATTAAAAAGTGTCAAAATGATAACATGCAGTTAGAAAACAAGTTGGAAAAGATACAGAATGAAACCTTTAAACATCAAGGGACTAAAATACAACTTCCGGCTCAAGAAAACGAAGCAAAAGAACAGACAACAAGGTCTCCTTATCGTCACCCAAATTATAAATGTCATTTTGACCAACGACAGGGTCAAAATGAACATACATAGAGAAATTACGATGTCAGACAAGCAAGAACATCGAATCAATACACTAAGCATCAAACAAAAAGTTACGTTCTACAAAGCAATCAAATAGCTCTGAGAAAAATAGATCTCGGATGGACCACATCATAGACGATGCGACAGTTCTCTCTTGGGATTCGTAACTCATATCGCCTCATTTCATCAAGTGTCGCCAGTACTAAAAAAAGGATCTAGAGATATCGGTTCAAAAAAAAATCATTTGTTTCCAATAAAGCTTTGAGGACAAAGCTTCCCTTAAGGGGTAGGCAATGTAAAAAATATAAATTTTATAAATATTAACATTTAATACTAAATAGGTTAATTACGGTAATTAATTAATTACTCAAGAGGTGACTTGAAAAGTCACCTCCCTTCCCACTCAGGGTATAAAATACCCAACATTAATTCTTGTAAATCATCTCATCAATCTATAAATTTATATATCATTTTTATATCTAAGCTGGATATGTGGGTTATTTCATAAATTATGGATTCATTCCGAGTTTATTGAGAATATCCAACTATGGATATTACAAGGCCCTTGGAAGGAAACAGTCACTTGAGAAATACTAGAATATGAATCCACCTTCAATGACATTAAAGGAGAAGTAGGATGAGGAAAGAGAATACCAAGCCACATATCCTAGAAGTAAGCAATGAAATTAGTCTCCTAAAACTATAGAGGCATGGGAGGAAGCAAAATATATATTCAATAAGGAATCTAATGGTTAGATAAAATCCCACTCTCCTTCTCATACAGGAGACCAAGATGGAAGAAGGGAACTCTTTGCATTTATTAAAAAAAGTTTGGAAATGGATTGAAGGATGTGCAATTGGTTCCAAACATTTGTCGAGAGGAATAACCACCATCTAATATACAAGGAATTTCAGAAAAATAGGTCAAGAATAAGCACGACATTAGCCCATGGTTGAATTAGAGGATATAGAAAATATGGCCTTAAAAGTATGCAATGTATATGGTCTTGTGCACTATAGGAAAATGATTTGGCTCTTTGTTGGGAAAATGGATAGGCCAGAATGTGATACTTGTCAGAGTTTTTAATACCACCATGTCCCACAAGGAGAGGAGAGGGGAAATGTCATAAGATGTCCCCTTAGGGAGTATCTTGAGGATCTAATTACAAATTGGGACCTTGTGGATACTCCTCCTGAATGAGTAATTTTCACCTGGTCAAACCCAAAGGGTTGGTATTGGTCACATTGTTTCTAGATTAGATAGATTCTCGATACACAACTCTTTCCTCTTTAAAGTTTTAATTTTTAGACAAAAATAATCCCTTTAGCCACTTCAAATTAAAATATTATCACTCTTTTTTTATATGTTCAAGAATACTAGGGTCACACCCCCTTTCAATTCAATCCCTTATGGTTGCAAGAGGAGGAAGTAAGGCACATGATTCTGGATGCTTGGAAAATTTACATAAAAGGATATCCTTCCTTCATTTGGGAATCAAAGATAATTTAGGTCAAATGAGATCTAAAATGTCGGGATAAATCTAAGTATCAACCTTCAAGGAAAAAACATAGGGAGATACAAGAACAATTGGAGAGAATGGAACTAGAAATGGAGAGGTTAGAGATAACCAAGGAGATAATGAAAAAGTAAAAGGACCTGGATTTTGTTATGTTGGTTGCTATTCAATAGGTAGGGGAGGTTGGGTGTATTAAATCTTGAAGCCTTTGGTTTAAGGCAGGGGATAGGAACACCTCATTTTTTTCACAAACACACTAAAGGAGGATTAAACACGAATATGATTAGGGAAATAAATAACTTAGAGGGAGGAGAACTAAATAATATTGTAGCCATTAAAGAAGAATAATTCAATCACTTTAAAAAATTGTATATGGAGTGTTATACTGGTATTTTCCACCTTTGAGCCTCATCTTAACCTCACCAGTATGCCATGACTAGGGATCTCAAATTCTACTTGATTTCCTTCTTGATTGCCTCAGTTTTGATCAGTTTACCTCTAGGATCACGCCTTGCTTTCTAGTAACCTGTGATCAAACCCCTGGATCGTAGCTTTCCATTTAGAAACCTAAGATCCGAACGTAGTTTTTCCTGTTCTATGGGTGCGATCCCGATATATGACTTGACTTTTTGAGGAGTTCCAAGGAGATCATGATTGAATGAGTTGGATCCTTCACATCACGATCTTGGGAACTCACAACGATTTCATATTTCCTAAGTTCTAGAAGTATAGATACTTCCTCTCTTACTCCTCCATCAAGCTATAAATAGAAGGCATGTCAAGGGTAAAAGAGGGGACCCAAGAGAAAGAGCAAGTAAATGATTCCCAATTTCAGCCTCTTCCTTCCTTTAGACATCATCATTGTGAGAGCCCAACCTTTGGTGACATATGATAGGAGGAGCATGGATCAAGGAGACAAGGAAAGTCCCCCATCATGATTCAAGGTAAACTCACTTGATTTATTGATTTTTCTATTATTTATATATACATGTTGATAGATTCCCCCATTCATGGTATTCTCATAATAATAAATCATTGATCTAGTTATTTCATTGAATGATTAGATTAGATCTATCTTCCTCCGTGCATAATTGAAAGGTTTGAGAAATGTGTTTCCTTTGTCTCTTGTGTGTAGATAGTAGGTGTTTAGAGGATAGAGCATAAGATATCTAGTGATTACACTTGCTTGGATATACGAAGGACGATTGCCAAGTTAAAGGTATGTTATCACCATCTATTCCTTTAATCGAATGCATGGTTAAAAGAATAAGAATAAGTGGAAACTATTGGCATATTCCTTTACTTTTTGTCTTCGGTTTTAGGCACACCTAAGCAAGGTCTCACCTATCCATTGGAGATATTTTCTCCGTAACAAAATTGACGACCATATTGGGGATTGATTCTTGTTGAATTTTTTCCTTGGTTTACCTTATCCTTTCTCAATTTTGAGTCTTGAGTTGCATTTGTTTTCATTCTCTCTGGGCATCTGGGTAGTGGTCCCTGCCAAGTATATCATATTCGGGGTCAGATATGTGTTTTTTGTTTCCATATGGTGTTGGATCACATCTTTCTTCCAATCACAAAGAAATCCAAACCCTTCGATCGCAGGTTTCCTTCTTAAAAATTCAGATCCAAATTTTTGATCATGGGTTGCAGAGCCTGGTGTTTGCGACCCAACCATGCATACTACTTGTTTTCTATGATCCACACATTTATATCATAGGTTTCCTTCTTGCAAGTCGCAATCCATCCCCTAGATTTCTATGTTTGATGTTCTGCAGGTGCGATATGAGCTTGTAGGATTTGGATTTTGGGGTTTTGAAAATGTTTTTTTACTTGACCTTGGTCTGGAGTTGAAGTCCAAAGTCCTTTGAGGTTTTGTATAAGCTCGCACTCCAGGTGGTTGTGTGTTGTTTTTTAAAATTAAATCCTTGGTGAGTTTTTGGTTATTATTGGGAAGTTCTTTCTTCTATTTTGAAGCGTCAATTGGGTCTGTTGGCCATGTCACCCTTGAGACTATATACACATCAGAAAAATCATCCTTTGAGTCTTGGACGAGTGTTTGGGAATTGAAGGTATTGTGACATAGTCCTACCTTTGGAGAAAGGTGCTTCCCTTATCTCTTTGTGTGGTTTCCCTTTATTAAGCACTTTTGGTTTTGAGTTTTGGGTTCTCTTGAAAGGAAAAGTTGGGTTACTTTGTTTTGGGTGGCTTTTGTTTGCAAAGTTTGTCTTATTTTTATTTATTTGTTATTTTTGATAAACCAATAAAATAAAAAACATAAGAAAAGACCTACAAAATCCCAAAAAGAAACAAGTTTGCATTAGTTGAGACATTGGAGGTGTGAAGAAATTGTAAATTAAAGTCATTTTGGGTGTGTATTTGCATGGCATTGCCATTGTATGTGTGAAATAACTCTCTTCCCTTTCTCTAGATATAATTCATCGAACTAAAAAGGAAAAATCTTCATTGTTTTGCATGGTTTTTATCGATTCAATAACACCACCATAATTGCACTATGTTTCCCCTTGAGTAATAACAACCCATAAAAGTAACGTGCTTACTTAAAAACGAACTCGACATATTTATTTTGAGAGAAAACACACATTACTATAGGATAGGGCCTTGGGATTAGGTTTTGAAGAGTCCATTAGTAACAAGACACACTTTCCAGGAAATCTCAATTAGAATTGTGCTAGGGACTGAAAATCCATTAGTAACAAGATACACTTTCTAGGAAATCTCTTCTAAGACAAGAGTCAAGCACAAGGTCAATCTCGGTATGTTTGAGAGATTATCCCATCTCAGTGTTCCTAGCGGTTTCTTGTGTATTGGGGCCTAGTCGGTTGGAAATTCCTCGAGGTGAAACCTCCTAGCCAGGATTCGGGTCTTCTAGATATGTCGCATGTTCCCTTCCCACACATTTGAACTTGAATTGTGACTACTCTACCTGCTCGTCTTCTTGTGAAGTGGAAAATTTAGTGTCATTTCTTTAGGGCTTGTACCTAGGTGAATCCGAGGGGGAAGTCCTCGTGGTACCCAAGGAAAACGTGCAACACCCGTTTGAAGGGATTTGGGAGGGTACCGTTCCCCATTGATGGTGCTTGGCCCCACTACCCGACGTTGTGAGGAGTTGTGGGAAAATGATTCTCCCTCCTTTAGCCAGACTTGTTCGATGTCATGTCCCAAAATTTTGCATTGGGTCACAATGGCCTAAGCCCCTTGGCTATACTCATGATAGTTTTTCAAATTGATGCTAAGGGTCAGATAATTGCTAAGAATGATGTCCAAGTTATTAATAATGTGAAATTAGATCCAAATGGAGAAGGTGGGTCACATTAAGAGAAATTCCAAATTCAAGTTTGTAATATACCCATCCAAATGAACTGTCATGGAGGAAAATTACTAGTTCCCTAGGTTGGGGTGGAAGCATTGGGATTTGAAATTAGGGGTGTAATAAATGATGTTTGGACATTAGAATGGAACAAATATTTAATAAAGGAGCTAAATAAATAAATACTTGATAAAATCAAAGTGGCAATTGATCATGAAGACACGTGGAGGATGTGGGACCCACACAAGCTAGATTTTCTATGCCACATGGCATCTTCCTCTTGTCAATTCGAATCCATAAGGAGTCCAACATTCTTGGGATGAGTTGGAAGGATCATACACTTGGAAATATGCATCATAGGTCTAATTGGGTTGGAAGCGTAACTTCCATGGAAGAGGAAGAGTCAAAGGAGAGGTTCTTGGACACTTGGACTAGATTCCCTAGCTTTATGACAACAATGATGAAGATGCTATGACACCTATGACACAAATCAGACCTGAATGCTGAAATATGACATATATGACATGTCAGGGCTAAAAATAGCCTCCAAGAAGGTGCCCAAGTGAGTTAGGGCAGCCAAAGAGACACCAATTCGAATTTGGAGAAGGAGGGGGCTAGAATTGGAAGGACAAGTGGCATACTTGGGAATCTCTTCCCAACTTGAGTTGGCATGAACCTCTTGGAAGGAATTAGACCCATGGAGGACCTTAGAATTTTATAAAAGACAATAACAAAAAAGCATGGTGTCTTTTGATCGTTTTACATTTTGCATTTGGAGAGGAGAGCTAGTGGAGTATTACTCTACTTGCCTTAGCACCAATTTCAAGGGTGAAAGATTCCCATCCTAATTGGAAATTGGAGAGGCTATTCAGACCTTTCATTTGTAGCTAAAATGGAGTCTATTTTTACAGGTTGAAGCTACAGGTCTGCTCATGGTCACATCTCTTTCAGCTTTCTTCTACAACCATTCTCTATTTCTTGTCATATTCTTGCTCCTTGAGGAGAGGTGCACTTGTTGAGGTGAGAAAATATTTGGGATAGCTCTTGAGGACCCATATATTTGTAATATGACATATATACTCTATTTCTACTTCTCATAATAATTTCAGGTTTAAACTCAAATATATTTTATGTAAAAATGCTAAACTATGAACAAATGGTGTCATTTCCCTAATACCTTGTTATTTGCACTTGAGGTGGTATCAAATTCAAATGGTTTAGTAAATTTGTTGGCTTGGTTTTTCAACCAAGCTTTGTGCAATGGGCACCTATCAACAAGTGATAGCAGTTTCAAACATTCAAAGCAAAAAAAAATTATAAATCTGAATCTAACATGTGCATATAACAATAAACTTGAAAAGATTTAAGAACAAGAACAAGAAATAAAATAAAAAATGACTTTTGTATCATAATACCTCAAATGGTGAGGATGTTGTGGTGTTGAGCAGCTCCAAGGGTGAGATGCTCCAGGCTCCAATGGTCTCTTCTCCAAGATTGCTAAAATGGTCAAGAACTCATGAGAGAATTTGACAGCATGACGATAGGATGATGGATGGATGGAAAGTGAGGAGCCCCTACCACCTTTTTATAGTTTTTGGTGGTGGGGAATACCATTATGGTTTTGAGGAAACCAATGGTATTGACCAACATGGTTTAGGTACATTTTCCCTCCTTTTTCCTTTTTGAATATTTTGAATATTTTTATTCCCTTTTTAATATTTTTGGGAATTCTAGACCCTTTTTGAGGGTTTTTTTATGCTTTTTGAGGAAAAATATTCATTTTGAGGGGAAAAAAGGGGTGTATTATGGTCTTTTGGTGACCTTTTGGTGGCTTTAGAGGCTCAAATGGTGGAAAAGTGGACAAATGGGTCATGTGAATAAGGAAATGAGCTAGTGAGCACTTTTTGGGTGTTAACAAAATTTATGATGTTTTAATGTTTTATGGAGTTCCATTAATATTATGAAGAAGTTTCGTATTAATTATACAAGCATTTGGAGCAATATTCTCAAGTTTCATAACCATTTGTGAAGATTTACTATCATTTCCCCCTATGCCAAAACTAGTCTTTTTGTATCTAATTTAAGAGGGTTGTAGCAGAATTAATAAACTGAATGGTGATGCATATGAGACTATATTTATGTCCCTTATATATCCACTTCCTCTTTTCAGACATTTGAGAGGGTCCAATAGAATTTGGAGAGCCATTTCCAGCATCTATCCCATGGGGAATTGAACCCCTAATTGCTAGTCAAATTCCCTACATTGGACAAAATTCAAAGGAGAGTTGAAGAATAATTTTGAAGACTCTAAGGAATCCATGAACCTCATAATCATTTCCTAATACCATCCATATACCTTCTATAATAAGTTGGGAGTATTTGGAGCTATTTGGAGATCAAGGAACCAATACTAGTTAAGAGAAATTGCTAGTCAAATCCCCTACCTTGGACAGAATCCTAAGGAGAGTTGTAGAAGCCTTTTGAAGAATATAAAGAATCACTGAACCTCATAATAATGTCCTAATACCATCCATATACCTTATGTGACAATTTGGGAGCATTTGGATCCATTTGGAGATCAAGAAACCAATACTAGTCAAGGGTCGAACTAGTGGAAAATTTGGAAATTTCACCATTTTATTAAATTTTTAAAAAGAGACATTACAGTGGTATCAGAGCATGGTCCTTGCACCTGTGAATTAATATCAGACATTGAAAAATAATTTTCAGCCATGTCTTACTATTATGATGACTCCTATGAGTACAATGCTTATGAGCAGTATGCAAATGATTGTGAGCATTATGAAGCAGAATGTGAATGGTATGAGGAAGAGGTGCCAACACTTCTTACAATTTCATAAGGAAAGAGGGTTATTCTTATGAATTTGAATATGATGAAGATGAGTGTGTCACACTACCAAAAGATAATCCCATGAATGAACTACAAATATTGAGAGCAACGTGTAAAACCTTGCTCCAACAATATCAGACATGTCTTGATTGGTATAAGGGAAATACAAAAATGGCCCCTCCTGTAGAAGACTTTGTTGATTGGGTGTTTGAAAATAGACCCAAAAATGAAGATGTGGAGTTAGTGAAGAAAGGTTTATGCCATTCTTGTAAAATACCTTGGAGAGAAAATCATATCTGTGTGAGTGAAAAGATCAATGAAATATCTAAAGATTCAGGGAATGCATGTATGTTCTACTTGATGAGAGTTTTTGGGATTTCTTCAAAAAGAGATTCCAAATGTATCGATCTTAAGGAAACCAAGGGGAAAAATGCATCATCTTTATTGAAGGAGCAAAAGGAAGAGACACATTCTACCTTGGACATGAATCAAAGGGCATCTACTGATGGATGCTTAAACTATGAAGGAGTACCTACTGATGGATGCTCACGGCTCTATGTTGGTGACATAGAGATAACTTTTGAAAGTGTTGTTGCAAGCCAAACTTCCATTAAGCATGAAAATGAAGACCTTGTAGAAGTTGAAGAAGAAACAAGATCAACTTCCCCATCACCATTTGAGCTTCATGAAGTTGGTCCAAGTAAGAAGGAAGAAGATGAGGAGGTTCATTTGAAAGAGCCTCTTTTTCTTGAAGGGTCATTAAATATGAATGAAAAGAATATACAAGAGACCCTTAGCATTCTCCATGAAACTCAAGCATTGGTGTCAAATTATTGTTAGAGATTTCTTCATTGAAGGATCCATCATTCCTTGAAAACATGGAGAAGATTCAAAGAGCAATGTGCAACATCAAAGGTAATTTCATGTATTTGCTTTTTGATAGGAATGATTTGATTGAGTGTAATGGATTGTTACATGATGCATACTTGAAGAATAATGAGGATATTCATAAACTCAAAATTCAACATGAGCAACTTCTTGAAAGGTTGCAATATACTTGTTCTTCCTCCTATGTGTTAACAATCAAATTGACACCCCTAATCATGTGACAGGAGCAACATATGTTTACCATGTACCTGCACCAGGAATTCATGACACAAGTTCATTCAGAGACGAATCCTCTCTAAGGAATGCATTAATTGTGCTTAAAATCATTCTAAATGGTGCAAAAAGCCTAAAAACTATTGAAAAGTGGGTTTTCAGTTGAAAATGATCTACAATCATGAAAATAGATTGTCCCACACTCAAAAGAGAAACCTAAAGCTCATTTCCCAATGCTATATAAGAAAGGCATGGGAGGCATGGTAAAGGGAGATCAAAAGAGCAAAGGCATGCTGAGGAGATTTTGAATGAAGGAGAAGAGCTCCAATTCTTCAAAAACAAGGATGAAGGAAGGAAAGATCATTTGCAATGGAGGGAGGATTCTCACCTAGATCATTGGTAAGGATGTATTTCTTCATTATTCTAATATGAATGGATTCAAGTTTCTACCATCTATGAGTTTAAATTTGGTTTATCTTGTATGAATTTAATTCTTGGATGGCTTTAGATCTTAAGTTTGCTTATCTTGATTGATGAATAGATACAAATCTTTGGAAACTTGTGATAATATTTTCATGTTGCTGATGTAGGAAATCACCATTTCTTAGGAAGATAGTTAAACTAGTGTAGACACAACCCTGCACTAAATACTATTATCAGAATGACGACCATACTGGCTTGTTGAATTTTCTTGATTTTTCCTAATTTTTCTTCAAGTTTTGAGGTGTTCTTCCTTCAGATCCGCTCCTTTGCATCTTAAATATCATTAAAAGAACCTAATATATTGCTTGAGAAGCTCAAAACTGGCCTAGTCATACCTTTAATTCACCAAACCGCCTTCAAATTCAATCAGATTTGCATTTCTTGCAACTCTGCCAGGAATTTTAGAGTTTAAACTCTGTTACGATTTTAAAGCATGTTAAGCTGTGTTAAAGTTTTTAAAAGCTTCAAGCTCTGCATTTAAAATTCATAGATCTCTATGTTTGAAATATTTTGAAAGTATAAAGTATTAAAAGATGGGAAAGATCAAGAAATTCTTAAAGCTCTGTGTGGACAGCCTTCGATGTCTGAATATCTATGTGTTGTTTAAGAATTTGAGAACTCTGCGTTTTTCAAACTCTGCTTATTCTTTAAACTTCAACGACCTATGAGTTTGTCGATTTGTGTGTTATTCCATGCTTTGAAGATCTCTGTGAAGACCATACAGCATGACCCTTGCATGTCCATTCGAATGTGAAGCATTGAGGATTGTTTTCAATCTAAGATCACATTGTTGGCTTTTGCTGATTTAAAACTCCACCTTGAATCTCGAACTATTTGCACCTATGCCACGATTTGCAATTGGGAGGTAGGGAGGCTTTTTTAGAATACCATGCAAGAAAGCTCTTTAACACCAACATGAATGCCTACGTGAACAGCCTGAGTGAAGAACTCGGCGTGAAAGCTTAACAATATTGGGTTTTCTTTCATCCCCCGCACATTGGTTTTTTTTTTTGCGATCTAGTTTTTTATTAACTCTGCATTTTCAAATTTACATTTCTGCCTTGAATTCTGGGCTTCAAATCGGCCACGATGTGCAGTGTGAAGCATTGAAAAGTTGCAGGTCTCGGCGAAAATCCCAGCGTTTTTAAAATTTTTAGGCTTGAATCTTGAATCTCGGGCTAAAATTTTAAGCTCTGCGTCAAGTCTGAAACCTATATATGCCACTATTTGGAATCTTTAACCTCTATCCTACATTTGAAGCTCTTCCAACATGCTAAATCCCAGCGTTTTTAAAAATTTTAGGCTTGAATTTTGAACTCTGCATGAATCCATACTCCCTGCGTGTAGCTGCTCGTGGTAATCTTTTTGGATTGAAGGTTCACCGAGATTGATGGAGCTTCTGTGTGTATTTTCCCCTCAAACTCTGTGTGGAAAGCTCTCAAGCCTTTGCGCTGAGGGCTTTTGCATATTTGCATACAAAATGCTAAGATTTCAGCCTGCGTGGATAACTAGAGTGAACTGCTCTGTGTTTTTCATTTTCAAAAACTCTACCTGTCAAGTTCGCCTCTAAGTAAGGCCGATCCATGTGCTGAGGACGAGATCAAGCTCATTTTAGGATTAAAAACTCTAAGTTCCAGTTCATTAAAATGCTGGTTTATTTTTCTTCATAACATGTTGTTAACATTAAAATTTCTAATTCATTGCATTTCCATTCGTTGGGTGCTGATGCATTGAGTTATGTACTGGCATTTGAATGCTATTTCAGTGCCTACCTCATGGTTTAAAAACTACTTAAAACATGTTAAATTAGAAATTCCATTTCTTATGAGAACTCGTACTGAGTGGCAGAAGAATAAAAGTAAAAAGCTAGTGTGAACTGGAGTTTGAACATTGATGACAATATTGACATAAATTTTTGTATTTGAAATTGGTTTAAACATTCTTTTTGCAATATCAATTTTTTATTCCTTTTTGAAAAATAGGATTCAAAATTGTTTAAAAGCTTCAAAAAGAATTTAAATATCTTGCAAAAGTTTTTATTAGCTTGGGATAGGTTTAGGGTTAGAATGCATTTGAAAAACCTTTTAAAATTTTTTTGCATAGTGGAGTGAAAATTTTCATTTGGCTTAAAAAATTCATTTTTTATACCTTTTGCAAAAAATTAAAAAAGAATCAAACAAATTTCATAAAGTTTGAAAAGCATGGTTTAAACTTCAAATGATAACTTTCTTTTCAAAAGAATACAAGCACAATTAACAAGACTTCAATTTTTTTTGTTAATAATTCAAATTTTTAGTTTTGGGTCAAATTTGATTAAGAAAGGAAAATGTGCACAATTTTTGAAGTTTTGCATAATGTCTTTTCAACCCATTAATTTTGGACCAACACAAAACGGAAAAAAAATGCAAGTTTTTTTTTTATAGTCTAAAATTTTGATTTCAAATATTTAGTTTTGGAACAAAAAGGAAAAAAATTTGCAAAATTTTTACAAAGCTTGAACAGTTTCGATTAACATTGAGTTATGCTTAGAGTTGTATGACTTTGAAGGCGCCATTCACACACATTTTCTTTGAAGAACACACTTTGACCATCACATATTGAGATAGTTTAGGAGTTGATTTTTTCAAAGCACCTCATATCGAACCACCGTATTCTCTTCACTCGCAGCTTCGGGTGATCTTGTGAATGAGAAAGTGGATCTCACGTGTAACAGAGTAGATTTTACTTTTGCAAATAGTTTTTCGAGCCACCGTATCCTCTTCACTTGGGCCTTCGGGCAATCTTGTGAATGAGAAAGTGGATCTCAAGTGTAACAGTCTAGGATTTAATTCATAAACATTCTAAAGGGCTCTGCGTATCCTCTTCACTTGGGCCTTATGGTGATCTTGTGAATGAGAAACAGGGATCCCCTGTGTAATAGAATTAGATTCGTGTTTACTTGAGATATTTGTTTGGGTTACATTGGTCTTTACACATCAATTATTATCCATATTTTAGAAAAAACTGTGCATGAACATACAAAATCTACCAGAAACTTTGCATGTCTGAAAGAAGCTCATGAATCTCTAACCCTTCCTTCAGTTAGGATATTCATCGAACTGAAAGATAGCATAGTGAGCATCTTGCATTGTATGGTTCATTTTGTTTTCGAGTCGAAACACCATCAGTTTCACTTCTACTCCTGAGACTAAGCAAACTTCCACTAAAAATTGGCGCTTAATCTAAAAATTGACAAAATTTTGATTTTCATATCATCAACAAGTTTAGGTTAGTGCCCCGGATTAGGTTTGGAGAGTTAACACTCCTGGGCTATAAAAATTTGAAACTAGCATTGGTTAAAGAGAGTAAATCCATTAGTCGCAAAAAAATGCTTGTCAGGAAAGTGCTTCTGAAACATGCGTCAAGCACGAGGTCAATCTAGATAAGTAAGGGTGGTTCCCCCTTCTTGCTTATTTAGTGGGACATGAGCATATCGAAGGGATTGTATGTTCAGTGACAAGTCCTCGGGGTGGCATCACTGTTTCTAGAGTTTCTCGTAATAAGATTTGTCCTCGACTTACAACTGTCCACCCGACCATCGATTGTGAAGTGGTAACTTTAGTGGCTATTCTTAGGATATCACAAAGGCTGTTGTGAGTGGGACACACTTGCAATACCTGAGACAGACTTTGGAACTTTTACTCCTCGGGAGGGTGAGTGGTCAGAAACCAACACTTGTACCCCTGGCGATTAAAGTTTATTGTAACTATTTCTCACTCCTTCGCTCCTAGCAATTGTATGAGGACATGAAATCCCTCAGCAGCTACTAGTTTCGGAAGGCCCTACAATCCAGCTTTTCACTAAGCTTCGGTTCTTTGGAAAAGTAAGTTTGCTTGCTTGAAATCTCTAGGGAATTTTTACTGTGTGGACACTTTTTTTTTTCGAGTCTAGACTGCCTTAGGATTGTTTGATTCAAACTATCATTTTAAACACATCCTTTTGTCAACTTCTTAGAAGTGGCTACTCTCCCGATCCACCAGTCACAATGGCAGTGAGGTGAGTCACCAGAAATTGAAGGCCCTATTACATTGCAGAGATAGACACAAAAATCACATTCTAATGACTTGGAAACATAACCGATTTTGAACTCAATTAACATTGCTGGAGAAGAACAACATCAAATAAACACTGAGAATTCATCATCACATCACGAACTGAATACAGACATAGTTGATAATCTTACTCTAGTTGAGATTGAAACATTGAAACATCACACACATGCTCATGTAATTCCTCCTTTGATGAGTCTTTCAGAACCAGTTGCACTTACTGTTATAGGTCAAACTTGCACCTCTCCGTCCATGATCACTCTGAGCTGCTGATCACACAAAAGGACAACTTGGATGGAGGAGCATGTTGACTTTGGATGACATGACAACTCATTCCATTTCCTGACATTACTAGAAAAAACACAAAAAATATCATTTTGAGATATGAGCGCTACTCTACTCAAAGAGACTAGCGCCCATACGCTACTCCACTGTATAATAGTAGCGCCCATATCCAAGTATACGCTACTCCAGTGTAGCAAAGTAGCGCTCGACATTAAAAATCAATTGAGCGCTAGTTGTTAAATACTAGGGTAGCGCCCTATACGCTACTCCACTAAAGAAGAGTCGCGTACATCTTAAAAGATGATTAAAAAATAAATTAATTCATCGAGGAGGATTAGTTGAAGGCAGTTTTCTAACTCCCCCAACTTCCTCCATAACTACATCTCGACCTGAACTGCTTCTTTAAACCTATAAATTCCAAGAAGGTTAAAGGAGAAGGGTTAGAAATTGGAGTTAGTGAGATTGATTAATGGAAAAACTTTGAAGAAGCTTGCATTGGAGGAGTTGCTGTTGAAGACATCCAAGCCAGAAGAAAGCTAGAGCCCAGAATCTAGTTGCAGGAGCCTGCTTCATTATCAGGTATACTTGTACTTCATTCTACTTTTGACAAATAAAGGTTGAAGAGTTTTTCTTGTTCCAATCTGAATGTCTTATGAAATGGAATCTTAAGTTGGATTTATTTTGGTCAATGCTGAATGTCAAACATTGTTTTTGTTTCTTTCAAGCTTTATATGTTGCCCAAAATGTTTTGAGAAAGGAGGAGTTGTTGCAGGTTTGCTGAAGGAAAGGTAGATTCTGAAGTGGAACACAGGATCAAGTCAAGGCAAGGATCAAACTTCGATTAAAGGTATGTTCCCTACATCTACAACTTCTTTCTTTTTGTAAATGTCTATGTAATAGCATCAATGCACTTACCTGTCACCCCAACCAAGTTGATAGTTTTAGTTTCCTGACTATAGGGTAGAAATATCCGCCAACAGACTGGCGACTCCACTGGGGAAAATAGAGTTTTTGGCTTTAGGAAACCTTATTATTGGGTGTCCTCCTAGTTAGTTTTGACTTCTTTGATGTGTCAAGAAACTTTATAGATAGCCCTTGCTTGTTTCTTGCCTGCTTTCATCAGTTTTTGATACCTTCCAGAGTCAGTTTTCAAGTCTTTGAGATATGAGTGCTACTCTGATATAGATACAGTAGCGCCCACACGCTACTGTGCCATATATACAGTAGCGCCCGTTTCTGTATGGGCGCGAGTTGCTCTACTACACAGTAGAGTACACTTTCTGAAGCAACCTATTTTTGGTTTGCTTGTTTTTCAGCCTTTTTTATGATTTGCTGACTTTGCTGTGGGATCCTTTGGACTGTTGCATGAGGTTTTAACTGTTACTTAAGTCATAGAACCTTCTCTTGAAGTTTTTTCCATCTTTTAAACCACTTGTTGACCTTTGGAATTTTTGGGACTTTTTATTGACTTTTTGGAAGACTTGGTGGTGTTTGGTGACGAACACTTTCACTTTTTTCAGACCCTGACAGCTTGTTGCCCGCTTACAAACCTGTATACCCCTGTATCCGTTGTTTGTGGTGACGGTTGTCTGTTCGCTACTACTTCCATCCTTTGTTTTAGGGTTTGGTCCTTGGTAGAGCCTCTAGGGTGTCTTCTTTTTGGTCAAGTTTCATTCTTCCTAGACTCATTGTCTTTTGCTGGTTACAGGTGCTTTTTAAACAGCTGTAGGCTAGTTTCATCTCTCAGTTTCTTTGTGTTAGTAAGGCAGCTTGCTTTTCTACTTGTACTTGGCTTTGTGGTCTTGCTAGGGCTAGACACTTTAGGTCAGTCCTTGGGTGTTTCTCTCCTTTGTTTTTTCCCACTTGGTGTCCAAGTTTATAGGCTTTTTCTTAGTAAAAAACCTGTAGATCAAGTCTTTCTCGAGCTAGGGTTTCAACAGCTATAAGCCTAAGAACTTTTAGCCATACTTACACACTTTACATAAAAAGTTTTATTTGGCTTTCCATTTTTGCATAGTTCTTTTCTGTTTATTGAAAAAGCAAAAAAAAAATTTGGTACTTTAAGTTAAAATAGAACTTGTCTTTGTCATTGCAAAATAACTTAGCATATTTTGTATAATTTAAAAAAGAAAACAAAAAATTTTTAAGTAAGTTTGCTTAGATTTTCAGTTTTGAAAAAGAAGTAGATGAAAAAATGAAAAGAACTTTGTTGTAGGAAGTTTTGAGTTTATTTGCACTTTTGTTTTCTTGTTATAACCACTCTCACACACCCACTATCCTTTTTGCGTAATAAAAGCCCTAAAATTTGTTAATAAAATGAACTAGAAACTTTTTCTTTTTAGGGTACACTACACCAACTAGTTTTGGTTAGGGTCTTGGGTTTAAATCACCTTAAACTACCCAAGATCACACATTGCGCAACAATCGTAGTGAGACTATCATAGGCAAACCCACCTCACTCAAAATTTGCCTGGGATCTATGCAGTAGGTCATTGCGAGATCCGTTTGTGGGAATACCCCTCCTACTTGCTGTTCGAGCATATGCCAGGATCCGATTGCGTATTGGGGACTCTTTTGAGTTTTGGGCTTAGCTACCCTGCCCATGCTTTCTAATTCGACCGGTGACTGTTCCCCCATGAATTTTCAGTGTTGTGGTATCCATAGTATCAGACTTCTAGGTTCATACACAGGTGACAGCAGAGGGTATATCTGCTGTACCTAAGACAGACGTGGGAGGAAACCCCGTGCAGGTCTTTGGGAGGGCGGTTGGGTGATTCCAGCGCTTGCACCCTTAGTCATTGTATTGTGGACCTCGGGTAACTGTCTTTCTTCCTTCATTGATCTGTCCTGGGCCCTAATCATCCCAAACTCTTCTCCGGAAGGCACCTTTGTTTGATTGGTTTGTATACTTAGGAACTTTTTTAGTTGGTGTGTTGTTTGCCCCCTAGTCATAGTGGCCACTAGGTTCTAGGTTGTTATTTTATATTTATAATCACGGAGAATCAACAACTCCGTAGATCGAGAAGGATTCAGAACCTTCCACCTGTTAGAACAGAACCTATACAACCAGCTAGAAGACAGCGGGTAAACCCCGGTATTTCTTCAGAAATTACCTCTGAAATAGAATTGCTTGAAGAAATACTCATAATAGAAAACCTTGAGATTGAGGTTCCTGAGGAACCACTACCAGGTACTACAGATCAGCAACACTTTAGTACTATTGAGGTGGAAGATCTTACTTCCGCGGAGTATAGCACTCCTTTCAATCCTCCCTTAACTAATACTAGAATTCCGCTTCTGTCACCTGTTGGTTTCCAGCAGCCCCTTTTCAGTGCAAATCTTCCCTTTCCTGGACATCTGATGTCTAACTCAGGAGGTGAATAGGGGGTTCCCCAAACTCCCACTTTAGGTATGAACACCAGCACAATTAACCCTTCTTTTACTGCTACACCTAGTTAGGCACAAACCACATCTGTGCCTACTCCATCTTTCAGTTTCAACACTAGTACTTTAGGTATGCCTAGTTTTACAATGATGGCATCTATTCCTACACCTACTGTTGGGCCTAGCAGTATGGCCAACTGTGCAACACCTTCTACTTCCCAACCGTTATATCAGATTCCTAGTACTTGGGTTTCCATAGCTGTGGTAGGACCAAATGCTTCTACAAACATGCCAGTCATGGGCACCATGACTGCACCGTCCACATCAGCTTCTACTGGTTTCAACACCTTTGCAGGACCAAACATGAACCAAGGTAACATGCCTGCAAGTAACACCCCTTTTTCCTTATTCTCAGGGGGAGGGGGTAATATCTTTAACCAGCAATATGGCGGGGCTAACACCCAGCCACAGTGGATGAACCCGCAAAGCACTAATCCACCTCGTATGGGTGGGGAAATTTTAATAACTCTTTCTCACAACAACAACAGATGGCAGGGGGCAACCCCTACCAACAAATAGCTGGGGGAAACCCCTACCAACAGTTAACTGGGGGCAACCCCTATCAACAGTTGGTAGGCGGCAACTCCTATCATCACATGGCTGGGGGCAACCCTTATCACCAAATGGCTGGGGGAAACCCCTACCAACAATTCATGGGACAAACAATGGGTGGTTCCCCTTATCAAGTACCATCTTACCGACCTCGTCTACCTTTTCTGGCAACTTTGAATTTGCCAGACCTTTCTAAACTAACAAATGATCCTGTGTGTCATAATGCCACATGGCCATCAGTTCCCACCAAATTGCCTTCAGACATTCCAAAGTTCAAAGGAAAAGTTGGTGAAGACCCTGGTGACCATGTCACTACCTTTCACTTATGGTGTTCTTCAAATTCGTTAAACGAGGATTCCATCAGATTGAGATTGTTTCAAAGGACCTTAACTGGTCCCGCAGCCAAATGGTACATTGAGTTACCTACGTCTACTTTCTCTAGTTTTGGAGATCTAGCAACCGTCTTTTTGAACCATTTCCAGCTTCCTGTTCGGTATGATGCCAAAATAGAACTTTTGTCTACTTTTAGACAAAACAAAGCCACTCACCTATCTGACCACATTCAAGAGTGGCAAAGATGGAAGAGTCTCATAAAGGCCAACATCCCTCCAGAGTTCTTGCTTGAGTGGTACTTGAAATCACTCCTTCCTTATATTTCTAAGGAAGTAGTGACATCTGGAGTATCCAATGAAGAAGAAGCCATCTTAAGGACTCAACAGTTAGACCTTGTATATGCACAATCTGGTTTACTGTACGAGATTATACCTGACGCACCAAGATCAAACACTGATCTGAGTAGACCTGGACCACATGCTGACGGCATAGTGGGTACAGTTGATTCTGCAGCCTTCGAAGCACTGACTAAACAGGTTCACGCCTTATCAGTTAAACAATCGACTGCGGATATTTCTTCCGTCACAACCTCTCCTTCTACTTCTGAATCTGTTAATCAGGTTCAGAACAATCAAAAGGGCCCTCGGCAGCCCAACAACAAAAAGAAGGGCAAGAAAGGAGAGGGGAACCAACAAAACCCCAAAAAAGACAATGCCGAAGAGGGTAACAAAGAAGAAAAGAAGGTTAGGTTCCCTTGTAAACTTTGCAAGAAGAACCACCTTACTCATCAATTCCCTCTACTAGAAGAAGCCCAGAAGCTTTTAAGAGAGAAGAATCCTACCGTCTTGAAAGATCCATTTCCTAAAGGGCAAGGCTCAACTTCTAGCACCTCCAAAATTGGGGGCACTTCGCACGCTTCGGTTGATCAAACATTTATAAATATGGTTAACTCAGATGCACTTTTGCAAACTAGAGCTAAGAACTATACCCCGGAAACACAGAGAAAGGATAAGGAGGTTCCTGAATCCTCCACTCCACTCCACATACCTGTGGACCCAATGCCCAAGATCCTGAAAGGTGTCTTGAAGAGGGCATCGCACAATCCCAACACACAGGCTGCTTCTAGCTACAATGTGGTTGAAGATTTAGCCCAAACCCCTTGTGCCATGTCTACTCTAGAAGTCTTGCAGAGTTGTCCATTGCAACGAAATGCACTTCTGGCAGCTATTGGGAGTATGGAGTCCTCCAACATGTCTACGCGATTTGATATGACTGATGTCAAATACCGGTTTCCATATCACGTTGCCCTCCAGATTGAGGTCGTTCATGGTCCAATGACCATTAGACGAGCTGTAGTAGATGAGGGAGCGTCGACTTGCGTAATGTCGATTTCCTGTTGGAAAGCTCTAGGTTCTCCTGAGTTAGTCCCCTCCAACACAATGCTTACTGCATTTGATGGTAGAACTTTCCGTCCACATGGAGTTTTGCCATCATTTAATGTCACTTTGGCCAGTAAGACAGTTGTTGTTGAGATAGAAGTTCTGGACGCTCCGCTCGATTACAATATGTTATTGGGCAGGAGTTGGACTTATGCCATGCAAGCTATAGCATCGACAGTTTTTCGAGTGGTTATGTTCCCATTTGAAGGTAAGATCGTTATAGTCGATCAACTTTCTTTCACTCAAGGAAAACACCAGACTTCTTCGGAAACCGCAATTCCTTTGATTGATCAAACCACCCCAGTTAGCGAGAGTTTAGGAGTAGGACTTTTTGGATCACTAATTGGCACTTTTGACCTACCCACTCCTACTTTATTTGTTGGTACTGAGGGATGCTCATCGTCTAAAACTCCTATGGTTAGTTCAACAATTGATTCTGAGTTTCTCCCAACTAATACAAACCCCTCCGTGCCCATCTCTGTTGTAGAAGTCACTCACTTAGATTCTTATCAAACTACAATAGAAGATAGATTGACTCTGTCGGTGTCTGTAGAGTCAAACATGGATTGTGCCACTACTCAGACACCTGACCCAATCCATTCTCTCGACAGTTCAGGAATTCCTTTACCTTCTGATGAAGAAATGTTAGAAGCCTTGAATGACCCGGACCATCCTCGTGAACATATAAATCGCGTGTCCTTCTTGTTTCCTTTTCTTCACTTATTAGAGAGAGGTGAATTTTGTTCGCCACCCGATGAGAATGCTGGTCTCACTCCTTCACAAGTTGCCATTGTTGAAGCAAATAGAGTACATACCTCATTGGTGAACATTTTCACTGGGGTCAATGGAAACATTTTCTTTGAAACGGGATGTTATCTCGATGAAATTATTCCGTATACTAATCTTTTCCGTGAGTTCCATAACACCTTTGCCCGGCCTCCTGAGGACGATCCAGGCATTGATCCTACCTGAAGAAGTACTATGCTTAGGCTGAAGTACTTTTTCTTGTAACATAGCTGTATATTTTTGTAAAGTTAGTTTTGTTATGCTCGTTAGGTGATCTTATGTGTGTTTTCCTTTCATGTACCAGATGTCAACCGAACATTTCCTAGGATTTGCTGATGGCGCCAGTTTCCACACCTGTCAGTTGGCTGCAGCAGCTTGGGTCATTTACTCACCTGCTGACCAACTTGTCTCTTCGGGGGGGGTTTGTTTGGGACCTACCACGAATAATGCAGCTGAATACAGTGCAGTTATAGAACTTCTCCGACATGCTCTCAGTCATGGCATTTCATACCTGGAGGTAAGGCTTGACTCACAACTAATTGTATTTTAGTTAACAGGTGTCTATCGGATCAGAGATCCAGGATTGCTACGTCAGTTTCTACGAGTTAGACTATTGGAAAGACAATTTCATTCTATCAGATATGAACACATTCCGAGAAGTTTAAACACTTTAGTTGATTCATTAGCAAACTATGTGTTAGATTGGCATTTACATCATACATTGTAAACAACATTCCACACATAAAATTTAAACGCATACACATGTAAATAACCGATACTGTATATATAACCGGTACCGTTTAAAAAAATATGAGTTTTAGAGTCATGAGTCTCTCAAGTCAAGTCATAAAAGTACAAAAGCTGGGCATAGTAGCCTCAAAAAATATATACATAGAATGTTTTCTTCTCCTATGGAGAAGGAGGGACCTCCTCATCATCTACCACATTGTGGTAGCATATCACTAGTCTAGCAACCCTCCGCAACAACCTAAGCCATGCTAGGGGCACCCCAACAACATCTTCCTACATATCAACAGGTATCTGGTCCATGCGGCATGCAGGAATCTCATGAGTCAACCGACTCATTTTCCTCTCCAGGGTTCCCAACATAGCATCCGCTGCTTTGATATCAGCCGGCCTCACATAAATGGTAGGATGGCCCTCAGGACAAATAGGCCCAACATCTGCATTTGACACTTGATTAGAACTTCAAAACTCATTCATAAAAATCAAATACTTGAAAAAGTTTGAAAAAATTAAATAAATTCTCAAAATTCAAACATACCAATATCTCCCCAGGCTCCACATGGCGGAAGCACCAGCTCTGGATCGTGACGAAAATCCAATCCAGCATAGGGAAACTGCTCAAAAGCGGGAACCTGCCTCTCCCACCACCCCCAGAAGTCATCTATATGGTAATAATAGTGACTTTCCCCACCACCTTGGCGGAGGAAAATGTCACCCCCAACGGCCTAGTCTGGGCTCACGGGGGTTAACCTGTGGTAGAGGCATCCCCAAACTAATAGCAGGCATCCTCTCGAAGAAGAAAGTACACAAGATACTTCCATACCCAAAATTCTTCATACTGCCGGATTTGCAACTTGTCAATTGATACTTCATGTTTGCCAACAAACTGGTACTCCAATCATAAACATGGCCGTGCAAGCACTGTACACCAATATGCATCGCATGCCTGGAAGCTAAGTGTTGTGATGCACTATCGCTTACTCGGTTGATCATGCTCACTATCACTTTCAGCGGGAGACCATCAATAGTTGAAATCAGGACTTGGCTTCCCGATTTTTCTGCTCCAGCAACACAGTATGTATTTACATATTCTTGCACTGATCGTGCACCTAAACGAGATGTCCCTTTTAGATTGATTACGTCTCCTCTCCTTGAGAGACCAGTAATAAAGTATATATCCTCAACGGTAAGCTCAAGAGTTTGCCCCCGGATGATGAAGGTATTAGTATCTACATCCCAATACTGAATCAATCTCCGAAACAACTTGTTTAGTCTGCATGTTTACGGTTCGATAAAATTTCAACAAACCGCATCTACGGAGCGCATGGAGGGTAGCCGGGTCTTGCATGGCTAACCTATCCATGTCTTCATGCTCCCTTTCCCTCCATTGTAAGACCATCCTGCACAAAAACCCCAAAAATATTGAGTCTCGGCGCTTGAAAGTGGCTTTGCAAGTATGTACGCTACTGTGTATACTACATAGTAGCGTGTAGGCGCTACTCTGTTTGAGCAAAGTAGCGCCCATTTCCTTTGTACGCTACTCTTGTGTATACACAGTAGCGCCCGCGCATAAAACCTTATGAGCATCACGTTACAAGCCATTTTTGCTCAAAAATTTAAAAATAAACCATTGAAATGCAAGATAGGGAGATTTCTACTTACTTGGTGGAGGAAGTTTGGTGGTTGGATGCCCGATTTGATCGCAGTGGAGATTGGAAATTTGCAAAAGTTGCCCCAATTTTTGCCCTACAACACAAATTGAAAATTGATTTTTTAACAATGAAATTATATATAAAATTGGATTTTGATTTTTACCCATAATTTTTAATTTTCCATAGTTTCAAAAACTTTCAAAAACCCTAATTAATCAATTGAAACACAAAATAAGGTATAACACTGATCCAAGTTCAATTTTCACTCAATTGTTGTTGGATTCGTCTCCTAAGCTCAAATTTCTTGATGATAGACCTTGTCAGTTAACTAAACATTCCAAATTCATATATCATTTAAGATTTTTGCGGCATCGACTAATATTTTGTTGAAGACCTAGTTTTGGCAGGGCATGAAGCTACGATCCCAGAAGCTGACCTTTAAGTCATTTTAAGCTCTTGTTTGGACTATTTAAACCTAAACAAGATCGCCGAGCAAACTTGTCCTTTTCGAGATCGTTAAAGTATCCGAAGGCTCATCCACTCGGGTATAGAATTATCCCTTTTCTGGGCCTCAGTGGATTAACTACGGAAAAGGTATACTCTAGGTATACTCCTGTATGCGCTAGAAGAGTTCTCCTTTCATTGTTTTATACTTTTTTGGGGGAGGAGACTAACTGTACGAAAAAGGACCTATTGGAGTCTCTCTTTAGGGTTTTCAGACTCTCTAAACATGAAAATACCAAGCAAGCATTCACCTACTCGGGCTCGATGTGAAATCCACGAGAGGGTAAGTAGAGGACTGTTTAAGTTTTTCAACTCTATAAACAAGAAAACACCGCCGAGCACAGACCAATCCGGGCTCGATATAAAATCCACGGATAGGTGAAAAGAGGATTGTTTAAGTTTTTCAGACTCTTTAAATAGGAAAACACCGGCGAGCATTAATCTTCTTGGGCTCGATACTAAAATCCACGAGCAGATATATGGAGTTATTGTTTAAGTTTTTCAGACTCCTTAAAATTGAAAACACCGGCGAGCAAGAACAGATCTCGGCTCAATATTAAAATCCAGAGATCAGTACATATGGAGTAATCTTCTATCTCTTCTTCGAACTCTCTAAATTATGAAGAAGGTACTGAGTCTTCCTCCCATGGGCTCGTTAAATTTTTTACATGGTTGGACCTATTGAGTTTTCATTCTTTCTTAGACTCATTAAATCCACAATAAGGGTATTCTTTTATCTAAAAAGAATAAGGAACGGGAAAAACATATCATATTTTCATTGTCAAAGGCAGTTTCAGTCAAGTTCTATCCTTGAACATAGCACCTACTTGAATCTATCTTGTCGGTTGGGTTTAGTTTTTGGCCTCAGGGTGAACCTTTCCTCCGAGTTATTTACTCCCCCGGTTGGTTATTCTTCCAACCATATGGAGGGTCTGTTAATGTCTCTTACATTTCAGACTTATTTACCCCATTATGTCAGAAACTACCTGAGTCACTTTGTGTCGTGCTCAATGTTCAAGGATATACCCTGTGTCGGCCATTCTACAGTTTACCTTGACCTCATGTGTCAGCCTTCCTAGTGTCAATCTTGTTGCATATTATTCCATATCAGCTCTTACCAGTTGAGTGTTCCTCGATTTGGATGATGTAGGATGCCTTAAGGCCTCCCTTCCAACGGACTTCTTCCCATCGACACCAAATCATTATTTTGGGATTGAAGTTTAGAGTTTCGGTTAGTACCTTGGAGATTGCAGTCACTAGTGGCAATTTTCCTCAGTGTTGAATGATGAGAATACATCAATGTCTCTTCTTCGACAGGATTCCCAAGTGTTCGAATCCAAGTCCATCTATTCACATTTGGTGAATCGTACTTGGTACCTTGGACCCCATCATCATTATCGGTGGAAGTCCTCGCATTTTTTAACGGTATACATCAATGACCGGTAATCAAACGATGCCCTCCATGTTCGTCTGTCAGCTCATCTATTCACATGGTTCCGGTTTGTACCTAGGGTTATTATGGGATGAAGACCTTGGGATTTTTGATGACACAACTTCATTTTGTTATCACCCAAGTTGCGCAAGACTGAGCCTCACTTATATATGGCTCTCCATGAGACATAGATCCAGTTTGTTGTTATGGCTATGATCTCTCAGTTTGACATGGATCCACGCTTGTATTTCAAGTGGCCATGCTTTTATATACATCTCCTTGTTATGTATCGGAGATCATGTTGTATCACACTGCACATCTATACGATGTCAAAATCTAATTGCTCGCTGACCTTGATTTTTGTTGCAGGTTTCTTGTGACTTGTTTTCTGCAGTTCTGTGCTCCTTCTCTAGATTTGGATTGTAATGTATTTCGGCCATCGTTTCCCTCTGACCTCACACATTAGGGGGCATCTGTTATAGGTCAAACTTGCACCTCTCCGTCCGTGATCACTCTGAGCTGCTGATCACACAAAAGGACAACTTGGATGGAGGAGCATGTTGACTTTGGATGACATGACAACTCATTCCATTTCCTGACATTACTGGAAAAAACACAAAAAATATCATTTTGAGATATGAGCGCTACTCTACTCAAAGAGACTAGCACCCATACGCTACTCCACTGTATAATAGTAGCGCCCATATCCAAGTATATGCTACTCCAGTGTAGCAAAGTAGCGCTCGACATTAAAAATCAATTGAGCGCTAGTTGTTAAATACTAGGGTAGCGCCCTATACGCTACTCCACTGAAGAAGAGTTGCGTACATCTTAAAAGATGATTAAAAAATAAATTAATTCATCGAGGAGGATTAGTTGAAGGCAGTTTTCTAACTCCCCCAACTTCCTCGATAACTACATCTCGACCTGAACTGCTTCTTTAAACCTATAAATTCCAAGAAGGTTAAAGGAGAAGGGTTAGAAATTGGAGTTAGTGAGATTGATTAATGGAAAAACTTTGAAGAAGCTTGCATTGGAGGAGTTGTTGTTGAAGACATCCAAGCCAGAAGAAATCCAGAGCCCAGAATCTAGTTGCAGGAGCCTGCTTCATTATCAGGTATACTTGTACTTCATTCTACTTTTGACAAATAAAGGTTGAAGTGTTTTTCTTGTTCCAATCTGAATGTGTTATGAAATGGCATCTTAAGTTGGATTTATTTTGGTCAATGCTAAATGCTAAACATTGTTTTTGTTTCTTTCAAGCTTTATATGTTGGCCAAAATGTTTTGAGAAAGGTATTGTTGTTGCAGGTTTGCTGAAGGAAAGGTAGATTCTGAAGTGGAACACAGGATCAAGTCAAGGCAAGGATCAGACTTCAATTAAAGGTATGTTCCCTACATCTACAACTTCTTTCTTTTTGTAAATGTCTCTGTAATAGCATCAATGCACTTACCTATCACCCCAACCAAGTTGATAGTTTTAGTTTCCTGACTATAGGGTAGAAATATCCGCCAACACTTACTATCCATGAGTCACTGGGTGATATCAAACCTCTTTCTGAAAGTTTGAATGGCATGCACAAATTAACAAGGGACCCCATGGCTTTCTCAAACATTGGTTTTCCATATGGATCAACTAATAAGGGTCCACACACAAGGAGCAAACTAGAGTCCTCATGGTATACAAAACACTTGTCCAAATTCTACTTCCGGGGGCAACCCTTCACCTTGGAATGGTAATATTCCTGGCGGGAGCAATGAACCATGGAACATTTATGCCAATTGGGGCTATGCTCCTTATATTAGTGGAAATTCGTCGGGGGGTTATCCTCCTACTTATCCTAGCATAATACCTAGCGGAAATCCACCTATCAACCCCATTCCGCCATGGGGTGGGGAGGTTTCAGGAAGTATCCAATCTTCTTGGGACCCAACTTTGCAAGGAGGATATGAACCTTGGAACGCTTATCCAAACCAAGGAAACATTCAATGGAGTGGTCCGGTTCCAACTAGTAACCAATCTTCTTAGACCCCACCCCTGCAAGGGGGAAATCCACCTATGCATCCCAACCAGCAATGGAGTGGTAATGTTCCACCAAGTAACCAATCTCAATGGAACATACCCCTGCAGGGGGGAAATCCACCCGTCAATCCTATCCCACACTAGAATGGTAATGTTCCACCAAGTCATCAATCTCAATGGAACATACCTCCGCAAGGGGGCAATCCATACATTCAACCTAGTTCACAATGGATTGGGAAACATTCAGGAAGTAAGCAATATTTTTGGATGCCATCTCCACAAGGAGGAAATCAACCTTTGAATGATTTTCAATACCAAGTTCAACCACCATGGTATGGTTGGGATCTAGGAAATAACCAATCTTCTTGGACCCCACCTCCGCAAGGAGGCAATCCACCCAATGGTCATGTTTCAGGAAGTTTCCAAACTTCTTATGGTCAGTCTCCGCAAAGGGGAAGCCCACCTTGGAATTCTTATCACACCCAAGGACCACATCAGTGGAGTGGTCGGGTTCTAGAAAGAAACCAATCCTTTTTGGGCCTAACCCCGCAAGGGGGCAATCCAACCATTAATGCCATTCCGCCATGGAGTAGTCAGGTTCGAGAAAGTAACCAATCTTTAGGGAACCAACCTGCAAAACCTGTGTTTAATCCAGCTAGGCTGCCACATGAACCTCATGTCAATGGTATGTGGGATTCCGTCAACCATCTTGAACAGATTACCCCACATTCAGGACAAGTTTCTATTCAGAATTCACAACCCATAGCTGGCCAAGCAATGCAGGAACCTGCTAATCCTTCCAACAATTCCGACACCCTCACAATCTCATCCATAGACCTTAGAGGAAAGAAGAAGAAGTACATGAGTAAGAAAAATGCTAACTTTGGGAAGGGAGATGAACCAACTGTACTTCAATGCCATGGACAACAACAACCCACTATTTTGACATCGGTACCCCCACCAAGGGGCAACTAGCCAACCCCTCCGCAAGGGGGCAATGATCCTAATGCCACTGTCTTCATGTGTGATCCTGAGATGAACATTCAAACAAGACGTGATTCTTATGATTTCTCTCCTAGTACACCAGATCAGTTGGAATCACAACCAGATGGTTATCTCTACATTGAGAAACCAGCCATAGACTTAGTACCACACCCCCCAAAGGTGTTCTATGTAGAACAATGCATAATCCCAACACGTGAGCTGCTTAGAACAGTAATGTTCTTCAGGACCTAGCTCAAGTACCATGTGCCATGTCGGCCTTGGAGGTATTGCAATGTCGTTCTACGCCAAGAAACGAACTATTGTATACCATTTATGCTGTTGATCCATCCGATGAGACTTTGATCACATCAGACATAGACCTTTCAATATGTAGGATCCTTCTCGAAGTTGCTTTTCATATTAAATTAACGACTCATGGTAATAAAATCTATCTAACCATAGTAGATGAAGGGACCTCAGCTTGTGTAATGTCATTTCCATGTTAACAAGCATATGGATCACCTCTATCTGTCGTAGAAGTTTCAAACCAAGCTACTCAAATAACTTCAGCAGATTCGGATCAAAATCTTCCCTTGATGGAGGAATATGATTCGGTTACCTGGCCCATTTGGGTTGTGAGATCTCCCAACTCACATGACTTCTTGGATTACATTTTATCATCAAATGAAGATATCCCTGAAGTTGTAAACATTTGGTTGCACCCACCTAAGATCATCTTTTGTGGGGTCACTGGGAGCATACTTGATATAAATCTACCCAAGTATAGGAGCATGATCTGCATGTTCTTCGATCTTATTTGGTATATTTGGAAACTTGCATATAGGTTTAGGCCATCCCTTTCTGAAAATGCATTTGAACCTTTTGCAACCCAAAATTACCATAGGGTCGAACCTGTTGGAAATTGGTGGGTCAGCCCTTCATATCTGTATTTTCCACCATTCCGACAGTAGAGCCTACCGAATATGGGACACCCTAGTTAGCACCCCATTTCCATTTTGGTTCCCATGCTAAATTATTCTCATAGGTCCAGGAGCCTTATTAGTCCCGTCATGACTTGGAGTTTGAGACCACATATCTCTCTTTCATACATTTCTGACCATATCCTGATGGGATCCCATTTTTTTTTTCATTTTACATAAGCTTCTGTTAAAATATCCAGTTGAACATCCATGCAAACTACTTCGCTGCTTATTGCTTATGTTGCTTATTTGCCTGTATAGCACTTTCTGTTACAAGATGCCTATAAACCATTGCTTATGTATATTTGACCCATAACCATGGAGGAAACATATGTAAGAGTGTACATAACTAGCTTAGCCCTTGTTTGCAGTATGGATCTTTGCCTTGGCCTGACCCATGCCCTTGCCATTTGGGCACATGCCCTTGAGACACTCATTTCCTCTAATGTATCATTGCATGTTTTATTCTTTTTTCAAGCTAATAAATGAAAAAGGTTAAAAAAAATTGGAAAACACAAAAATCCAAAAAGGGAGAGACTTGAATCACTTCATACTATAAACTTCGAACAAAATGGCAATAGTCAGTCCTTGTCTCCCTTGAACACGGCATATAATATTGTATCTGCGGTCAGTACACCATCTACATTTGCCTTAGGAAACTATACCAGTATTTTGAACAGATCTCTATCGATGGGTTATCCTTCCCATCACCAATGGAGCTTTCGTTAATGCATCTGGAATTAGTGGATTTCAATAAGGTCGGTTAGTCAAAGTCCTATGTTTCCAAGTGTCCATTCTGTGTCGTTTTATGTGTTCGAGGGTAGTCCAAACCGAGTCGGCCATTCCTCAAATATTCTTGACCAATCATGTCGGCCTTCCCTGTGTCAGTACATAGTGTTGGATCTTGCAGTTCTACCAAAATACATCAGACTATTGATCTTTGTTTCGTATCGGTTGATGTGGGATGCATTAATGCCCTCCTTCTGATGGATCTATTCCTATCAAAACAAATCACCATCTAGGACATGGATCTAGAAACCCAAGAGTACCTTGGATCTTGCAGTCATTAGTGGCAGGTTTCCTCGCAAATGATAGTGGGTATACATCAATGACCCCTGATTGTTTGATTCCACAAGTGTTCGAATTCAGAACATCTATTCACACTTGTTATTTTGTACTCAGTACCTTAGAGTCCATCATCATTATCGGTGGGTCTCTTCGCATCTGTTAACGGTATACATCAATGATCGGTAATAAGATGGTGTTTTATTATGCTCGACATCAGATCACTTATTCGCATGATATAAACTCGTACTATCGTCATTTTGTATTAAAGACCTTGGGAAAAACAGTTGTATCACTCATCGATGCACTACCCGAGCTGTGCAATATTAAACTGCCATGTCAGAAGTTCAATAAAGACTTTGTTCTCGCACTCATCAAAGTGCATGTTTACATTTCAAAAAAAATTGCTTTTGACATGGATCCACTGTGTATTGTTCGTGGTCATGCTTGTTTACTGCTGAGCATGGGTATGCCTACCTCAAGAAGATATTATATATTTGAGAAATTTCTATGTTTTGCATGTGTGATCCTCAATTATGTACCCGTGAGTTTTCCTTCCCTTATCCTTGCTTTGAACGATAAAGAGTATCAGTATAAAGAGTATCAATATAAAGAGTATCAGTATACCGAGTATAAATTTCAGTAATGTATTTCAGCCCTTAGCTCTTCTTTGGACCTCACACATTAGGGGGAATCTGTTAACAATCAAATTGACACCCCTAATCATGTGACAGGAGCAACATATGTTTACCATGTACCCACACCAAGAAGTCATGACACAAGTTCATTCAGAGACGAATCCTCTATGAGGAATGCATTAAAATGTATTAATTATGCTTAAAATCATTCTAAATGGTGCAAAAAGCCTAAAAGCTATTGAAAAGTGGGTTTTCAGTTGAAAATGATCTAAAATCATGAAAATAGATTATCCCACACTCAAAAGAGAAACCTAAGGCTCATTTCCCAATGCTATATAAGAAAGGCATGGGAGGCATGGTAAAGGGAGATCAAAAGAGCAAAGGCATGCTGAGGAGATTCTGAAGGAAGGAGAAGAGCTCCAATTCTTCAAAAGCAAGGATGAAGGAAGGAAATATCATTTGCAATGGAGGGAGTATTCTCACCTAGATCATTGGTAAGGATGTATTTCTTCATTATTCTAATATGAATGGATTCAAGTTTCTACCATCTATGAGTTTAAATTTGGTTTATCTTGTATGAATTTAATTCTTGGATGGATTTAGATCTTAATTTTGCTTATCTTGATTGATGAATAGATACAGATCTTTGGAAACTTGTGATAATCTTTTCATGTTGCTGACATAGGAACTCACCATTTCTTAGGAAGATAGTTAAACTAGTGTAGACACAACCCTGCACTAAATACTATTATCACTATGTTTCAAATTGTCATATGGTAGATTGCATGGAGGATTATCATGACATGATAGATCATGAGAAACATGGAAATTTGCATGTGCTTGATGTGTTTGAATATGATCCTGATGAGATCCAAGCACTTGATGTGGTGGAAGAGGAACTTGAGTTTCCTCTTGGAAATGGTTACACATTTTTTGAAGAAGTTGATTCCACTACCTTGGAACCAACCTATGAGGAAATTTTTTCACTTTTGAGGGAGGTGCATGATCCTACCATCATGGAGCATTCACATGAGGACACTTCTACACTTTTTGATCATTTGGGTGATTTGGTTCATTCTCCTACATCCTACACTTCCATATTTTGCAGCATTCATCCTAATGAAGTATGGGTGAAAGGTTTATTTTTTATGGTGCCACATGAGGAGCATGAAACTCCCATCTCTCCTTTATATGATGACATTATTAGAGACATTTCTTATTTACATTTGCAGCAGCATTCCTTGTTACCTTATGATGAAATACATCTACATGGATGCACTTATGATGTTCACTTGAGTTACTTGAAGACTCATGATTTCCCTTGCTCCTTGCTTAGTTCAATTGATATTGGAGGAACTTAATCCACTACTTGGGTGAAGACATATATGATTGGAGCAATATTCTCAAGTTTCATAACCATTTGTGAAGATTTACTATCATTTCCCCCTATGTCGAAACTAGTCTTTTTGTATATGATTTAAGAGGGTTGTAGCAGAATTAATAAACTGAATGGTGATGCATATGAGACAATATTGATGTCCCCTTGATATCCCCTGCCTCTTTTCATACATTCAAGAGGGTCCAACAGCATTTGGAGAGCCATTCCCAGCAGCTACCCCATGGGGAATTGAACCCCTAATTGCTAGTCAAATTCCCTACATTGGCCAGAATTCAAAGAAGAGTTGCAGAAGCCTTTTGAAGACTCTAAGGCATCCATGAAGTCTATTTTGAGGGATGGATTTCTTCCCACTGTGTTTTCCCTCTTTCCTCTTTTATTAGTTAGATTGTTGTATAGGGTGACCTTTGGTCTCTGTCACTAGGGCCTTATTTTTCAGTTTCAGTTACTACCTCATAGTATAGCTTAAGGGAGGGTGTTGGAATATTCTCACCATCATTTTTCATATTTTCATGCCTGCATGCATTTTTCATGCATCCAGTCATCATGCATGCATCTACATGCATCCAGTCATCATTTTGGTGGTCTCCCCAGCACCTAGAGCCTAATTTCAGCTCCCTAGAGCCTGTCTTCATCCCAGTAGCCCTCCTACCTACATGATGTGCCTTTTTTTCCTCACTTGCATGATATGTGTGCCTTATCTTACCTACCAGGACTTAGCAGTCAGTTAGAACATTGATTGATCAGTTATTCCATTAATTGCTCATCCTAAGTGGCCGTAGCTCCTAGTTAGCTAGTTCTGGAGTGCCACTTGACTTTCTGACATCCTCATGCACCCTCCTTGGAGTCTCCATCCCCTGATTTGTGCCTAGATGGTTCTGTTAGACTCAGTTAAAGTCATTTGATTGACTATTGACCATTTATGACTGATACTACTGATTGGATGATGTCTCCAATGTTATCCAAGCTAGACACTAAGGATGAATTCGAATGACCTTATCTCTATTCAAATTCTCTTGAAAATTATTGTATTGTATTTAGTATTATTCATTATCCAGAGTGCCAGCTTACAGCTGATGTATGATACAACAATTTTCTCCATTTTCTATGTAATGAGTGTCTATTGATTCAATAATTCTTCTTCTTCTTTCTGCACTATATGATTGAATTCTAGTGAGGTCTGCTACTATTGAGTGATCATAATCCTAAAATATCACATGGTATTAGAGCTGGTAGCAACTATTCGAATTGAAGCAGTAGTAGTTGCAGCAATTCCTTGAGCAATTATCTTTCATTGAGCACCAGAAGGCTCTGAGTTTCCACAACAAATCCTTGTGATATTACCTTGAATTTACTGGAGCAATCTAGTGAGGCATATCCAGGTGTGAAGGAATTAGTAATATGTGCTCAGTGTCCTAAGGTAGTGTTCAATTCAAATTGCAACAGATCTTCTTTTCACAATTCTCATTGTTTTGCAAGAATCTCCTCTCTTTCAGCTTCGAATTCTGCAGTATCATGGATCTCAAGTTGAATTCATTCAACCACTTCGAATGGAAGGAAAAAATGGACATCTTCTTGAAGTCGAAGATTCTTTCTAGATTATTGAATGGCTCTACAGTTGAGCCCACTGGTGCAGTAGAGAAATCCAAGCACTTAGACAATCTTGATTAAGCAGTAGGACTGCAGCTACTCTCCATTTCTGAAGAGCTACATGTTCATGTTATCTATTTGAAGACTCCAAAGGAGGTTTGGGACAAGATAGAATCTCTTCTTGGTCAAACTGATGATTTGAGGGGTCCAAAGTTGGAAAACAAGCTCATCTCCATGAGCCCAAGCAGTTTCAAAACTATCACTGAGTTTCTCAATAAGTTCAAGAACTTGATTTCACAGTTGAAGAGGTATGGGATTGAGAAGGAGGACAAAAAACTCATCCTTGCCATCCTGTCGAAGCTAGGACCTGGTTATTCAGTTTTTTTTTTAACCTTCCAGTCAGCCAAGATGTCAATTCCAAAATGGAAGTTCCCTTCGCTTACAGACTTCATCATATCTCTAACTCTTGAGGAGGAGAAGCTAGTGCACATGGGAGTGATAAAAGCCAAGTTGGATTCTTCTCTTGTTGCCACTGAATCAAGAAGAGCGAATGGAAAAGGAAACAAAAAAATTTCTGATAGAAAGTCGAATGATCAAAAGCAGAAGGAGGATCCCATATAGTCAGATAGAGCCTCATATCCTAAGAAGGAAAAGAAAATTCAGAAGGTAAAATCCAAGTGCACATACTGTAATCGAGGATACCATCCTAAAATTTCATGCATGAACAAGACCATAGATTTCATGGCCTCACTCCTTAGAAGAATAATCTCCCAGTACCTGCATGTGCTAGGAAGAAAGAGAGTGAACCATCTACATCTGAGAACAAAGAGAGATTCCATGCCCTCATGGCAAGTGCATCAACTCCGTCCTCCTTCATCATAGATTCTGGAGCTTCAAGACACATGTCCTCCTCCAAGGATCTTTTCACTAGATTCGAATCTACTGTTGGACCATACATTATGTTGGGCAATGATTATGAAGTCTCTTCTGAAGGGATTGGAAGAATCAAGTTAGATCATGGATACTTCACCAATGTACTCTATGTCCCCACTCTCACTACTAATCTAATTTCTGTATATCATATGACCCACACTGGAGAGCCCAAGAGGGTGATATTCTCTCCTAATGAGGTTGAAATTCAAGACATGGTATCAGGATCTACCATTTCAAAAGGAGTTGCAAATCACATGTTAAAGTTGTATGATCTCTCACACTTCTTACCTCTCTCATGGCAATCTACTCTCCACACTCATGCCAATGAAGAAACTAGATTGTGGCATGAAATATTTGGGCATCTTAACTATCAATACTTGCAAGACATGCATACAAAGGAGATGGTTGATGGGCTTCCCAAGATCAAGTTTTCCAAGGGAAACTATCATGGTTGTTTGATGGGAAAGCATCTTGAGAAGAAATTTGAGAAGGGGAAGGCAAGGAGAGCCTCTCATCCTCTAGATCTCATCCATAGTGATGTTGCTAGGCCATTTCTAGATCTATCTCTACACAAAGAAAGGTATATACTCACCTTTATTGATGATTATTCTAGATTCACATGGGTATATTTCCTTAGATTGAAATCAGAAGTATTTTGATTCTTCAATTTTTGCAAGTCTTCTACAGATAAATTTTCAGATAGGAGGATAAAATCCATTCTCACTGACAATGGAGGTGAGTACATTAAGGGTGATTTTCAAACCTTTTGTGCTGAATAGGAAATTGAGATGCAACATACTGTTCCCTATACACCACAACAGAATGGTGTAGCTAAAAGGAAGAACAAAACATTCAAAGAAATGACCACCTACATGCTAAGGTCGAAAGGGTTGCACCCTAGCCTTTAGGCAGAAACCATTAACTGTGCCTCCTATCTTCAGAACAAAGTTCCTCACAAGGGACTCAATGAAATTACTCCTTTCGAAGCATGGATGGGATACAAACCTGATGTATCTCATCTTTGAGTGTTTGGATCTAGAGCATGGGCAAGGATACCAAATGAGAAAAGGAGAGCCCTTGATCCACAAAGCAGAGAGTGCATTATAGTGGCTTATGCATTGGATGCAAAGACCTACAAGTTGCTTTATCCCTATAACATGACTACATTTCTTGATAGGATTGTACTGTTTGAGGAATGGCCTCTTCATGATGCTCATCTTGTTGAGCATGATAGCTTTCCTGCTACACCTCCACTACTTGATGAGCTCCAAGAGATCGAATCTTCATCACATGACAGTTCAGATTGAGAGTATTAGAGTGATGATGATGAAGAGAAAATGGTAGATCCAGATCCACAAGAACCTAAAGATCTAGCAATTGATTCAAAAGATGAGAGAATGGGAGATCCAGTTCCACAAGAACCTGATGATCTCTCACCTGATGATCCTCCTCTTTTGAGATGGGCAGCCACTACTCTCCGATCTGTCGGTGATATTGTTGGTGATCCAACTGATCAACAGAGAACTAGATCAGATTATCAGAATGGAAGGTTTCATTCTTCTCACATTACTGATCCATTTCAGATCAATCGATCCTTCTTTGGAAAAGAACGACACTTGCCTCCTTTCGAGGTGAGTGATGACATGCTACATTAACATCCTTCAGTCTATTTTTAGGGAGGGCTTTCTACCCACTGGGTTTTCCCTCCTTCCTCTTTTATTATTTAGATTGTTGTACGGGGTGACCTTTGGTCTCAGTCACCAGGGCCCTATTTTTCAGTTTCAGTTACTACCTCATAGTATAGCTTGAGGGAGGGTGTTGGAATATTCTCACCATCATTTTTTCATATTTTCATGCCTGCATCCATTTTGCATGCATCCAGTCATCATGCATGCATCCAGTCATCATTTTGGTGGTCTCCCCAACACCTAGAGCCTAATTTCAGCTCCCTAGAGCCTGTCTTCAGCCCCAGTAGCCCTCCTACCTACCTGATGCGCCTTGTTTTCCTCACTTGCATGACATGTGCACCTTATATCACCTACCAAGAGTTAACAATCAGTTAGAACATTGATTGATCAGTTATTCCATTAATTGCTCATCCTAACTGGCTACAGCTCCTAGTTAGCTAGTTCTGTAGTGCCACTTGACCTTCTGACAGCCTCATGTGCCCTTCTTGGAGTCTCCATCCCCTAATTTGTGTCTAGATGGTTCTGTTAGACTCAATTAGACTCATTTGACTGACTATTGACCATTTATGACTGATACTACTGATTGGATGATGTATCCAATGTTATCCAAGCTAGACACTAAGTATGAATTGAAATGACCTTAGCTTTATTCGAATTCTCTTGACAGTTATTGTATTGTATTCAGTATTATTAATTATTCAGAGTGCCAGTTTAGAGTTGATGTATAATACAACAATTTTCTCCATTTTCTGTGTAGTGAGTGTTTATTGATTTAGTAATTCTTCTTCTTCTTTCTACACTACATGAGTGAATTCTAGTGAGGTCTGCTACTGTTGAGTGATCCTAATCCTAAAATATCACAATATTAAGTCTCCTCTAGATACTGGTCACCTCTAGAGTGAATTACTTTAGCATATAACCACTTGGAACAATAGTAGAACAATATGATCACATAATTGGTAAAATTCCCTTAGTCTATTTGATATGATAACCAAGCTAGAACATGTGGACCATGCAGATAAGACAAGAGATAAATATAAGATGTGCTAAGATATGACAGAATTCAAATTGCATATAAAGAATTAATTAAGAGAGAATTCAAATTGTTAAACTTCAATGAAGAGTTCAGTAAATCAAAGGAGAACTCGAATTGATCACTACAGTGATGTTAACAAGAAATAATCACTTAAGAGAGTTAACTAAGTGATAACAAAGAAGATCTCATTAACTAAGATTTATTACATGAAGACACTTATATTAAACTAAAATATGACACTTGAGTTGCAACACTTGCATGACGACACTTAAGTTAGCCACCGAACTAAGTGGGAAAGATTTCAGTTAAGGGGTGAGTTCATCCTAAGAGACAGTTCAGTGAGTTAATTCATTGCATGAGATGTGGAGCACACTTATTCATGCAATATTTATGCATCCAGATGGAGGGCGAGTTCATGATGAAGTCAGAAGATAAAAATAGAAGACGATGCATGAGAAGAATGTATAAATATGTTATATAGGATTGATGAATTAAATGTGAAGTGAATTCTGTTCTCCCTTGAAGAAAATGCACTTTTCTTTGTGTAGGATTTTATTCTGAGTCTCTCTTCTTTATCTTTGAGGAAATTCAATTGTATGTCAAAGTGATGATGTTGTATAGTCTTGCTAGTCAAGGCTAAGGCATTGTGTGTCGAGAGAGATCCTCATGTGTTGAGGTGGTGCCTCATGTGTTGATGTACTACTAACCATGGTTGAGATATTAAGTCTCCTCTAGAGACTTTCCACCTCTAGAGTGAATTACTTTAGCATATAACCACTTGGAACGATAGTAGAACAATATGATCACATAATTGGAAAAATTTCCTTAGTGTATTTGAAATGATAATTAATATGCCACATGTGGACCATGCATATAAGACAAGAGATAAATATAAGATGTGATCAGATATGAGAGAATTCAAATTGCACATAAAGAATTAATTAAGAGAGAATTAAAATTGTTAAACTTCAGTGAAGAGTTCAGTAAATCAAAGGAGAACTTGAATTGATCACTACAACGATGTTAACAAGAAAGAATCACTTAAGAGATTTAACTAATGATAACAAAGAAGATCTCGTTAACTAAGTGTTATTGCATGATGACACTTATGTTAAACTCAAATATGACACTTGCATGATGACACTTAAGTTATCCACCTAACTAAGTGGGAAAGCTTTCAGTTAAGGGGTGAGTTCATCCTAATAGACATTTAAGTGAGTTAATTCATTTCATGATATGTGGGGCGCACTTATTCATGCAATATCGATGCATCCAGATAGAGGGCAAGTTCATGCTGAAGTGAGAAGATAAAAATAGAAGACGATGCATGAGAAGAATGTATAAATATGTTATATAGGATTGATGAATTAAATGTGAAGTGAATTCTCTTCTCCCTTGAAGAAAATGTGCTTTTCTTTGTGTAGGATATTATTCCGAGTCTCTCATCTTTATCTTTGAGGCAAGTGATTTGTAAGTCAAAGTCATGATGTTGTACATTCTTTCTAGTCAAGGCTAAGGTCTTGTGTGTCAAGATAGATCCTCATGTGTTGAGGTGGTACCTCATGTGTTGATGCACTACTAACCATGGTTGAGATATTAAGTCTCCTCTAGAGATTGGCCACATCTAGAGTGAATTAATTTAGCATATAACCACTTGGAACGATAGTAGAACAATATGATCACATAATTGGGAAAATTTCCTTAGTATATTTGATATGATAATTAAGCTGGAACATGTGGACCATGCAAATAAGACAAAAAATAAATATAAGATGTGATAAGATATGAGAGAATTCAAATTGCATATAAATAATTAATTAAGAGAGAATTCGAATTGTTAAACTTTAGTGAAGAGTTCAGTAAATCAAAGGAGAACTCGAATTGATCACTAGAGTGATGTTAACAAGAAAGAATCACTTAAGAGAGTTAAATAAGTGATAACAAAGAAGATCTCGTTAACTAAGTGTTATTGCATGACGACACTTATGTTAAACTAAAATATGACACTTGAGTTGCGACACTTGCATGACAACACTTAAGTTAGCCACCTAAATAAGTGGGACAACTTTCAATTAAGGGGCGAGTTCATCCTAAGAGATAGTTCAATGAGTTAATTCATTGCATGAGATGTGGGGCGGACTTCTTCATGCAATATTGATGCATCCAGATGGAGGGCGAGTTCATGTTGAAGTCAAAAAATAAAAATAGAATACGATGCATGAGAAGAATGTATACATATGTTATATAGGATTGATGAATTAAATGTGAAGTGAATTATCTTTTCCCTTGAAGGAAATGCGTTTCTATTTGTGTAGGATATTATTCTGAGTCTCTCTTCTTTATCTTTCTCTTGCTCTATAATTGCACCGAGGGTGCTTGATGTAAAAGACATTCCTAAGATCTATCAATATACTAAATAATGTTTTGTTGGGGTTTTCTCCATCAAGTCATAGAGGGTTTCCCTAGTGTAAATTGTTGTGTCGAATGTGATTGGTTATGTGTATGACTGTTATTTGATTTCAAGTATTATTGCAACTCCGAATTAAAGATAAAAAATTAACATGGTATCATAGCTGAAGACGTGAAAGATCTAATTTTAAAAATCAATCTTGAGCCTACGTAGATCCTGAGTGTGAACAGTACTGAAGAACAATGGCCTCAATCTTAGTGAGACCAGAAGACTGTCTTGAAGGAAATTCGAGCTTCAATACTTGGAAGGTCAAGATCCTGAATATCCCGGAAGAGGATGATTTAGATGGATATGTATCCAGTGTTATTGAATAACCTACTTCTAATGTAGAGTGCATTACCTTCAAGAAGAAGGGCGAATCCAGATCAAGTATACTACCTCCAAAGAAGAGAACCTCGCTCTTGCAGCACAGATGAAAAGAGTTGAGAAATATCACAAGAAATTCTCTCATCAAAAGTAGAATGATTTCAAGAACTTTGATAAGTCTAAAGTTAAATGTTTCAATTGCAATAAGAAGGTTCATTATGCAAGAGAATGTCATGCAAAGCAAAGAGTAAAGTTCAAGGGTAGGTTTCATGATTCTACTGTTAGAAAAACAGGATCGCAGAGCAATAAAATAAACAGAAATGCAAATATAATCACACATACACATTACAAGAGAGACACAAATATATCGTGGTTCACCCAACTTGGGCTACATCCATACTGAAGTTGCCAGTCCTTATTATTATACCATCCAGCAAAACTAAGGGATACAACCTGCAGGACAACCACTGCACTTCCTCGTCAATGTCTCACAGTCTCTCTTTACGATCTCAGAGATCTTGACAATGCATAAAACCTAATACATCAACCCTAGCTGTGTTACAATGTATTTCTTTTATAAGGGAGATACAATGGGAAAATACCATGGGTTACCCAAAACCATGGGCCCAAAAACTGTTGGCGAAAATAGCCCCAAATTTTTCTCCTGTGGAAGCTAAAGAGGTAGAATGGTCAGTATTATGATTACATAAATACAACATACCTACCCTGTCTCCTTTTTCTATCACCATTGATCCTTTAGTGATCTTCCACCACTTTTCTCCAAATGTAGATAGACAGCCGCCATCTCCCAACTGCCCTGTTGAGATCAGATTTATTTTCATAGCAGGAATATGCCTTACATATTTCAACAACCAATTAGTTCCATTCTTAACTTTTATCCATACCTTACCCATTCCAACAATTTTACATGGCTCATCATCACCCAATAAAACATGTCCAAAATTGCTTGGAACATAATCATGAAAGTATTTCCTATGGGGTGTAGCATGAGATGAAGCCCCTGAATCTACTACCCAATAATCACTAGTATTATCTAATGCAAGAATCAAAGCATCTTGTAACACATCACCTGCTACATTTGCTTCCTGGGTAGTTTCCTGCTGTGCATCTCCTTTCTTCTTTAGAGATCCGTAGTCTTTCTTTAGATGTCCTTTCTTTCCACAGTTCCAACACTCTATCTTTCCCAGTATGGACTTGGATTTTCCCGTTTTAGACTTCCCACAATTACCTTGGCTCTTTCCTCTCTCCTTTTGTCTTCCCCTGCTCTCCATGGTCAACGCATTACCTAATGTCTCACCTATGCTTTTTCTTCAAATTTCCTTGCTAAGAATAAAACCAATAACATCATCAAATTTCAAGGTGTTTGAACCAGATAGAGAGTTACTTACAGCCATGACCAAGATATTCCATCTTTCTGGAAATGAGCACAAGATTAGAAGAGCCCTAACCTCATCATCAAAGTTCACACTTACAGAACTTAGTTGATTTGTAACCGTATTAAACTCATTTAAATGATCAATAACAGATCCACCTTCAGACATCTTCATATTAAATAAACGCTTCATTAGAAATACCTTGTTGGAGGTCGAGGGTTTTTCATGCATCTTACCCAACGCGCTCATCAAACCCTCCGTTGTCATTTCTTTTGAGATATTGAAAGCCACCGACGAAGCCAGGCTCAACTGTATTGTTCCCAGAGCCTTTTTGTCAAGAACCTCCCATTCTTCATCCTTCATGGCCACCGGCTGCTTTGCTCTTCCTCCCAATGACAGGAATAGATCCTTCTTGTACAGATAGTCCTCCATTTGCATCTTCCATAACTAGAATTTTTGGCCATTAAACTTCTTGACCTTAAACTTTCCTTCTTCTACCATTGCTCCCACTTGAACTAGAAACCATAGCTTCCTATGGGTTTATCTGCCAAATAGACCTTTGGCTCTAATACCAATTGTTAGAAAAACAGGATCGTAGAGCAATAAAATAAACAGAAATGCAAATATAATCACACATACACATTACAAGAGAAACATAGATATATCGTGGTTCACCCAACTTGGGCTACATCCACACTGAAGTTTCCAGTCCTTATTATTATACTATCTAGCAAAATGAAGGGATACAAACTGTAGCACAACCGCTGCACTTCCTCTTCAATGTCTCACAGTCTCTCTTTATGATCTCATAGATCTTTACAATGCATAAAACCTAATACATCAACCCTAGCCGTGTTATAATGTCTTTCTCTTATAAGGGAGATACAATAGGAGAATACCATGGGTTACCCAAAACCATGGGCCCAAAACCCAAGGTGGGGGAATGAGTGTACAGTCCTTTGGGTGCACAGCTAAGAGAATATCATGTATGAGACTAGAAGATCTAGCTCCACAACCAACAATCTCCCACTTGGAGACTGATCACAACAACTCCACTACTGCTGTACTTGCTGGACCTTGGACTTGGAAACTTTCTCCTCTTCACCTTCATGCTAGAAGGCCAACTAAAACCGAGTAGGAACTCAGTTTCTCTCTGGTCACTACTTTTGTGAACATGTCTGCAGGATTCTGGCTAGTAGGTATCTTTTCTAGCTTCAACGGTTCATCTTCCATAACATAGAGTATGAAATGGTACTTGAGTTGTATATGTTTAGTCCTAGAATGGAATGCTGAGTTCTTTGCAAGATTAATGGTACTCTGGCTGTCACTATACAACCTACTATCTTTCTGCTTCTTACCCACTTCCTCCATAAACCTCTGCAACCAAATCATCTCTTAACTAGCCTTTGTAACAGCAACATACTCTGGTTTCATTGTTGAAAGTGAAACAACCTTTTGCAATCTCGAAATTCAACTTACTGTTGTTCCACCTACAGTAAACACATACCCTGTGGTGCTCCTCATGCTATCCTTATCACCTTCCATATATGCATCAACATATCCCTATAGAACAATTTCTGAACCTCCAAAACATAATGCCTGAGTGGTAGTACCTCTCAAATACCTGAGAATCCACTGTACTGTCTTCCAATGTTCTTTACCTGGATTGTTCATATATCTGCTCACAACTCCCACTGCTTGTGCAGTATCTGGTCTTGTGCACACCATGGCATACATCAAGATGCCAACTGCTGATTGATAGGGAATGAGTGTACAGTCCTCTGGGTGCATGGCTAAGACAATATCATCTATGAGACTAGAATATTTGTCTCCACAATCAACATCTACTGCTATAGAATATGAACCTACAAGAAAGAATTCATCTCATATTCAAGAGACGAGGAAGGAGAATTCATCCGATGATCCAGAGATGAGGAAGGAGTAATATCTTATCTCATCCCTTTCTGGATCCATTACCACTAATGTTGAGATATGGATGGTGGACAGTGGCGCATCCAAGCACATGACTGGATATAGGAGCATTATCACCGATATAAAGGAAAATAAGTTTTCCTGTAAGGTGGATGTTGGAGATAATACCACATATTCAATCCAAGGTATTGGATCCACTTCTTTTCAATTGGATTCAGGAAATGTACTGCATGTGGATGAAATTTTGTTTCCCATAGATTTCAGAAGAACCTCCATTATGTTTATGTTCTAGAAGATAAAGGATTAAGAGTGTTGAAGCCCTGGGTATGTAAGTTGTTGGAATGTTTTCCAAGGCTAGAACAGAGGGTGAAAACCCAATCTGAAAGGCTTCAAAAAGATCTGCGCAAGAGCAGTTCTATCCCCAGACTGTTTAGTAGAGTTAACTCCCACTGATATTAGGCCTCTGGTGGAACTTATGTGGGTTGATCCTAAAAGTGTCTGACTCCCTGTGAAGTAAAATCAAAAGTGTTCTATCTCTAGAAGTGAGTTTGCTTTATTGAAATCTAAACTAAGTTAGAACTAAATTAAAGGAATATGTTTTAATGTGCAGGATAACTTGATATGATAATTAATAATTTTTTTCACCAGTTGAAAGAAATGTGAAATGGATCTTTTCTTATTAGCTTAAGACACAGTCATAAAATGAAAATTTAATGATTATAGCTTAAGGATTGAGGCGCATACAAGCTTATCCTGTTATGGAATGCTAATTAAAAAATTGGCATTAATATAATGATATCTATTCATCATTTGCATAAATAAATAAATTCACTTAAAACATAAAAGACACAGATCATAAGTCAAGACACATCTGAACTGCAGATCAATGCATAAATTATGGTTGCAAAATTAAAACAATTTACTTTCATAAGCTGAAGTGAAAACCAAAATCCATCAAACAAATTTGATAAATTACAACAAAAGAGATATCAAGAGAAAACTAATTGTATTTCTTCAAGGCTGTAAAAAATTACAATCACTTAATGAATCAGAGTATCTACAGTCCTCTTATGATGATTTTCTCCCCACCCCTATGATATCCTTACCCCTTAAACAATAATTACAAAATAGATCAACTTCTAAAATCCCTATGTGCTCGAGCTCTTGAATCTGCTCTTTGAACTGCTCACATCTACTATCAACCTGTTCAATCATCAGTTTTGGAGGACAAGCCTTCTCAATGAGATCCATAGTAGAAAACTGTAGCTTAACCATGATACTATCTGCAACATACCATCTTCTTCCACAGATTGCTTGTGCCTTCTTGATTGTTTCTTCAACCATGTCAGAAGTATTTTTCCAAGCATTCAAAGATGTTCTGATTCTCCTGAACTTGAAACTATCCAAAACTGGGATATCCTCTGGTTTTTCTTTGATATACCTTTGCCAATCAACAATGTCATCAATAGATTTGCAAGCTTGTTTCCTTTTTTCAATGTGCTGCTCAAGAATAATGGACAGTCACTCAAAATAATTACGAGTTTCCTGAATTTCATTCAGGGAACTAAATAACTCAGCTAAGATTTTGCGATGCTCCTCATTTACTTTATTAGCCAAGTCCCTGAACTCTTCCTAAGAAAACATGGAGAAAGAAGAGGTGGCTGCATTGGAAGCTACTGTTCCAACACATCTATCTTCTCCACATTTGCAGTGTTTAGGACTTCAACATCCTAGAATTGAACCTCGAGAGAAGTGTTCTGTTGCTGTAAATCCTTGAGTTGATTTTCATACTGATTTCTCAATTCATGAATCTGAGATTCATGTTCTTCATTAACTTTGATCAGTTGCTCCTGAATTTTCTTCAACTCCTCCTTCTTAATGTCAATTTCCTTATTCAGTGAAGTCACTGAATCAAAATTGGCTCCAACAAATGCCCCCATTGCTACAACAGTTTCTAATGCTTCCTACTGGATGTCACCAGACTGCTTTTCCCAAATAATTTGATTGGGAACAAGTGCTTGCAACATACTTGGTTCTTTTCTCCTTTTATTGCCTCTTTTAACAACTGCCTTAGTTGATCTGCTGTAAAAGTATTCTCCAAGGGAGACCACAGTATCATCTCCAGAGTCAGCTGTCAATTCTATTAAAGAGGAATCCATGTTACAAGTTGAAACTATCGGGGTTGTCTGGGTGACAGTAGAGTTTTGGATAGACATGGTGATCTCGGAGGTGGATATGGAAGAAGTGGCAGTGAGAGTAGAAGTGGAAGGTATAAAAATGGAAGAAGTAGTCAAAGTGATAACTTCAGGAAGGGAAATAGAAGTGATAGTAACTGATGGTTGTAAAGAAGTAGTTGGCTCTTGGAAATCAGCAACTGGTGGAAGTGAGGTAAATGGTCGAGTTACCAAGGATGGCTGTGAAGTAATAGAAAAAGTGGTAAATATTTCAGCTAAGTTAGCTGATGGAAAGGTAACATGAACAGATGAGGTGAGAGTGAGCTCACTAGAAGTAAATGGGAGTGTAGAAGTTAATGCAGCAAGAGTGGTGGTGACTTCTGGAAAATGGTCATTTGGAATGGGGTCATCCATCACAATGCTATCAAGCAAATCTATAACAGCCTAAGAGGATTATGTGACCTCTTGTGTAATAGGCACAACAAGAAAAATAGATGTTACTAGAATCCTTTCATCTTCTCCATCAGTGTCATCAATGCTCAATGTAGGAGTCTGAGACACAGTGGTTTGAATTTTCTACCTTTTTGCAGGGGTACTTGCAGGAACCACTTGAGTATCAAGTACCGAAGTCATTTGTGCCAATTTCTTCTTTAACTGTTCAGATGTTTGAATTAAAACCTTCAGTTCTGCAATAGGTTTCAATTTTGGAGCATCCTCCACAAGGCCTTTACCTTTGCCTTCATCTGGGTATGTTAACATCAATGGAGCACTTTCCTTTTGTGCTTCTTTCTCTTCTATGTCCTTTCTGGTCTACTCTTGAAGTTGTAGTTCCATTTTCCTGTAACTCAAAACCTTAGTATTGAGCTCCTGCTGGTATTGAAGAATGAAACTCTATTCTTCTTTGGTTTAAGCCCTAACCAGGACTTCAAAAAAAAATTACTCCTTGGTAAATAGAGTCATCAGGAGTATCCTCATGGGCATAGGTGGTATTCATGTGTTCTTGGGGAAAGTGGGAAGCCAGGAATGCCTTGGGATCATGCATCCTTTTGGAGGCTTGTCCCAACTTTAATGAAACAATCTTCTTTCCCAACACTGCAGCATATGTTGAGGTTGGAATGACTAGAGGTCCAAGGTTCAAATGGAATTTAGGCCATCCCTTCCTTTTAGGTCCAGTTAGCTTGAGGAATACCCCATCTGTAACAGTTTGGAAAGCAATTTCTTCAAGCAACAGTTTGTCTGGAACTATCCTTAGCAGCAAATGTACTATGCTACTTCCCCAAACCCTGATATAGGAGAAAGATTATCCTACATACCAGCCACCAATGGTGGGGATGAGAGTTTTGGAATTAGGAGAGAAGGAAGGTGCATCTTCCCTGAATATCTGGTGATAAATAGTTCCAAAGAAGTGATCACAGATATTATATAATAAAGGTCCATAGTTGTGTTGCTGCTGCAACCTAATCGCCATAAATTTTTGAAATTTATAGGGCCCCTCCTTCTATTTTTAGAAAGCTTTGTGGTCTCTTGAAAAGTTGATCTTTGTAACCCTTTAAGTTGTCCCTTTTTCTTTTCTCCAAAAGAAGTTGTTTTTGTGACTAAGGAAAACTTCACTTTTTCCTTTGCCAAGCGGTCGCAGCTTTTAGCCCTAACTTCGTCGACCAGTCGTAGTATTTATTATTGGTTTCGATGACCATTTTGTAGGTTTTAAGTCTATCTCCGTCAATCGATCGCTTCTAAAAGAGTTTTCTCTTGCATTTGGTCGCAATTTTTATCCTTTTGTGTGCCAACCGTTGCGTTGCCTCCTTTCTTACTTGGGCCAAACGGTTGCATTGTCCTTGTCATAGTTTTTAAACCTTTCGTCATCGACCATTGCGCTTATCCAAGTCTTATCTTCGTCGATCTTTTGTTTTCTATTTCCTGTTGCAGTTCTCTATCGCAACCTTAAAGCTTAAAGTGCTGACCGTTGCACTAGAAATCGGCTTAACTTCGCCGACCTTTGCGCCAGAGGCTGTCTTATCTCTGTGGACCATCGTCTTGATGAAAACCTTGCCCCTCCTCTTGTCGTTGTTTTTAATGCTTTTCACGTCGATCGTTGCGCATGAGTTAGGTTTAGATCGTCGATCGTCGACGCGGCTTGTTTTTTTGGAAGGTGCAAAGGTTAGTAGGTGGGTACTTTAATTTTTTCCCGTTCGAAGTTATTGGTTGTTTCATTGAGCCCTGTGCACCTTAACGGCCCAGCTACCACCCCACAAGTATTAAATGCTTGATATATATATACATAATGGGATTTCAGTTCTGTTAATTTACGATTAGGAAGCCGCTGTCGAGCGGCATTGGAAGCTTCAAACCATCACCAATCAGTGCACGCATGCAGGATCCGGTAAACTTATCTAGCATTGACAGGTAGGCTCTTTTGACCCTTTGCCATTTGTTTTATCTACTTAAGACCTCGGTCTAGTTTTCCGTTCCGATGTAGAATAGTTTAAGGTCGGTTCATAGCCCGAGTTCTTTAATTCAGATCCAAACCCTATCAGCAGAGAAGCTACTTCCACCCCGGCTTTTGTTAACCTTTACTTGGTACCCCTGTCAGAGTGAGTTGCATGTTCAAGCACGTCCTGTCGCTGCCTTTTACGCCAGTTTTTGTTGTCAATTTCGAAACCCTGAAGAGTCTTAGGAATCTCCTTGTCTTTAGCATGGTAGGCGTGCTACAAGTAGACTTCTCCCGAGCATCAATCCATGATGATCACATCGTCTGTCATCTAAATCTAGTCATTTCTGACCGAGGAGAGTTGCATCTCAGCCACTATGCATTGCTTCTCCATGCACACATGCATTTTTCACTTCTATTAGTTTTGGTTAATTTTTAGTTGTTTGTATGGTTGTTTCTATTTTCTTGAGAAGGCTTCATTCGCAATGTTAAATGGTTGCTTAAAAGATAAATTTACGATATATGGTTGGTTTTGAAGAATGTTTGGTTCCATGGCATAAGTGTTTCGCATGTTTTATTTCAAAAATAATGTCATTAGCAAATGCTTACTCATTGATGATGATAGTAGGATGATATGATCGTTAGCAACACTCATTCTCTGTTTAACTCACGCTTTTTTGAACTACCTCATGGGTGATTCTTGTATAATTATTTGTCCTCCTTTTTTTAAACTAGAAATGGATAGTTTAATGGTAGCTAACACTTATGTTATTTCAAGTTCCATGTTATCATCATGAATTTGAATACTGTATTGCTCACAAACATTGAAATCCCTCATTTGTCTTTTCACTGTCACCACAGGACTGATATGCATAAGCAGTCTGCCAGAAATAAAGCCAAGTTAGCTGAGTCAGATTCAGATGTGGAAATCCTCTTAGACACCTCACTTGAGACGATGTTCGATGAAACAAAGGCTATCTTAGGAGGTACCGCAGAATATCAATGGGGCGAACTATACAAAACCATAGAAGACCAAAACTTCACTGAGGCCTCCTTGGAAGAACTAATGGTTTACAAGAACATAAAGAAGTCCAGTCTCCACAAAAAAACAAATTTCCCTGATTTGTTCCCATGCTCTGAGGTCATTGGTTGGATCCTACCCCAAGTGAATACCGACACCTGATTCATCACAGATGTCACAGGGATGAGTCTTGCATCCTTTGTGCCAGAACATATCATGGCAGCATACAAATTGCCACACCCTAAGTTCTTCCTAAATGATGAATGGTTATCTGGAATAAAGATGTACCCTTTGGAATATGCGAGAAATATGACAGTTGGTGAGAAGCAAATAAGATCAAGGACTAGTGTAGAGTATGAGAGTCAACATATGAGGACTCTGTACAGGCTCATCGCCCTGATGTTTAGTGGCATTTTCGACATGCCCAATGGAAACATATATAAAATCGGCTGGGTGTCGATGATGTCCCCTGTCACCACACAAGGTGCAATATTCAATTGGGTAGACATCATCTCAGATTACATGGCCTCACTTATAACTGCTTCCCAGGGAGGAATGACTCAAAACAAAGCTAATTTCTTCATGTCCTCTTATCTGGTGGACTGCTTACTTGTCAAGCACCCTTTCCCTGATTTAGGATGCATCTGGAAGAGAAAGAAATCTCCCCTCCATGTAGCTTATCAGATAATGTGGGCACACAAGGACCCAAGCTACTACACTCAAATATGTGAAAGGTTCATCATGCCCCTATATCAACTACTCTTCAAAGAAGAACCAAACTGCCTGTCTAAGAATGCTATGCCCATTATTGAGGTGTTTGGAGATTACTACTTCTCTATGGAAGGGACATACTTCAGAATGTATGGAGGGATTTGTGCCCCATCACTATTGCCCCGGTATGCCACAGATTACGTTGTGCACAAAAAATCTATAAGGAAACTATTTATTGATGGAGTTAGTAAAGTGCTCAGTGATAAGAAGAAGGCTGCATACCCTCCATTTCCATTTACCATCGGAGCATATCAGCTCCCCAAGGCGAAGGATGGCATAGATTTTTCTCTAGACTTAGAGGCTTTCCATTTTGGAAAAAAGAGCTTTAGGAGGCATGACCTTGAAGGAGAAGATGCTACTCATTGTAACAACCTCAGGGTCACTTTTGATTACGCACACCATTTCGACAAGGATGAAGAGTTCTTTCAAAGTGCCAAAAATATGACCGAGTTGGGAAAGCGCTACCGCCCTAAAAGTGGATCCAGCTCTAGTTCCAAACCCGTTGCATTAATGAAAAAGGAATAGGAGGATAAGCAACGCCAAGCGACAATTGCAGCACAACTAGAGGAGTCCGAGAAGAAGAAACAAGAGGAGGCAGGTAGACTCCAAGCTGAAGAAGATGAGAGGCTTGAAAGGGAGCTAGGAGAGAAACAAAAGGAAGAAAAGCAATAGCAAGAAGCAGAAGCTACTAAAATTTAACAAGAGCAAGCTGCAAAAATGTAGGAAGAAGCTGAGAGAATAAGGGAGGAAGCAAAAAGGATTAAGAAAGAAGAAGCTAAAAAGTTGTAGGAAATAAGGGAAAAAGCAGAGAAGGAAGTAGCAGAATTGAAAAAGTAGAAAGAAGAGGCAGAGAAGGCCAAAGAAGATGTGGATCAAGGGGGCTCAGGTACGCAATATATGGACTTAGATATATCAACCACAAAATTTGAGGCACTTGTCTCAGCCCAAGACCTCCCTCTCACCCCATACACTCTCTCAAAGCAACGTCAAGTGTCAAAGATGGATTCCATCTTTTTTTATAGTCGGAGGAAGGCTATCATGAGTAGATCGAAAAAGAGGATGAAAACTGGAGAAGACCGAGAAGAAGTCAGAATAAATCAAGTTCTGCTTTTTCAAGGGAACAACAATGATCCTCAGTTCACGGCAGCATGCACTGTGGCTTCGGCTCAAGCAAGTGCCGATAATGTAAATCTACTGATAGAAGAGGTCAGGAAATACAAAGAAAAGTGCTTCAAGGTTAAAGATAGTCTAATGAAAGAAGTGCACCTAGGTAATGATATGAAAATAAAGTACGATGAGCTTCAAGAAGAGAAGGTAGAGATAGCGGTTAAGAAATAGAAGCTTGATGGTGAGAAAGATGTACTAAATGCGCAGCTAGTAATAGCAGAAAATGAAAAGAAAGAGCTAAAAGCACACATACAAGAATTAGAGCAGCATGAAGCCAACAATGTACGAAAAATTGATTTCTACAAGCCCCAGCTCGAAAGGCTGACAAAAGAAATGGAGCAGGTGTTGGAGCAACTAAAAGATGCAAATGAGAAAAAGTACGATCTAACCGCGTTCCATGAACAAGCACACGATATGCTAAAGAGAGTTCATCAATCGCTAGAGCTGATCTCGGAGGAGGTTTGTAGGGTAAAAGAAATTATTTCAAGGATGAAATAGATTGAGACTGAGGCACTAAGACGTAAGAGAAGGTATGTGTGCCACTTAGAGGAAATCAATGGACAGTTTGAATGGACGAAAGGAGAATCAGGATTCCCAAGAAACTTGCGTGTCCTATCCGAAGAGGAGTTAGATTTGGATTTAGGAGTCCTTGAGTTTCGTAGAGACTGTGGTACAAAGATAAGCATTGCAATCCAAAAAACCATGAAGAAATGTACTAACCTCTACTTAAAAATATGGGAGACCCATGGGAAATGCCACAAGGTCTTACCTGAAACCATAGATGATTTTCCTGAAAAGGATCAGCGTTTGTCAGACCTGCGAGGTGACCAGAGTGCAGAAACAGAGTACCTAAGGAAGATAGATGTCCTGACCCCGGAAGACCTCCACCGGTTGATTGGACAAACTGCTATGCATGCCTTTATACTAGAGGACATCGCCCAGGCGACAGTAACAGGAGTAGCAAACATTAAATCAGATCTGCGTAAGCATGAAATAGCACTGAAAATGATTATTTCTACGCGGGGAAATACTATTTTATGAGAAATCAACCAGTGGGACAGTTACATTGCAGACATGGACAAGCCTGTGGAAGCAGAGAAACCTGCTGGAGTGGACGAGGCAGCAGAAATAGAAAGACCAGCTGAAGCAGCAGGACCACTTGGAAATTAACTCTGTTTTATTGTAAATTTTAGAAAAGACAGCTGGGACTGTTTTTATTGTATAAATGTTGTTAAAACAGCTGGAAATTACTTTTGTCTCTTGAGGCACTAGAAGACAAAATTTTGTGATTCCCTAGGGTTACAGTATGAGAAGAGACAAATTTTGTAAAATCTATAAATAAAAGAATAGAAGAGAAGAGAAGGGAATTTTGGTAGGTGAAAGGATGGACTTGTGCTGTATGTGAATTATTTTGCTACATCAATAAAGAAGGACCTATGTTTACCTGGGAAAGCTAGCTCTGCGTTTTGCTTGGGATGTGTTGAATGTTTGTTGAATTATTTATGCACTATTCATACATATATTGTGAGATCGTTCCTGACTATCTTGAATTAATTCTTAGTTGTGAATGCTTTCATTTCTTGTGCAAATACTTCTGTGTTAAAATGAGTAATGGAATGTTTAAATTCTGTCAAAGCTATCTTTGATATCTTTTACTTTCTATTGTAATTGCATCTATGTTATTGAACATCTATCTGTGACATCCTTGGGTGTATTTCCAGTGTATTACTCATACTTCAGTTTTGCTCCTTGCAAGGATAGATTAATTTGCTTAAATAGTTTTATATCAGATTTGTTTAATTGCATGCATTTAGTTAGAGCACTTGCATATCATCTTAAAATAAAATACATAAATGGTGGATTGGGCCACAGCCGGTGAAAGAAAACAATTCTTTAATTCTTATATGGTAGTCGAGCCGTCAACCGGACGGATTCCCCACACCAAACGGTGAGCGATCTAATTGGGATTGCTTACCGGGGAGAATCCTTTCTTGATTGGTGCTATGAATTTCGAGGCATCGACAGTTTTTGGCGCTAGAAGGAGGGCCACCAGTGCATGGTTGACAGAGGAGATCCTTTCGTTAGAACAAATTCTCCTAAAGCCCCACTTGAAATAGCTATCCCAGATGATTTCATTCTAGAATCATAAGGTCAAGAGGATCCCAATCCTGAGGTTGAACATCAAGAATCATTATACGTTATCCCTTTTGCAGAAGTAGCAAACTTCATAAGGCACACTCGTTCTTATGTTAGGAAACTAGGTGGTTTGATAGTAATTCCTTTATTACCCAGAAGAAGGGCTCCGAGGAGAGAAACCCAGTACACAAGAGATTAAGTTCTTGTTCAAAATCTAGATGAATTATTATATCTATCTTTACAGGAAATCACAGAACCTTTTAGTGAAATTAGACCCGAAACTCCTCCAAATCAAGAAATACCTCAAACCACACCACATTCTCCGCGTAATTCTCCACCGCACTCACCACCACATTCTCCAGCAAGAGTTATGGCTGTACCTACATGGAGAGCCAGAGGAGCGCTGAATTTAGTTGGGCCATTCCATGATCTTCCCAAGAACCCATAAAAGGTTTTACCTAATTATGATCCTGGGAAAGGTATCTCTGCTGAAGATCACCTTAAAATATTTTATTTGGCTTTGAATCTTCTCAATGTACAACACGAGGATGTAGTCTATAGAATTTTTCCTTATACTTTTGAACCCAAGGCATCTTCCTGGTATTTTAGTTTACAGGCTAGTTCAATATCGAATTGGGAAGAATTCGAGAAGTGTTGCTTAATTAAATATGGAAATCCGAAAGAACTGCTATCCATGAGGATGGGAACGAAAGAGAAGGTTAAATAATTTAATCAAAGGTTTACTACATTGTTGAATAACTTTAGTGATGTAGCAAGACCCACTGAAGAATCTTTGGTTGAATATTATACTACAATGCTTACTCGTCCCATAGCAATGTTTGTCAAAAGAACAAAGAAAACTACCCTGATAGAAAACTTCGAAGAAGCCAAGAAAGTAGAGGAAGAAGCAAACAGTATTGCTAAGCATTCCCTTGATCTAGAAACAAAACCAGCAACTACTAAGAAACCCCTGTTGTTAACCAAAACTAAGGAAGAACCATCAACAAATTTAGAAAACGTGGTCAAAATGATGCAGAAGCTATCTAATAAAATTGTAGATATGGAGAAAGATAAGGCAACCAGCACATCTAGAAAGCCATTCAAACCTTTCTACAAAAAAATGGATGAGAGTGGCCAGCCTCTTCCACCTGTAAACAACTCTGCTATTTTAAACTTGAATGAAGTAGGAATGGATCATTTCTGCACTTTTCACCCAGAGCAACATTATAAAAAGAGTTGTCCGCAATGGATAAATTTGATGAGCTTGGTTATGAATCAATTGTTGGATGCACAAGTAACAGACTAAGAAGATCCCCAAGAAGAGCGGACACTCGAATAGGAAGAACCCACCCCAGACACCACAATGGTGTTATAGGATTGGGTTCCCTTGACATAATTAATTGAAGAGGATGCTAAAGAAAGTCAAGTGTCGACCGTAAATGTTACTACTAGGAGTAAGGGCCCAGTTGCTGATCCAACCCTAGATGTTCCTAAAACTAAGGTTATGAAAGAAATTCCAAAGAGACATATAACTATCATTCCACCACAACCTAAGGGACTTCCGATGGCAACAAAAGATTCGAACCCAGAAGTTAATAAACAGCCAAAGATTACACCAAACAGAACAGAGAACCATGGGAAGGGCACAAAAGAGTGTGATATGGGATATGATATCATTGAAGATATTAAGAAAACAAAAGAAAATATCTCTATCTTTGAAATGTGTAGTATTCCCCAGCAAAGGAAGAAACTGTTAGAAGCTTTCGACCCACAATCTAGCACTTCAGTAGAAAACACCGAGGAAAATCTAGAGATAAATGAAGCTAGTATTGGCGGGAAGTCGAGATCTCAAACTCTGCCTTTTCTATTGAATTTTGAAAATTTTAATCATAATGTACACAATTGTTTGGTAGAATCCGGGGCTTCTTCAAATGTCATGCTATTATCAATCTACAAGAATATTAATGGACAACCAATACCATCCCCATCGCAGATTATACAGTTAGATAGGACTGCTGTTAAAGTAATCGGAGAAATGAAAGATGTACTCATTAGATTATTAGCAAATCCTAGAGTGTGCCAATTTATTGATATCATGGTGGTGGATATACTCGAGGCTTATGGTTTAATTTTGAGCAGGGACTCGTCTACGAAACTGAATGGTTACTTTGCAACAGATTGGTCACACTTGTGGTTGCCATACCAAAACATAAAAAATCAGATCAAGATACTAAGAGAGCCCCACATGAAACAAAATGTAACTCAGTTAGAAGAAAAGAATGAAGTTGTAGCTTTTTAATCTTCAGTTTTGGGAAATTTTTTTTTAGAAATTGAACCTAGGAACTATCAATCAACAAATGTTAGCCATGAATCAGACGAGTAGTCCAATCTCCTTCATTTTTCTCGGACTGACGATATTGATTGTAACATAGTAGGATTAGTCACTGACGTAGGTAGTACTGAGACTAACTTAACTAAAACAAAAAACATATCTTGGGTTCTATATTTCGACTGTTCTAAAACCCACGAAGGATCCAGAGCCGGTTGTGTTTTGATCGACCCGAAATCAGATAAACATTTTCTATCTTGTAGACTAGAATTTGAATGCATGAATAATACAGCTGAGTATGAAGCCCTAGTACAAGTATTGAAGAAAGCAATTATTTTAAATGTCAAATGCTTAAAAGTCTTTAGTGACGCGGAAATAGTTGTCAGGCAAGTAAGAGATACAATTCACTGTCTTTCACCACATTTAAAAGGTTATCAGTCTGAGGTCTGGGATTTGATTTCGCACTTTGATGCTTTCAATATAAATTCTATTCCTAGATTATAGAATGCTACAGTGTCATGTCCCCATATTTTTCCATGGTCCATGGGGTAATTTTGGCCTAAGTCACCTAGGCAATAATTATTTAATTAATGAGCAAGTGTGGAAACTACCTTATGGAAGATGACTAAGGTTGTATTTGGTAATTAAATGGACAAGGAGGGCCCCCCATGCAGTTATTAACACCGTGACTAAGTCCAAGTGATTGACTAATTGAGAAATTAATTAATTGGGGAAATTTTGAGGCATTACACCATAACAATTAATTAATTACTGGATAATTAATTAATTACTAAGTTAAATTATTTATGAGTTGTATTATTTTCATTTAAATGTAATAAATGTGCCAAGTGGTTGATGAATTGGCTAGGAAATTCGAATTGGTAAGTAATCCAGACTTGCCTAAGTTGTAAAGTCTAAGAAAAAGCTAAGGAATCTAGTGGAGACAAGTTGGCAAGATGAACCCAGAAAGGAAACTGACAAAAGCTAGAAAAATCAGACAATAGCAGGAAAGAGGAAAGTAAAGAAAGTGGAAAGATTCATAAAATATTTCTGAAAGAAAATAGCAACAACCAGAAAAGCTATCTAAAGTGCACTTGCCCAAATTCAGTGAAGGAGGTGAAGGAAAGAAAGTTTTGAAAGCTCCAAAGTTTCTATTCTCCTCAAAAAAGGTGCCCTCATGGCTTTGGAGTGGAATGGGAAAGTGGGTAACCTACTCTCACAGGTCACCAAGCCAAGAACTTGCTCAACAGGTCATCATGAAGTTTATAAAAGAATCCAACCAATTCCATTTGACAACTTTTGATCATTTGTAATTTGTGAATGAGAGCTCTGAGCTACTCACATGTTGAGAGATGTGCCTCAACCATTCCTCTTGGGTGATGTGCCCCAAGGCCCTATGAGTTTCCTATGAGTATTATGTAGGTCCAGCAAACAATATTACAGCCAATAACCTTCAGTACAGTTCAGCCATGAAGATTAATGTCAGATTGAAGAGGAGGCTACCATTGGAAGAGATTCACAGCTAGATTTGGTGGAGGAACACTGGTGGAAGAATATAATTATGGAGAGATGTTCTTAGAACCTCCAGTGAAGTCTATTAGCTGAATTGGTAGAGATTAGTTGCTGTTATATTCTAGAATTCAATATCATATCGAGTTTTCACTCCTCTTCTACCTCTACTACTCCCACTGCTAGATTTGGAGGTGATTCCACTGAAGAAGAGAGCTAGTTGATGATGGCACCCATTTGAAGATAAGCCACTCAGAGTGCAGCAATATCAGCCATATAATATGTATATGTACTGATATTCACTTCCAGAACAAATCCACAGTAACTTCTTACTTCTCTTCTCTATTCTCCCAATATTGTAATCAAGAAATTAGCCTGTGAGGCACTATCATTTGAAGAGCAAGAAGTTAAATAAAGGAGGAATGTTCTGAATGAAATATCTTGTGTTTTATGTATGGGACATCTCATATCATATCTAAATAATCATTAGAATAGAGTTTGGAATTTATAAAAGCAGTTTGCCAATTTAAAATTCAAGACTAGCTAGATTGATGCCCAATCTAGACTAGTTTTACCACTTTCACTGCCATTTCCATTCTAAGCAATATTTTTACATTCTGTCAGTTGGGGAAGGTCCTTAATTCATCCCAGTATCCATATAAGTCATAAAAATAAAAATTTGTAATCCTTTAGACCCTCTTTGGAAATATTAGGAAAAGACTAACTCAGCAATCCCGGGAGAGCCCAAAAACCCCAATTCTTCCCAAACTCTCCCAAGTATGCTAAATTATATTATTGAACATAACTAGCATTCATTTGAATGATATAACCGCTATTATTAACTTCAGGAACCCACCCATTCTAGTAAGCATATGCCGGTGTGCCCAAAAAGCTTTGCGGTAGGCTTCAGCGGTAGCTGATGTCCGAAACATAAATGGCCCCAGTGCTTTTGTGCTTAGGACTCTTTCTATGATCTAACTGGTTGCTATTGCACATGCCCCATACAAATTCCATAATTGAATGTTCATCCCACCATCCTCATTCCTTGCCTCAATACCCCTCACTTACCTCCTGCTCCATTCGGAGAAATTGTCAGAAATTTAACTAGAGAAGTTCATAAAAATTTTGAAGTTGAGTTAATATCTTGGTTGAAATTTTCCAAGGATATTGCATATAGATTATTTGTTTGCTACCTCTGCTTCCATATTAGTGCCTACTAATAACAAATGATCTATTGAATTAATTTTCAGGCCATCTGTACCGGATAACATTACAAATATTAGGGTATTTGATGATGATCATCATATTATCAACTTCCTAACAAATGAAGATGCCTTCCAAGAAGCTATAATCGATGAAGAAAAACATGATTTGGATCTACAAAACAAAGATGTTGTTAAAGGAAACTTCATGCCGAAAGGAGTGAGGACTCTTGAAATATTGTTCGCCTCTAAAGTAAATTCAAGAGGCCAACAAATGTCAAAACTAACAGCTCCTCCAGGCAGCATGAATTGGTAAATCGGGGCACAGAAGCTGAGCCAAAATTTGTCAATCTTGGTAAATGTTGCTCGCCGGGCGAGAGAGATAAGTTCATCAAACTGTTTCAGCAATATAAAGATGTTTTTGTGTGGACTTATGAAGATTTGAAAACATATGATACTCGCATTATACAACATATAATACTAATGAAGCCAGGTGTGAAACCATTCCAATAGCAATTAAGAAGAATGCATCCGACGCTTGAGCCTCTAATTCAAAAAGAGTTGAAGAAGTTGTTGGATGCAAATATCATTTTTAAGGTCTGACATTCCGAATGGGTCGCTAATTTAGTTCCTGTACGGAAGAAGTCAGGAGAGATAAGATTATGTGTGGACTTCCAGAACTTGAACAGAGCTTCTAATAAAGATAACTACCTGGTGCCTCCAATGGAACAAATCTTGCAGATGGTGTCAGGATCAGAACTTTTCTCCCTACTAGATGGTTTCTCTGGATATAATCAAGTACTAGTAGCAGAAGAGGACTGGATCAAAACCACTTTCCGTACACGGTGGGGAACCTTTTCATATCGCAGAATTCCATTCATCTTGATAAATGCAGGAGCTACATTTCAGTGAGCCATGGACATTGCTTTTCGAGAATTGGGTGGTCATTGTGTAGTAGTTTATCTAGATGATATGATAGTCTTTTCAAAAAAAAGGGAAGACCATGTTTTTCATTTGAAGCAAGTATTCGATCACTGCAGAAAATATGGTATCTCTCTTAACCCTAACAAGAGTGTTTTTGTTGTTCTTGAAGGAAAAATTCTAGGACACATCATCTCAAAGAAGGGAATCTTGATAGACCAAGAGAGAGTGCAAGCTATCAGCAAGAGTCCCATGCCCCATAACAAAAAATCTATGCAATATTTTATGGGCACAATAAACTTTGTTTGAAGGTTTGTGCCATATTTCGCTCAAATTGTGAAACCTTTGCAGCATATGGTAAAGCAGAGTGTGCAGTTGAAGTGGACTGACATTAAGAAGATAACATTTATGGACATCAAAACCACCATTGCTAATGTGCCTTATTTAAGGAGTCCATATTTTGAAAAGGATTTCATTATGTACACTTTCACTTTAGATAACTCTCTCGCAGCTGTGCTCACTCAAAAAGGAGAGTCAGGAGATGAATATACAATATCCTTTATAAGCACTTGTTTGAAATGTGATGAATTGAATTACCCCGCCATAGACAAGCAAGCATACACAGTATTTAAAGCGGTGAAACAATTCAGACCATATATTCTAAAGAACAGAAATAGTACTTCACCCCGCCGTTAGATCTCTTTTTGTACAGAAGGAATTGGGAGAAAGGAAAGGAAACTAGGTCACCGCTCTTCAACAGTATGATTTGGAGTTCAAACTAGCCGCCATTATTAAAGGTCATGGGTTATGCAAATTACTCACTAAAAATCTAGCTGATGAAGAACTAGACTGGGAGAATGAAGCCAAACTGAATATGATTGAGGTATGTCCTATTTTCACCGCTCCTGAATCTTGGTACAGGGACCTAGTGCATTATTTGCAGCAGGGATATTTACTAGAGCATTGGAGTTCTAAGCAAAGAAGGGCACTTTGTCTGAAATCAACATCCTATCAAATAATTGATAGAATACATTTTAGAAAGAATTATGATAGGATATTCCTCAGATGTCTTGAGAAAGAGGACGATGATAAAGTGGTTAAGGAATTACATGATGGCCCTATTGGGGGACACTATTTTGGAGATACCACTGCTCATAAAATACTAAAAGCTGGATATTACTGGCCCACTTTATTTAGAGATTCTCATGCCTATGCCGGAATTGTGATATATGTCAAAGAAGTGCCGGCAGATTGCCGAAAATAACAGGGCCTATGCAGCCAGTTACCATCTCTGAACCATTCGAGCAATGGGGCGTAGATGTTATTGGAGAGATAAATCCGAATTCTGCGCTGCAACATCGGTATATTCTGATGGCTACGGATTATTTTACCAGATGGACGAAAGTTGCTCTGCTGCGCAAAGTAATTGAAGATGCAGTTATCAAGTTCCTGGAAGAAAACATCATAACCAAGTTTGGGGTTCCAATTTCCCTAGTCTTTGATAATGCAACTTATTTTCATCTATAAAAATAAATGAATTTGCTTATGAGAAAGGAATTAAATTGCATTATTCAGCCAATTACTATCCCCGAGGAAATGGATTAGATGAGTCCACAAACAAAAACCTCATCTGAATTCTTAAGAAAATCATCATTGAAAATCAGAGAAGTTGGCATACAGCCCTCCCAAATGATTTATGGGCAGATAGAGTTACCCCAAAGAATTCCCTAGGAGTCTCCCCGTACACTCTACTCTATGGTAAGGAAGCCATACTCCCTCCAGACATACTACTCCTGTCCTTGCAATTAGCCCAAGCTTCTTGAGGTTCTAGCAGTCAAGTCCTGCAATCAAGAATTGATACCCTATTGAAGCTTGAGGAGTCACGGCAGAAATCCAAAGATATGGTTCCACCAACACCAAGGTATTGTCAAGAGGTGGTTTGATAAGGGAAAATCTGGCAAGAGGAGTTTCGATATAGGTGACTTAGTTCTGAAGTGGGATTACACACACGATGGTAAGGGAAAGCATACGCAATTTCAACATTTATGGCTTGGCCCTTACCAAATTTATGAAAATCTTGGCCCATTGACGTACAAACTGAAAGACTTACAGGGGGAAGAAGAAAACCTCCATGTCAACGGCCTTGTTTTAAAGTAGTACTTCACATAGTCCTAGAAGGCTGTTTTGTACATAAATAAATAGTGTTTTGTTTTTTCTAAGTTTTTTTTTTGTTTTTTTTTGTTTTTTTTTTGTTTGAACACATATTTCATTAAATTTGGAATTAAACATTGGATCTAGAATTCCAAAATAACTAAAAAACGCAATTTTGGTGATATTCTTGGAATAAAACATTTCCAATTTTAATGAAATATGTGTTTTTGAGTTGTTTTGAGTTTATTTCTCCTTTTTAGTTAGGTCCTTTAGTCTATTTTTAGTTTTGCTTTCATTTGATTTTTACCCTGTTCTTTTGTTTGAGTCCTTTAATAAACCCCTGACCAACTTATAGGTGTAGTTGAGAGATAGGGCTTTGAGCAAATATCAATTTTTGAAAGGACAAAATTTACTTATGAGGAAAGTTTCTCTATGGGACTCCGTTTTTGTTGATCAGTTTCTAGAATGTAGAGATCCTTTTCTATTTGGTCGCAATAACCCCTGTTTAATAACTGAGATTTATGATTTCCTTGTTACTATCTTGGGGCTCCATCCGCCCTCACATTAATGATCGTCTCAGGAAGTTCGCTACAATGGACCCACGGATAGGAAGCACATCTCACAAATGTATGGTATTTAAAATCATCCCATGTTGCAAATCAAAAGCCAAAAGAGCTTATATCAATGAGTCTATTTTCCATAAATTCTTGCCTCCATTAAAACATGGTTGAGAAGAGCAAAGGCATAAATTCTCGCCTCCATTAAAGCATGGTTGAGAAAAGCAAATACATTCAATCAAGGAAGCTATTCTAAATGGTCAACCCAACAAGGTTCTTCTCCGTCCGTGAGCAGGGCAATCAAAGAAATCTCTTGCTCACACAAAAGGACATCATGGATCGAAGAACCTAAATCAAATGTTCAAGATTGAAGAAAGTAATTATGGAAGACTCAAACGACAAAAGTCAGTAATTAAGAAACATCCAAAAAGGATGTAAACAGCATGGGAATGAGGAACAAACGAATATGTTTGTGGGATGTTGTTACGATCCTGTGGAGTCTGGTTTTAGTGGCCATCTGAAAGACAAATTTTAAAACTAACTTCACACTTTGGCCCCAAGAGAGTTGTAGAGATGTATGATTCAAAAGTTTCCTTTTGTCCCAATGACCATCATGATAAAGTGATTGCTCCCTTTACAGAAGCTAGAATACTTAAGTGAATTGTTACATATGGGGCCAACGACTCGTAAGTATTCTGACATTGAAAGAGATTAATTCAGAGATCTATGTTCACCAGCAAATCACCAATTGTTGTTGTTGCAACCTGATCCCCATAAATTTCTTAAATTTATAGCCCCCTCCTATTTTTAGAAATTTTTGTGGTCTCTTGAAAAGTTGATCTTTGTAACCCTTTAAGTTGTCCCTTTTTCTTTTCTCCAAAAGAAGTTGTTTTTGTGACTAAGGAAAACTTCACTTTTTCCTTTTCCAAGCGGTCGCAGCTTTTAGGCCTAACTTCGTCGACCAATCACAGTCTTTATTATTGGTTTCGTCGACCGCTTCGTAGGTTTTAAGTCTATCTATGCCGATCGATCGCTTCTAAAAGAGTTGTCTCTTGTGTTTTGGTCGTAGTTTTTATCCTTTTATGTGCCGACCATTGCACCGCCTCCTTCCTTACTATTGCCGACCATTCACATTGTCCTCGTCGCAGTATTTAAACCTTTCGTCGCCGACCGTTGCACTTATCCGAGTCTTATCTTCACCGATATTTTGTTTGCCATTTCCCATCGCGGTTCTCTATCGCAGCCTTAAAGATTAAAGCACCGACCGTTGCACTGGAAATTGGTTTAACTTTGTCGACCGTTGCGCCAGAGGCTGTCTTATCTCTGCCGACCGCCATCTTGCCGAAAACCTTGTCCCTCCCCTCGTCGCAGTTTTTAATGCTTTTTACGCCAATCGTTGTGTAAGAGTTAGGTTTAGATCACCGAACGTCGATGTAGTTTATTTTTTTGGAAAGCGCAAAGGTTAGTAGGTGGAGACTTTAATTATTTTCTCGTGCAAATTTATTAGTTGTTTCATTGAGCCCCATGCACCTTAACGACCCAAGTACCACCCCACAAGTATTAAATGCTCGATATATATATATATATATAATGGGATTTTAGTTATGTTACCACCATTTACGATTAGCGAGTAGCTGTCGAGCGCCATTGGAAGCTTCAAACCATCACCAGTCAGGGAACACATACAGGCTTCAGTAAACCTATCCAACATTGACAGGTAGGCTCTTTTACCCCTTTGACGTTTGCTTTATCTGCTTAAGACCTCGCTCTAGTTTTTCGTTGCGATGTAGAACTATTTAAGGTCATCTCATAGCTCGAGTTCTTTAATTCAGAGCCAAACCCTGTCAGCCGAGAAGCTACTTCTGCCCTGGATTTTGTTAACCCTTACTCGGTACCCCTGTCAAGGTGAGCTGCATGTTCAAGCACGACCTGTACATCGATTTTTTTTGTCAATTTCATAACCCTGAAAAGTCTTAGGAAGCTCCTTGTATTTACCATGGTATGCATGCTACAAGTAGACTTCACCTGAGCCTCAAGCCCCGATGATCACGCTGTCTGTCATCTCAGTCTAGTCGTTTCTAACTGAGGAGAGTTGCATCTCAGCCACTATGCGTTGCTTCTCCACGCACACACCCATTTTTTGATTCTATCCGTTTTGGTTAATTTTTAGTTGTTTGTATGGTTGTTTCTGTTTTCTTGAGAAGGCTTCATCCATAATGTTAAATCGTTTCTTAAAAGATAAATTTGCGATATATGGTTGGTTTTGAAGAATGTTTGGTTCCACAGCAAAAGTGTTTCGCATGTTTTATTTACAAAATAATGCCATTAGCAAATGCTTGCTCATTGATGATGATAGTAGGATGATATGATCGCTAGAAACACTCATTCTATGTTTAACGCATGCTTTTTTGAACTACTGCATGGGTGATTCTTGTATAATTATTTGTCCTCCTTATTTTCAACCGTAAATGGACAGTTTAATGGTAGCTAACACTTATGTTATTTCAAGTTCCATGTTAGCATCGTGAATTTGAATACTGTATTGGTCACAAACATTGAAATCCCTCATTTGTCGTTTCACTGTCACCACAGGACTTATATGCATTAGCGGTCTTCCAGAAAGAAAGCCAAGTTAGCCGAGTCAGATTCAGTCATGGAAATCCTCTTAGACACCTCACTTGAGAAGATGTTCGACGACACGAAGGCTATCACAGGAGGTACTCGAGACTATCAATGGGGTGAACTATACAGAGCCATAGAAGACCAAAACTTTCTTGAGGCCTCCTTGGAAGAACTAATGGTTTACAGGAACATAAAGAAGTCCGATCTCCACAAAGCATAAACTCGCCCTAAGTTGTTCCCATGCTCTAAGGTCATTGGTTGGATCCTACCCCAAGTGAATAATGAAACCCGATTCATCATAGATGTCACATGGATGAGTCTTGCATCCTTTGCTCCAGAACAGATCATGGCAGCATACAAACTGCCACATCCTAAGTTCTTCATCAATGATGAATGGTTATCCAGAAAAATGATGGACCCTTTGTAATATGCGAGAAAGATGACAATTGGTGAGAAGAAAATAAGATCAAGGACCAGTGGAGAGTATGAGAGTCAACATCTGAGGACTCCATACAGGCTCATCACACTGATTTTGAGTCGAGTTTTCAGCATGCCCAATGGAAACATATATAAAATTGGCTGGGTGCTGGTGATGTCCCATGTGGCCACACAAGGTGCAATATTCAATTGGGAAGACATCATCTCAAATTACATGGCCTCACTTATAACTGCTGCCCAGGTAGGAATGACTCAAAACAAAGCTGATTTCTTCATGTCCTCTTATCTGGTGGACTATTTACTCGTCAAGCACCCTTTCCCTAATCTAGGATGCATCTGGAAGAGCAAGGAATCTCCCCTCCATGTAGCTTATCAGGTAACGTGGGCACACAAGTACGCAAGCTACTACACTCAAATCTGTGAAAGGTTCATCATGCCCCTATATCAACTACTCTTCAAAGAAGAACCAAACTTCCTTTCTGAGAATGCTATGCCCATCATTGAGGCGTTTGGAGATTACTACTTCTCTATGGAAGGGACATACTTCAGAATGTATGGAGGGATTCATGCCCCAGTATGCCATAGATTACGTTGTGCACAAAGAAGCTATGAGGCAACTATTTATTGATGGAGTTAGTAAAGTGCTTAGTGATAAGAAGAAGGTTGCATACCCTCCATTGCCATTTACCATCGGAGCATATCAGCTCCCCAAGAAGAAGGATAGCATAGAGTTTTCTCTAGACTTAGAGGCTTTCCATTTTGGAACAAAGAGATTTAAGAGGCATGACCCTGAAGGAAAAGCTGCTACTCATTGTAATAACCTCAGGGTCACTTTTGATTACGTGCACTTTTCTACAAGGACGAAGAGTTCTTTCGAAGTGCCAAAAATATGACCGAGTTGGGAAAGCGCTACCGCCCTAAAAGTGGAGCCAGCTCCAGTTCCTAACCTATTGGGTTAATGCAAAAGGAACTGGAGGAGAAGTAGTGCCAAGATGGAATTGCAACACAACTAGAGGAGGTCGAGAAGAAGAAATAAGAGGAGGCAGGTAGACTCCAAGTTGAAGAATATGAGAGGCTTCAAAGGGAGCTAGGAGAGAAAGAAAAGGAAGAAAAGCAGCGGCAAGAAGCATAATCTGTTAAAATTCAGCAAGAGAAAGCTGCAAAAATGTAGGAAGAAGCTGAGAGAATAAGGGAGGAAGCATAAAGGCTTAAGAAAGAAGAAGCTGAAAAGTTGTAGGAAGTAAGGGAAAAATCAGAGAAGGAAGCAACAGAATTGCAAAAGCAAAAAGAAGAGGCAGAGAACGCCAAAGAAGATGTGGATCAAGGGGGCTCAGGAACACAAGATATGGACTTAGATATATCAACCACAACCTTTGAGGGACTTTTCTCAGCCCAAGACCTCCCTCTCACCCCATACACTCCCTCAAAGCAACGTCAAGTGTCAAAGATGGATTTCGTATTTTTTGATAGTAGGAGGAAGGCTATCATGAGTAGATCAGAAAAGAGGATGAAAACTGGAGAAGACTAAGAAGAAGTAAGAATAACTCAAGTTCCTCTTTTTCAAGGGACCAACAACAATCCTCAATTCATGGCAACATGCACTGTGGCTTCGGCTCAAGCAAGTGCCGATAATGTAAATCTACTTATAGAAGAGGTCAGGAAATACAAAGAAAAGTGCTTCAAAGTTAAAGATAATTTAATGAAAGAAGTGCACCTAGGTAAGGAGCTAAAAATAAAGTACGACAACCTTCAAGAAGAGAATGTAGAGATAGTGGTTAAAAAACCAGAAGCTCGAAGGTGATAAAGTTGCACTAAATGCGCAGCTAGTAATTGCAGAAAATGAAAAGAAAGAGCTAAAAGCACACATACAAGAATTAGAGCAGCATGAAGCCAACAATATATGGAAGATTGAGTTCTACAAGTCCCAGCTCGAAAGGCTGACAAAAGAAAAGGAGCAACTGTTGGAGCAACTAAAAGATGAAAATGAGAAAAAGTAGGATCTAACCGCGTTCCATGAACAAGCAGGCAATATGCTAAAGAGAGTTCATCAATTGCTAGAGTTGATCTCAAAGGAGGTTTGTAGGGTAAAAGGAATGATTTCAAGGATGAAAGCGATTGAGACTGAGGCACTAAGACTTAAGAGAAGGTATATGCGCCACCTAGAGGAAATCAATGGATAGTTTGAATGGAGGAAAGGGAAATCAGGATTCCCAGGAAACCCACGTGTCGTGTCCGAAGAGGAGTTAGACTTGGATTTAGGAGTCCTTGAGTTTTGTAGAGACTGTGGTACAAATATAAGCATTACAATCTAGAAAACCATTAAGAAATGTACTGAACTCTACTTAAAAATCCGGGAGAGCCATAGGAAATGCCACAAGGTATTACCTGAAACCATAAATGATTTTCCTGAAAAGGATCAATGTTTGTCAGACCTGCGGGGAAACCACAGTTCAAAAACAGAGTACCTAAGCAAGATAGATGTCCTGACCCTGGAAGACCTCCACTGGTTGATTGGAAAAACTGCTATCCATGCCTATTTCCTAGAGGACATCGCCCATGAGACAGTAATAGGAGCAACAAATATTAAATCAGATCTGCGTAAGCATGAAATAGCACTGAAAATGATGATTTCTGCATAGGGAAATACTATTTTATGAGAAATTAGTCAGTTGGCCAGCTACATTGCAGATGTGAACAAGCCTGTGGAAACAGACAAACCTATTGGAGTGGACGAGGTAGCGGAAATAGAAAGGTTGGCTGAAGCAGCAGGACCATCTAGAAATTAAATTTGTTTTATTGTAAATTTTAGAAAAGACAGTTGGGACTGTTTTTATTGTATAAATGTTGTTAAAATAGCTGGAAATTACTTTTGTCTCTTTAGGCACTAGAAGACAAACTTTTGTGATTCCCTAGGGTTAGGGTATGAGAAGAGACAAATTTTGTAAAATCCATAAATAGAAGAATATAATAGAAGAGAAGGGACTTTTGGCAGGTGAAAGGACGGACTTGTGCTGTACGTGAATTATTTTGCTGCATCAATAAAGAAGGACCTATTTTTACCTGGGAAAGATAACACTACGTTTTTCTTGGGATGTGTTGAATGTTTGCTGAATTATTTCTGCACTGTTCATACATATACTGTGAGATCATTCCTGACTATCTTGAATTAATTCTTAGTTAGGAATGCTTTCATTTCCTGTGCAAATACTTCTGTGTTAAAATGAGTAATGGAATGTTTTAATTCTGTGAGAGCTATCTTTGATATCTTTTACTTTCTTTTGTAATTGCATCTATGTTATTGAACAGCTATCTGTAACATTCTTGGGTGTATTTCCAGCGTATTACTCATACTTCAGTTTTGCTCCTTGTAAGGATAGATTAAATTTCTTAAATAGTTTTAGATTAGATTTGTTTAATTGCATGCATTTAGTTATAGCACTTGCATATCATCTTAAAATAAAATACATAAACGGTGGATCGGGCCACAACCGGTGAAAGAAAACAATTCTTTAATTCTTATATGGTAGCCGGGCTGTCAACCGGATGGATTCCTGAGACAAAACAGTCAATGATCTAATTGGTCTTGATTACCGGGGAGAATCCCTTGCTGATTGGTGCTACGAATTTCGAGGCATCAACAAGTTGTTTCCCCACAATGCTGAACAATATATGTGAACTGGAGGATCTGAAAGGGTCCAATTCCATCCCATGGACGAGTACTGGAATTTTGAGCAGAACAAATCAATAACATAAGCTGAATAAAAGAAAGGAGGCTTCTTTGAAGCTAGTGTTTTCTAATACCGTTCAATTGTTATCTTTAACTCAACTGACAAAATTGAATCCTAATTGAATGATTCCCCAGTTGTGAGGACTTGATGGGCCACAGGTTCCCATTTGGCTTTGAACACATAATAGTTGGGTACACCGTACAACCTGCAAAGCATGAATGATAGGAGGGAAAAGGGTTCCTTAAACCATGAGATAGGTTATGCATTATCGGCTCTGGGTATGAAGTTAGTCGGGTTGTTCATCCATGACTTTATCATCTCATCGAAGTTAAACCTGGTCTTTACAGAATCCAGGAAAGCGACATTCAGAAGTTGGGTAGCCGGATTAAGGGCATAATCTCTAATGAAAACTTCAAGGCGGAAAGAGGCCAATTGGGACCCTACACTATTGTTAAAGGAACGGTCTTTAGGGTTCGCATGATCAATTATCCACTTCACTGCATCTATGTAAGGGAGAAGGGTTGGTCTAACTGTTATGGCGTGTAATTGAGAATCCCTAATTTTCTCATAGACAAGCTGGTTATCTTGGATTTCCGACAGGCAGTCATTATTAAAAATGGCATAAATTCGGTACCATCCTATCTGATAGGTTTCCAAGACTCTGTCACTGGTATCAACGAGGATGAAAAAATTGGGGTCTTTGTTTATCAGGTCTTTTTGTGCCGTTTTGGAACGAGTATTCCTCGACATGGTGAAAACTGGTAATTCTGATAAATAAATTAAAACAAATAAAAAACAATTAGAAAATGAAGAAAAACTGTGAACAACCAATAAGACAAAGACAGAAAACTGACCTGTGCTGATGAAAACGGTAGAAAAACATCCTTGGTAAAAATTCCCAGTAAAAATCCTTGACGTAAGTAATTCTTTAAATTGAAAAAAATGGTAAGAGAAAATAGAAAATTCGACATATTTAACAATTTCATCGGATGAAATCTGGACTGTAGGATGACACAAATCAATGGCTAAGATCTAACATATGGGATGCGGAAAAAGAGTTGCAGAACTTTATTTTTGCAAATATGTACATTCTTTCCCCAATCCACAATCTGCAATGTGGGTTGCGGGTTGTGGAAACACAACTCTAAATACAAACAAACCAAAGGTTTCCGCAATCTGCAATTGCGGGTTGCGGGATTGCAAATGACACAATTTACAACAATGGCCTTTCCGCATTCTGCAATCTGCAATTGCAGGTTGCGGATTGCAGAGACGCAAAGCACCTATTTATTTCTCAAACAGTTTCCGCAATATGCAATCCGCAATTGCGGGTTGGGGGTTGCGGAAACACAAAGTGCAAATTTATTTTGAAACTCTTCCCGCAATCTGCAATTGCGGGTTGCATAAGAGAAAAACCAAATTTATTGAAAATCATTTTCGCATCTGCAATCTGCATTGCGGATTGCGGGTTGTTGAAAGAAAAATTTCCAAATCCAAAACCAAACTTCCACAATCCGCATTGCGGATTCCAGGTTGCGGAAAGAGCAAACTTTTGGGAAAATTAATGCTTTCCGCAACTCACAAAAACACACAAAAATCAATGAATTTTTGAAGGAAAAATTATTAACTGAATCAAATCATGACAAAGACAGAAAAAGCATGATTAGCATCATAAAAACCCCAAAATGACTAAAGAATTCAAATATTACCTTAGAAAATGAAAAATTGGGGCTCCCATGTTTTAATGAAAACATGGGATCTGTTGTACCTATAATAAATGGTGACTGGATGGGGTGAAGTGGTTATCTCCATGAATGAAATATTTAGTTATAAAGAAGATATACCAGCAAACTGACGTCTCAACCCACAATTAACAAAATGTTCTCACAAAAACACAACCAAACAGCAGATTTAATCATATGATTGATATGTTCCCATCCAAAACCAATTAATGATGATGTTTATCTGATAAGGCAGTCTAGAAGTAAAAAGGAATCATTTACCATTATGCAATCATAGGAGGGCAGTTTATGATGAGCCTTAGAACAAACTTAGAGCCATTCTGGATTACCAAATCATGAATCGCCTTGACTTATTAACTATTTATTTATGTACAGATGCATTACTCAAAATATATACATTTCTTTTTCTTTTTCTCTTTTTTTTTATACTCACTTTTCTCTTTCTTTTGAAAACAGAATGAAAACATGCTAATAAGACTTTGTTGACACAAGGCCATTTCCCTGACTTGGTGATCAGATTTTGGCAATGCCATTCACAAACCCGTTCTGGAAACTGAACAAGCTAGCTCTGTGAGGAGACTCCTTGTCTTTCATCCTTTGAAACTGAAAGGAATTATCATGGCTTGGTAACCATAAAGTGATCATTTCAGTCCAAAAGAAGGTTCATGATCATGGTATGGATGGCTTGTAATAAGAAGCCCCTATACTCATATACAACAAGCTGTCTAATAAAAGAAAACAAAAATTTATTGATGAGTAAATTACAAGACACTACCATGGCTTGGTGACCATATTCAAGTAGTGTTACTCACTGATGTTTGCAGATCATGAATGGAACGACCTATAATAGGATCTTCCACCTTCAAACAGGAACTAAAAGTCACCTCCCTAGCTTGGTGACCAGATGTGGAGATGTCATTCCACTAAGCATCTATGAACGTAATGGGATGGCTTGTGATAAGACCCCCCATCTTGTAATTTACAATTATTAAAGTGAATTACTTTCAAGGTGATCATAATGGGATCCAGAGTAGATAAAGGTTGACCAAAATATAAACATATGCTGCTAATCACTAATGAAACATAAGTTAAGAAAACCTAATCACTTCTATAACTTAAATTAACAAAATAAAACATCTATAAAGATAGTGATTGAGGTGGGAAAGTATCAATTAAAGCTCTGCAAAAATTGGTTGTTTGATTCCATGAAAATCATTTTCAGATATAGGATGGCTGAAGTAATACTGACAATAAATACCCGAAAACTTTAGACTGTATTGATCTAGGATAAATTGATCAGCAACCTCTATCAAATGTGCAGTCATTATTATGATTCAAAAGAAAACCAAAATTAAAAGGAAAACAAGCAAAGCAAAGAAAAAAAAGAAAACAAACCACACTTATGTACAGATCAGTGAGATACTCATATAAACAAAATACTTTTTTAGCAGTTGAACATTCACTGGATAAGTCTCAGTGACCCCTTCTAGTGTTTGCAACCGGACAGTACTAGGACCAATCTTTTCTGTAATAATGAATGGTCCTAGCCATAAGTGCTGAAATTTGGTGTAATCATTCTTATCTTTGTGTTGTTTATCCCATTTCAACACCAAATTCCCCATTGTAAACTCCCTATTAGTTAAATACTTGTCATCAAACCATCTCTTCACTAGCTGTTGGTGCTGATATAGTTTGTTCTTAGATTTTTCCCTATCTTCTTCCATCTTAAGTAGTGTATCAATCCTTTGCTGGAGTGGAGAAGAGTCATCTTCTTGTATTGAATGTGCTAATTGTAGTGAGGGAATCATAAGATTGGATGGTAGGATGGCCTCCTTACCGTAAACCAAACAATAAGGGGAGTTAGCAATGGCTTCTTTTGGGGTGACACAGTCTGCCCAAAGAGCATTATACAGTTGGGTGTGCCAATCTTTATGGTGGGTGGCCACTGTCTTTTTTAATATGTTAATCAGATTCTTATTAGAAGACTCAGCAAATCCATTTCCTTGAGGATAGTAATTGGAAGAATATTTCAGTTGTATCCCTCTTTCAAGGGGATACTGTGTAAGGCCAGTAGAGGAGAAGTAGGAAGCGTTGTTGAAAACCAAAAACTCAGGTGCTCCGAACCTGGTGACTATATGACTCTCGAGAAAGGATATCACTGAATTGGTGTTGGCAACTCTGAGAGGAAAAACCTCTACCCACCTGGTAAAGTAATTAGTGGTTGTCAAGATATATTTATGTTGCAAGGAGGAGGCAGGAGTAATAGGTCCAACAAAATCCAGACCCCATTGTTGAAATGGAAACTGGACTGAACTTGTTGAAGGGGAAATGCAGATTTTTTAACTTTTCCAGCACATTTCTGACATGCTTCACATTTCCTAGTAAAAGCATAAGCATCTCTGAATAAATTTGGCCAGTAGTAGCCCTCCCTCAGGATCTTGTGACCAGTAGTTTCCCATGAGAAGTGTCCCCCTGCAGGTCCTGCATGAAATTGCAATAAAATGTTGTCAGTTTCAGGCTTCTCCAAACATCTGAGAAACACACCATCATATTTTTTCCTAAACGGTACCTCATCAATGAATTGATATGGTGTAGCCTTTAATCTTAAGTCCCTACGCTTTTTAAAATCAAGAGTTTCAGGAGCATACACATTTATCAGAAGAAAAAAAAAATTAATGTCATCATACCATTCAAATGTTTGAGTTGTAATAATATGTACCGAACCTTCTGATGTGCTTTATTCTTGATCCCACTCAAGTTGTTGTTGTACAGGGTCATTGGACTGAGCAATGAGCAAGCACAAACCCTGGACCTTTACAATTTTAGCCGGTCTGATCTCTAGGTCATATTCTTGGAGAGATGTCATCCAATGAGCGTGTTTTTCACCCAGCTCCTTTTGTATCAGAACATTCCTGATGGCTGCATAGGGAACAATAACCTTAGTCCGAGATTTGATAAAATTGGGTCTATAGTGTTTTACCGACTTATAAATCGCATAGGCTTGTTTATCGAACTGGGAATTGTTTAGTTCGGCCCCTTTGAATGTGGAGCTCATGAAAGAGATCAGAATCTCAACATGAAGAGGATGTTTCTGCGTGAGAACAACTGCATACGAGAAATCATTGGTGAATGTATACAAAATAAAATCTTTGGTGAAATCGAGAGACATGAGAGTGGGAGCTTCCGCAATGGCCTTCCAAATTTCAGCAAAGGCGTTTCTCTATTCATCAGACCACTTGAATTTTGCATCTTGTTTAATCAACTATTGTAATGGTTTGAAAATATGCACGAAAAATTTGGAACAAATATCCTAACAAAATTTATCTTACCTAGAAACGACTGCATGGATTTTCGTGAACTGGGAAGTCCGATCTTGGCAATAGATTTTGTGCGTTCTGGGTCAATGATCATGCCGTATTTTGAAAGAATGAAACCTAATAGCTTACCTTTAGTGAAAACAAAGATTGATTTCTTTGGATTGAGTGAAATCCCGTACTTCCTACACCACTCGAATACCTGTTTAAGAGCAGACAAATGTTCACGCCTCTTTTTAGAATAAATCGTGATGTCATCTAAATAAACAACAACAAAATTATGCATTAATCCCATGAAAGCTATGTACATAGATCTCTAGAAAGTGGAACCTACATTTATCAATCCAAAAGGCATTATCCTATATGCAAAAGTTTCCGAAGGGGTTTTGAAAGTTGTTTTTAATTTGTCAACAGGGGAAACCAAAACTTGATTATACCCTGAGAAGCCATCTAGCAGAGAGAACATCTCAACACCTGTAATCTTTTGTAAAATATGCTCCATGGGGAGGAAAAATAATTATCTTTTTTAGATGCTTTATTTAGGTTCCCGAAATCAACACACAATCTAATTTCCCCATTCTTCTTCCGAACAGGAACCAAGTTTGTAATCCACTGTGTGTGTCTGACTGGAAAAACAATTCTTGCTGCTAATAGTTTTTCAAGTTCCTTTTTGACAGAAGGTTCTAGGCTGGGATGCATCTTCCTTAGTTTTTGCTGATAAGGTTTAACCTCAAGCTTCATGGGTATGCTATGATGCATGATATTGGTATCAAAGGTTTTGAGCTCATCATATGTCCAAGTGAACACATCTTTGAACTCTTTGCACAATTTAATGAAATATTTCTTTTCCTCGGGAGAGCAGTCAATTCCTAAATTTATAATGTGAGGGTTTTGATCAGTTCCCAGGTTGATAGGTTCATAGTTCAAGGATGAGCTTTGAGTTTTGCAGTTTGTCTTATGTTTGAACTTATCTTGCAGATCATAATATTTTTCTAGATTGATAACTGACTTGGGAATGAGACTAGAAGGGAGGCTAGGATCAACTAAATATTTCTCATGCTCAGCTTCAACTATTTCCACATCTTGGAAAGTATCTTGGGATGTGAGAAAATCTAAAATTTGTTGATCATCATCAAAAACCTTCCAACTAGTCACATTGTCAAGAATAGAAGGTCTGTAAATTAATTCAATAGAAAACGTGTTAGGAGACAAACCTTCTGGAGGAATCAATCTGGATGCAATGTTAGCTAACAGGTCTGCATCAAAATTTTGGGACATAGGGACTGACTTAATATTGAATGTAGAAAAAGATTTAGTCAAATCCATTACAGCTTCTGATAATTAATCAAACGGGGAGATATGCAATGGATTTTATTTCTCACCCGTCTTACAATAATTTCAGAATCTCCATAACATTCAATCACCTAGGCTCCCATGTCAATTTCCTTCTTGAGTCCCTTAACCAGAGCCTCATATTCAATAATGTTATTGGTGCACTCAAATTCAAGCTCGCAGGAAATCATTCATTTGGTCCCCTTTGGGTCAATCAAGACACATCATGCACCAACTCCATCCTTATATATTGACCCATTAAAGAAAAGATTCCATGCATTTGGATCTATCCTAAAATTAGTATTTACATTATATAGATTATGTACTACAGTACCAAAGAATGGGACATAAGTAAGATTAACAATTTGGGACTCATTCTGATCATTCTCAACAGGTGATGTATCTGCAGGAAAATCCCCAAACAATGTGTCAAAAGTGTAGTGTTCTATAGGTGAGCTAAAATAAGCAGCAGGCTCACTAGAATCATTCAAATCAGTGATAGTTTGTTTCATATAAGGTTCTTTGCTAATTTTGATTCTATTTGGTCTTCCATTGTAGGGAAGCCATAAGTGGGACCAGTCAGTAGCAAAATAGCCTTTGAGCTTTTCTGACCAATCCTTCCTCAACTACATTCCATACATTTCAGGGATATCAGCCAAAACAATATCTACAGTCTGGTGGATTCTTGGGTCAACAAACAGTGTCAGAAGAACATTTTTTTAGTTCTCCCACTACCCTAACTTTGGATCTATCAAGTTGAACTATTTGAGTAGGACAAGGCTCCCAAGAGGCATTCATCTTTTTGCATACATATAAGGGCATGACATTGGATGACGCCCCTGAATCTATCATACAATTATGGACATGCCTATTGAAAATTTCAAAAGTGAGCAACAAAGGAGGTGTTTTCTTACTACCTGGTTTCTAGTTTCCAGGTTTAGAATATGTCTCTAGATTGTTGTTATGAGCTTCCATGGGTTTGTTTTCAATCATGATTTTAGGAATACTATCTCTCATAGTACGTATTTTCAAAAGTTCAAATAGAGATATGTTGGCTTTCACTCTTTTCAAGTCGTCAATCAAACTGTATTCTATTTCAGGAATGATAGTTTCCTTTTGTGTTGTTGTTTTACCTGTATTTGGGGAAAATGTTGAAGGAGAAGCTTCCTGTGTGGGATGTCCTTTGCTTCTTGTATTATAGGGATGTTGGACATTGAAAATAGCCTCAGGCTCATCTTCCTCTTCAGCCATAGGGAGTTCTGAAAAGTAACTGATAGTGTTTATCTACTAGTCTTCTTCTTCATTTGGTGGTTCAGAATCCTGATTCTCTTTTGGATTATCATCAGTGTGATTAGGAGGGTTGTGAGATTCAGAAACCAAATCTTTAAAAATTGAAAGAATTTCTTCAAAATTCAACCCCTCATCAGAATTGGGTGGAACTTGATTTTGTGGGGGTTGATAAGGCCTCCTAAAAGGTGGTCTATTGAATCCTTTGTTGTTGTTTTGGTTTTCTGTGTTGGTCTTTTTTAAGTCTACCATTTCATTAGAGATCTTTTGAAGAAATTTTTTCATGACATTCATTTCAAAAGGATCCTTATTCTACACAATGGATTTTGGAGGATTATCCGGTTTCTTGCAGGATGTAGAAGGTTGTTCAGATGAAGCATCAGGGTTATCTCTTAAGCAAAACATATCTTTTTCAACTTAGATGGCTTCAGCAAAAGCCTCCTGCAAGTTATCTTTGTGTGCTCATTTGACCCACATAGCAATGGGAATGGGTAAACCTTTGACATAATATGCAACCAATAGTTCTTCAGCGGGAAGAATAGTGGTAGGGATTCTATTCTTTATGTATGAAAATATTTGGTTATAATATTTAACTCTTTCCTTGCCCTTAATTTTCATTGAAGAGGGATCTATGACCAGATCTTCTAGGGTTTTGTCATCTACAAATTTCTAAATAAACAATTTTTCAAAGTCATCCCAGGAAGAAATGGACTGAGCTTCTAAGGCAAAGTACCATATAGATGCTTTCCCTTCAAATGTGTAAGGGAAAAACCTACAAACTACATCTTCATGTCTGACACTCCTAAGTCTGATGGCTTGCATAAAGGTTTTAATGTGGTCTAGTGCAGGTGATTTATCATTAGGATTAAACATAGGAAGCCACTTTTCAGGGTTCTTAGGCAATCTATGTTGATCTCCAACAATAAATACAACATCTTGGTCTAGTCAAGGTCAGTTTTGGCCTTCTGCCATGGGTATATCTTCTGAAGAAGAACTGGAGGTTGTCTCACCTTTTGATGATTCCTCAGATGAGGATGATGATGATGAAGGAGGTGTTAGTGGTGGTCCACTTGTTGCAACTTTAGGTTGTGGAATTTCCAGATCTTGGTCTGTTTCTTGAAATAATGAATCAAGGTTTAAATCAGGAAACAATTGGTGGCAGGGTTAATTGTGGTGTTCAGTATTTTGGCCAACTGAATGTTGATTATCTTGATTATTAGTCTACAGATCATTGATTTGATGATGTTGAATTGTATCTAGTATGAAATTATGATCTTCTTTGATCCTTCATTGTAATTGAGCAACACTATCGGAAGAACTTTTCAATAATTGTTCAAGTGTGAGGGGCCCCCTAGTGGGTGATATAAAAACAGTTTCGGCCCTTCTAGTTTCCTGCCCTGCTGCAGGGGTAGAAGGTATTACAATCATGTCTTGGGTTGGTTGTTCCGTAGATGTAGATGCCTGTGTGTGGCTCCTTGTAACAACCAGTATTCTTGCTAGAGGATTCTATTTGTGTTTTGTCTAGGCATGAATGGTCATGGCCCTCCTTCTAGCGCCATTTGTTGAAGCCTCGGGTATGTAAGTTGCTGCAATCTTTTCCAAGGCTAGCAACAGAGGGTGAAAACCCAATCTGAAAGGCTTCAAAAAGCTTTGCGCAAGAGCAATTCTATCCCCAGACTGTTTGGTATATTTAACTCCCACGGATATTAGGCCTTTGCTGGCACTTATTTGGGTTGATCCGAAAAGGATCTGACTCCCTGTGAAGGAAAATCAAAAGTGTTCTATCTCTAGAAGTGATTTTTCTTTAAAGGAAATCTAAACTAAGTTAGAAGGAAATTAAAGGGATATGTTTTAATGTGTAGGATAACCTGATATGATAATTAATAAGTGTTTTCACCAGTTGACAGAAATGTGAAATGGATATTTACTTATTATCTTAAGACACAGTCAGAAAATCAAAATTTAATGACTATAGCTTAAGGATTGAGGCGCATACAAGCTTATCTTGTTATGGAATGCTAATTAAAAAATTGGCATTAATCTAATGATGTATGTTCATCATTTGCATAAATAGATAAATGATTTAAATAATAAATTCACTTAAAACATAAAAGACACAGATCGTAAGTCAAGACACATATGAACTACTGATCAATGCATAAATTATGGTTGAAAAATTAAAATAGTGTACTTTCATAAGCTGAAGTAAAAACCAAAATCCATCAAACAAATATGATAAATTACAACAAAAGAGATATCGAGAGAAAACTAACTGTATTTCTTCAAGGCTGCAAAAAATTACAGTCACTTAACGAATCAAAGTAACTCCAATCCTCTTCTGATGATTTTCTCCCCCCTCCCCCCATGAGATCCTTACCCCTTAAATAATAATTACAAAATAGATACAAAGGGTAAAGCTCCCTTAAAAAAGGGATTACAAAATCAAACTAATCTAAGAATAACCAAGAGCGCCTTGCCACTTGGTCCAAACTTCTAACAACTCATCCACATATGGATAATTAGACAACTCGAGTCCCAACTAGGCATCACACGTAAACGACCCCATCTCATTCTTGGCTAACTTGTTCCAAGTACGCAGAAAAATATGGATCTTTCCTTCTAAGCTGACAGGTTGCTTGATGAATTTGTCAACTTCTGAAATCCCTATGTGCTCGAATTGTTGAATTTGCTCCTTGACCTACTCACATCTACTATCAACCCGTTCAATCATAATTTTTGGCGGACAAGCCTTCTTAATGAGATCCATAGTAGGAAACTGTAGCTTAACCATGATACTATCTAAAACATACCATCTTCTTCCACAGATTGCTTGTGCCTTCTTGATTGTTTCTTCAACCATGTCAAAAGTATTTTTCCAGGCATTCAAAGATGTTTTGATTCTCCTGAACTTGAAACTATCCAAAACTAGGATATCCTATGGTTTGCCTTTGATATACCTTTTCCAATCAACAATGTCATCAATAGCTTTGGAAGCTTGTTTCCTTTTGTCAATGTGTTGATCATGAATAATGGACAGTCGCTCAAAAGCATTATGAGTTTCCTGAATTTCATTTAGGGAACTAAATAACTCACCTAAGAGTTTGTGATGCTCCTCATTTAATTTATTAGCTAAGCCCCTGAACTCTTCCTAAGAAAACCTGGAGAAAGAAGAGGTGGCTGCATTGGCAACTGCATCTTTCAGTTGTTGTTCCAACACAGCTAACTTCTCCACATTTGCAGTGTTTAGGACTTCAACGTCCTGCAATTGAACCTGTAGAGAAGTGTTCTGTTGCTGCAAATCCTTTAGCTGATTTTCATACTGATTTCTCAATTCATGAATCTAAGATTCATGTTCTCAATTAACTTTGATCAGTTGCTCCTGAAATTTCTTCAACTCCTCCTTCTTGATGTTAATTTCCTTATTCAGTGAATTCATTGAATCAAAATTGGCTCCAGCAAACGCCCCCATTGCTGCAGCAGTGTCTAATGCTTCCCGCTAGATGTCATCGGACTACTTTGCCCAAATAATTTGATTGGGATCAGGTGCTTGCAACATACTTGGTTCTCTGCTCCTTTTATTGCCTCTTTTCACAATTGCCTTGGCTGATATGCTGTAAAAGTATTCTCCAAGGGATACCACGGTATCATCTCCAAAATAAACTATCAACTCTGTTGAAGAGGAAGCTATGTTGCAAGTTGCAACTAGCGGGGCTGTCTAGGTGACAGTAGAGTTTGGGATAGAGATGGTAATCTAGGAGGTGGATATGGAAGAAGTGACAATGATAGTAGAAGTGGAAGGTACATAAATGGAATAAGTAGTCAGAGTGACAAATTCAGGAAGGTAAATATAAGTGACAATAACTGATGGTTGTAAAGAAGTAGTTGGGTCTTGGACATCAGCAACTAGTGGCAGTGAGGTAAATGGTGGAGTTACCAGGGCTAGTTGTGAAGTAATAGAAAAGTGGTAAATATTTCGGCTAAGGTAGTTGATGAAAAGGTAACATTAATAGATGAGGTGAGAGTGAGCTCACTAGAAGTGGATGGGAGTGTAGAAGTTATTGTAGCAAGAGTGGTGGTGACTTCTGGAAAATGGTCATATGGAATTGGGTCATTTATCACAATGTTATCAAGCAAATCTATAACATCCTGAGAGGATTCTGTGACCTCTTGCGTAATAGGCACAACAGGAAAAGAAGACCTTACTGGAAGCCTTTCATCTTCTGCATCACTATCATCAATGCTCAATGTAGGAGTCTGAGACACACTGGTTTGAATTTTCTACCTTTTTGCAGGGGTACTTGCAACAACCACTTGAGTATCAAGTACCGAAGTCATTTGTGTCAATTTCTTCTTTAACTGTTCAGATGTTTGAATTAAAACCTTCAGTTCTGCAATAGGTTTCAATTTTGGAGCACCCTCCACAAGGCCTTTACCTTTACCTTCATCTGGGTATGTTAACATCAATGGAGAACTTTCCTTTTGTGCTTCTTTCTCTTATCTTTCCTTTCTGGTATGCTCTTCAAGTTGTAGTTCCATTTTCCTGTAAATCGAAACCTTAGTAGTGAGCTCTTGTTGGTATTGAAGAATGAAACTCTATTCTTCTTTGGTTTTATCCCTTACCAGGACTTCAAAAAATAAATTTACTCCCTGGTAAATAGAGTCATCAGGAGTATCCTCATGGGCATAGGTGGTCTTCATGTGTTCTTGGGCAAAGTGGGTAGCCAAGAATGCCTTGGGATCATGCATCCTTTTGGGGGCTTGTCCCAACTTTAATGAAACAATATTCTTTCCCAATACTGTAGCATATGTTGAGGTTGGAATGACCAGAGGTCCAAGGTTCAAAGGGATATTAGGCCATCCCTTCCTTTTAGGTCCAGTTAGCTTGAGGAATACCCCATCTGTAACAGTTTGGAAAGCAATTTCTTCAAGTAGCAGTTTGTCTGGAACTATCCTTGGCAGCAAATGTACTATGATACTTCCCCAAACCCTGATATAGGAGAAATATTCTCCTACATACTAGTCACCAATGGTGGGGATGAGAGTTTTGGCATTAGGAGAGAAGGCAGGTGCATATTTCCTGAATATCTGGTGATAAATAGTTCCAAAGAAGTGATCACATATATCATACAATAAAGGCACATAGTTGTTTTCCCACAATGCTGAACAATATATGTGAACTGGAGGAGCTGATAGGGTCCAATTCCATCCCATGGAGGGGTACTGGAATTCTTAGTAGATGTGAAGCACCTGCAACAATTAATTAATAAGAATATGCGAAATAGCAGAAATGACAGAACTCAGAATCACTTTTATATTGATCACAGGCCACTTCGAGGGGGCAACCTCCTTTGAGCAAGCTCAATACAAATAACTTCACGATGCCTTCAATGACCTCAACACACACTTATATACTAAGTCTATGCCAAATACTATGGGTCAAAACCATGGGACATATAATACTATGGGACAACTTACAAAGCATATGCATCCAATACTATGGATCAATGCTATGGGCTAATATAAACTATGGATCAACAAATACTATGGGACGACTTATAAAGCATATGCATCCAACAACAATATACTAACATAGTAAAGAGAAGGGTTGACACGGGTTCCTAACATCCCCTCTCCCTTAGAAAAAGCTTTTTCCTCAAAGCTTTGGTTGGAGAAATTGTTGCAGAATCTGAAGGAGTGGTTCCCTGGTAGCATCCTAGGGTTGCATTTCGGGCCATTGATGCCTTTGGAGTGCCAGGGAGGATTGCTTGGAAGGATGTAAATGAAGAAGAACCCTATCAGCTACATGGAAAATGCGCTCGGAACGATGTTGATCGGCTTGTTGTTTCAAGCGAATTCTGGCCATGTGAAGATTGTCCTGTAGAATGAGAAGAATCTGATCGTGGTTGTGAAGAATCGAGTCAATTTCCTGAACTGGGGAGCTGCTAAGGGTGTATGGAAGAAGAAATGGCGGTGTCTGTCCATAGACTGCTTCATATGGTGTCCTTTGAGATGTGGTATTGTACCACTAGAGCGCTGCTAGGAAATCCATAGAAATAGTTGGCCAAAGCTATGTAGGGATGGGCAAGGGTTTGAGCAATCCCGAAAGGAGTGTCATTTCACCCTTGTTGACCTGGAAAGTATCACAGTCAGCCACCATTTGTTGAATTGTTAGTTTCAGTCCCTGCCAAAAGAAGTTACATTGGTCCCAGTCATACATTTTGAAGAACCCAGAGTGCCCTGCTGATGAAGAAGCATGGAATTCATAGAAGAGATAGCCCTGTTGAACATATTGCAACCAATTTGGAACAAGAAGAGAAAGAGTTGTAAGAGAAACTGGGTCATCAATTGTGCGAGAAGGAGCATCTACCACCATATTGTCCTTACCCTTCTTATAAGTGATCGCATAGGGATAACCCATGAGTTGGATAACCCATTTCAGGTGTGTTGGGTAGGAGACCCATTGTTCCAGAAAATTTTCTAGACTCTGGAGATCAGTCTTGATGGAGAAATAATTCCCTAATAGGGATGGCTACCACTTCTGTACTACATGCAAAATAGCCATCAGTTCCTGCTAAGAGGTAGATGCGACTAAATTCTTACCGAAAAAGTCTATTGAAGGCGAAAAGCTCATTAGTTCAACAAAGACACCTGCATATCTATCCAAGGAAGTAGTGGAAACTGTTGATGGGTGCATCTAAATGGAATGGAGCTGAGCAATGACACCATGTGAATTCTTCTTAAGGATTTTTTCCAGGCGATGTGAATTGATGATGCGGAGAGACCCTGGTTGTAAGCCCATTAATTTGTGTTGTGCCCCATTGACTAAAAACTGCATCCAAAGTTTCGCAAAATCCCATAAGATGGGGCCAAGTGTGCATAACCATTGAACACCCAAAACCACATCACATCTGCCTAAGGACAAGGAAAACATGTCAGAGTGCAGGTTATAATCTTCCATAGAGATATGCACATTGTGACACTTCCCCTTGCAAGGTAAGGTGCCCCCATTGGCAACCATGACTTCAAAGTTGGAGCAAGGATGGACAAAAAAATCAGCCTGTTTGGCAATCCGAGGGTCAATGAAGTTATGAGTGCTACCAGAATCAATGAGTATGGTAAGAGGGAGCTTCTTGAAGTATCCCCTGACTCGCATTGTTTGTGGGGTGGTGACGCCAGATAAAGCATGGAGAGAGATCTCGGGTGGGTCGTCCGGAGATGGGGTGTCAACAGGCAGGTGTTGAATGTCGACCTGAGCATCTACTATATCTGGAGCTTCTTCATCAAGTTCTGAGGCAGGCGGAGAATCCACATCCAAGAGATAGAGCTTTTGTTGAACATATCTATGTCCCTGAGTGAATTTCTCATCACAGTTATAACAAAGCCCTTTTCCTCGACATGCCTGCATCTCTGTTTCTGACAAATGCTTGATAGGAGTTGGTTGAGGAGCAGGTGTGATGGGAGGTCATTGGGAACCCATATTTCTGAAGGGAACAAAGGTGGGTTTGGAGCATTGTTGAGCTGCGATCTTGTCCTCTGCCAACTTAGCCAACCCTAGGACTTCCATCATTGTGTTGGGATAGAAAATTTTGACCTCTGAGCGGATTTCATCCTTGAGACCACTGATAAAACATCTCCTATAGAATTCATCAGACAATCCTTCTGTGTGATTAGCCAGTTTCTCAAATGTTGTCCGATACTCTCTCACTGTGCCAATTTGGTGAAGTTTAGTGAGTGTTCCTGTGAAGTCATCAAAAGCACTAGGAGCAAATCGTGGCAAAAGGAGTTGGCAAAAATCTGTCCAGTTTGGTTCAGGATGAGCTTTGATGTACCAACGATACCATTGAAGGGCTTCCTGTTCCAAATGAAAGGATGCAAGTGAAACTTTCTGGACATCAAAAGTATTATGCAAACTGAAATATTGTTCTGCTCGGTATATCCATCCAGTCGGATCAGTACCATTGAAGCGAGGAAAATCAAGCTTCGGCCCACAAAAATTGCTGGAAGAAGAGAACCCGGTGGCTGCAAAAGATTCTGGCTGTCGGTTATTGTTCATGGCTGAATGCTGAAGATGGAGGCTGAGAAATTTTTCATCCAGATATTCGAGTTTGGTTTGGATGGCTGCAAGTGCTTCCTCCATGGTATTTGCTCCTACGCGGGTGACAACCACAACCAAGAGTTTTTTTGGGGGGAAATGGATAGAAAAACACAAACAAAAGCTTATTTAGTAAAGGAATATTTGGATTTGGGAAAAACTCGGATGGGTAATTGGGGTATGACTAGGTTTTGGAAACTTTATGATGGACAGGGAAGCAAAAAATGGGGATTTCAGAAGAGGGGTGAAAGAATGAGAAAATTTGGCAAAGAGGGACAAAGAAGCAGAATTAGGAAAGGAACTCTGTGGTAAAATTTGAAGGTGATTGGGTGAAATCTGAGGAAGTTATGGAAACCCTAAAAATAGACAAATGTGGGATTTCGGGCTTTGGGAAGTGGAATTGAGGTTAGGGTCCTCAGAAATGAAATATGCAGAATGGGATTACAGGGGTTCCCTGAAAGTTTCAAGGGAAATAGAGTGAAAACAAGGGAGATATGGAGAAAAAATTGTTTTTTTTTTAGAATGGAGCGACTACGGCTCGGAAGGGATCTGAAACAGCTTGGAAGTGAGTGGAAACAGAGGGATCTGAAATGGCGCCAAATGGATTGAAAATGGCTAGATCTGGAACGGCTTTCAGAATGGATCTGAACGGTTGGATCTGAAATGATGCAACAGTGATCGACAACAGTTCAGCTGAAAATAGATATGGACCCCAGGTATGTGCGGCTTCCTAACACTTCAAGGGTTCACTCCGCCACCAATGCTGTCTAACAACTTGCCTGTTGGGGTAGTACCCCTCACTCCACGGCTCAGGTAAAATTGATAATCTCTTTGCCACAAACGACAGCTCTTGGTTTACCTCATGGGTGGAAACTAGTCAATCAGGTAGGGGTCGTTTCCCTTTTCGCTGGCAGGTCCTCTCAATGGGCCAGCTACTTTGGGGTTCCTATGGTACTCCTCACAATGAGTTTTAGGGATTACTCCCAAGTACTTCCCACAGTTAAGCAGATAGGGATTATTCCCAAATCCGAATCTGCAACAGATGCGAAAAAAAAAAATTTGGCAGAAATTTCACCCAGTGAGCCCAAGAAAGTGCTCTGATACCAGATGTGAAGCACCTGCAACAATTAATTAATAAGAATATGTGAAATAGCAGAAATGACAGAACTCAGAACCACTTTTATATTGATCGCAGGCCTCTTCAAGGGGGCAACCTCCTTTGAGCAAGCTCAATACAAATAACTTCACGGTGCCTTCAATGACCTCAACACACACTTATATACTAAGTCTATGCCCAATACTATGGGTCAAAACCATGGGACATATAATACTATGGGATGACTTACAAAGCATATGCGTCCAATACTATGGGCTAATATAAACTATGGATCAATAAACACTATGGGACGACTTACAAAGCATATGCGTCCAACAACAATATACTAACATAGTAAAGAGAAGGGTTGACACGGGTTCCTAACAGCATAACACATTAATAACATAGGCTGAATAAAAGAAATGAGGATTCTTTGAAGCTGGTGTTTTCTGATACCACTCAATTGCTGTCTTTAGCTCAGTTGACAAAATTAAAACCCAATTAAATGATTCCCTGGTTGTGAGGACATAATGGGCCACAGGTGCCCATTCGGATTTGAACACAGAACAGTTGGGTAGACCGTACAACCTGCAAAGCATGGCTACTAGGAGGGAAAAGGGTTCCTTAAACCATGAGATAGGGTATGAATTATTGGCTCTGGGTATGAAGTTGGTCGGGTTGTTCATCCATGACTTTATCATCTTGTCGAAGTTAAACCTGGTCTTTACAGAATCTAGGAAAGTGGCATTGAGAAGTTGGGTAGTCAGATTAAGGGCATAAGCTCTAATGAAAACTTCAAGGTAGAAAGAGGCCAATTGGGACCCTACACTATTGTTAAAGGAATGGTCTTTAGGTTTTGCGTGATCAATTATCCACTTTACTGCATCTGTGTAAGGGAGAAGGACTCGTCTAGCTGTTATGGCATGTAATTGAGAATCCCTAATTTTCTCATAAACAGGTTGGTTATCTTGGATTTTCGACAGGTCGTTGTTATAAAAAATGGCATAAATCCGAGACCAGTCTATCTGATAGGTTTCTGAGACTCTGTCACTAGTATCGGCGAGGATGCCAAAATTGGGGTCTTTGTTTATCAGGTCTTTCTGTGCTGTTTTGGAACGAGTATTCCTCGACATGGTGAAAACTGGTAATTATGATAAATAAATTAAAACAAATAAAAAAAAATTCCAAAATGAAGAAAAACTTTAAACAACCAATAAGACAAAGACAGAAAACCGACCTGTGCTGATGAAAACAGCAGAAAAAGAAGCCTTGGTAAAAATTCACAGTAAAAATCCTTGACGCAAGTAATTCTCGAAATTGAAAAAAATGGTAAAAGAAAATAGAAAATTCGACATATTTAACAATTTCGTCGGATGAAATATGGACCGTAGGATGACACAAATCAACAGCTAAGATATAACATGCGGGATGCAGAAAAAGAGTTGCGAAACTTTATTTTTGCAAATATGTACATTCTTTCTGCAATCCACAATGCGGGTTGAGGGTTGTGGAAACACAACTCTAAATACAAACAAACCAAAGGTTTCTGCAATCCGCAATTGCAGGTTGCGGGATCGCAAATGACATAATTTACAACAATGATCTTTCCGCATTCCCCAATGCTCAATTGCGGGTTGCAGATTGCAGAGACACAAAGCACAGATTTATTTCTCAAATAGTTTCCGCAATCCGCAATCTGCAATTGCAGGTTGTGGAAACAAAAAGTGCAAATTTATTTTGAAACTCTTCCTGCAAGCTGCAATTGCAGGTTGTGGGTTGCGGAAGAGAAAAACCAAATTTATTGAAAATCATTTCCGCATTAGCAATCCACATTGCAGATTGCGGGTTGTGGAAAGAAAAAGTTCCAAATCCAAAGCCAAACTTCCGCAATCCGCATTGCGGATTGTGGATTGCGAGTTGCGGAAAGAGAAAACTTTTGGGAAAATTAATGCATTCCGCAACTCACAAAAACACACAAAAATCAATGAATTTTTGAAGGAAAAATTATAAACTGAATCAAATCATAACAAAGACATAAAAAGCATGATTAGCATCATAAAAACCCCAAAATGACTAAGGAATTCAAATATTACCTTAGTAAATGAAAAATTGAGGCTCCTATGTTTTAATGAAAACATGGGATCTGTTGTACATACAACAAAGAGTTATCTTTATGGACAACAAAGCGCTCATGTGGCCTAAGCATGAAGACTTTAACTCTGCATCATTGTTTTAGAGGGAGGTCTCTACAAAGTTCCTAGAAAACTCATTCAATCCATGATCCCCGAAACAGTCGATCCATGTGAATTGTGGCATAGGATGCTTGGTCATCTCATTTTCAAAGCACTACCTGGATTGCGGAAGTGTTGATGTATATGTAACTTCAGAATGTATTTCATCTATGTATTTCATATATATTTATTGTACCCTTATAAGAGATGTGTTATTCCTCTATAAGGAAGTGTCGTCATGTGGATTGACAAGTGTCGCAAGTGTGTGTACTTTCCGGTGGGTTATTAGACCACCATGTGTGGGGTCGGCCCTAAAATATATATAATATTGTGGATGTATATAGATAGACAAGTTGGCCCCATAAGGTCACTGGGAAAATAGGTTAAGTATAAAAAGAGATTGGGAGATCTCTATTTGGATCATTCGGAAAGACACACTTCTCTCACTAGAAAGTAGCGCACTAGTGAGGAGGAGGATCATCTACTCTAGGAGACTATCTCAAGTGTATTTTGGTTGTACTTTGGTTGAGCCATTTCTCTCTCTATCTCTAAGGAAGTTGTGGGGTTTTTCACCTTAGGGTTTTCCCCACGGAAACTCTGTGTCTCTTGTCTCTCATGCTTTTGATTCTTGTGATGCTTGTCATGCTTATTGTGATTGTTATGCATTGATATACTATATATGTTATTCTCTCAGTAAAGATCCAAGAGTATTGTGAATTAATTCTCAAATTTTAACATGGTATCAAAGCTAACCTGAGAAGAAGACATTTTGCAGTGACGGAAACTTGAGTTTCTTGTTTATTGGGTTTCTATCCATAGTTTTTGGAAAAGCAGTATAGTAGATTGACTCTACTCATCAAGGAGAATCTATCTGTCCAATCAGAATTCAATTCTGAGCATTTTCAGATTTGGCCCTAAAAATTAAGGTTTCCACAAAAATAGGAATTTCTAAAATCTGAAGCCATAGCTGGAAGCTCCTTGAAAAATCGAAGTTTAGAGCTTTGGATCGATATTTTTGGTTGGGTAGATCTCCGGGAAACTCAAACCCTAATTCAGGGCTCTCCCTAGTGAACCCGGGAGGACAAAAAGGCAAATCTAAAGGGTAAAGCTTTGCTGATCTCAAATTCTGAATACACCACGCTGATCAACTCATCGAGGCACATCTTTCTATCCTTTCAGAAAGTTGAAATTCACATTTTGAATTTTTAGGGTTTTTTCGACAAACCCTAATCCAGGACTAGATCCAGTTTTCAGCATTTCAAGTGGTAAGACCTAAATCTTTTCTATTTCATTTGAAGTAATCTTTAAGATGTCTCACCAGACCAAGCTTGAGGATAAGCTTGAAGGGGCTGGTAACTTCCAAGCTTGGAAGTATAGGGTTGGGTTAATCCTGGAAGAGAATGAGTTCGACTCATATATAAAAGAAGACATCCCTATCCCAGAGGATGAAGAGGCTAAGGTATTGCGTAAGAAGAACTTGGTCAAGGCAAAGAGAATCATTGCTGATTCTATCAAAGACCATCTCATACCCCATGTGTCTTCTCTAAAGACACCCAAGGCTATGTTTGACTCTTTGACCAAGCTATTTGAAGGAAAGAACATAAATCGGAAGATGACCCTGCGGAATCAATTGAAAGGGGTCAAGATGTCGAATGGAGAAACCATTCAATCATATTTCTCCAAGGTCTCTCAGATCAAGGAACAACTTGAAGCTGAAGATGAAATGGTGGAGAATGGTGAAATTGTTATGACTACTTTGAATGGCCTACCTAGGTCATGGGACTCTTTTATCCAGGGGATCTGTGCTAGAAAGAAGTTGATCTCCTTCAGCAGATTATGGGAGGAATGTTCTCAAGAAGAAGAAAGGATTGTGGCAAGAGAAGAGAAGATGGGAAATGAAGATCAAACTCTCACAGCTCACTCTAAGAAGGGAAAGTTCAAGAGGGAGCCATCCCATCACAAGAAGAAATCTTGTCATCATTTTCCCAAAGACAAGAAAGATCTAAGGTGTTTCACTTGTAATGAGAAGGGTCACTTTGCTTCAGAATGTCCCAAGAACAAAAGGGACAACCACAACAACAACAACTCCAGCAAGAAGAAGAAGGGTAACAAAAGAAGGTACCATGCTCATGCTGTCGAAGATGATGAACCTCCAAAGAAGAAGGCTAGGGAAGAAAGTGATGATAGTAATGATAACTCATCAAGTGAAGAAGAGTATGTTCTAATCTCCGCTCTCACAGGTACTATCTCCCATGGTTGTAATGATTGGTTGATTGATAGTGGGGCTTCCAAACACATGACTGGGTTTAATGAATCTTTTGTGAATCTATCTGAACATGAATCACCCCATAAGGTGAAACTTGGGGACGATTATAACTACTCAATCAAAGGAAGTGGTGAAGCCTCCTACAACCTAGATTTTGGAAAATCTTTGAAGATGAAAGAAGTCCTTTATGTACCTGGGCTCAAGAATAACTTACTCTCCATCTCTACATTGGATACAAAAGGTATAAGGGTTGCATTTGTGGATGGCCAAGTCCTAATGTGGCCAAAGGGAAAGACCATAGATGATGCAGTTGTGATTGGAGAGCAAGAGGGAGGTTTGTATAAATTAAAAGGACAACCTGAACATGTCATGGTGCATGAATCCATGGAACCAAGTGAACTTTGGCATAGAAGACTTGCTCATATGCACTATAGGGCACTTCCAATTGCAAGCAAGGCTGTAGAGGGTCTTCCTGAAATCAAGACCAAACATGAAGGTGTTTGCAAAGGATGTGCAAAAGGTAAGAATATTAAGAAGGCTTTCCCAAGCAATGAAAGCAAGGAAAAAGATATCCTGGAAATCATCCACTCAGATGTATGTGGTCCTATGTCATCCAGTTCTCTAAGTGGGTATGTTTACTATGTCTCATTTATTGATGAATTCTCCAGGAAGACTTGGGTATACTTCTTGAAAAACAAAGATGAGGTGTTTGATAAGTTCAAGGAATTCAAAACCTTGATGGAGAATCAAACTGACAAAAAGATCAAAAAATTCAGATCTGACAATGGTGGAGAATTCACCTTAGGTGACTTCAAGAAGCTTTGCAGTGATTCAGGGATTAAGAGGGAGTTGACTACTCCTTATAATCCTCAACAGAATGGAGTTGTAGAAAGGAAGAACAGAACAATCATGGAAGTAGCAAGGGCAATGCTGCATGACCAGGATCTACCTATGCATCTATGAGCAGAAGCAGCTAGAACAGCTGTATATGTGCAGAAAAGAACACCCCATAAGATATTGGACAACAAGACACCATAAGAGGTCTTTTCTGGTAAGAAACTTGAAGTTAGCCATCTCAGAATATTTGGTTGTCCATTATACACTCATGTCCCAAAGGAAAAGAGGACCAAACTAGATCCTTCAGGAAAGAAGGGTATCTTTGTGGGTTACAGTGAAAGCTCGAAGGCTTACAGAATATACTTTCCAGGGTTCAAGAAGATTGATGTCAGTAGGGATGCAACATTTGATGAAAACTCAGCATTCATCAAATCAAGGAAGGAACTTATCGAAGTTTATGAAGAACCTAAGGAAACTAGATTTCAAGACACTACCATGACTGAAGCAATTCTAGAAGTTGTTCGTGAGTTTGAAGATCCGCAAGAACCTGTAGATCCACCCCATGAGGATAACTCTCACAAGAGGAAACTTGCATGGGCTAGAGAGCTCATTCAAGATGCAGAAATATTTGGCATTCCAGAAGAAGAACACAGAGCAAAGAAGAGAACCAGATCACATACCAGCTATGTTGCTTTACTCTGTGACATTATGAACAAAGAACCTTCCAGTTATGAAAAAGTAGCGGAAAAGAAAGAATGGAAGGATGCCATGGTTGAGGAATACCAATCAATAATGAAGAATGATGTTTGGGATGTTGTCCCAAGACCTAAAGAGAAGTATGTTGTGACTTCCAAATGGATCTACAAAATCAATCATGTTGCAGATGGCAGTGTAGAGAAATACAAAGCAAGATTCGTAGCTTGTGGCTTCTCTCAGAAAGAGGGACTAGATTATGAAGAAACTTTTGCACCTGTATCCAGGTATACTTCCATCAGAACAGTACTTTCCCTAGCTGCAGCAATGAAATGGAAAATACACCAGATGGATGTCAAGACTGCTTTCTTGAATGGTGTAGTTGAAGAGGAAGTATATGTGAAGTAGCCACTTAGTTTTAAAATACATGACAGGGATTCATATGTGTGCAGATTGAAGAAAGCTTTGTATGGCTTGAAACAAGCTCCCAGAACCTGGTATGGTAGGATGGATAGTTTCCTATCTAGTTTGGGCTTTACCAAGAGTAAAGCGGATTCCAACCTCTACTACAAGGTTGAGGAAGGGAATCCTATGATTCTACTTCTGTATGTGGATGACTCATTTGTAACAGGAGATGACAGATTAATTGCAGATACTAAGAGGAAGCTTGCTGCTGAGTTCGATATGAAAGATTTGGGAATGATGCATTATTTCCTAGGTATGGAGGTGTGGCAGAATTCAGGTGGGATCTTCCTTAATCAAGGGAAGTACACAGTAGATATTCTGAAGAGATTCAGGATGATGGATTGCAAGGCCATGGCCACACCCATGGCATCTAATCTAAAGCTTCTATGTGATGCTTCATCTGAGCCGAGACCAGATATTTGCTTTGCAGTGAACACATTGAGCCAGTTCTTGACGGATCTGAGGAGTGTTCATTTGGTTGCTGTAAAGCATGTTCTGAGGTACCTGAAGGGTACAGTGGATTATGGGCTCAAGTATGAAGCGAATCAAAAGTTTAACCTGCAGGGTTATGTTGATTCAGATTGGGCTAGAAGTGCTGCAGATAGGAAGAGCACATCTGGGTGCTACTTCAGTATGGGATCAGGTGTGATCTCTTGGTTCAGCAGGAAGCAGTCCTGCGTAGCACTGAGTACAGCTGAGGCAGAGTATGTTGCAGCCTGTTCAGCTAGTTGTGAGGCAGTATGGCTATGAAAGCTACTGTCTGAGTTATTTGATCTCCCATTGGATGCTACTGGTATATTCTGTGATAACCAGAGTTGTGTGAAGCTGTCTGAGAACCCAGTGTTTCATGACAGGTCGAAACACATAGCGATCAAATATCACTATATCAGGGATATGGTGCAGAGAGGAGCCGTGAAGCTCCTGTATGTTGCGATGGACGAGCAGATTGCAGATGTGCTGACGAAGCCACTAGCCAGGGTGAAGTTCGAGTACTTCAGGGAGAGGCTTGGTGTTCTTCAGATCGATGACACTTCGAGGAAGAAGTGATGGACACATTTGCTGAAGCCATCCCAAGCATGTTGGAAGGAGGATCCTTCACATGGCTGTGGATGTAAGTGTTGGATGATAAGTATCAGGACGATGCTCCAGTTATTGCTATGTATATGCATCATGCTGGATGTTGGATATGATCAGTTGGATCATTTATATTTGTATGTATGTACGCATCATGTTGATGCTGGATATGATCAGCTGGATCATTTATATTTGTATGTATGTATGCATCGTGTTGATGCTGGATATGATCAGTTGGATCATTTATATTTGTATGTATGTACGCATCGTGTTGATGCTGGATATGATCAGTTGGATCATTTATATGTATGTATGCATCATGTTGGATGCTGGATATGATCGGTTGGATCATTTGTATGTATTTGTATATGCATCATGTTGGATGCTTGGACCTTGTATCTGTATCAGGTGGATACATTGTATGATCAGGTAGATCATGTATGTTGATATGTATCATGTATTTGTATTTGTATCAGGTGGACACATTGTATGATCAGGTGGATCATGTATGATGATATGTATCAGGTAGATACTTGGTGTGCATTAGGTGGATGCATTGTATGATCAAGTCGATCATGATGATGAGCTTCAGGATGTTACTCCAGATGATATGTACCAGGATGGTACAAGTGATGATGATCAGTATGATCATGGGCATCAGGATGATGCAACATGCGATGATGATCCGTTGGATCATGAGTATTAGGTTGATACTTGGAGGTCAGAGATGATATGTGGCAGGCTATGCAAATAGCATGTAATCAGTCCTGGGAGATCTTGCCGGTCATGCTACGGCACATAAATTTTTCTGGGGTACTCTTTCTGGTATTGCTATGTAGTATGTAATTAGTCCTCAGATATCCGATAGGTTGAGCTGTGTGCTCGTAATCAGTCCTGGGATAAGGTATTACTACGGAGACATGTAATCAGTCCTGGAGATCCGAGAGGTTGAGCTGTGTGCTCGTAATTAGTCTTGGGATGCTATTTAGAGATCTTGCCAGTTGTGTTGCAGCACATAAATGTTCCTGGGATGCTCTTTAAAGGTTTTGTCTATCCACATGTAATCAGTCCTGGAGATCTGAGAGGTTGAGTTGTATGCTCGTAATAAGTCCTGGGATGCTCTTTAGAGATCTTGCCGATCGTGTTGCAGCACATAAATGTTCCTAGGATGCTCTTTAAAGGTATTGTGGAGGAGATGCATGTAATAAGTCCTGGGAGATCTTGCCGGTCATTCTTAGGCACATAAATGTTCCTGGGATACTCTTTCTGGTATTGCATCCGCACATAAAATTAGTCCTGAGAGGCCACCTCTATCAGACCATTCGCACAAATGATGAAGACCTGCAGGTGGTGGGCCTACATCCAGTATGAAAAAGGACTGGCTCTGTAGAACTTCCTATGACGAGTAGAGTTAGAGATTGGTTGAGATAGCAGCAGCAGTGATGATGATCCCGAGAAGAAGACTTGTCTAGCAGAACTGTGTCAAGAAATACCTTCCTAGTTAAGAGGGAGTGTTGATGTATATGTAACTTTGGAATGTATTTCATATATATTTATTGTACCCTTATAAGAGATGTGTTATTCCTCTATAAGGAAGTGTCATCATGTGGATTGACAAGTGTTGCAAGTGTGTGTACTTGCCGATGGGTTATTAGACCACCATGTGTGGGGTCGGCCCTAAAATATATATTATATTGTGGATGTATCTAGATAGACAAGTCAGCCCCATAAGGTCACTGGGAAAATAGGTTAAGTATAAAAAGAGATCGGTAGATCTCTATTTGGATCATTCGGAAAGACACACTTCTCTCACTCAGAAAGTGGCACACTAGTGAGGAGGAGGATCATCTGCTCTAGGAGACTATCTCAAGTGTATTTTGGTTGTACTTTGGTTGAGCCATTTCTCTCTCTATCTCTGAAGAAGTTGTGGGGTTTTTCACCTTAGGGTTTTCCCCATGTAAACTCTGTGTCTCTTGTCTCTCATGCTTTTGATTCTTGTGATGCTTGTCATACTTATTGTGATTATTATGCATTGATATACTGTATATGTTATTATCTCAGTAAAGATCCAAGAGCATTGTGAATTAATGCTCAAATTTTAACAGGAAGATGGTGAAAAGTATGCCCATACTTAAATATGATTTTGATAGTGTTTGTAGAGGTTGCGCTCTTTGAAAGAACATTAAGAAGAGCTTTCCAAGTAATAGCAAAAGATCAAAAGGGGTCCTTGAATTGATTCATTCTAATCTATGTGGTCCCATGTCTACACCCTCCTTGAGTGGTTATTTGTATTATGTGCTTTTCATAGATGACTTCTCTCACAAGTCATGGGTTAATTTTCTAAAAGAAAAGAGTGAAACTTTTAACAAGTTTCAAAAGTTTAAAGCACTAGTTGAGAATCAGACTGGAAAGCACATTCGTGTTTTGAGATATGATAATGGAAGATATTTTTAGTCCCATGACTTCAATGACTTATGTCAAGATGAAGGAATAAAAATACAGTTTATTGTACCCTACAACCACCAACAAAATGGGTTTGTTGAAAGAAAGAACAATATGTGAGGCTGCAAAATCTATGATGTGTGATCAGGATTTTCCCACATCCTTATGGGAAGAAGGCTCCATAATTGTTGTTTATATTCAAAATAGAATCCCTCATGCTATCTTGGAAGAAAAGACTCCCAAAGAGGTTTTCATTGGTGAAAAACAAGATTTGGACACTTAAATATTTTTAGTTGCCCTATCTACATTCATGAACCAAAAAAGAAGAGGACAAAGATGGAGCCATCTGGAAAGAAAAGACCAATTGTTGGATATAGTGAATCCTCTAAAGATTACATAATCTATGTTCCAGGACAAAGAAACATTGAAGTCAACAAATATGTAACTTTTCACGAAGAGGCTACTTTCAATCACTCCAAAGAACATTAGTGTGATTCAGATATGGAGGAGCATGATACTCCTATGATGGAGGATCCAATTTCTAATTCCCCCCTTTCAGATGTTGAGAGAGAGAATCAAAAATATTTTGTAGATCCACTTGACCCTAAAGAGCTAGTAGATATGATAGAATGATCTATTGATGAACCTCCTACTAAGAAGAGATCTGCATGGTGTTGAGACATTTTGCAAGAGCCGAAAAATCATGTAGCACCTCCAAGCTCATCCAGAGAGCGAAATAGACCTAAAATATTTGTAGGATATGTAGAAAATATGAGTCACATTAGTGATTCAGAACCCTATACCTATGAATAATATCCTAAGAAGCAAGTATGGACAGATGGCATGGTGGAAGAATACAAATCCATCATGCATGATGATGTGTGGGAACTAGTTCCTAAACCCGATGAGAAGTCAATAGTAAATTTCAAGTGGCTTTATAAAATCAAGTGTGTAGCCGATGGAAGTATTGAAAAGTATAAAGAAATATTTGTGTCTCGTGGTTTCTCACAAAAGGAAGGGATAAAATATGATGAGACATTTGCTCCTGTGGCCAGGTACACTACTATCCAAACCATAATATCCCTTGCTTTAGTTTTGGGTTGGAAACTTCACCAGATGGAAGTGAAGGCTTCCTTCCTCAATGATGAGGTTAAGGAAGAGGTTTACATAAAACAACCTGAGGGGTTTATAGTTCATGGGAAGGATTCCCATCTATGCAAACTTAATAAATCCTTGTATGGACTTAAGCAGGCCCCGGGGGATTGGTATTTGAGGATTAACAACTATATTTTGAGCTTGGGCTTCTCCAAAATTGAAGCTAACCACAACCTGTACTTCAAGGTTGTGAAGAACCATCCATTGATCTTGGTTATCTATGTTGATGACATGTTCCTTTCTAGAGATGAGCTACATATAGATCAGTGCAAGAGGGAGCTCGCTTCTAAGTTCAAAATGAAAGACTTACGTCATATGCACTATTTTCTTGGTCTAGAAGTTTGGAAAAGGAAAGAGATCTTTCTCTCTCAAGGAAAGTAAATAGTTGATGTATTGCAGAGATTTGGTATGATGGACTGTAAGTCCATCTCTACTCCAATGGTGTATAATCTAAAGAAGCTACATGGGTCATATTCCATATCAGATCTAGTGGATCCTACCATGTATAGACGGCTCATCGGTTCCTTGATGTATAGATACATAGTAGACCAGACATATGTTATGTAGTGAGTATCTTGAGTCAGTTCATGTATGAGCCAAGACATAGACATTCGGTTGCTACCAAGCATGTACTTAGATACCTTCGAGGTACTATTGCTTATGGACTCAGATATGATTCCAGCAGTGGAGTGATGTTACTTGTATATGTCGACTCCGATTGGGGTGGTAGTATTGTGGACTGAAAGAGTACATACGGATTTTTTTTAGATTGGGATCATATATGATATCTTGGTCTAGTAGGAAGCAGGGCTCCATAGCCCAGAGTACTACAGAAGCAAAGTATATTGCAACTATTACCTCCTCTTGATAAGATGTGTGGCTTAGGAAGCTACTTGTTGGGTTGTTCAGTGATAACCTTTAGACTATTTTCATTCTCTCTGACAATCAAAGCTGCATAAATCTCACAGAAAACCCTTTGTTTCATGACAGACCGAAACACATTGAGATGAAGTATCACTACATCAGAGACATGGTTCAGAGAGGTTCCATAAGACTTCAATACATTGCTACTGGTGAGCATATAGAAGATATGTTGACTAAGCCTTTGTCAATGACGAAGTATAGATACTTCCAAGACAAGCTTGGCATGGCAGAGAATGCCTCCCCTACTGAGAGGGAGTGTTAAAGTTACAGCATCACGATTCATTATCCAGGTCAATATTGTGTGTCAATATTGAGCCTCATGTGTCGAGTTAGTGCCTTATAGGAGCCTAATTTAGACTCCAGAAAATTGGAGAAGAATCTTGAGTTGGACTCAAGAATGGTTAAGCTTCATGTGTTGATGCAAGTGCTTTGTATGTCAAAGTGATGATGTTGTATAGTATTTCTAGTCAAGGCTAAGGTCTTATGTGTCAAGACAGATCCTCATGTGTTGAGGTGATGCTTTTCATGTCGAAGCATGTATGGTTTCTGATGTACTACTAACCATGGTTGAGCTATTAAGTATCCTCTAGAGACTAGCCACCTATAGAGTGAATTACTTTAGAATATAACCACTTGGAACGATAGTAGAACAATATGATCACATCATTGGGAAAATCTCCTTAGTATACTCGATATGATAATTAAGCTGGCACGTGTGGACCATGCAGATAAGACAAGATATAAAGATAATATGTGCTAAGATATGAGAAAATTCAAATTGCATATAGAGAATTAATTAATAGAGAATTCAAATTGTTAAACTTCAGTGAAGAGTTCAATAAATCAAAGGAGAACTCCAATGGATCACTACAATGATGTTAACAAGAAAGAATCAGTTAAGAGAGTTAACTAAGTGATAGCAAAGAAGATCTATTTAATAAAGTGTTATTGCATGAGGACACTTATGTTAAACTAAAATACGACACTTGAGTTACAACATTTGCATGATGACACTTAAGTTAGCCACCCAACTAAGTGGGAAAGATTTCAATTAAGGGGCGAGTTCATCCTAAGAGATTGTTCAATGAGTTAATGCATTGCATGAGAAATGGGGCACACTTCTTCATGCAAGATTGATGCATCCAAATGGAGGGCGACTTCATCCTAAAGTTAGCAGATAAAAATAGAAGTTGATGCATGAGAAGAATGTATACATATGTTATACAAGATTGATGAATTAAATGTGAAGTGAATTATATTCTCCCTTGAAGGAAATGTGCTTTTATTTGTGCGGGATATTGTTATGAGTCTCTCTTCTTTATCTTTGTCTTGCTCTGTAATTGCACTGGGGGTGCTTGATGTAAAATACATTCTCTACTATCTATCAATATACTAAAGAAGGTTTTGTTGAGTTTTTCTCCCTCAAGTCATAGAGGGTTTCCCCAAGGTAAATTCATGCGTCGAATGAGATTGCTTATGTGTATGATTGTTATTTGATTTCTAGTATTATTGCAGCTCCAAATTAAAGATAAAAAATTAACAGAGTGGAATAATTACAAAAAAGGCATACTCTAGTCCCTTTTGGATAGAAGAGTCATCCCTTGGATTTTTTTACGATTTTTCGGCCTTGGGGGACAAACATTACAAAAAAGAACCATCTTGCGAGCATTCTTCTCTCTTTTCTTTGAGCTCATTAAAAAATGAAGATCGGCCCGAGTTTACTTCTTCTGACTTGTTAAACTTCTACGAAGATGATTCCATCATGCACACTTCTATCCCTTCTTTGAACTTGTTAAAAACTTAAGAAAACCCTTTAAAAAGTGAAAAAGGGGGGACTATCATCTGTATTTATTTTGTGAGATGGAAACAGTCATTTACATCACCCTTGAACATGGAACCTATTTGAGTTAGTATCTCATAGTTTGGGATTAGCTTGCTTAGGATCCTTATGAGTAGTATTTCTCCTTAGCTTGGTTACTCTTCTAGGCATTATGGAGAGGGTTTTAGTGCCTCACACATTCTTACTCTACATCAGTGCCCTTGTGTCAAATATTCCAAGTCATGTTCCGTGTCGTGCCACATGTTCAAGGGAAGTTAAGCCTTTGTCAAAATTTTGCAGTTCAGTTGACCTTATTTCACATCCATGTCAGCCATCCCTAAGTCAACTATCTTTAGTGAGTTGATCAATTCAAATCATCTCTTGGAGTTTGTTTCATGTCGTATGATGGGGGATACCTTACGGCCACCTTTGAGTCTCATATCATCCTCACCAGTATGCCATGACTGAGACACTTAGATTCTACCTTGGTTTCATGCTTGATTACCTCAATTTTGGGGAGTTTACCTCTAGGATCGCACCTTGCTTTTTAGCAACATGCGATCCCTCCCCTAGATCACATATTTCCCTTTAGAAACCTGCTATCCAAATGCAGGTTTCCTTGTTCTACGGGTGCAATCCTGATATATGACTTGATTTTTTGGGGATATCTAAGGAGATCATGATTGAACGAGTTGGATCCTTCTCAACATGAGCTTGGAAACTCACAACAATTTTTGGTTTCCTAAGTTCTAAGAGTCTAGATCCTTCCTCTCTTCCTCCTCCATGAAGATATAAATAGAAGGCATGTCAAGGGTAAAAGAGGAGACCAAAGAGAAATAGTGACAAAATGCTACTCAATCTCATCCTCTTCCTTCCTTTAGACATCATCATTGTGAGATCCCAACCTTTGGTGTCATAGGCTAGGAGGATCATGGATCAAGGAACTAAGGAAAGTCCCTCATCATGATTCAAGATAACTCACTTGATGTATTGATTCTTCTATTATGTATATATACATGTTGATGGTTTCCCCCATTCATGGTGTTCTCATAATAGATTTTTTGAGGATTTATAAGGAGATCATGATTGAATGAGTTGGATCCTTTGCAACATGAGCTTGGAAACTCACAACAATTTTGGGTTTCTTAAGTTCTAAGAGTCTAGATCATTCCTCTCTTCCTCCTTCATCAAGATATAAATAGAAGGCATGTCAAGGGTAAAAGAGGAGACCAAAGAGAAATAGAGAGTAAATGCTTCTCAATATCGACCTCTTCCTTCCTTTATACATCATCATTGTGAGATCCCAACCTTTGGTGACATAGGCTAGGAGGATCATGGATAAAGGAACCAAGGAAAGTACCTCATCATGATTCAAGGTAAACTCACTTGATGTATTGATTCTACTATTATTATATATACATGTTGATGGTTTCCCCCATTCAAGGTGTTCTCATAATAATACATCATTGATCTATTTATTTCATTCAATTATTAGATTAGATCTATCTTCCTTCGTGCATAATTGAAAGGTTTGAGAAAGGTGTTTCCCTTGTCTCTTCCTATGCAGATAGCAAGTCCTTATAGGTTGGAGCATAAGATATATAGGGACTTCACCAGCTTGGATATATGAAGGACGACCATCAAGTTAAAGGTACGTTATAACCATCTATTCCTTTAATTGAATGCATGGTTAAAACAAGAAGAATAGGTGGAAACTATTGGCATATTCCTTTATTGTGTATCTTGGGTATTGGGAACACATAAGGGAGGTCTCACCTATCTGTAGGAGATATTTTCTCCATAACAAAGAGGTAGGAAGTTCAAACCCAAATGCTAACAAGGATATGTTGCACAACATTCCAAGAATGATCACTATGGATTCAAAGAATAAATACTTGGAAGATCCAACCTATGAGATAGATTTTAAGCAATAAATATGGAGCTTAGAATTGAATAAGGCCCTTATTCCTAATGGTTTTACGATTAACTTTTATAGACCATGTTGGAAAATAGTTAAAACTAACTTGTGCAAACTTCTTAATTGGACCAGAGGTAAAGAAAATGTGGGAGGGGAAACTAGTTCCTCCTTCAGAGCATTGGTTCCAAAGGATTATAATCCATACTCTCTCACCCTCTTTGGGCCAATATCTTTGTGCAATGTAGTGTATACGATCCTTACAAAAGTTCCTATAAGTCGAGTTAAGACAGTCCTACCTAAGATTATGTCTTAAAATCAAGCAAGATTCCAAGCCATGAATCATATCTCAAACAATAGTACTCTATCTCGAGAATCCATTCATTCAAGTTTCAATATGGGTGATCAAGGTATGGTAGTAAAAATAGATTCGGCCAATGCTTTTGATAGGGTTAGACATAGCTTCATTTTTGTAGTGTTATACAAATTGGGGTTCTCCTCCTTGTTTATCAAGTGGATCAAGGCCTATGTTAGTCAGACTTAAATTTACCCTTTTATTAATGTGTGGCCAACCCCCTTCTTCCAAGCCTCTTAAGGTAATCATTATGGTTTCCCTCTCTCCCCATTCTCACGCAACATCATGGTTGAGTCTTTAAGCATGAGATTGGAGAAGGAACGAGAGTTGGGTAAGATATCTAGTGTTTTCATTACTAGAGGAGTTAAATGATCATAAAAGGATCAATATATAATTTCTATTTTATTTATTTATGGGTGAAAATATTAAATGAATTGGCTTGTAGGGACCATTTTAGGGGCAAGTATCACTTTGCAAATTTGGGGTCGAAAACCCTCAGGGGCCTATTTGAGGGCTTAAATGATGGTTTTTGGGTTCAAAAGTTCATCACTTAAGTCATGCACCTGGAAGCTTTTCTACACTCTAAGACCTTTCCAATGGTCTAAGAATTGCCTCAATCAGAGTCTATATGAGGATGTTATGCTACGACAAGTTAACCTATCCAGTTGACCACCATGGTACCGATTGGATTCCATGTTGGATCTCATTTCTCACACATGCAAAGCTAGTCACATGTGGAATTTCAAGAACATTATATAAGTTCCAAAACCCTAATCATAATCGGGAATCGAGGCATGCAAAAAAACTAAAATTAACCCTAGACTGTTGTTGGACTATGTTAAATACCACACCATTAGGAGAAGAAGGGGTTCCATTCTTATGATTTTATTATTGCTCCATAGTTCAAAAACAACACAAGAGTGGATCTTATTAGAGAATAACAGAGGAAGTAGGAGATGTTGTAGTAGTCATTTTGACCGCAAAGTCATAAGTAACTCCATAGAGAGTACCATTTCCTTTGTATTTTCATTTTATATAAAACAACAAGGCATAGTCCTCGTTTCTGGATGGGATTTTCCCCATAATGAGTTTTCCCAGGGTATCTCTTGTGTTATTATGTGTATTGTGTCTTTTTTTGCTCTAGTTATTTTTATTTCAATTCTATTTTATTGAGAATTCAATGAAAATAATATAATAAAAAGAACTAAGTTGTAAGATCTATTGTGACGAAATATTTCAGTGGAATATCCACAGCAGTTTATGGATCATTAAACATGTCAACCATGTGCAGTTCATGGATGACATGATTTTCATTGGAGGGGGTTTCTCTGTAAATGAACAAAAATTCAAAACTATCTTAGACTTGTTCATTAAGGCTAGAGGGGGAATGGTTAATGGAATCAAGAGCATGATTTCTAGTTGGAATATTTTTCCTAGACTCTTGCAGATAATTTATAAGATATTTGGATTTGTTGAACATGATAATTGGTCCTACTTAAATATTTGGGCACACCAATCTCCTTAAAAAATGCAAGAGTCGCTGACTAGGAACCTATAATACAAAAAAATGAAGCTAAAATACATGACTAGAGGGCGTGTTGGAGACCTAAGTAGGAAAAAGCATTCTTCTCAAGTCATTTATCTCCTCTTTTCTTATCTTCCAATGATCCTCCTTACATGATCCTATTGGATTATTTCACAATATTAGTATAGAGTTTTAAAAATTATTGTGGCATGGTGGTAAGTTAAAGAAGAAGAAGTTCCATTTAATAAGTTGGGAGATAGTTGGGGATCCCTTATTTGATGGGGGCATTGGAATTAGATATCCACAGTTGATGAATGTGTCCCTAGGATATACATTTATATGGATATTGATCTTAGGTGGAATTTCATGGTGGAAATACATTCTATCGAATAAATATATAGGAATCCCAAGGTTGCGCTGCCTAAATAAGTGCAATTGGGAGGGTAAAAGATATGGTATTTGGAACTTATGCAAGGTAGCAAGGAAGTTTATCTAGGATGGAATTTAATAGATACCAAGAAATGGAAAAAAAATAATATTTGGGAACATAAAATCCTTGGGAGAACTCCTTTGGTACATAAGGTAGGCCCGAGGGACCTCAAGGATTGGATGTTCACAAAAGGAATAAGGAATCTGGATGACATCTCTAATGAGGACCAAGATGTAATATGGTAGAATTGGAAGCAGTTAAAAATCCCATGTGATCTACAATATTCCTTTGGGGCCCTTTCCTCATTGCTCCAAGGTGTTTCCCCCTATAGTTACTTATCCAAAGACTCCATAAGATGGGGTATGAATGGAAGTTGTGACAATCAAAGAAGGATATGATCACATGATCATTTAATCCTATACTCTTCCACCATCCTCAATAATGTGGAGTAATATTTGGCTATCATATGGTTTACCTAAAATAAACACTTTTTATTGGTTCCTTTCTCATGAGAGAATTCTCATTGCTGACAATATAAAAAAAAAGACAAATTACAGGACCACCATGATGTATTCTTTGTAAAAAGGAAGAGGAAATAATCAAGCACCTAGTTTTTGAGTGTGGCTATACAAATATGGTTTGGGAAGCATATATATTAGGTCTTGATCATGGTCTTGTCCTTCCATCTCATTGGAAGGATACTCAATTGGAAAAATTTATTCCTAGGATCCCTGCTCCACAAACCTGTGCTTAGAAGAATATGGATGGCTCTCCCTAAATTTTTATGTTGGAAGATATGTATAGATAGAAATAAAGTGATTTTAAAAATGTAATTTATCTCCTTCGATAGAACTTACATTAGAGATATATTTATTTTTCTTGAAACCTTTCTCTCTCATGGCATCTTTGGTCTTCATAAAGAATCATTGGTAGTCCAAGAAAGACAATAGACTAGTGATTTTATTATTGGGAGAACCCATCAATCCAAATTTTTATGGTTAGATTGGTTGGCTCCACTGATTGGCATCTAGAACTCAAAATTTTAGAATTTCAAGGTTGACTGAGCCTACAAAGATGCCATAAGCAATTTCTTAAGGAGCCTCGAAAATGAATCCTAGGGTGGCAAGTTATCAAAGAACTAGTGGAAGAAAAGGAAATAACTAGTACCTAGGCTATCAGAGATTGATATTAGAGAACTATTCAATAACAAAGATACATGTAGCTAGTGATGATGAATAGAATAGAGAATTGAACTCTGTTGTATTTCGATTTTTAATCTTTCATATTCAATATAAATTATGCTCAGTAGAATTGTGGTGTTTTTTATCTCTTCAAGCTTGTAGTTAATTCCTACATCATATTCCCAAAGGAGGAAGGGCTCCCTATTTTGGGAATATTGTTGCATCCATTTCCTATTTCATTTATTTATGTATTCTTATTGTTGTGTTTATGTTATGATTATTTCCTTTATGCATGATAACTGGTTTTTATATCTAATTGCAAATGGTATATTTACATATAAAGCATTTATTTCTTGAAATGTAATCCAATTGATTGAAGCAAAGTGTTCATTGCAAGAGGTGTTTGTAGAACATATGACTGTGACTTGAAGTCCTACATTTACAATCATAGTGGTTTATCATTCGAAGATAAGTGTTCTTGTCTGAACTAATTCTGCAAGTGTTTTCATTTGATAATTGGCTTGGCATTTTCATTTCTTGGGCCCAAAATAAGTTTTCTCTCCAATAGAATATAATAGATAATAGTTAAGATAGGATAGTTGAGGGATAAATGAACTAATTCTACAAATACGATGCTATCACTTTGTAAGATTAAAAATTCCATATTAATGAATTAAATGTAACGTGATTCAACATATAAATTGATTGATAGGGGCATCGACGGATCAAAAAACAACAAATCCTAATTGTATCTACTATATATGGGATTGGAGATAGTCTAGTTTCTTAAAAATCAAAATTTCATAATTTTGGGTGACTCTCTCTTTATTATTAAGCAAGTAAGAAAAACTCAAGTCAAAGAGGGCACAATTCTCACCGGAACATTTGCAAGGATTTATTGGTTCCCCAAATAGGTTTCAAAAGAAAAAAATATCATATTTGAAGATATAAAAATTCTCTGGATGATCACCTAGCCAACAAAGAGACTAAATTGGACAAATTGATCTTATTTCAAAATGGGGCCCAACCCAATCAATGGTCGCTCCACTTGTTTAATAAGTATGTTGGGTGATGTATTGTAGTCTTCAAGGCATAATTCATTGCATATGACAAAGGGAGGCATGTGGCACATCTAGATACCTCCCTCTTTAGCGAGATATCAATCATACTTCCTATCAAGTGAGGAAGATCAAGCACCCCCCCCCCCTTCACACAATTCCTCTCTATTTTGTTGTTAATTCCATTATGGAATCTCTACATTTTTCTTTTTCTGGTGGTGGGATATTTCTAGCAAGTGATACCATATTTGGGCTTAGATTTGGAACCTTGAGGAATTGAGAAGGTTTAGGATCTATGTGCATAGGTCGGTATTATGAGGACAAGAGATGGTTCAGGATTGGGATGTTGACGTGTTGGGATAGCTTAGGCTCTATGGATTTCATTGGTAAGGACTTCCGCCTTCTCTATGTTTTGATTGGGAATGATAGTAAAGCCTCTATATTAGTTGTGGGTGGTGTGAAGGTTCATGGTATCCCTCTATGGGGGCTTTCTTATTGTGGCACTCCATCTGGGAGTGGTGGAAAAATGGTCCCCTACATGCAGAATCTCTTCCTATCCCATCTTTCTCTATGTCTAGGCATGGATAGTCCCTCAGGTTGGGGTGCATCTAGAGGTGAAGGGAATAATGATATATAGGAAATTAGGAAGCTGGTGAGACATATGAACTCTTAGATAGATGGGTTGAGGGGTTTTTTGGAAGGACTTATTTCTCATATATCTCATCAATATTTTAGGTGGAAGGTTTTGTAAATGACAATACAAGAGCAGGGAGAGAAAATCATCAATTTAATTAACGACATAGAGATGCATTTCAACATTATTTTGGATCTATCCTAGGATGCTCAACTTCAAAAAGTACACTTTGTGGGTTCTAAGATGCTGGAATCAAAAATTATTCAATAGCCGATAGCGTCCATCATGGAAACCTCAAGTGATACAGGAAAAGGAGAGTAACAGTTGGAAGGACACATTGGCCATGTCTTTTCTTAAAAAATATGTTGTCTTAATATTTTTTACATGTATTTTGTTGTTAGGCCAATATATATGAGTATATAGCTCTCATTTTTTGTGAATTTATAGTCCAAATATTTAGGAGGTATACAGAGGATAAATTTTGTGATGTATCGTTATAGCCGCAAAATATTTTTGAACTCTCTCCTAGCATGCATATTTTTTACTAGTTCTCCTCATTTTTTTTAATATAAATACTTGTACTACTTCTTTCAGTTATAAAAAGAATACATTTTGAAATTATGATTGTTTTTGTAATGTATGATTTTTCTATTCTAAGTAATAGAGGTATCATTCATCATTGTTCCGGAAATCATTGGTGTAGTTTATGTATAACCTAATTCTTGGCGTCATTGGATTGATGTTTGTACCGTAAACGGAATGAATGTTTAAATGTTCTTTCCACGATATCCCTCATAGTTTTATATAAAAATCCCCCTTATCATTAACTTCAAGCACCACTCCAGATGAACTAAGGACAAATTCATTATCATTTACATCCTTCATAATTGTTGTCTTCTTGAGATAACCTTTTGTTCCCTCTTTGTCAATCCCTACACGACATTCAATAAATATGGAATAGAATGTTTGAAACATGTTAACAGTTATTGTGAAGAAGTACAATTAGAGTAGATAGTTGAAAAAAACTTCATAATGATCACCTTTTGATCCATCTAACTCCTATTTTCCCAATATTTCCATAAATATTTTACATTCTTTTCCACTTAGATTTTGAACATCTCTCAGAATTTGTTCAATATTTTTCTTGGAATGGAACATTATCCAATTTGCATCATTTAAACCTATAGGTAATTCAAATATATTATTTTACATTAAAAATATTAAAATAAATTGACATGTTCTCTTCTTGGAATGTGCTTCCCTCACCTTCATTGCTATAGTTTATTTTTCCTAATCTTATATCAATAAAATCCCCATATAATAAAATACACAAATATAATGAAATAACAAGTTATGAAATATCTTTTACAAACTAAGTAAATAAATTCAAGCTAAAACTATTTTTGGGTTAGGTGGTGTGTACAATATTGTAACACAAACCATACTTGTGATTTAGACATACTTAATCACTAATGTGTCATTATTATATAGCGTGCACAAATAATATCAGTAACATTTTTTAAAAACAAGTAGTGATGCACTTAACACAATATTTCACAATGGTATGATGTTTGTATATACTATGCACTAGTGTGTTGTTATTATACAATGTGCACCGTGAACCATAAAATTTTATTTTTAATGAAAAACACCAAGGTTTGGGAACTAATACAATGATGGCCACAGTCCCGCAAATATCTAAACCCCCATATACAAATACACAAAGCCAATCAATATTCAATGTTAAATAGTAGAGATGGTAAACCCCAATGATAAAGTTTGTTGCAACATAAAAGAAAGATAAAATGAACAAGAAAACTAGGGTTTGCAATGATAAAGGTAACATGGAAACCCTTCTATTTTATTGAAAATGCACTATAAATACTAAAAACAAAAAAAAATTATGAAATTTTTTAATCAATAGAGAGAAAATTTGAAATGAATAGAATGAAGTTACATATGTGACCTATAATAATCCCTTGCAAATTTGGCTCTTTAGAAAAATTTGTCAACTCCAATGTCTTCCTTGTTGAATCTCTTGCACAAGTCTCCCCTTTAACTTTGGAAAAATAACGAAATAAGGACTACGGCTTTATTTTATAAACTTACTTGTATAAATGAAATCATTGCTCATTTTTTGCTTGATTTTTCATCACATTGATGATAATGATGCATATGGTTTTTTTTTTTAATTCGGCTCACAATGCATCCTAAGACTTAGGCACACTTTTTCACTATGTTGAATTAAATGCATTAAATAAATAGTATACAACAAAAATATAAGTCCAAACCTCCACGATTAGAACTTTGAATAGGTTTTATTTTACAAAGGTTATTGTAGAGTTTATTATTGATGCATATTATAATTTAGTGCGGTATTACATTTAGTATGTGTGTGTAGTAAATATGAACTAGGCATGACAATTAAAATGGGCTTCAAAACTATGTTTGAAGGTAGAATGTTACATATTTCACAAAATTTCTTTGAAGAATGTAGACACGTATTAATTATGGTTTTGAATCAAGTACAATGAAAAAAATTATAATATCAAATTGTCAATTATTCAAATTTAAATTCATCCATATCATTCCAAGTTCACCAATTTCTCCTTTGTTATTTGTAGTAAGCTCATATTGTATTCTTAATTTGATTATGTGATTGAATTTATGATTCATTTGCACATATATGCATTGAATTTTGTAGGATATCGATTTAGGTTCAAGTATGGATGCATAACTTATTCCACTAGTCAAAAAATGTTGCAAGCTCTTATAAGGAGAAATATAGCATAGACAAATTATTGAAGAAATTGGAGAGCAACTTTACCCTACGTCCCATTGTAACATGTCATCCTCCAGCAACCATTTTTGGCCAATGGTACTTCATCATGAGTTGGATCTCTTTTATGATACCTTAGTAATATGTGGTTTTTCAAAATGTAAAGGGTTGAAGTTGAACTCTCAATGTATCACACTAACCCATTATATTAATGATAAACTACAAAAAGTTGACGATCTATTACCTCTCACTATGGTCAAGGATCCAATAGGTGATATTGAAAAGACACATAGGAAAAATTCCATATGATATCTTTTTTAAAAGTTGGAAGACAAAAAAGCTATGTTTCATCTTGAATTGACTAACCCATATCCTTCTATTGAGTCAACTAAGATTTTTATTGAGCCAAAATATGTTATTAATCCTACCCAAAATATCTCTACTATGAGATCCAAAACATTGTACTAGCTAAGATAAAAATGTCAACATACACACCAAGGTCAATTCAATTTTTGGACCGTAGTGATGACTTATCTCTTCGTGTTCATATACAAAGTAAATACCAAGCTTTTTACACCCACAATTTGTATGGAGCTTATCCTTCTTCCCTACCTATTCCCAATGTTGGTATTGAATTATGCTTACATTCTAATAGTTAAATGATTGCAATATATAAAATGGATGTTGAAAATCTTGGGTTGTTTATCATTTTGCATGTATTTGTTCCTCCCAAATAGTCACTGTAACATTTGTGCCATTGTGTGCTCCTCTTTATAGTTGGTCTAATTACTTGAATATTGTTAAATACAAAAATATAGTTTCTATGTATAGTATCTTCATGAATGATTATGTTTCTGAAAATTTTGATTGTTAAAACCTATAATATATCAACGGTCATCCATGCACTCATGGGAACACTGTAGCATTCATAAATAGTTGTAGGTGTACATTACTCAATGCAAATTGTTCATTTGAGGAACACTCTAATGACAATGATTTCTTTATGAAAATAAAGGCATCCATATTTTGTATTGTGCATTCAATGCATAGATTGTTTCCTGATGGTGAGATATTAATAAATTGTAACTTTCATATACCACCAGCTACTCATCAAAGGTGGATTTCATTGGGACTGCATTTAGACATCCCCAGGGGCATAAAAAATATCATTAGATAATTGGATTTTTGGATTTTCAATAGAATTAATCCACACATATTGCTTAATTAGACATGCGTTTTCTAAAGTGGTTGGTTTCATGTGTAGTATTAGAAAAAATTTACATTCTTCTAATAAATGTTTGGTATAATCTTTGAACATACTAAATGCAATATCATCAATTTAATGCTAAATATTTTTTCAATAAGGATTATGAATTGATACAACTTATCTACCATCTACCATTGTACCCCACTACAATGTCAAATTGATAGAAGGTTGTTAAAAAACACAACTTGGAGAGGAAGCATACCAAGAATGGTTGATTCAAACACATGTTCGTTTCCCAGTAAGTCCTAAGTCACCAATTTAGAACATCTATAGTAACATTGGTTCTTCACATGTTGGGGATGAAGATAACAATATAGAGGTGGGTATAGAATATTTCTTACATGATAGCACTTCCATGGAGGGAAGGTTGTTACATGCATTGTAATAAGATGAGCTAGGGAATAATGCTTAGATCATCCATTGATTCTTCGAAGGATTAAAATTTTCTTCCACCACCCCTCTCTTTGGATATGGGTTAAGGTCTACCAAACAAGGGACAAAAATGTTATTGTACAATTTGTAATTAATGTATGGTATCTCGTATGTTTTTTTCTAAGCATTATTGATGTAAATACCCATTAATTCCACTATATTTTAGTGAATATTGTCACATAATTAACAATGCAAAGAGAGTTCATTTATGCTTGATGACAGTGTACATTTATATTTCCTACTAATTATAGGTCACTCAAAGTTAAGGTCTACCAAACAAGGGACAAAAATGTTATTGTACAATTTGTAATTAATGTATGGTATCTCGTATGTTTTTTTCTAAGCATTATTGATGTAAATACCCATTAATTCCACTATATTTTAGTGAATATTGTCACATAATTAACAATGCAAAGAGAGTTCATTTATGCTTGATGACAGTGTACATTTATATTTCCTACTAATTATAATTATAGGTCACTCAAAGATAAGGTACTTCTAAGTGACAAAGTCCCATATATTTTACCAAATATTTTCATATAATTAGGAATGAAAAGGGAGTTCATGTATTCTTAATGAAAATGTACATTTCTATTGCCCAATAATTGTTGGTTACTCAAAGAAAGGTACTTCCAAATGATATTTTCCTCCCTGAAAAGTGCATTTCAATTCACACATATACATGCATATATACATACACACAGTGCATTTCAATTCCGCAACATATACAAATAGATTGTGCAACAACATGCAACTTGATTTTGCAGCGGCATACAAATCACTTTTGCAGCAAACTAGCCGCTTAACACATTCTGGAAAATTGTCCTTGGCAGTGAGGACAACATCTTCTGCAACTTGAATCTTTGAACCTACAACTTAGAACAAAATTTGTAAGAAATTCAATATAAAAGGATTCTTAAAAGCTCTGCAACATTATTTAGTTCGTTTTCTTTAATGCAATCTCTCCGTAGTCTTTTGCGAAAAAGGGAAGTCCCATAGTTTTGCAGCAACATGTTGTACTTGCTCCAACGTTCACTAGCCATTCTCAAACCTAATCAAAGGTCACATTGGGCAGCCTTTCTTCAAGAATATGGAAACAGATCAGAACTTGAGGCAGCTCCAGGCTTCAATTAGAGTTTCGATACAACTTCAATGGCTTCTGCTCACACGAGAATGTCTCAGCAACAATAAAGAACCGTGACAGTTTTTCACATGGTCACAGTAGAGAAAATATGTCATCACATGATGACAGCTCGCATCATCCAAATGCAAAGAGTTAACTTCAACAATCAAGCATAGGCTTCAATGCAATAGGAGGGCATTCAAGTAGTAATCTCCAATAGCAAATACAAGACTACCATTCCACCATATTATTCAGTTTTAATCAAAGACTCTAATGGAGTCACATATACCTCTCCTAAATATTCACATAAAAGCAAGCACCCGTTACCTCAACCCAAAACTTAAGGTGGATACTGGCACTACTTCCACTCACAAGTCTTTGCACGTAGTAGTTCGCACAGTTCGAAGTGCCCAACACACAAGTTTGGCATGTGAAACCACAAAACGGGAGGACTCCAAGTAACATAAATTCACAAAGTAATTCAAACCTCATTCAGGCAACAATATTATGTTACATCCACGGGCGAGGGAGTACACTATCGCTTATCCATGGGCCTTAGAATTTTATCTTACTATGAATTGATCGTTCTTTTTTCATGACTGATCTCTTCCTTATCTGGAGTCGACTCAATGACTTTCCACAAGCAGATTATTTATCCACATGGACAAGGTTCTTCACTCCATTCTATTACCAATTGGATTAACCCATGAGCCTTCTCGTCAATCAACCCACGACTTGGATGAAGAAAAACGTGGAAATAAAGCTATGCCATAGAATTAAATCTCTGATCAAGTCGCTGATGGTTTGGAATAGATGTATAATTTAATTGTAATTCACATCCACGCCGAGGAGAGTAGGTTGGACGTGGGATGGTTGTCTTGAGTCTGGTCACTTTGCTCTGATGGAGTGCACAACTCCATGACAGGTATGGAGATGGGAGTAACTTCACAGGAAGCAATATTTCAAAAAAAATGATATGTAGTGCAACATCACATAATTCAAGTAAATTAGATACCAACGTAGCAACACAAGGAGTTCTTTAATAAGTAGCAACTTCACAAGTAAAGTGCCTCCATGGATGACTTCAAGTTGCAGCCTTCACGTAGGTTCAACGATGACCTTTCCTTTTGACTCCATGTCTCCACAGCTCCAAGTCGAGTTAGAGGGAGGTCATGCAAAGAGACCACATCTTATACGATGGAGAGAGCTCGGTCCATTGGAGATAGGGCTCAACGCAATGGAGATGGAGCCGAGTGTAAGCATATGTTCACAAGGAATACAACGCTCATGTTTGTGCGTTGCATTACAACACCATGTTGGTGAAATCCCTAGCAAAATGCGACATGAGAAAATACTCTCATGTGCATTAATGAGGAACATTAGACTCAGTACTCAGAACATGAGACTCAGTACTCAGACTTACTGAGATGAAATGAACCCGCGCACGGGTAGACTACAGGTCTGAGAGACACACAATTTGCAGGGATTATCGCAGAAATTTACAGAGAAACGGCTCTCATTCAATAATATAATGAAATATTGATGCATGCCAAATAATTGTTGCACAAAATTCTGAATTAATAGGAGGGTGTTGCAGGACCTCAACTCTCGAAATAGCCCAGAATATGAAATATGGACCGAAGAGTGGCTAATAAATGTAACGCATTAGGGATGGAAGGCATGCTCGAATTAGGTTTTCAGAGAAGGCATGGAATTCATAGAGAAAACATTTAATATGTTAGATATGATGTTTATCTCAGGAGAGGGATTCTCTGCTAGTTTGGTGTATGGTTGAGATATTCTCTCAACCTATCTTAGCTATATTTAGAATAAACTAGGTCTGATAACAAACATATGAACTCTATATATTGAGTCACAAAACATTTAAGTTATTCAATAGAGTTTGTGTTGTGTGTTACAATGTCGGCTCTCTCTAATTTTAAGTTGGTATCAAAGCTGGACTGAGCATGGCTCCCTCACGGGAGTGCTCAGGACTATGAGAGAGAGGAGTATTGTTGTAGTCTGCCTGTAGCATGAGTGTTGAGTGTTGTGTACTGTGTTGAGCATTGAGCCTTCTTATTACTGGAGATCGCTAGGGCAAAGAGGAGCTGCTGCGTAAGGCTGGAAGGATCGCTGCCTGTGTGCAGAATTGTGAATCGCTGCTTACTACCTCTAATCTGGTGCTAGCTTCAAAAAGAAGAGCCCACGTCGCTGGGGGAAGAGCCCCTGTTCCGGTGATTTGCAGCTATAATGTGAAGAAGAGGATTTGTTGTAGATTGTGCAATTGATTGGAGAGTGCAGCCGCCAATTGCTGGAAAGGAGCTGTACGTTGGGATAAATTATTGGTGCAATTATATCTCTGAAAGGGATTGCTAATCTGCATCTTCCCATCATCTGTTCCGTGGAGGATTCCGGCCAGAGTTGCCATCGATCATAGCACAAGTGACTGATCGAATGGTGTTATCGATTGAGTGGTGGAAATCATCGTGGAAGTGGAGATCGCTGCCAGAGAGTGCGTGTGAAGGAGCTTGCGTCAGTCAGTTTGAGTCACGGCTCTAAGATCTGTGATTCACGCTATTGTATTGCACCCGTGCTGTTGTTTCGTGGAAGAAAGCCACTGATTTGTAGTTGAAGGGTGATGCTGTTTGGCCGTGAAATCCGTTGGGCTTGTGTAAAGAGGAACTGTTGTAAATATGTGCTCTGCTCTGCATGTTGTTGGTAAGTCGCCTATCCTCTCCTTTGTTCGCCGTTGGTGTTGAACTGGAGGCCGTGAAGATTGGGGTGACGCCTTTGTTGAAGTGGAGGCCATGAAGAGAAGGCCGTGACATTTCCATCGTTGGTGATCTGTCGCCTTCCCCTTAATCGCTGATTTGGTGCTGGACTGATCGTGGTGTGGCTACAAGCCGATATCGTGCTGATTCCCTTGATCGCAGCTGTATCACTGGATCATGAGAAGAGGAGCCTCTGTAGCTGCTGAGCATGAGATCACTGCGAAGAGAAGACAACAACGACGATGTTTCGTCTGTGGATTTTCATTTGGTTTGCAGTAGTATTCTCACCAATTTCACCTGCAACCTCCAACAATTCAACCGCAGATCAAATCCCTGCTGCTTCCCTGAATTTGCTTTGGGAAACGATCCAGGTGATATCCACAGCTTTGTCTCGAAAAGAAGTCTGCTGTTGTTGAAGTCGACTGTATGGAGGTTTTAGTGAAGTGAGGTGTACGTGCTCATTCAGTCCGAGTAACATAGTGACAAAAGTAAGATTGAGTTGTGATTTAATGAGTTTTTCTATTGTTTGAAAGTGTGCTCAGTTATGCTATTTAAGTTGTGTGGAGTTTCTTTAGCATTCTAAAAGGGTTAATGTGTCATGGTCATCAATGAAATGATGAGATGCATATGTAATGGGTTTGCAATTTTTATGAGCATTTAGTACCTGAATCATCGTAAGGGGTGCATGATTGGGTTTACCCAACATCCCAGAATTTTTTGGTCCAAAGTTGTAAAGCTTAGCCATAGGCAAGCTGATTTCCCCATGTTGTTGTAAGACCTGTCCCAAGTGTTCAGGCATACGTGTTGTGGTGCATAATTGCACTAAGTTATCCCTCTTATTCATAGAGTGGATGTGTTATCAAGTTGTGGAATAGACCACTGTCAGCAGTACGAGGGTGACAAGTGTACCTGTAGCCTGAACTTGATGAAGGTCAAAGAAGCGAGAGTCTTTGATTCCGGGGGGAAGTTGAGATGGAAGAATCTCAGAGTATGACAGACCAAATTATGATTAAGGGAGAATTTAACATTGATGAATCATGTAGCTGAAAAGGATTCCTAGAGAACTCGGGGTTACAGCGGCTGAGCACCCATGCAGTCCGGTAGATGGATTTCTTTTCATATGGACGTCAATAATCAGATGAAGGTACAAGAAAAGTTCTTGATAAAACCCAAAGTGATGAAAGCCTCTCCAAGTGCATATGAAGACCAAGACTACTCTACAAGTAGATTCGAGATAAACATTAAGGGAGGATGTTAGAGATAATGTTTATATCATGAGAGGGATTCTCTGCTAGTTTGGTGTATGGTTGAGATATTCTCTCAACCTACCTTAGCTATATTTTGAATAAGCTAGATCTGATAACAAACATGTGAACTCTATATATTGATGTGAACTCTATATATTGAGTCACAATACATTGTAAACATTTAAGTTATTCAATAGAGTTTGTGTTGTGTGTTACAATGTTTGCTCTCTCTAATTTTGAGTTGGTATTAGAGTTGAACTGAGCATGGCTCCCTCACGGGAGTGCTCGGGACTATGAGAGAGAGGAGTATTGTTGTAGTCTGCCTGTAGCATGAGTGTTGAGTGTTGTGTATTGTGTTGAGCATTGAGCCTTCTTATTACTGGAGATCACTAGGGAAAAGAAGAGCTACTGCGTAAGGTTAGAAGGATCGCAGGCCTATGTGCAGAATTGTGAATCGCTGCTTACTACCTCTAATTTGGTGCTACCCGCAAAAAGAAGAGCCCACGTCGCTGGAGGAAGAGCCCTTGTTCCATTGATTTGCAACTATAATGTGAAGAAGAGGATTTGTTGTAGATTGTGCAATTGATTGAAGAGTGCAGCCACCAATTGCTAGAAAGGAGTTGTACGTTGGGATAAATTATTGGTGCAATTATTTCTCTGAAAGGGATTGCTAATCTGCATCTTCCCATCATCTATTCCGTGGAGGATTCCAGCTAGAGTTTCCATCGATCACAACACAAGTGACTGATCGAGTGGTGTTATCGATTGAGTGGTGGAAATCACCGTGAAAGTGGAGATCGCTGCTAGAGAGTTCGTGTGAAGGAGCTTGCGTCAGTTAGTTTGAGTCATGGCTCTAAGATCTGTGATTCACGCTGTTGTACTGCACCCGTGCTATTGTTTTGTGGAAGAAAGCCACTGATTTGTAGTTGAAGGGTGATGTTGTTTGGCCGTGAAATCCGTCGGGCTTGTGTAAAGAGGAACTGTTGTAACTATGTGCTCTGCTCTGCATGTTGTTAGTAAGTCGCATATCCTCTCCTTTGATTGCCATTAGTGTTGAACTGGAGGCCGTGAAGATTGGGGTGACGCCTTTGTTGAAGTGGAGGCCATGAAGTGGAGGCCGTGAAGAGAAGGCCGTGACATTTCCATCGCTAGTGATCTGCCACCTTCCCCTTAATCGTTGATTTGGTGCTGGAGTGATCATGGTGTGGCTACAAGCCCATATCGTGCTGATTCCCTTGATCGCAGTTGTATCATTGGATCATGAGAAGAGGATCCTTTGTAGCTGCTGAGCAAGAGATCACTGTGAAGAGTAGACAACAACGACGATGTTTCGTCTGTGGATTTTCATTTGGTTTGCAGTAGTATTCTCACCGATTTCACCTGCAACCTCCAACAATTCGACCGCAGATCAAATCCCTGCTGCTTCCCTGAATTTGCTTTCGGAAATGATCGAGGTAATATCCACAGCTTTGTCTTGAAAAGAAGTTTGTTATTGTTGAAGTCGACTGCATGGAGGTTTTAGTGAAGTGAGGTGTACATTCTCATTCCGTTTGATTAACATAGTGACAAAAGTAAGATTGAGTTGTGATTTAATGAGTTTTTCTATTGTTTGAAAGTGTGCTCAGTTATGTTATTTAAGTTGTGTGGAGTTTCTTTAGCATTCTGAAATTGTTAATGTATCTTGGTCATCAATGAAATGATGAGATGCATGTGTAATGGGTTTGCAATTTTTATGAGCATTGAGTACCTGAATTATTGTAAGGGGTGCATGATCAGTTGTACCGGACATCCCAGAATTTTTTGGTCCAAAGTTGTAAAGCTTAGCCATAGGCAAGCTAATTTCCCCATGTTGTTGTAAGACCTGTCCCAAGTGTTCAGGCATACGTTTTGTGGTGCATAATTGGACTGAGTTATCCCTCTTATTCATAGAGTGGATGTGTTATCAAGTTGTTGAATAGACCACTGTGAGTAGTACGAGGGTGACAGGTGTACCCGTAGCCTTAACCTGATGAAGGTCAAAGAAGCGAGAGTCTTCAATTCGGGGGGAAAGTTGAGATGGAAGAATATCAGAGTATGACGGACCAAATTATGATTAAGGGAGAATTTAATATTAATGAATCATGTAGTTGAAAAGGATTCCTAGAGAACTGGCGGTTACAGCGGCTGAGCACCCATGTAGTCTGGTAGATGGATTTCTTTTCATATGGACGTCAATAATCAAATGCAGGTACAAGAAAAGTTCTTGATAAAAGCCAAAGTGATGAAAGCCTCTCCAAGTGCATATGAAGACCAAGACTACTCTACAAGTAGATTCGAGATAAACATTAAGGGAGGATGTTAGAGATAATGTTTATCTCATGAGAGGGATTCTCTGCTAGTTTGGTGTATGGTTGAGATATTCTCTCAACATACCTTATCTATATTTAGAATAAGCTAGATCTGATAACAAACATGTGAACTCTATATATTGAGTCACAATACATTGTAAACATTTAAGTTATTCAATAGAGTTTGTGTTGTGTGTTACAATGTCCACTCTCTCTAATTTTAAGTTAATATGCCAAAAATTAGGGTTACATGCACTAAAACACTAATTAATACCTCTGAAATTTGGCAGATCACGAGGAATACACAGACCACAGATTAATAATAGGCTCCTGTACCAAGGTGCCTAAACGGGCATATAAACAATTAACTCATGAAGACATAGGAAATAGGCATGAAAGCGCATTTAATTCTCTTTAACAATTGTACATATATACAATGAGAATTGTCCCTTGGGTTTCATATTCCCAAGTGGACTCTTGGATTCTCGGGTGACTCTTGGTCTACCCTCACAACTATTAATATTCTTTGCACGTGAATGTGCACACCAATCCTAACACCAAAGACTAGGCTCCAACAAAAATAATACACTATACTAAAAACAACACAACAAATAACATAGTTAAAACTTATCAACCCTACAAACACAAAAATATATACAATATAATAATGAAATCAATAAAACAAATAACTCATTTTATAATAATGTATAAATCAATTTTATATTTAAATAAATAAAAATATATATAATGAAAATATTGACATAACTCCAATCTCAAATACCATATTTTTATTTCATATTTTCTTAGTTTCATTGGTTTTACATAACCACAATCTCAAACCATCTAATTAACTAGTTATTTACCACTTATACTAATTTCTTTATTTGGTATAAAGATTTCCCTACAATTATATCTAATTAATGTTTCAAATTAGTGAAAACAAAATGTTTTTTATATAACCTAATCTTATGTATATACATTGATTGTTCGTGTTAATCTTATGTATATACATTGATTGTTCTTGTTTTTCTTAATAATTTAAGAATGAGGCCTATGACCACCTAATCTTTATGTGCTATCAACATTTTTATGATGTATGTCATGTACATGCCTAATCATAATATTAAAATATATTCATTATCTTTTCTTCACAAAAATTAGTTAAGTTTTTTCTTCACAAAAGTTAGTTAGGTTTTTTCTATAGTTAAAAAAGACGTATTAGTGTGACATCAATGTTATAAGTTAACTACTTTTTAAAAATGAAGAGGCGCAAGGTGGGGATTGATACATAGTAACAACGATTGGATGGATGCAACTGCTAGGGGATACTTTTCCCAAACTAATACACTATTTTTTTTGGCGCAAGGTGGGGCTTGACACATACTAACAATAGTTGGATGGATGCTATTGCTAAGAGGATATTTGGGCCAAACTACTACAATATTTTCCTGGGCTAAAACTACGTGAACCACAATTTGAATGAGATGTCTAACCTTTAAAGGAAAGAGGATGAATATCCTCCAACATGGTGTAAAATTGTATTGAATTTAAGTGTGAAGGTCATGGCTACTAACACCCTCCTCTAATAGATGTGGTTAATTGATTGAGACCAAAGCATATAATATCCTTGATATTTTTCATATTAATCATCAAATGGAATGGAGTATGCAACAACAACTCTAACACTCTCGATTGGTGGTCCTTTTATTCAAAATATTAATTGAGACCAAAGTATATGATACTCATTTCATTTCCTATAATGATTAAATAAAATAATCATTTAATAAAAAAATGGCATGGAGTATGGAGCAACAACTGTAATAGACAAGAACCATAATCTCTTATGGAAAATGCCAATAGGGTAACTCATTGAGATTAACAATGGGTAACTCATTGAGATTAACAATGGATGGATTTTGCAAATTGGGCTTTGCCGTGAACATTAACCGCCCGTGAAATACCAACTCTAAAGTGGAGGAATATTTTTCAATTATTTGATTATGTGGCATTATTTTAACATTGCTTGGAAATTAAAAAGATACTTTGATATTCTATCAAAGGCCACTATGAAGCATTACATTAAAACGACGCATGACTTTGTCCATAAATTCATTCAAAGTAAAAAAATTGAATATTTTTATTAAATACCCATAGTGTCTAATAGTGTTGGTACTGTCTAATAGTGTTGGTACTCATGACGTCATTTCTATTAGATTGGCTTTCAAATATATTTGCAGTAAGTACATTAAAGGTATGAGGATACCGACTAGAAGAGGACAATGGCATTTTCATGTACACAACTTGAATATGTATCCCTATATATTTAAATTAAAGAAGGAAACAAAATCAAGATGCATAACATGTTATCATATTTCATAACATGTTATCATATTTCATGGGATGATGTGAGGATCTCACCCGGTCTTTAGTTTTATTTAATGTAAATCTAGCAATTTGAAATTTGATCTAGTTATTATGTTCAAGTCTATATGTTTCCTTTAGTGCTGTTGTAAAATTAATATTTGTATTTATGATATAGACTGCATCTCTAACAGTAGAAATCAAGTACGAATAGGTATAAACAACATCAATGTCTTATCAGTTCTAAGTATATTTTTCAACAATTTATACAATTTATATCATTTTCAAATCTAAAAATTGAAATTTTCATACAAGCAAAATACCTGTAGGAAGTCATTTGTCATGTAGATAAATAGGATAGTGGTTTGCCCCTATGGATTAGAAGTTTTTCCATGCTATCTCCATGTAGATATTTTTCAGGAAACTCAACCACCAAACAAATTTACCACCCATCCAGCCAGGAACAGCCTCGCCAGCTCCCTAGCTCCAAGGAACCCATATTCCTTGGCCCTTCGTGCCTGAAATCCCCAAGAACAACAACAACCACATAAGTAGCATTATCAAGTAGGTATTGAGATCCAACTACCCCTCTAGTTCAAATTCTCGAGATCCAACTACCCCTCTAGTTCAGATCTCCTTATGGTTTCCCCCATGGGTTCCCAACTTCAACTTCCTTTCACAACTCCTTTCCATTTTCCCTTCTCATGGTTCCGGAAGAATTTTGTCCCCCCCCCCCCAAAATAACCCAAAAATAAAATCCCCCTCCCTTCATCTTTTCTTCTCCCTTTTAAGCACTTCCCACCGCCTCTTTCTTCGGGAGGAGTACTACACTACCCTATAAATAGTTTTTAAATAATCATGTCATATCCATTCATGTAACTTTTTGGATAAATACGTCAATTCAATTTAAATAGTTTCAAGTGCACCATTTTCCAAAAAAAAAAATCACTTTAATGCACAATCATATCCATTCATTTAATTCCATTGACTTTTACTCAATATTGGAATCAATTTGAATAACTTCTAGTGCACTCTTTAAACAAAAATATTAAAATATTCATCTTGAAATTGCAACCATATCCATTCATTTAGATTTGATTGACATTTACCTAACAATCCAATCAATTTAATTTGCATACTTTCAACCTTGGTCAAGCATTCTAAATAATATCTTACGATCTCAATCCCAATAAATATTAAAATTAAATGCATCTAAATAAGAAAAATGAATATTAAATAAAATACACTTTTATTCATAAGTTAATGTATAGTTGATCCAATAACCTCAATACAAATAATTATAATACAATTAATCATGTTATTAAATAATAAATATATATTTGAATAATACTAGCATATGCACACAAGGTATGTAAGTGTAGCTAGTACGTACATAGCATATGCGTGTAGTAATAATAACATGTTGAGCCTCTAATGCATAGCTCTTACTTATCACAAGCAATCATGCAAGAAACAGTTTCAGTAATCACATCATTTAACAATGATTTCTAACTAGTCACAATAACACAACATCAACTACATGGTATACTAATTTTATCACACATGAGTAAAAGAAGAGTTTTAACACACATACAAACATCCAATTTGTTTTACTAACTCAAATCATAATAATATATTAAACAAACATAGCATATTGAATTATGACACATGAATCAAGCAAGGGTTTTCAATACACACACAGTAAATTATGTTTCCCTTTAAAACATCCACGACATTCCTATATACCTACTTCCTTCTACCTAATTCATAATTAACTTCCACATCCTATCCTTCCTCTGCTCGACTACCCTGGAGCGTCCACTACATAGCATAACTCTAGTTAGAACCGGTAAGAAGAAGTGTCAACTACATCGACCAAGATTCCTCGGCAAGAACCCTCTAGTCATCATCACACACCTTGGGGAGCATGCTATAGCACATCCCTCCCATGACTTCGGGTTTCAGAGGATAAATGGTGGGTAATGCCTCAACCCATCATGTGGAACAAGGTTCAACACCCTTCATAATCATACTATTTTTCTATTGTTGTTCTTAAGGATTATTCATCGAATAACCAGTTTGGGAAGTTGAGTTCGTGAAACCCAGAGCCTTCCCACACATCATGATAATAAACCAATACTCATATAGAACAATAATGCATCACTTGCATACTAGTTATCTTTTGGAATTCATGTCCCTGACATAGTTTCATCTCTTAGGAACCAGCTATCAGTTAGCTCTTTCAACCTGTAGGTTAGTCTCCAACAGGAGATCCTACAATATTATGCAATCATTAACATGTATAAATGTTTCATTACTAGTGAACAATAATGAAAAATCATTTTTCTAGGTACCTGCATGCATCTGGTTTCATATTCATCCATTCAACTATCATAAATTTAACTTGGTATCCACGTACCCATCATCTTTTAAATTGGCATGTTAGAGACAAGATAAAATACGACAATCATTCATAATATTAACATCACAACGCATATGTCTTTTACGGAATAGTAATTCCATAGGTCCATAGTGTCTAGATACTGACAAATCTCCAAAATCATAAGATAATAGAAATAATATATGGTAGTTCATGTGGTAAATTCAAAATGGGGCATTACATACACCCACCATTCAAGAAACTTTGTCCCGAAGTTATGAGATCATTCACAATCATTAGGAAAAGCATGATGCGATACATTGTGTCCCCTTACTAGAAGATCTTACTTATATTAGTCCCACTGGACAATAAGTTGATCAATCATTTCAATGTTCCCTAAACTTTACTCATTTTATCACATAGAAGATGTTTCTATAAATATTTGAAATGTGGTATAGGACGTTGATCTTAATACCTCAAGGATCCTAATGCATTTATCTACACAATGTTATACCCTTATTGATATTGTTCATACTATTTCACATTGTGAATTTAGGAACACATGAGTCTCTGAATATAAGTTTTATTTTGCTTCCCTAGTATTATTATGACTCTTGCATTAATTCACATATTTAGTTAACGACTTTTCAATATGTTCTTGTTAATGATTTACATACTAGTTTGTAACAGTTCTAAGAACTCTACCCATGATTGTAATACACCATTTCATTTTACCGTTTTAACTTATATATGGTGAACTTATTCTAGAATACTATCCCCTCATGCTCATTATGAGTTTCAAGCTATCATGATTATAAACATTCCTTGTACAATGGTATATTTATCTATCCCCTCAAGGTAATTAACATGCTTTGGTTGGATATACCAAAATCATCCTTATATACTCCATATAACACATATGCATAGGAATTAGGCACACATACTCACCCTACCCTTTACCCAATACTTAGCAAGGATTTACATGATCCTAAGACTTATGTGTGTACGCTTGTAATTTGATCAAATTTTTAATCTAGGAAGTGAGCTATTGCACCAAGATATCTAATCTGATTATAACTTCCTTAGGCGATCCTTTAACATGATTGTTAGATATTTGGTTAATTTTTTACATAGCCCTCAGCCTTCACCTAGGGCCATTGTTATATTCAATACAAATTATCCCCAATTTGCATACCCCCCACCATGGCTTGGCTCTCGTCTCCAATACTCCTAATTAGTCATATTTAACACAATTTCCATTGATGTTTAGATTGATACCATGTGTAAGGACCTGTCTAGGTCCTTGGGTTTGTTAAAATCTAGTAAAGAATTATCATTCATTTAATACCCATTCATCTAACTATTAATTAGATTCTGATTTCATTGTTTATGAACCCTTATTGATTAAAACCAACTATATTTTATTCTTACTAGAACTCTTATTTGTTTGGCATTAGGTATAGACTACCATGCAAGAAAACATCGTACAATAATCTCCCTTGAATTATCAACACTCAGAACAATATAGTGGATGATTTCAATGCAATGAAGTGACTTCAAAGTTTCTAGGTCACTATTATCAATCTCATTTATTTCCTTGTATAATTTAGGTTGGATCCAAATAGCGTGAATCCCACATATAGTATCCTCTTCCTTTTGTACTACTCCTTCTATCACTAACATTCATATGGAATTATGTGTCATTAAACATATTGTTTGCTTGATTTCTATTTATATCACCCTCTTTTGTTAATATCATAATGATTTGTATCTCCCCCTTTTCATCTTATACCCTATTATCCTCCTTACGGATATTTTTCCTCTTACATCATTTTTTCCCATCATTGAATTACATATCATTACTTAATGCTCCTTATGAACTCCAACTCATGCATCTCACACTACACCCTTTTGTTATATATTAAATTATGACTTAAGTGCACTCCCTTATAGAATACCATCATCTCACATGCACGATGAATTTCAAGTTACCATGGCCTCATAAAACTTTCTGGTTTGACAACCCCATGCATTGTTGATCTACTCTTAATCTATCCTTATTAGGTAAAGGTGAAGAACATGCTTTTACTTGAGGTACTAAAATTAATCTTATGTTCTACCATGACTTGACGAAACATACACACATTCATTCTATTATGATCTTCTCTTTATTATTATTGCCACCTACTTTAGTTGCCACATTCTCTCACTAATATATCACGTGTCATTATACTCTTCCAACTAGGGACTAAGTTAAATGTCCAAGGCGCATTTATATTACCTTAATATTTTGCTTCCTTGATACCCCTATGGATAGCGCATTCCATGATTTATGATAAAGCCACTTATATTTCCTTGTCTAAATATATGTTTTCTATGAAAATTCAATGTTACTTTACCCAATAATTTTAGTATTACCAACTTCTTTCCTTCATAATTTGTTTACCTTCCTTGCATAACCCTATCCACTGATGTGGCGATAGTTACCTTTTTCTACCTTCATTATGATCCTCATCCCTCATATATTAATATAATCTATTTCATGCACATTAATTAGATGGTATTTTTCAATGCAATCCACTTCATATGTGCTCCTCATACATTGTTTTTATTTATTTATTTATTTATTTTACTTAAGCACATTACCATCTATTACGTCGAGACGTCTTACATTATACTAACTCGTGTATTAGTTGAAAACTACACCCCTATCTACTTGTATTATATTAATTATTGCATTTATCACTACCTATCCCGCATGTACATGGTTATGGATTGCTCCCTTATTAGAAATATTTTATCCTATGCACTTACTTATTTTAGTCTCCCTACTACATTGATCACTCCCTTTCTTTGTATTTACTCAAGTTAGTCAGTATTCATCTCTTACTATCCTAATGGATGTCATAATGGTGCACATCTTCCTATGCATACCTATTATAATTGGCATGTACCAATTATGTTGAAACTTGTATTTACTACATTCACAACATAATTTTTAATTCCACCAATTTCCTAAAATTAGTCCTTATTGTTTATTCCCCTCTTTCATATACCTTAACAATTGTATCATATTTGATACTCTCATTGTGTGCCTTGACAATTATTTTCTTATCTTCCCCATTCTTATCAACACCACATATTCTCATTCATAATTGCATTATATGTGTTGTTTAATCACCTTGATCTATCATGATGTTACTCATCAATACCCTACTCTCATTCTTGTGATACTATGCCTTGCAATTTGTTCATATATGTTGATATTCCAGATCTGGAGGATATTTGCAGTTATGGGGTATAATGGATAATAGTGTGATCGTAGAATAGAGCTTGATAGCACTTGGGTGGGTTGGTTGATACAAGAGACATGATATATGATTTGTCTGAAGAATCAAGTTTTTCTTTGTACTATTTGATTCATCATGAATATCAATAGTAGTTTTTTTCGCTGGAAAAAAAAAATGATTTAGTTATACATTATGCTTTCATCATACTAACCATAACGACCTCTTCAAAATGTATCTTTTATAATTTTAATGTTTTCATTAGTCCGCATATTATCTCACACATAATAATAGAACATGAAGCCTCTCCTTCCTCCTTTCGAACTTATGATTTAGGCACATAAAATGGACTCGTATTAAATCATCATAATAAAACACACACAAAACCTAGTACCAAACATAAGTAATCACTTTATAGACATGATGCAAGCATGTTTACACAAGACAAATGAAACCAACACATCCCACTCACAACACTATTCATTTTGGGACTCAATGCCCCACCTTCATCCCGTCAAGGATTCTTCCCACTCACACTCATGTACAAAGCCAACCCATGTGACACAACCACTTACGGACTCCAATGCCTTACTTGCACCTATCTATCCCCTTTTAGTTCCTTCCAACCATTATAATTTACCATTATCGATAGAAAGAACATCCTCATTATTCACAGTTAGATTCAACAACCTATTAATTATTATCACTCATCATAATACAATAAGTCTTAATGTCGTGAGTCGCGGGTAAGACACTATGGCTTAGGTGAAAGATAGGGTATCACATTGTTCTCATTTCTTAGGTAGTCATCTATGACCACATCTACCATGGATTCGCATTAGTCGTGATTCGTCTCCTAACCTTGTAACCTAAGTCAAATTTACTTATAATTAACCTATAAAGTTGATTTATAGATGTTGGTTGTACTCTTTCTTGGGGATGAACCGGGTTCGGCGAGGTTCCTTTAGACCCAACAAATACCCCTTTCACTGGCCCTTTTGGCATCAACCTGTGAACAGGCTGACATCTCACCCGAAGCGAACATGGGGGGTTATAGAATCAGGTTTTTGTAATCGTGGTGATGCGGAGACATGTTATGCAACCTCACAATGCATTCCTTGCTTAACATCTACTAAAAATAACAATATCAACATGTGATTACACACTTCGCAATTATCAACAACCTACAGACTTCGCTAAATCATTGTTGTCTTTACTCTTATAACTACGCATTCATCATACTTAACGTTACTTCACAACATTCATGCACAGGTGTTCTGCTTACTTAACATATGATTCGCATTCACATACATATGAAAGAAAATACATAAACATACCATAACATGAACACAAAACACATCATAGATTCATACACATAACATAGGGATTTACGTGGCTCACCCCCCATATGGGAGCTACGTCCAGGGGAACTGTTCTTATATTACTTGGAAGGGGTAACAGTTCCAGTCTACACACTCAACTGCATACTCTTCTCTACAATAGATTGTTGCGCACTCAACTACAAAGTATTTCCTCTCTTAGAACTCTCTTTCAGTCTAGATATAGCTCTCTAATGTCTCTAACCCACCAAAATCTAAATATTTTCCAACCAACCCTTCCTTATACAAAATTATCCCTTTATATGTATGTGCCCGAAGGTCGCATATTACAATAACTATGGGCCAACACCCATAGTACTTGTAAACCCAAAGCGACGTGGTTCTCCTATCGACCATGCTTTTCCTTAACTTCATTGTAACTCCGCTATCTTTTTATGCCGCTTCTTCTGACTCTGGTGCTTCTTCTGACAGTTGTAGTTCTGACCGCGTGGCTCTGACACTGTAGTGGTGCATCCTTTACTCCATTCCGTTTCATTAATCATTGATCCTGTAGCTGTCATTTTTTTGCTTCATCCTTAACTACGTAAACTACCTCTGGTTGTCCTTAGTACTTCGTCTTTACTAAGGGGATAGGTATTCCCTATCAACTTCGCTTCGCTCCATACCCTCCTCCTAAGAAATATAGAGTTGCTTCTCCCAAAACTGGTCAATGTTAGGCCTCACCTAACTGTACCTTCACCATCAAAACTTCCTATACTTGGTATGCGCTCAATAGGCCCCTAACACTTACTTGTGGATCATCCCCGATGTAAAATTAGTCACAGCAAATCTATTGAACAAGAATATCAATCACAAAGATGTAAAACAATTTGGAGTAAAAACTGTGCAAGAGAGATGCATTAGTGCTCTATAATCAAGAATGGTAGAATTACAATACAATATTGTCACAATGAGTGAGCAATTCAAATTAGCCAAGGAGGTCATTCGAATATACTGCATGGTGTAGCTTGGCTTCAACTAGGAGTCCTCATCATCAATTAGTGGTGGTCATCAATGCACAAGTCACTGTCAAACAAGTGTCAAACTGAGTCTAACTGAGTGTAATAAGTGTAACTGATGGTAATGGCACTAATGTAGGGATGGAGGCTCAGTGGAGGGCACATTAGGAGTTAACTGCACTCAGAATAGGTATTCAAGTCTCATTGACAGTCAATCGGAGTGATAACAGTAGTGAGGAGTCAGTCTAACCTCAAATCAAGGAAAGAGAACTAGCTAACTGAAGTGAACTGGACTGGTATGTGAGAAAAGGATCCCTTCTCAAGTGGTGGGTGAGAAGTGGGTGCCTCCCTAACTAGGAGGGATAAAACATAGTGGAAAGTGGCTCCTGAGTGTTGGAAGACTAGGGACTAGGTGCTGGAGGCATCAAACTGGTGACTGGGCAGCATGCGGATGCATGCAATGCATGCAGATGCATGCATGCATGCAAAGTGCATGTAAAGTACATACTGAATGATAAGATATCCTAACACCCCCCCCTCAAGCTATACTATGATGTAAAAAATAAAATGTAGGGCCCTGGTTACTGAGACCAAAGGTCACCCCAATACAATAATCCAAAAAATGCTAAAAATAAGCTAACTGAGGAAAGAGGGAAAACCCAATGGGAAGAAATCCCTTCCTCAAGAAAAACATAAAAATGGATCGAATCTGTCTCCATCATGATGGAACTCACCCCCAACAGTAAATGGAGGTAAGAGAACTTCTTCTTAGTGAACCTCTTGGTGAAGATGTCTGCAATTTGCTCATTAGTAGGGCAATAGTGCAGAATGATGGTACGATCATGCACCAACTCTCGGATGTAGTGCATATGAATCTCAATGTGCTTGGTCCTCTGCCACTGAACTGGATCTGTGGAGATCTTAATAGCACTTTGATTGTCACAAAATATGACAGTCGAAGTAGTGCTACCAAAATCAAACTCGGAAAGAATACCCTGCAACCAAACTACCTGAATGCAAGCATTGACTGCCCCTCCATACTTTGCCTCTGCTAAAGAAAGTGCAATGGCTTCCTACTTTTTGTTTGACTAGCAAACAGGGCCATGACCAATCATGAAAACATATCTAGAAGTGGACTTCCGATCTATGCTATCACCCACCCAATCTGAATCAGTAAAACCAGTGAAATCTAGCTCAGAATCTGCAGCATAATGTATGCCAAAATGTCTCGTACCTTACACATACTGCAAGATTTGTTTGGATTCCCGCCAATGAATCTCATGGGGCTACTGCATATACCTTGATACAACATTCATGGCATATGAAATATCAAGCCTTGAGTGTGTCAAGTAGAGTAGTGAACCAATCAACTGTCGATACATAGTGCAATCTGCAAGCGGTGTAGAATTTCCTTCCTCAAGACTGATTCCTGAGAGGAATGGAAATGGAGCAACCTTACATTCTGCCATATTAAACTTTAATATCAGGTCTAAAGCATACTTTTGGTGATATAGTGTTATCCCATCAAAATTTTTAGCTATCTCCAAGCCCAAAAATTGCTTAAGCAAGCCCAAATCACTCATGTCAAAAGCTAGATTTAAAGCGTTTTTTAGCTTGTTGATTGTAAGGAGAGTGCTACCAGTAATGAGAAGATCATCAACATAAAGAACAAAAATCAGCAAATTACCTTTAACTTGCTGTAGGTACACATTCATATGAGATTTGCATCTTTTGAAATTCTGAGAAAGGAGGAAGGAATCCATCTTTGCATACCAAGCTCTTGGGGTCTGTTTCAATCCATACAAAGATTTCTTCAATCTGCAAACTAATGATGGATCTGATATGTATCCTTATGGATGCTTCATATATACTTCTTCATCAAGGTCTCCATGTAGAAAAGAACTCTTCACATCCATATGGTGCACTTCCCAGTGCTTGGATGCGAAAATGGCCAAAACTAGGCGGATGGAATCCATCTTTGCAACCGGTACAAAGGTCTCAGTGTAATCCACTCCTTGGACTTGGGAGAAACCTTTTTCCACCAGCCTAGCTTTGTATTTGCTGATAAAGCCATCAACAGAAACTTTCGTGTGGTAGAACCACTTACATTGAACCAATTTTCTTTGACGTGGAAGAGAAACTAGCTTCCATGTATTGTTCTTTTGAAGAGAACTGTACTCTTCATCCATGGCGGTTTGCCATCGTGGATCTCGGTGGGCATGATAGTATGATTTGGGATTTGAACCAATAATCAAATAACATTTCTTAGATAATAATGGATCAGAAAATGAAAGAGCCATACCTTCTCTTTGAAAGTCTGCTCTTGTTCTCCTTGGATCAGCAGGATTTCCAATGTTTGGAGTAGCAGATTGTAGAGTGTTTTGGGCCCACTTTGGTAACTGAGGAGGATCATTATGGTCAGATTCTGAACCTAATAAGTCATGGCCATCAAATTTTGATAAAATATCAGAAATATCAGATCCAATGCTTTCTTCATCTTCTCTCGAAACTTCTTCTTGTAGAGACTGCGGATCGACAGTGTTTTCCTCGACTAGTTTCAGATCTAGAAGCGGTTCTTCAAACTTCACACATCGCTCTATGAATATCTTTTTGGATCTGATATTCATGATTTTATATGCTTTTGATTCTTCTCCATATCCTATTAGGATGTATTCAATACTTTGTGGATCCAAATATTTTCTCTTATCAGAAGGAATTCTAGCCCATGCATTGGAGCCAAAAACCCTCAAATTAAACACATACGGTTTGTGACTAGTGAATGCTTCGAAAGGAGTTTTAACTTTCACGGATGAATGTGGAACTCGATTTTGAATGTATGCAGCAACATTCATGGCTTCATCCCAAATATTTGCAGCTAAACCTTTTGACTCAAGCATACATGTAGCCATCTCTTTCAGTGACCGATTCTTCGTTTCCGCTACACCGTTCTGTTGGGGTGTGTAGGGAACTGTATGTTGGATCTGAATTTCACTTTCGGCACAAAGTTGTAGCAACTCAATCTTGATATATTCTCTGACATTATCAGATCTAATATATTTCATCTTGCTCTCAGTGGCGGTCTTAACAGAAGGCTTAAAATCCTTGAATTTTCCAAGCACTTCTGACTTGTTTTTGAGAAAAAATACCTCAGAAAAGCGAGAGAAGTCATCAATGAATGTAAAAACATACATTGAACCATTCATGGACATATTTGGTAGAGTACCACTAATATCAAAATGTATGAGGCCCAAAATAGTAGAATCTCTGCTAGCTTTTCTGCGGTCGAACTTGTGCTCAGGGTGCTTCCTAATGATGCAACCTAGGAAAATTCCCTTCGAGGAATGGAGGTGCGGAAGACCATCAACCATTGATTTGTTTTGTAACGGAAGGAAATACTTGTAATTAAGGTGTCCAAACCTTAGATGCCAAATCCTATTAACCTCATTTCCATGAGTGAGAAGAGCAGTGGGCTTTTCAAGCGGCACAAAGTGTGAAAACTCATAGTATTTTACAATATGGCTTGCCTTTCCGACTGCAATAAGTCTTCCACTTTCAATATCAGAAATTTAAACTTCATTAGGGTTGAATGTAACTTGATTTGGTGCACCAGTGTGTGTTATTTGATACACAGAAAGTAGATTTGAAGCTAAGGCACATAGAGAACATTCTGAAAACTTCCATGCTCTAAATGGATGGTACCTTTACCCTTTAATGAAATTTTTGAGTCATCTCCCAAATGGACGGGGATGTAGTTGTTTGGATCAAATGAAGAAAATGAGTCAATATTTGCAGGCATATGATTCAAGGCACTGGAATCTATCAGTATAGTGGTGGGTTTCGAAACAGTTTCCATGAGTGCTTGACCTCTTTCATGATCATCATTTCTATCCTTCTTTTGTGCACCATCAGGAAGACATATGTTATTATTTTCCAAAAGGAGGGCCATTTGATCTATTGTTTTCTTCATGCATGAACTTTCAGGATGAAATCCACGGTTTCAATATGAACATTTAGATTTTTCCTTACCCTCTTTTCCCTTTTGCTTGTTTCTTGAACCGGATGGTGCATCCAATTGTTTTCTTTTCTCTCTTTGCTTGGTAGGTTCGAATTTGGGCTTATTTTTCTTTTGCTTTCCTTTGCGATTAGAGTTCTTGGATCCTTGAACAAAGAGGTCTGAATCTTTGGAGCTTATGGACCCCATTTGAATTACCTTATCATGCTCTTTGGTAACATACTCAATGAAGGAATTCAAGGTAGGCATCTTCTAATTCAGGGTAGTTAGCTGACCGGAATTGAGAGTAGAGACAAATACCGAGAAATATTTACCATGTTTTGAAAGAATAGAGAGGATCAATTGCTTATCCTCTTTGACAACTCCACTATTCTTCAATTGCAAAGACAAATGCTTGAATCTTGTGAAAAAATCATTGATGGTCTCGAAATTCTCAGGATTCAAGGCAATCAATTCATTTTCCAATTGAAAAGACCGCATGTCATCTTGCTTCCCAATAATATTCTTGAGTTGCTCCCATATTTCCTTTGCAATAGTCAATCCACTGAGGTGAAAGTGAAGATCCTTGGAAATATTAAGGCAAAGAAGACCATATGCTTCATCCAACTTGTTGAAGTGCTTTGATTTTTCAATGAGTGTACTGGGCTCAACTTTGAGGCCCATGGTGACTCTGTAGTGCCCTCTTGAGCGCAACATAATATCCATGTCATTCTTCCATTCAAATTAATTGAAAGGAGTGAGTAGCTTAGAAGAATAATAATCCATCTCAATGATAGTGAATGCACTTGATGGAGATGATAAACCTGCAAATCACAATCAAAACAAGAACAGTAAGGTCAAACAATTCACCCTTTTAGAGTTGCATCACACCTGGGATTGGAGATAAAGCAAGATTGAATGATCCAATCTATCAAATCCAGGAATTATGTGGAAAACTCAAGATTCTGCAGTGGATTGGAGAGTATTTTTTAGCCTTGCATGCACATGAGATTTTGCATGCCAAAACTTCAGTAATTTTGAGCAAATTCACTCAATTCTTCATGTACAACACCTGTAGGAGAGAGATATTGTCCCTGCAATGGATCTGATACCATGTAAAATTAGTCACAGCAGATCTATTGAACAAGAATATCAATCACAAAGATGTAAAACAATTTGGAGTAAAAACTATGCAAGAGAGATGCATCAGTGCTCTATAATCCAGAATGGTAGAATTACAATACAATACTATCACAATAAGTGAGCAATTTGAATTAGCTAAGGAGGTCATTTGAATATACTGCATGGTGTAGCTTGGCTCCAACTAGGAGTCCTCATGATCAATCAGTGGTTGTCATCAATGCACAAGTCACTGTTCGATAGGTGTCAAACTGAGTCTAACTGAGTGTAATAAGTGCAACTGATGGTAATGGCACTAATGTAGGGATGGAGGCTCAATGGAGGGCACATGAGGAGTTAATTGCACTCAAAATAGGTATTCAAGTCTCATCGGAGGTCAATCGGAGTGATAAAAGCAATGAGAAGTCAGTCTAGCCTCAAATCAACGAAAGACAACTATCTAACTGAAGTGAACTGGACTAGTAGGTGAGAAAAGGCACCCTTCTCAAGTGGTGGGTGAGAAGTGGGAACCTCCCTAACTAGGAGGGCTAAAACAGAGTGGAAAGTGGCTCCTGAGTGCTAGAATACTAGGGACTAGGTGCTGGAGGCATCAAACTGGTGAATAGGCAGCATGCGGATGCATGCATGCATGAAAAGTACATACTGAATGATGAGATATCCTAAAACCCCCCCTGAATCTATACTATGATGTCAAAAATAAAATGTAGGGCCCTGGTTACTGAGACCAAAGGTCACCCCAATACAATAATCCAAAAAATGTTGAAAATAAGCTTAAGTGAGGAAAGAGGGAAAACCTAGTGGGAAGAAAGCCCCCCCTCAAGCTAAACATAAAAATGGATCTGATCTGTCTCCACCATGATGGAACTCACCCCCAACAGTGAATCGAGGTAAGACAACTTCTTCTTAGTGAAGCTCTTGGTGAAGATATCTGCAATCTGCTCATCAGTAGGGCAATATTGCAGAATGATGGTACGATCATGCACCAACTCTCGGATGTAGTGCATATGAATCTCAATGTACTTGGTCCTCTGCCGCTGAACTGGATCTGTGGAGATCTTAATATCACTTTCATTGTCACAAAATATGATAGTCGAAGTAGTGCTACCAAAATCAAACTCGAAAAGAATACCCTGCAACCAAACTTCCTGAAAGCAGGCATTGACTGCCCCTCGATACTCTGCCTCTGCTGAAGAAAGTGCAATGGCTGCCTACTTTTTTCTTGACCAGAAAATAGGGCCGTGACCAATCATGAAAACATATCTGGAAGTGGAATTCCGATCTATGCTATCACCCGCCCAATCTGAATCAGTAAAACCAATGAAATCCAGCTCAGAATCTGTAGCATAATGTATGCCAAAATGTCTCATACCTTGCACATACTGCAAGATCTGTTTGGCTACCCACCAATGAAGCTCATGGGTCTTTTGCATATACCTTGATACAACATATACCTTGATACAACACGCATGGCATATGAAATATCATGCCTTGAGTGTGTCAAGTAGATTAGTGAACCAATCAACGATCGATACATAGTGCAATCTGCAAGCGGTGTAGAATTTCCTTCCTCAAGACTGATTCCTAAGAGGAATGGAAACAGAGAAAGCTTACATTCTGCCATATTAAACTTTAATAGTAGGTCTGAAGCATAATTTTCCTGAGATAATGTTATCCCATCAAAATTTTGAGCTATCTAGAAGCCCAAAAATTGCTTAAGCAAGCCCAAATCGCTCATGTCAAAAGCTAGATTTAAAGCGTTTTTTAGCTTGTTGATTGTAAGGAGAGTGCTACCAGTAATGAGGAGATCATCAGCATAAAGAACCAAAATCAGCAAATTACCTTTAACTTGTTTTAGGTACACATTTGGATCATATTTGCATCTTTTGAAATTCTGAGAAAGAAGGAAGGAGTCCATCTTTGCGTACCAAGCTCTTGGGGCCTGTTTCGATCCATACAAAGATTTCTTCAATCTGCAAACTAATGATGGATCTGATATGTATCCTTATGTCTATTTCATATATACTTCTTCATCAAGGTCTCCATGTAGAAAATCACTCTTCACATCCATATGGTGCACTTCCCAGTGCTTGGATGCGGAAATGGCCAAAACTAGGCGGATGGAATCCATCTTTTCAACCAGTGCAAAGGTCTCAATGTAGTCCACTCCTTGGACTTGGGAGAAACCTTTTTCCACCAGCCTAGCTTTGTATTTTCTGATAGAGCCATCAACAACAAATTTCGTGTGGTAGACCCACTTACATTGAACCAATTTTCTTCCAGGTGGAAGAGAAAGTAGCTCCCATGTATTGTTCTTTTGAAGAGAACTGTACTCTTCATCCATGGCGGTTTTCCATCGTGGATCTCTGTGGGAATGATAGTATGATTTGGGATCTGAACCAATAATCAAATAAAATTTCTCAGATAATAGTGGATCAGAAAATGAAAGAGCCATTCCTGCTCTTTGAAACTCTACTCTTGTTCTCCTTGGATCAGCAGGATTTCCAATGTTTGGAGCAGCAGATTGTAGAGTGTTTTGGGCCCACTTTGGTAATTGAGGAGGATCATTATGGTCGGATTCTGAACTTGATATGTGATGGCCATCAAATTTTGATAAAATATCAGATCCAATGCTTTCTTCATCTTCTCTCGAAACTTCTTGTAGAGACTGCGGATCGATAGTGTTTTCCTCAACTAGATTCAGAGCTGGAAGCGGTTCTTCAAAATTCACACTTCGCTCTATGAATATCTTTTTGGATCTGATATTTATGAGTTTATATGCTTTTTTTTCTTCTCTATATCCTATTAGGATGCATTCAATACTTTGTGGATCCAAATCTTTTCTCTTATCAGAAGGAATTCTATCCCATGCAGTGGAGCCCAAAACCCTCAAATTGGACACATACGGTTTGTGACCAGTGAATGCATTGAAAGGAGTTTTACCTTTCATGGATGAATGTGGAACTTGGTTCAGAATGTATGTAGCAACATTTATGGCTTCATCCAAAATATTTGCAGCTAAACATTTTGACTCAAGCATATAGGTAGCCATCTCTTTCAGTGACCGATTCTTCCTTTCTGCTAGACCGTTTTGGTGGGGTGTGTAGGGAACTGTATGTTGGATCTGAATTTCACTTTCGGCACAAAGTTTCAGCAACTTCGTCATGATATATTCTCTTCCATTATCAGATCTAAGATCTTTGATCTTGCTCTCAGTGGCAGTTTTTAAGTTTAAACTAATTTGACTAGCAAGATCACTGAAAGAAACATAATCACAAGATAGACAAAGATTTTACCCTGGGAAACCCTCATGGGGTAGAAAACCTAGCAAAGCTTTCCTAAAAAAGATGATCAACCGAAATACAAGATGTGCTCCAAGACTTGACCTCCTTCTCTACCTCCTATGCAGACCTCTCAGACACAAGTGCGCTACTTTCTGAGCTAAGCAAGTGAGAGATAAGTGAGGAGCATTCTCCTCTACTTATACTAGTTTCCTGATTGACTATTTTCCTTATAGGGCCGACCTCTCCCAATGAAGTCTAATAACCCCTAATTAATTAACTCAGGGTCAACCCCCACATGGTGGATCTAATAACCCTGGTTACCACAATTCATCGGAGGAATAAACATCTCCGGATACATAATAGGATCACCTCGGAGGGATGAAACATCTCCGGAATAATAAAGTACAAATATAATATTCTTAGAAGTTACAATATTCAACACTCCCCCTTAATGAGAAGGATATTATAACATCTGTAGGATCACGGAGTCATCGACTAAATCATACATGATACATCTATAAATCATCGGAAGCTTTCTTCAATACATAATCATCAGTAACTCAAGCAGTTACTGGAACATAGTCAATACTGAAACATCAACATCATCAATATTGAGTCTTCATCTTCTACAACATCTGTATCATTATCTCAATCTACAGCATCGTCATCATCATCATCATCACACGATCATCAGCATCATCATCACATGATCATCAGCATCGTCATCATCATCGTCATCACACGATCATCAGTATCGTCATCACATGATCATCAGCATCATCATCACACGATCATCAGTATCGTCATCACATAATCATCAACATCGTCATCACATGATCATCAGCATTGTCATCACATGATCATCAGCATCGTCATCATCATCGTGATCACACGATCATCGGCATTGTCATCACATGATCTTCAGCATCGTCATCACATGATCATTAGCATCATCATCACAGGATCATATTATAGGATGATCAATCCTGCTCTCTTTAGGACATAGGTCCATGGATGATACAATCCAAATCGAGTTCGAGGATGATCAATCCTAATCACGTACTTTTTCTAACCGAGGTCCAGGGACGATCCAGTCCTATCATGTACCTTTTGAACCGAGGTCCAAGGACGATCCAGTCCTATCAACCAATTCTCGAAGACCTCTGTCTACGGCTTAATTCAAGGGACCATAAATCCAGGGATGATCCAATCCCATTAATAAATTCTTGGAGACCTCTGTCTACAACTCAATTCAAGGGACCATAAATCCAGGGATGATCCAATCCCATCCTGTCCACGAGGGACTTCATTCTCGGAGACATCATGTATATAGATCAATTCAAGGGACCATAAATCTAGGGACATTTATGTCTTCATCAAAAATATTTGCAGCTAAACATTTTGACTCAAGCATACAGGTAGCCATCTCTTTCAATGACCGATTCTTCCTTTCCGCTACATCGTTCTACTGGGGTGTGTAGGGAATTGTATGTTGGATCTGAATTTCACTTTTGGCACAAAGTTTCAGCAACTTCATCTTGATATATTCTCCGCCATTATCATATCTAAGATCTTTGATCTTGCTCTCAGTGGCCATCTCAACAGAAGCCTTAAAATCCTTGAATTTTCTAAGCACTTCTGACTTGTTTTTGAGAAAAAATACCCAAGTAAAGCGAGAGAATTCATCGATGAATGCCAAAACATACCTTGAACCATTCATGGAAATATTTGGCAGTGGACCATTGATATCAGAATGTATGAGGCCCAAAATAGTAGAAGCTCTACTAGCTTTGCCGCGGTCGAACTTGTGCTTGGGGTGCTTCCCAATGATGCAACCTGTGCAAATTCCCTTCGAGGACGGAGGTGTGGAAGACCATCAACCATGGAATTGTTTTGTAACAACAACAAATACTTGTAATTAAGGTGTCCAAACCTTTCATGACAAATCCTACTAACCTCATTTCCATGAGTGAGAAGAGCAGTGGGATTTTCAAGCGGCACAAAGTGTGAAAACTCATAGTATTTTGCAGTATGATTTTCCTTTCTGACTGCAATAAGTCTTTCACTTTCAATATCAGAAATTTCAAATTTGTTAGGGCTGAATGTAAATTGCTTCGGTGCACCAGTGTGTGTCATTTGATACACAGAAAGTAGATTTGAAGCCAAGGAAGGCACATAGAGAACATTCTGAAAACTTCCATGCTCTAAATGGATGGTACCTTTACCCTTTGATGAAAATTTTGAGTCATCTCCCAAATGGATGGGGATGGAACTGTTTGGATCAAATGAAGAAAAGGAGTCAATATTTGAAGCCATATGCTTCGAGGCACCAGAATCTATCAGTAGAGTGGTGGGTTTCGAAACAGTTGTCATGAGTGCTTGACCTCTTTCATGATCATCATTTCTATCCTTCTTCCGTGCACTGTCGGAAAGACATATGTTATTCTTTTCCAAAAGGAGGTCCATTTGATCTATTGTTTTCTTCATGCATGAACTTTCAGGATGAAAGCCATGGTTGCAATATGAACATTTAGATTTTTCCTTACCCTCTTTTCCCTTTTGCTTGTTCCTTGAACCGGATGGTGCATCCGATTGCTTTATTTTCTCTCTTTGCTTGGTAGGTTTGAATTTGGGCTTCTCTTTCTTTTGTTGTCCTTTGTCGTTCGAATTCTTGGATCCTTGAACAAAGAGGGATGAATCTTTGGAGCTTATGGACCCCATTTGAATTAGATTATCATGATCTTTGGTAATGGACTCAATGAAGGAATTCAAGGTAGGCATCTTCCAATTCGGGGTAGTTAGCCGACCGGAATTGAAAGTAAAGACAAATACCGAGAAATATTTTCCAAGTTTTGAAAGAATAGGGAGGATCAATTTCTTATCCTCTTTGACAACTCCAATGTTCTTCAATTGCAAATACAAATACTTGAATCTTGTGAAAAAATCATGGATGGTCTCGAAATTCTCAGGATTCAAGGCAATCAATTCATTTTCCAATAGAAAAGACCGCATGTGATCTTGCTTCCCAAAAATCTTCTCGAGTTTCTCCCATACTTCCTTTGGATTAGTCAATCCACTAAGGTGAAAGTGAAGATCCTTGGAAATATTGAGGCAAAGAAGACCATATGCTTCATCCAACTTGTTGAAATGCTTTGATTTTTCAATGAGTGTATTGGGCTCAACTTTGAGGCCCATGGTGACTCTTTAGTACCCTCTTGAGCGCAACATAATCTCCATATCATTCTTCCATTCAAAGTAATTGAAAGGAGTGAGTAGCTTAAAAAAAGAATAATCCATCTCAATGATAGCAAATGCACTTGATGGAGATGATAAACCTTTAAATCACAATCAAAACAAGAATAGTAAGGTCGAACAATCCACCCTTTTAGAGTTGCATCACACCTGGGATTGGAGATCCAGAAAGCTTGAATGATCCAATGTATCAAATCCAGGAATTATGTGGAAAAATCAATCTTCTGGAGTGGATTGGAGACTATTTTTCAGCCTTGCATGCACATGAGCGAATGCACATGAGATTTTGCATGCCAAAACTTCAGTAATTTTAAGCAAATTCACTCAATTCTTCATGTAGAACACTTGTAGGAGAGAGATCTTGTCCCTACAATGGATTTGATACCATGTAAAATTAGTCACAGTAGATCTATTGAACAAGATTATCAATCACAAATATGTAAAACAATTTGGAGTAAAAACTGTGCAAGAGAGATGCATCAGTGCTCTATAATCCAGAATGGTAGAATTACAATACAATACTGTCACAATGAGTGATAAATTCGAATTAGCCAAGGAGTTCATTTGAATATACTGCATGGTGTATCTTGGCTCCAACTAGGAGTCCTCATCATCAATCAGTGGTGGTCATCAATGCACAAGTCACTGTCAGACAGGTGTCAAACTGAGTCTAACTAAGTGTAATAAGTGTAACTGATGGTAATGGCACTTATGTAGGGATGGAGGCTTAGGGGAGGGCGCATGAGGAGTTAACTGCACTCATAATAGGTATTCAAGTCTCATCGGAGGTCAATTGGAGTGATAACAGCAATGAGGAGTCAGTCTAGCCTCAAATCAAGGAAAGACAACTAGCTAACTTAAGTGAACTGGACTGGTAGGTGAGAAAAGGCGCTCTTCTCAAGTGGTGGGTGTGATGTGGGTGTCTCCCTAGCTAGGATGGCTAAAACGGAGTGGAAAGTGGCTCCTGGGTGCTGGCAGACTAGGGACTAGGTGTAGGAGGCATCAAACTGGTGATTGGGAAACACGTGGATGCATGCAATGCATGCAGATGCACTGCATGCATGCAAAGCACACACTGAATGATGATATATCCCAACACCCCCCCTCAAGCTATACTATGATGTAAAAAATAAAATGTAGGGCTCTAGTTACTGAGAACAAAGGTCACCCCAATACAATAATCCAAAAAATTCTGAAAATAAGCTAAGTGAGGAAAGAGGGAAATCCCAGTGGGAAGAAAGCCCCCCCTCAAGCTAAACATAAAAATGGATCTGATCTATCTCCACCATGACAGAACTCACCCCAAAAAGTGAATGGAGGTAAGAGAACTTCTTCTCAGTGAAGCTCTTGGTGAAGATGTCTGCAATTTTCTCATTAGTAGGGCAATATTGCAGAATGATTGTACGATCATGCACTAACTCTCGGATGTAATGCATATGAATCTCAATGTGCTTGGTCCTTCACTGTTGAAATGGATCTGTGGAGATCTTAATAGCACTTTAATTGTCACAAAATATGACAGTCGAAGTAGTGCTACCAAAATCAAACTCGGAAAGAATACCTTGTAACCAAACTGCCTGAATGCAGGCATTGACTGCCCCTCTATACTCTACGTCTGTTGAAGAAAGTTCAATGGTTGCCTACTTTTTGCTTGACTAGAAAATAGGGCCATGACCAATCATGAAAAGATATCCGAAAGTGGACTACCAATCTATGCTATCACCTGCCCAATCTGAATCAGTAAAACCAATGAAATCTAGCTCAGAATCTGCAGCATAATGTATGCCAAAATGTCTCGTACCTTGCACATACTGCAAGATCCGCTCGGCTTCCTTCCAATGAAGCTCATGGGGCTGTTGCATATACCTTGATCCAACACTCATGGCATATGAAATATCAGGCCTTGAGTGTGTCAAGTAGAGTAGTGAACCAATCAACTGTCGATACATAGTGCAATCTGCAAGCGGTGTAGAATTTCCTTCCTCAAGACTGATTCCTGAGAGGAATGGAAACGGAGCAACCTTACATTCTTCCATATTAAACTTCAATAGCAGGTATGAAGCATAATTTTGCTAAGATAATGCTATCCCATCAAAAATTTTAGCTATCTCCAAGCCCAAAAATTGCTTAAGCAAGCCCAAATCGTTCATGTCAAAAGCTAGATTTAAAGCGTTTTTTAGCTTGTTGATTGTAAGGAGAGTGCTACAAGTAATGAGAAGATCATCAACATAGAGAACAAAAATCATAAAATTACCTTTAAATTGCTGTAGGTACACATTCGGATCAGATTTGCATCTTTTGAAATTCTGAAAAAGAAGGAAGGAGTCCATCTTTGCGTAGCAAGCTCTTGGGGCTTGTTTCAATCCATACAAAGATTTCTCCAATTTGCAAACTAATGATGGATTTGATATGTATCCTTCTTGCTGCTTCATATATACTTCTTCATCAAGGTCTCCATGTAGAAAAGCACTCTTCACATCTATATGGTGCACTTCCCAGTGCTTGGATGTGGAAATGGCCAAAACTAGGTGGATGGAGTCCATCTTTGCAACCGGTGCAAAGGTCTCAGTGTAGTCCACTCCTTGGACTTGGAAGAAACCTTTTGACACTAGCCTAGATTTGTATTTTCTGATAGATCCATCAGCTGCAACTTTCGTGTGGTAGACCCACTTACATTGAACCAATTTTCTTCCAGGTGGAAGAGAAAGTAGCTCCCATGTATTGTTCTTTTGAAGAGAACTGTACTCTTCATCCATGGCGGTTTTCCATCGTGGATCTCGGTGGGCATGATAGTATCATTTGGGATCTAAACCAATCATCAGATAACATTTCTCAAATAATAATGGATCAGAAAATGAAAGAGCCATACATGCTCTTTGAAAGTTTGCTGTTGTTCTCCTTGGATCAACAGGATTTCCAATATTTGGAGCAGTAGATTGTAGAGTGTTTTGTGCCCACTTTGGTAACTGAGGAGGATCATTATGGTCAGATTCTAAACCTAATATGTCATGGCCATCAAATTTTGATAAAATATAAGAAATATCAGATCCAATGCTTTCTTCATCTTCTCTCGAAATTTCTTCTTGTAGAGACTGCAGATCGACAGTGTTTTCCTCGACTAGTTTCAGATCTGGAAGCGGTTATTCAAACGTCACACTTCGCTCTATGAATATCTTTTTGGATCTAATATTCATGAGTTTATATGCTTTTGATTCTTCTCCATATCCTATTAGGATGCATTCAATACTTTTTGGATAGAAAGCTTTTCTCTTATCAGAAGGAATTCTAGCCCATGCACTGGAGCCAAAAACCCTCAAATTGGACGCATACGGTTTGTGACCAGTGAATGCTTCAAAAGGAGTTTTAACTTTCACGGATGAATGTGGAACTTGGTTCTGAATGTATGCAGAAACATTCATGGCTTCATCCCAAATATTTGCAGCTAAACCTTTTGACTCAAGCATATAGGTAGCCATCTCTTTCAGTGACCGATTCTTCCTTTCCGCTACACCGTTCTGCTGGGGTGTGTAGGGAACTGTATGTTGGATCTGAATTTCACTTTTGGCACAAAGTTGCAGCAACTCAGTCTTGATATATTCTCCACCATTATCAGATCTAAGAGCTTTGATCTTGCTCTTAGTGGCAGTCTCAACAGAAGCCTTAAAATCCTTGAATTTTCCAAGCACTTCTGACTTGTTTTTGAGAAAAAATACCCAAGTAAAGAGAGAGAAGTCATCGATGAATGTCAAAACATACCTTGAGCCATTCATGGAAATATTTGGCAGCGGACCATTGATATCAGAATGTATGAGGCCCAAAATAGTGTTAAATTTTCAGAATTTACTTCAATCTGATCTAGGATCTTAACTGAAAGAACAACATGTACAGCAAATCTACAGCATATCATTCATGGACACAATAATGCAAGCATAGAAGAGACACCGAGTTTACTTGGGGAAAACCATAAAGGTGAAAAACCCCAATAACTTCCTCAGAGATAGATAGAGCAATGATACAACCAGAATACAAGAGATAGTCTTCTCCTAGCAGCAGATCCTCCTCCCCCATAAGTGCGCCACTCCTCCTTGAGTGCATGAGTGAGAAGTGAGTGATCAAATAGAGTGCCTCCCGCACTCTATTTATACTTGACTTGACTTTCCTTTTACATAAATCATGTAGGCTCGAACTTAACCACATAACATAATGCTGACTGGGCCGACCCCCAATAGGGTGGTCTAATAACCCTTCGACCCACATGGCCGACCCCTAATAGGGTGGTCTAATAACCCTTTGACCCACATGACTTATACAGGGCCGACCCCAACAAGGTGGTCTAATAACCCATCAGGTATAAGTTACGACATTTACAATATAAATGATGACACTTCCGTATAGAGGAATAATACCATTTCTATAGGAGTACATACAACATACATATATGAAATACATTCCGAAGTTACATATACATCAATACTCCCTCTTAACTAGGAAGGTATTTCTCAGCACAGGTCTTCTATCACAAGTCTTCTTCTCTGGATCATCATCACTGGATAATCGTCGTTGAGACATCATCATCGTCACTGCTGCTGCTATCTCAATCAATCTCTGAATCTACTCATCATAGGAAGTTCTACAGAGCCAGTCCTTTTTCGTACTGGATGTAGGCCCACCACCTGTAGGTCTTCGTCATCACTGGCCATACTGTGGAATCCTCAGGACTTATTACGTGCATCACAAAACCTAGAAAGAGCATCTGCCAGATATCCCAGGGCAACGAATTACATGCCATAGGAAAAACCTCGAAAGACTATCTGCAGATCTCCCAGGGCCATATTATATGTGACCTCACCACAAAACCTCGCAAGAGCATTCCAGGATGTTACGAGCACATAGCTCTACCTATAGGATCTCCTAGGGAACGAATTATATGTGGTCACCACAAAACCTCGCAAGAGCATCCTAGGCTATTATGAGCACGCAACTCTACCTATAAGATCTCCTAGGGCACGAATTACATGTGGTCATGGCAAAACCTCGCAAGAGCATCCCAGGACTGATTACGGGCACACAGCCCAACCTATTGGATCTCCCAGGGACAGATTATATGCCATAGGACAAAACCTCGAAAGAGCATCTGCCAGATATCCCAGGGCAACGAATTACATGCCATAGGCAAAACCTCGAAAGACTATCTGCAGATATCCCAGGGCCAAATTATATGTCCTCCCAGAGAAAAACCTTGAAAGAGCATTTGCCAGATATCCCAGGGCAACGAATTACATGCCATAGGAAAAACCTCGAAAGACTATATGCAAATCTCCCAGGGAAATGAATTATATGCTCATCTGCACAACCTGATCCACGGCCATAGAGTATCCACCCGATACTCACCATACATCATCCTGATGTACACATGATCATCCTGATCATTATCACTACAACATCCTACTGCATGTCATCTAGAGAAACATCCTGAAGCTCGTCATCCACGATCATCTATGCTTTACAATATGCTTTATAATATGCTTTACAATATGCTTTACAACAACCAGGTGAACACTCCTCGGATCCATCAGGAACTGGCTCAATGTGTTCACCACAAAGCAAATATCTGGCCTCATGTTCATCAGGTACATCAAGGACCCAATCATCTGACGATACATAGTGACATCAAATGGTTCAGATGAAGCATCACACAGAAGCTTCAGGTTCGATGTCATAGGTGTGGCCATATCCTTGCAGTCCATCATCCTGAACCTCTTCAGGATCTCTACTGCATACTTCCCTTGTCCAAGGAAGATTCCATCTACACTCTGCCACACCTTCATGCCAAAAACAAATAGTGCATCATCCCCAAGTTCTTCAACTCGAACGCGGTAGCAAGCTTCCACTGCGTGTCAACAATCAATCTATCCTCACCTGATACAAACAGGTCATCCACATAGCAGTATCACTGGATTGCCTTCCTCAACCTTGTAGTAAAGGTTGGAACCCGCTTTACTCTTGGTAAAGATCAAACTGGATAGAAAGCTTCCTATCCTACCATACCAAGTTCTGCACATATATGATTTCCTGTCATGTGTCTTAGAACCAAGTGGCTGCTCCACATACATTTCTTCTTCAACTACACCATTCAAGAAAGCTGTCTTGAAATCCATCTGGTGTATCTTTTATTTCATCACTTTTATATTTCTCTATGTTGCCGTCTGCAGCATGCTGGATCTTGATAGATCCATATGGAAGTCATAACAAACTTCCCTTCAGGTCTTGGGACCGCATCCCAAACATCATTCTTCATGATCGACGGATCATGGCATTCTTCCCGTATCCTGGGAACTTCAATATCTTCAATAGATAATTTTGTTGCTTAACAAATGTTGTAGTTCTTCTTTTGTAGGTGATGGCATATGATCTTTCCTACACAACAAGTTAAATTGCATGATTAGAAAACATCTCATAGTTTTTAGAACAAATTCTTACACATAAAGAAATATGTCATACAGTCATGCAATTAACTTAGCCAATGCTTCAATACAACATTTATCCATATCCCGTAACTTTCTAGATGCCTTCCAATCTCTACCAGAACATTGTTAAGAGTGTGCACAACTCCCAACATGTCAGCAAAGAGGTTTCATTCTAGATAAGTAGCAATGGAATGTTGTACAGTGCCATAGGCCACTTACCCATGCATATTAGCAGTATACTGTTCATCAATGCAATTATTCTAATATGCATAATACACCACCTAATTCTAGGAACATCAGCATATACATTATTGAACAGTATTATTTAAGAAATGACAATTCAAATACTTATCTTTGTTTGTTCGTTGGGTGGACTCCCTCTGAGTCTTCGCTTCCTTCCAGGAGCTATTGGAGTCCTAATCTGAAGTAGCTTCTTCTACACCTTTCTGTTGTGGAATGTAGAGAGATGGTCAACTCCCTCTGAATATATGCATCCTTGCAGAAACCACTGGAGTGTACTCCCTCTTGATCTTTTTTTACTGGATTACTTGTCCTTGAACTTATATTCATTCTCGATCCCTATGCATGCTTGTTATTATCATCATTGTGTTATCCTCTAGGTCTCATACGTAATCAAACATTCATTAGTATAATCTTAATATTATCAAAACACAATAATATCAAGCATGTATAGTCAAGATCATTTCAAACACAGATAATAAACATTAGTATTCAAGGTTTCAGGGAAGTCTTCTTTTACTCATGCATATTCTTATTTGATCATAGGACTCTTTTGGTTAGTTAAATCATCAATCAAGATAAGAGATATAATATGCATAAAACCCGTGATTACTCAAACCTATACCTTCATGATTCTTCTGGTTAGTCATATCATCAATTATGGTAAGAAACATAATATGCATACAACCATGACTATTCAAACCTATGACTTCATGGATAATCATTATCAACAACACAACAGTATAAGATCCTAACACAAGGTAGGATTCTATCTTGATATAGGAAAAACATACCTGGATTAGCATGCTAGCTAGTTATGTCTAACATACTCACATGATGTCCTCTTGTTCTTCTTCAATGATTTGTGCTAGTAACCTGTATATCTCATAGGTTAACCATTATAAAACCAAGTTATACATACCTCGTAAATGGATCTTCTATGAGATCCATGACAATGGATGAATCTTTGTCCTCATGTCATCATGATCATATGTTCTTGAACCAAAACATGATTTGTCTTTCTTGGTGTACCTTTCATGTTAGTAGACAACATAAACCTCATACAACACCATAATGCATTAGTACAATCATAAGTGTCAACACCCTAATCAATGAATATTTTCTATCGTGCATTCATAATTTTATTAAGGTGATATGACAAGTCTAAAATCAAGATTGTACTAACCGTAATAACATGAAGACAAACATATCATAAACTTAATCATGAAAAAATCTCAAAATACACCTCGATGAGTCATACCTGTCGAGATCGCTTGTAATATTCTTATGTAAGGCCTTAGCCTCATCTCCCTCTAAAACAGGAACTTCTTCACTTATGCAGGTGACCAATCCATCTTCTTCTAGGATTAACCCAATCCACTTGATTTGCAAGAACTGGACCTGGAGCTGGATATGGGTTTGTCAGAGAAGCCCCAAAAATTCAAACTTTGAATTTCAAACTTCTGAAAGGATAGAAATATGCGCTTTGATGAGCTAATCAAGTTGGTATATTCAGAATTTGAAAACTGCAAAGTTTAACTCCTCAGTTTTTCCTTTGAAACTTCTGGATTCACTGGACGTGACCCTGAAATGGGGTTTGATGAAGCCCACTCTTCTGCCCAATGAAAAGGTTTGATCCAAAGCTCTAAGCTTCTATTTTTCTGAGGAGCTTCCACCTGTGGTCACAGATTTCAAAAATTCCCATTTTTACAAAAGCCCTAATTTTCCACTTTTCTGATCAAAGTCCCGAACTAGGGTCTGATCAAGCCCGGCCTTCTGCCCAACCAAAAATTCTGATCTTGGTCTCTAAATTTTGATTTTTATGAGTAGAATCTAGCCGTGGTCTCCGATTACAAAAATTCCAACTTTCTCCGAAGCCCTAAATTCCGGAAGCCATGAATGAAGGTACTCAAAAATAATTCTGTTTTGACAGAAATATGTACCTGATTGTTTCTGGTATAACTCTGAACTTTTCAATCCATAAGGTCTGAAAAATATTCCTGAGATAGCCTGACCTATTATCTTTCCATCCCGATAGGTCTGACCTCAATTGGATTCTCTGAAAGAGAGTTATTCCAAGTGTCGTAACATGACCTTTTTATGAGATAATACAGGAGAGCGAACTTGTACGACGTGCCACGTGTCACTGGTTAAACTTCGACCTCTGAAAAATGTTTCTGAGATATTACCATCTATGTAATACCTGTCACTTTTTACTAAATTTCATTTGGAGCTACCTAGCCCAAGTTATGACCTTTTTCCCAAGGTCACCTGATTTTGACTCAGATATGGAAGAGGCAGAAACCCTATATTGTACAGATCATAAATCACAAAGTACAATGAATTAGAGGTTGTGTTTTGGACACAAGGTATATGGGGATTTAATATTCGACCTGTAAAGATTTCAGATCCGAAACCTTTGCCAAAACGGATTTATAGCGAAAGTGCTACGATGACTGGTTTTTTCTATATCAAGCCCTAGCATCGTAAGTGCAACAAGTGTCATACATGCCATATCATGCCTTCTTTCAGGCTAGCTCTGATACCATGTTAAATTTTCAGAATTTACTTCAATCTGATCTAGGATCTTAATTGAGAGAACAACATGTACAGCAAATCTACAGCATATCATTCATGGACACAATAATACAAGCACAGAAGAGACACCAAGTTTACTTGGGGAAAACCATAAAGGTGAAAAAACCCAATAACTTCCTCAGAGATAGATAGAGCAATGATACAACCAGAATACAAGAGATATTCTTCTCCTAGCAGCAGATCCTCCTCCTCCATAAGTGCACCACTCCTCCTTGAGTGCATGAGTGAGAATTGAGTGATCGAATAGAGTGCCTCCCGCACTCTATTTATACTTGACTTGACTTGCCTTTTACATAAATCATGTAGGCTCGAACTTAACCACATAACATAATGTTGACTGGGCCGACCCCCAATAGGGTGGTCTAATAACCCTTCGACCCACATGGCCGACCCCCAATAGGGTGGTCTAATAACCCTTTGACCCACATGACTTATACAGGGCCGACCCCAACAAGGTGGTCTAATAACCCATCAGGTATAAGTTACGACATTTACAATATAAATGACGACACTTCCGTATAGAGGAATAATACCATTTCTATAGGAGTACATACAACATACATATATGAAATACATTCCGAATTTACATATACATCAACAAATAGTAGAAGCTCTGCTAGCTTTGCCATGGTCAAACTTGTGCTCGGGGTGCTTCCCACTGATGCAACCTGGGAAAATTCCCTTCGAGGAACGAAGGTGTGGAAGACCATCAACCATGTATTTATTTTGTAACAGCAGCAAATACTTGTAATTAAGGTGTCCAAACCTTTCATGCCAAAGCCTACTAACCTCATTGCCATGAGTGAGGAGAGTAGTGGGCTTTTCAAGCAGCACAAAGTGTGAAAACTCATAGTATTTTGCAGTATGGTTTGCCTTTCCGACTGCAATAAGTCTTCCACTTTCAAAATTAGAAATTTCAACTTTGTTATGGCTGAATGTAACTTGCTTCAGTGCACCAGTGTGTTTCATTTGATACACAAAAAGTAGATTTGAAGCCAAAGAAGGCACATAGAGAACATTCTGAAAACTTCCATGCTCTAAATGGATGGTACCTTTACGCTTTGATGAAATTTTTGAGTCATCTCCCAAATGGATGGGGATGGAGTTGTTTGGATCAAATGAAGAAAAGGAGTCAATATTTTCAGCCATATGATTCGAGGCACCGGAATCTATCAGTAGAGTGGTGTGTTTCGAAACAGTTGCCATGAGTGCTTGACCTCTTTCATGATCATCATTTCTATCCTTCTTTCGTGCACTGTCGGGAAGACATATGTTATTCTTTTCCGAAAAGAGGACCATTTGATCTATTGTTTTCTTCATGCATGAACTAACAGGATGAAAACCACGGCTGCAATATGAACATTTAGATTTTTCCTTACCCTCTTTTCCCTTTTGCTGGTTCCTTGAACCGAATGGTGCATCCGATTGTTTTCTTTTCTCTCTTTGCTTGGTAGGTTTGAATTTGGGCTTCTCTTTCTTTTTCTTTTCTTTTACATTCGAATTCTTGGATCCTTGAACAAAGAGGGATGAATCTTTGAAGCATATGGACCCCATTTGAATTATCTTATCATGCTCTTTGGTAACAGACTCAATGAAGGCATTCATGTTAGGCATCTTCCAATTCGGGGTAGTTAGCCGACCGGAATTGAAAGTAGAGACAAATACCGAGAAATATTTACCAAGTTTTGAAAGAATAGAGAGGATCAATTGCTTATCCTCTTTGACAACTCCACTGTCCTTCAATTGCAAAGACAAATGCTTAAATCTTGTGAAAAAATCATTGATGGTCTCGAAATTCTCAGGATTCAAGGCAATCAATTCATTTTCCAATTGAAAATACCGCATGTCATCTTGCTTCCCAAAAAGCTTCTCGAGTTGCTCCCATACTGCCTTTGGAGTAGTCAATCCACTAAGGTGAAAGTGAAATTCTTGGAAATATTGAGGCAAAGAAGACCATATGCTTCATCCAACTTGTTGAAGTGCTTTGATTTTTCAATGAGTGTATTGGGCTCAACTTCGAGGCCCATGGTGACTCTATAGTACCCTCTTGAGCGCAACATAACCTCCATGTAATTCTTCCATTCAAATTAATTGAAAGGAGTGAGTATCTTAGAAGAAGAAGAATCCATCTCAATGATAGCGAATGCACTTGATGGAGATGATAAACCTGCAAATCACAATCAAAACAAGAACAATAAGTTCTAACAATCCACCCTTTTAGAGTTGCATCACACTTGGGATTGGAGAGAAAGCAAGCTTGAATGATTCATTGTAGCAAGTCCAAGAATTATGTGGAAAGCTCAAGCTTCTGGAGTGGATTGGGGAGTATTTTTCAACCTTGCATGCACATGAATGAATGCACATGAGATTTTGCATGCCAAAACTTCAGTAATTTTGAGCAAATTCACTCAATTCTTCATGTAGAACACCTGTAGGAGATAGATCTTGTCCCTGCAATGGCTTTGATACCATGTAAAATTAGTCACAACAGATCTATTGAACAAGAATATCAATCACAAAGATGTAAAACAATTTGGAGTAAAAACTGTGCAAGAGAGATGCATCAGTGCTCTATAATCCATAAATTATGGTAGAATTACAATACAATACTGTCACAATGAGCGAGCAATTCGAATTAGCCAAGGAAGTCATTTGAATATACTGCATGGTGTAGCTTGGCTCCAACTAGGAGTCCTCATGATCAATCAGTGGTGGTCATAAATGCACAAGTCACTGTCAGACAGGTGTCAAACTGAGTCTAACTGAGTGTAATAAGTGTAACTGATGGTAATGGCACTAATGTAGGGATGGAGGCTCAGTGGAGGGTGCATGAGGACTTAAATGCACTCAGAATAGGTAGTCAAGTCTCATCAGAGGTCAATCGGAGTGATAACAGCAGTGAGGACTCAATCTAGCCTCAAATGAAGGAAAGACAACTAGCTAACTGAAGTGAACTGGACTGGTAGGTGAGAAAAGGTGCCCTTCTCAAGTGGTTGGTGAGAAGTGGGCACCTCCCTGACTAGGAGGGCTAAAACAGAGTGCAAAGTGGCTCCCGGGTGCTGGCAGACTAGGGACTAGGTGCTGGAGGCATCAAACTAGTGACTGGGCAGCATGCGGATGCATGCAGATGCATGAATGCATGTAAAGTGCATGCAAAGGACATACTGAATGATGAGATATCCTAACACCCGAGCCACTTACACTAGGCTTATTCGACTATGCATCACTTGGGATGTTCGTCCTTGCATTGATTTCCTAAAAAGTTGCGCTCAACTTCACAACTTCTTCCTTCATCTCTTGCTTGTATTCTTTAATCGTTTTGAGCATCATCACCAATATGGGTTCTTTCATTTCATACTTTATTGTACTCTCTATCATGCGTAGTTCTTGCAATATCTCCTCAATTTCTTCAAAGAGTGCCAGTGCGTCTTCTTGCATATGCTGTAACCTTGACGAAGTTTCAGCTTCCTTCATCCTTAGTGCCTTCATCTCCTTCTGAATATCTTTCATTTCTGTGAACTCCTGGATCCTTTTCCTTAGCAGCAAATGCTTCATGGCTATGTTCATAGAATCAAAGTCCTTCTTCCTCTTCTAAACGTCATCCTGAATTTTCTGTAATTCAAGATCCTCTTGTAGTATAGCCCAAATCTTAGTGACTTCTTCTAGAAAGTCTTGACACCTTGCAACTTTTGTGGAGATGTTCTCGGTTGATGTCTTCATCTCTTCGGTCTTGCTAATTCTACCTCTAGTGGAGTGCCAGGTTGTTGCCGAGACTCTAAGTCAACAATTTTCTCCTTGTAACCAATCTTCATATCTTCTATTTTCACTTTCATATTGTCCATAGAAGCACCAATATTAAGGATGGTCACTTCCACTTCAAGCTCTTCTTCGCAGTCTGTGATCTTCACACAGAATTCGGCTACGGTTTTATTCATATTTTTCTGCTGCTCTTGATCATTTGCTATCTCATTTGTCTTCAGCATGCATTCATCCTTCATCTCCTTATAACTATCTTCCAACTTCAGATGTTGGTTGTATGAGATCATATCTCTGTCTCTAATTTCTTCCACAACTTGCAAATGCAGATTATGCAGTCCTTCAATGGGAAACATCCCCACGTTAATATCCAAATGTGCAAGCCTCTTCACACCTTCAGTAAGTTCATTAGAAGAGAATATTACGTTCATCGGCTCTATGCAAACTAGCCAGGGTCTCATCGCTAAAGCAGACGCTTTTTTTTCTTTGGCTTGACTCCCCTGTCCTGTCTTCGGATTCTGATTCCCTTACTAGATCTCATTGGAATTGTTCCACTCTTTCCACCATACTCTTCAGTTATGCGATGCTCTCTATCATGCTCACTTGAATTTCCTCTTGCTTGTTGTGTTTTATTGCGAGCGTCTCTTCAAGATGCTCATGTACTCGGGCTGAGATGCAATTGTAATCATCATCATGCAACTGTGCATTGAGCGGATTCTTACTTGATTTCTGCTTCTTTCTTTGCAATCCCTCTGGCATGGATTTGTCGGGATTCTTCCTCTTCTCTCCTACTGACGAATCAACAGTTTGTTGTTGTTCTTCTCCTTGATCTTGTTCCTATTCTTAAGCATTTGATGGATCTTCTTCTTGGTCCTAGGTGTCATTTTCATTTGCGCTTTCCTTTGATGTAGTGATCAATGTCTCTGGTGCATCAATATTCCACTCGGGTGGCCAATCTTCTATGCGTCCAGTTGGTATTATCCCTCGAACCATTCTGGGTTATTTGGTGGTTCTCTACGTTGAATGAAAATAAAGTGAAGGTCGGCTTTGAATCTCATCTTGCGAATATACGTTGTTGTTATTTACTTAGGAATATGCGAAGTGTGCTTGATTACTTCACATAGCTTCTCATAATATGTATAGAACTGTACATTATTTACCTTTTTCTTGTCCGGCTTCAAATTGGCCCACATGTTCGTGAATCTGGGTCCACAACAATCTCTAGCGAACACTGGTACATTTTGTTTATACTTAGGCTCTTTCCATCCTACGAAAGAGATTAAGAATAACAGCCAGCTATAATGGAATTGATGTCCATTGTCTTGCGTCTCTGCAACATCATATAGGAACTCATTCATAAGGTAACTTTCCCAATTATACTGTATTTCATCCTTGGCCTTCGCAACTAAGGAGATCGTAGCGGTTGACACCTCAGTCAGTTTGCATTTCCTTAGAACTTTTCCAGCAAGAAATTGAACCATAAAATTCATTGCGACATCCATGGTTTGATTTTCTTGATATCCATGGGTTCCTTTTACCAAGCCGAATTCATTCTTCATCCTCCTTGCAAGTTCTTTGCCTTTGTTCTTGCCTATGAATTCTGTTGCAGGGTCAGTGCCGCTTTTGCTCAAGTGCGTAATTCTATAAATCAGGTCTATGTTGATATCAATATTGCGACCTAACCACAAAAAAACCTGGTCTGTACATGAGAGCAATGTTCACACAACCGCTGTGAGCTCTAGATTCTGTCAAAATGCAGAATTCGCATGAAGTTCAACAATTCTGATGGCTGCAATGGCACAATCCAATCTTGTGCTTCAATTGTCGTTTGCTTACTAGTTTCATCATGTCACCTACATATGTATTGGTCCAGCTGAAATTGTGGGTACTTTGTTTCATGCAGCAAGTCATGATCTGAGAAATTGCATTCTCGAATCTTGCCTAGCAAATTCTCCTTTGCACGCACATGACTCGACATGGGAGGCAACGTGATCTCATATTGCGGATTCCTCTTGAGTATCACAACTGGTGCATCCTCTCTTCTTGAAGGGATGTACTCTGGTATGAATAGAATCATCCTATCCTGAGGTCATTATGGTAGATACTCCTTTGGAATTTTTGCGGCCTTCGGCTTCTCTTGCTCAGTATCCTTGTGCTTATTTTTCCACCTCTGCTCCGATATATTTCACGATGAAGCTCTAGAGGTTCCACCTCTCTTTGGGATTTTTTTCTTCATTGGAGTCTTCATAATTCCTTCCAAACCAAAATGTTGGAATTATCTTAATATCTCTTCTAGGATTTCTTGTTCAGACATACACTGTCAAATTATTATTTCTCTTGACTGGTAAAAAGCTCGGAAATTACATGCAGTAAAAATTAAAAGTCACAGTAAAATTGGTAACTAAATGACTAAATTAGCATTAAATGATATGTCTGCTGGCCAAATATTGCTTAGATATTGGTCCTCTCCCTTCTTTTAATGTGTCTCCAATGGACAAATATTCCTTAACAGCGGAAAAATCTGGTTCCCAAAAGTAGTGTTCAATGGCTAATTTTCGAACAAAACTGTAATAGCTAGTTTTCTCTAGCTTCGCTGACGGTTAGGTGAATAGTGAGGTTCACTTCACATTTCCCTTATTTTAATTGAACTTCACAAGGCTAATCTCTTCTTTCTTTGGACTGAACTTCACAACTTAGCTTGCTATTTGTGCTTTGCAACACATCTTCATATATTGTAAAACTGCGCATTTTAACAAAAATGTTGTGTGTAGACTCTCTTCCTTGTTTTAGTGTCCAATTTCAACTGCACTTGACACTTAAAACCTTCTTGCATTGTTTAAATTCTATTTATAGGAATAGGGCCATTCATGTAAGGATATAGTCTACTCCCATTGACAAGACCTTGCAAGCTTTCACCAAGTAATGTGGCTAGCTAAACTGCACCACCATTAGTAATATGTTTGACAATGTATGGTCCTAAACAATGCATTTTCAATTTTCCAGGAAATTTCATAAATTTTCTATCATAAAGGAGGACAAGGTCTCCTACCTCGAATAATTTGTGCTTGATATGTCTATCATGCCATACCTTTTCTCTATCTTTCTGTACTTGTTGGTGAAATCCTGCAATGAAGTGGTCTTCCTCCAATCCATTTAAATGTAGTCTTTCTTCCATTGTCTCATCATCAACCATATATGTGAATGCTGCAATTATCAATCTTGGTACTATGTATTCCATGGGCATGATAGCTTCATGTCCATATGCTAATATGAAAGGTGTATGACTTGTCAAATTTGTATAAGTTGTTCTCTATGCCCATAATACTGCTGGTATTCTAAGATCCCAATCATCCCTATTTGTATTAGATACTTTGGTCAATGCATTCTCCAATACTTTATTAAAGGCTTCTGCAGTGCCATTAGCTTGTAGATGATATGGTGTACTCTTTTGATGGTAGATCTGAAATTCTTCTATTAGGGATTCAATAGTTATGTTCAGGAAATGGGTTCCTTGGTAGCTCATCATAATTTTTGGGCATCCAAACCTTGTCAAAATGTTCTAAAAAATGAACTACACTACATTCCTTCACTGGTTTTGCCTCTGCCCATCTAGTTAAATAATCCATAGATGTGATGATATATATTGAGCCATTTCTCTTTCCTGGTGGGTTAATAGGTCCCACAAAGTCAATACTAGACCATTTATCAAAGGATTTCAATTTCATTTGTGGCATCAATGGCATCTCATCTCTACGAGATGGCTTCCTTATTATTTGGCATACATCGCAATTCCGGCAATGTTCTTTTGAATCTTTGTGTATCGTAGGCCACCATAGTCCTGCTCTCAAAATTTTCTGCTCAGTAGCTCTTCCTACGTAGTTTCCTCTAGATACACCTGAATGTCCTTCGTCAATTATGATATGTATCTCATGTTCTATTATGCATCTACGCAATACTTCATCTGGTACCAGTTGTTATGATTGTCCTGCAATTAGGGTAAAATTAGTTGATCTTACCACTAACCGTTTCTTCTACTGCGTAGTAATTTCTGTAGGTACTAATCATGTAGTTAGAAATTCTACAATATCTTTGAAGTATTCATCTGCTATATGGATAGCAAACAACTCCACATCTGGTAGATTATCCCCCAAATTACTAGGTTCTTCTCCTGACTCGATTCTTGAAAGATGGCCAGGTATTGTGTTCAATCTTCCTGGCTTCACAATGATTTCAAAATAATATTCCTGAAAAAGTAAGATCCATCTGCATATTCTCCCCCTAACAATGGTTTATTGACCAAGTACTTCAAAGCTGAATGGTCAATGAACATACAAAAATGCGAACCTAGCAGATAGTTTATGCAATGCGTACACCATATCTAAGCCTTCCCTCTCTGTTGTGGTATAATTCTTTTCTACTGAATATAACTTTCTGCTTGAAAATGCGATGGGATGAACGATGCCTCCCTCAGCTGATTGTGCTAATACAATTCCAAGTTCTCTAGATGAAGCATCTACATGTACATGAAATGGCTTATTCCAGACGGGAAATATGAGAATAGGTGTTGTAACCATTTTCTCTTTCAGTGTGTGCAATCCTTTTTGGAAATCGTCTCTGCCAGTTCTCTAGTCCTGCGTCTGATTCTGATACGCAAGAACTGTCACATCTCCAGCTCAATGTTCCATCATATGTAGGATTAGTGTAATTTTCTTGATTCGCTGGCATCTTGTGGATATTATCATTTCTTGAGCCATGCATTCTTCTCGTACTGGTTCAACATACCTTGTGTTATACGTCAAATTGTCACACTCTGTTCCATTGAGAATCATCATGTCATATCACCATGAGAAACATGATGTTTGTGCCTCCTAAGGGTGTTAGGACCCTTTGTTATCATGTTGGTCCCTTCCCTAGTCACACTTGGAAGCAAATCCAACAAACTAGGGGTCGAAAACCACTTGACCTAACCCACTTATGGGCCTCTTAGAGATATTTTTGCGCCCTTCTAGTAGTACAAAGTGATAAAATTCCTTATTTTTGCGTTCTGCATGCCTATGGTGGTGCGGAAATTACAACATTTTCTCGTTTTGCTCATTTATGGGGGCGCAAAAATTCCTGAATAGCTATTATCCCTAGATTTTGGATCTTGGATTTCAAGGAGATTTTCATGGGATGAGGTCCCCCTTCGAATCCCATCTCACATTCCCTCCTTGGCATGGTTTAGATCCTTGATACACATCTTCCTCACTTAGATCCATAATCTCCTCTTAGTGGTTGGACTCCCAAATCCTTCTTAGTGGCTGGCCTCCCAAATTCTATGAGTCTTGCAAGGGTGTTGTTGGAGAGCTTGGAAGGAGGTAAAGCCTAGGTCAAGAATGACCTGGTTCATTTCAAAATCTCCAATTTCGATGCTTAGCCTCATTTCTCTTCCTGTCCTTCTATGGTTCTTAATGTGATCAACTGCTCTATGTGTATTGTTTATTGTATTACGCTATTTGTAATGTCCCAAGATGTTCTATAATTCCCATACATCGTTTTAATGCCTCAACAACTTTATGCAGCTCTGTAGAAACTGTGTGATAGGACTTGTATGTTCTAGTGAAGTTCTCGATCTATCATATGAGTTCGACATATCTAATACAGGTGTCCAATGACTTCACAATTGGATCCTTGTGGTTGAAGGTTCTGAGTCCTGAAATCCTTTTCTTGCTTCCATGAATACCTTTTTTTCTTGGTTAGGGTTGAATGCAAGAATTTTTCCAACTGCTTTTCTTAACCAAGGCCCATCAATAGGCTTTGGTCTGTTTATGTGATCGTGAGAAGTCGAAGCTTCTTTCGTCCTATCATTTCCTGTCAAAGCTCCACTTCGAGTCACAACATGGATGTTGCGATCTTCATTTCTTTTCTCAGTTGTGATCATGTGAATGTTCTGGTTCTGTCCTTCTAGTCCTTTTTCTTGCATTTTTCCTAGAAAAATGGGACATGCTTCAATGATATGGTCAAATTATTTACAGTACTTACAACTAGTGCATGGATTCTGAAAGTCTCTTCCTAAATGTCTAGGTTGAGCACAGTTATAGCAAACAATCTGACCTTTTCCTCATCCTTGGCTAGTGTTATGGCCTCGTCCTCTGAATCCACCATGTCTTCTATATGTGCCTTGATCATACTGCACATTTTCATTATTGTTCTGTGTTTCTCCTTGGACTCTGTAGACATCATGTTTTCTTTCTATCCTGAGGTCATATGCTCTACAGTTGGTATCATCATGGCCAATTGACTTACAAAATGTGAAGTACAAGTTCTTTGGTGTCTGTACATACTTATGAAGTAGGTAACAGTCCTCTGGGAGATGTCCTTTACATCGTAAAATATCGCACCATGGTCCTTGAGGTTGATTTAATGGATTTGACACCCCATTAGCGAGGTAATATCTGAAGATAGGACATTGTTCCTCAGAATGTCCTTATCCTTTACATTTAGTGCACCAAACTGTTGACACAAACCCAATCGATAGGGTTTCCCAACACTGTTGACACCTAGACCACCTTGATCTCCTTGAGCACCGACCCAGATAGGTTTTACCCCATCCAACAACACCTGCAGAGCAGATGAGGTCTCACCCGAGATGTTCAATGGAGAGTTGAAGGAACCATGTTTCCTCCGAATGAAAGAGGATGTTGTGCATCAATTGACTAACTTATTGCAACATGTCAGAAATAGATCTAAGCATTCAATTCAAGCATTAATCATAATCATGACCTCATTCAACAGGAACAGAACCACTATTACAACAGATAAAACATTAATGCATTAATTGCAGCAAGGAAACATCACATCATTCATATATTCCTATCGCAAAATGCATTACCACAGATAAACAAGAAAGACACAGGTATTCTGCTCAAAAACTCTATCACATCATATTATCTTTGCACAAACCCAGGTTACATTCAAGTTCTTCACTGAAATAATCTCTCCAAAGATAGATCAATGCCAAGATCTCCTCTGTAATCCTTACAAACCTACATATATTTATAGGCTTACGCTTTTACATTTGTGGTCCACTTAGGAAACCGCTTAACTACTTCTCAACAAACTTCTACAAAAACTAACACAAAATCCCACATAATGTGGTCAAATGACCCCAAAACCCCCATAGTGCAGTCTAAATGACCCAAAATATACATGACGCAGTCCAAATGACCCAAAACTACAAAAATAATTATTCCCTTGCTCGCTGCTTTCCTCCTTTCGCGGTACCTTTGGCCTTTCGAAGCATCCACAATGCTGCGATGCTGACTCACCAAACCGCCTGCCAACAGGCCCCCAACACAATCTTGTGGCTTGCCCTCGAGCCACGTCAGGCAGACATAGTGTACGCGGTGGTCTTGACCCTGAAGTCCTCGTACTGCTGATCGACTTTCGTAACCTGCTCCCTTGCTACCGTAACCACCACCTGACTATCGATCACATCCTGTGTGGATGGATGCTCTATGATCCTTGTAGCGACCTGCCTATACAACCTCTAGCGCGGAACTGGATTTAAGCAAAAAATGACCATCAATCTCCTAGAACACTTCCAGCTGCATGGCGCGCTTCTTTTGACTCTCTTCAGCCTTTGTGATGCACTGCTGCAACTCTTTTAATTCGGCTGACTTGGCGACCTAAGTCATCGACGACATCGTTCGCATCGTCGCTTTCAGTGTTGCAAACTGCCCCTCCGCTTGCTGTCGTAGCTTGGTCAAATGTTCGATCTAATCATCCTGAACAATGCTTCCCCAAAACGGCATGGTGTCTGCCGTGATTTTTGTCGTTGTTTGTTCCAGCTCCCCCGTCTGTGCTGCCGCCTCCTCAGTGGTGCATTTTCATTCATCTACCTGCTCATCCAGTGTTCCAGGGTGTAATAGAGCTGTTAACTCCCCATTTTCATGCTGCAATTGGGTGATGAAAACCCTAAGTCGCTGCACTTGCGCCACCGGATCCAACTGTGCGGTGGGCTCGAGGTCATGTTGACAAGATTTGGAGACTGCCTTCTCCATCTGCATTTTGCTGTCCGAGATGATATCTTTTTCTACCATCAAACGATCCTTCTCTTTCTTAATATTTGTTATTGCACTATTCTTCTCATCCATCAACTGCTCAAATTGGTCCTCTAATTCATTAACTACCTTCGTCACCTCTACGGCCTTTCCCTTCAACTCTACAACCTCTTGCTGGGTCGTGGCCTCATTTTCTTGCGAGCACTAGAACTTACCGTTGATCTTATTGTCACATACCCTCCCATCTATCCAAGGAAAGGAAGGGAACATGATGCCAATCTATGGGAATTTTCATAAAACTCAGCCAATTCATTAGATGCATACAGTTAAAAACAAATGTGTGCAAATGTAAATCAAACAAATATGAACAGCGGAAATAAACTCATCCACACACGTTTTCATATGCACTCAATATATCAATAAAAGTCATTAATTTAAACACTGCAGATGTAAAACACATAGATAGAAAACACTTATCTTTGTTGTGCAATTGTCCCAAACAACTAGCTATGTCGCTGCAACATTCCACCCAACCCTAGATCTCTTCCCATCATGTATTCTTTCAGCACTCAGAGACCACCCACGAGCTAGGCATGATATCTATAAGGAAATTGGGTCTCTCAAGCTCAACTCAGCCCAAAGCAATGGATACCCAACTCAACCCCATCATTCTCTTGCACGCCAAAATCAGAGATGGGCTCTGGAACACACTTTCAGCAATGGGACTTAGGAACTAGATGGACAAGGGTTTTCCCAAAAACATAGGCACACCAAAAAACCAGATTTGTGAGAGGGAAAATCGACCACAAGGAGGAAAAAAATTTCTCCTGCATATCCATAAGCATTCAGCAGCCAAAATGGTCTCAATGGAACCTCAATTCAATTGTCGTTCTTCCCCACTGGTATGTAACACAAAAAGTCCCTTCCCAGCTAGGAGGTTGAAGGAAAACACAACAAAACCATGGAGGAAAATGCCCAGGTAGCTCTCAGCTCTTGAGAGGGAAATACTGATAGGTGAATATTGGCTTGGGGAGCAATTTCGTGGCCCTTTCCTTGCCCAAAAATCCAAACACGGATCTCTAGGAAGGGTGGCTTGCCCATACTCGAATTTGGACATCCATACCTCTCCATTCCCCAAGGCATTAACTACCTCAACCCACTCTTGGGAGAAATGAATGGTTGTGTACAAAAGTCAACATGGGTAGGTGAGGGTTCATGGGTTCTCTCATTGACACTTGGCTTGACTTGATTGGCTCAAGGTTTTAATATTTCCCTCCCAATTTCCTTGTAACATCATGCCCCATCTCTTGTTGCATTGCATAGCTAGTTGTGGGCATTTATATTAAGATGCATATTTACAATTCCCATGGTTCACTAGCACATGGGTAGCATAATTTCAAATACTTGCCTCTTCTAGGTCGAGCGTTCACTAGCGGGGCCTTGGCCTTGAGCTCCATGCTAGGAATCATACATAATATGCATACAATATTTACATTATAACCCAAAATATTACAAGGGTCAAAGTGGGGACGTGGCAATCCCCTCCCCTTGGAATAACACTGTCCTTGGTGTTCTAATTACTTAGGAATACATACACGCTTTATACATGACCAAAATTCACAAAATATGGCAGGTCTATCCTGCATTTCACCCTTTGCTTGTGTTTTCAAGATCAAGTCCTTTGGCCTTCACAAACTGCTCCTGCTGGCTAGAACCTTCTAGCTCTGCATGAGGGCATTGTTTCAAAACAATCCCTTCCATTTCTTTACCTTCCTGTTGAACTACAAGTCTGGAAACTTTATGGAAGCTACCCTCTTGATGCTCTATTGTTGGGCAGTCACGAAGGTAATGATTTCCTCCGCATCCCCAACATTTCATTGGAGGCTTTACCTTTTCCTGCTCAGTTTCCTTTGAGTCTTCCCACCTTGAACATTTCTTAATTAACCAATTGGATGAATGCTTCTTCATGGATCCACTTTCCTTTCCCTTACTGATTGCTCCCAGAATGCCTTTTACCTCTTTTTGCAGGCAAATAGAGTCCTGCAAAACCTTGTGGTTCATCTCATTCTATTGCCTCTGTAGCTTGAGCATCTCTCCAATATTTTCTTGGGTCCTGGCAATTGTTTGAAGAAGACTTTCAGCCAACTCTAATAGCCCTCGGTTTGCTGCCATGGTCAATGGGAACAACTGACCACACTTTGCTTACTAGCAACATTTTCTTGTGCCGGCTGCAACCAATTGTTTCACTTTCTTACCTGTGAAATTCATCATGGAAATCCCTTGTTAGGGCAAGCATAACATAAACATTAAAATTAGTCAATTATTTTCCCAATTGACATGGAATGCCCACGCTTTCTTCATGGTACTTCCACACTTTTCATGCTTTCTCAACATACACATGAACTCATTCATGTTCATCCTTTCATAGGAAATTTACTATTTCAGCATTCACAATTCATTTCAAGCAATTAAACACAATCTATTTTCAGCCATAACATGCACTCAACAATCTTTTGTTTTATAAATGCATCAATCAAAAGGAAAGAGAAGAGTAGGAGTTTCTCCCTCTTAGTCTTGTTCTATTATGGAGCCACACCATCATTGTGGTTTCATGATCCTTAGTCTCTTTCACTTCAATGTGAATGCTTGGCTTTCCTTTCTTGGCTATGATACTTAGTGTCTAGGGTCTATCTATGGATTTTCAACTAAGGAACCCTTCTCCATAGTTTCCTACAGAACCTTTGGCTGCTATGACCCACTCATGTCCACTAGAACCATCTTTCATTAATGCTCATACTGAACTCTTTAAAATGGTCACATGTCCATATGCATCCCTAGGATGCCTTCATAATCCTTGCTTCCAGCAATACCTACACTCAAACATTGAATCAATTCACGTGTTTAGTTTATTTTCTTAGGGTTTATCTCTAAGCAAGAGTTTAGGAAATCATAACCAAATCATATACACACGTATATTTATAAGCAAGAAGATGCAAGGTAATCAAATACTTAAATGTATTGGATGTCTTCACTTTATTCCACTGGATCCTTCTTTGCTTTACAAGCCTTGGATTTCCCATGGATACAATAACGAATGTTGGGTTGGCATGCAGGCTGTTCCACAATCATTCGAATAGGCAATGCCAGGCCAGTACACCGACTGGGTTTTATCAATTTTTTAAGGGATATTGGGTCAGCATACACGTTGCTTCACAATATTAAGTAGTTAATGCCCAACTAGTTACTCTCTGGATTTCTCAATAATTTATAGTTCTTTCAAGGTCTTGCTTTCCTGCAATGACCAAGGTTTTCAACAAAGAAACAATAGTGTATCAGCTTAGCTGTTAGAAGACTTATACCTGAAATCTTCATTATTCCAAACAAGACATAAATGAAAACAAATACTTATCTGTACTGTGCGTTTCCCCTCTGGTCCACAGGGTCCTTCTTTGCTTTGCAAGCCTTGGAATCGCCTATGGACTTGGATGCAGTTAATGCTTAACCAATACCCCTTCACGCAAACTGGATTTACCAAGCATTTGGTGGTGCCCAACCAGTCCCATACCTGGTTGGCCCTCTCCAGTGCTGAGCCAGCACATTCATCTGGGTCATCATCCAATGGAAGGAAATTGCGCCACCGACCATTATAGGTCAAGACTCTACTATGGAGCCATAGGCATCTCAGGGTTTTTAGTCAGTCTTGGAACCCCCTCTTACTGCTGACCCAATAGAGATTTTATGGCTTCACCAATGTCACCACACCTTCTCGCACCACAACCCTTCACACACATCAACTCTTCATTCATACAAGGACGCCACTCCTTTTCTTGTGCAAGTCGGTGGTTCCTTTTAGGAACTTTATAGGTGACTTTCTTGACTACAGGTTAGCATGGCCCCACTCACACAAGGATGATACCCCTTTTTCACTACACAGCTCCTTGGGTCTATCCATCCCTTCTAGTATTATTTAGTGTTAGCATAGGAAGGTTACCAATTCCGATATAGTGCTTCTGCATACCCTTCTTCACTTTGCCTCTTAATGTGTAGTACCAATTGGCATCTGTGTAGGATGACAACACAAGAAGGATAAGCAAGATTATCAATATTGTTGCTCAAAATCGTAATCACATTCCATAACATTCACTATCAAGTATTGAAACACCAGGAATGCATCCATTCCCTTAGGGTGTAGTCAATATTGACAACCCTATCATGACCTGGCACCATAAAGGTGTGCACCCCTTTCCAATGTGATCCATGTAGGCCCTAATCATACTCAAGTAGTCTGAAATGATATAAATAAAGTAGAGCATGCTCTGCATATTAACCCTAATAATTTAGACATGCATGTTCTTATCTAGGGTCACAGAATACTGATTCATTTTGCAAATGTATCTTTTCTTCATTTGCGAAGAATGGGGGCTCCCTTCTCTGAGTCAACAGTTCTTTGGTTTGCCACCCCAATCTTTCCACGTTCCATAATCCACACATGCCTTCTTGACGTAGCTTTACCATCTCACTCTCATGGTTTTCCAACATACAACTCAGCTGAGATGTCATTCTTAAAATATAAAATGGTGTTTCACCCGAAACCCATTTCCAAAGCATGGGGTCCTTCCCATGTATTTTGGCTTCTGCAGGTCATCACACATGGTCTTCCTGCAATGTGTCTTCTTGGCACATTTATCAAATAGCCAAACAGTCAGCAACATCTAACAATAAAATTCAAATTTGATTTTTCTAATCATTTAATGGCATTAATAATTAAATTCAAGTATGAATTTGCAATTCTGTCCTCTACAGAATTGATTTGCTTAGCCATGAGTCTGTTCTCATATTGTTTGGCCCTTGCTCATGGTAGATTCCAATATTCATCATGGACTTACCCACATTTTCCATGCCCAAGAAAATCTACCTGAAATATGTAACTTCAATCAGCCAAATGCTTTGTAAGTCTCTTATGCATATAATATTTCATTGCTGCCACAGTCACTAGAGCATTTTCAGAATTATAACATTCCATAATTCAAACATTTCCAGTTGTTAACATTTGAAATGTAATGAAATATATATTTATACAAATATATTTGCATGCATCCTTATCATAATAAAATTGCAAGACACAGTCATGTCATTTATGTAATTTAAACGAAGCTTTAGATACTCATTACTTCGTATCCATACAAATCTATCATTTCCACAGGGCACTCTTGGTAGCCCATCAACATGTCTACCTTCTTCATGCAATCATTCTCCTGCATTCACAGCAGCTCATGAAATGGTTTTAGGATTAACAATAGTCCACCATTTCATCTATTATCTAACTACATTGAAACATATATATGTCATACCCATGCATTCACACAATGCATCTCAACATGTGCACCCACACATGTGCATGCACATTCACAATATTTTCATAATATTTTAATGTGCATTCACTCAATGCAACCTTGCATTAATTCATGAATACTATGCATTCAAACATATTATGGCCTAACCATGTACTACCATGACATGGCCATAAGTCCTCACTTTCCTTGGTTATTTAAACTTATAATCCGGCAAACCCAATTGGCATGTTATAATTTCATATGAATGCATTGAGGTTTCTAAGGAATTATAGGGTGTAAGGATCCTTTCCCTTACTGCCACATACCTTTCCGTATATGATGGATTAATATTCGCATTCATGCATTCAGTACCACATGCAAACCAAATCAACATAGTTGAAGGGGTGTTACCAAATCCTCTTTCAATATTCATGCCATTAAGCACAAATAACCATTACCTGCATGGCTATCATTAACATCACTTGATGTTACCTGATCAGTTGGCCTCTTACCAAGGCTTCACAGTCCTTTTTCCAACCTCATGATCATAGACTTGTTGCCCCATCCTTTCTTCATAGGTTGTTGGTTGTATGCAACAATCATCATCCACATCCTTAGCCATGCTTCGGTTGTCTTTGGTCCTACAACCAATGCAAACATGACCAATTATTAGCAACCACCATAATCATCTTAAGTGGCTCATTGCTTATATAAAACCTCACTATTTTACCAATATGCCATATCATATATATACACAAGTATTTTTACATGCAATGTGCAATGTCTGTTAGTATTCCAACTAGTACATATTCACTTCATCTATCTATCCTCTTTCATTTTCAATCATGCTTCTATGGTCTGATCAACAACATTAATTCTTGTCAACCATAGGAAATACCTTTAATGGAATACTACCTATGTAACTTCACCACCTTCTTACCCATATACAACATCATGCTCATGCATAAACACCTTCTTATGCACTATGCAATATCTATTAATGTGACAACTAGTGCACGTTTACTTCGTCTATATGATCCTTTGCATTTTCAGCGTTCCTATGCCATAGTTTTTATGCATATAAAACTTGTAAAATACCAAAAACAATAGTAAGAGAGGAGTTAAGGAATTTCCCCTTTCCAATTTCCTCATTGTAGCATGGGGTTTCCTCTTCCACATCATAGCTGATCCAATTTCATGGGCTTTCCTACCAAGCACACAATTATTAGCTATGATCTTCTCATGAAATAGCAATTCAATATATACATACGTGTATAAAATTCATTCTTGCTATTTTCCAAACATGCAATTCTTATGCTATAAACAGAAATAGTTTAAGATGAGAGATCTCCCTTTCATCACGTTGCCTTACTGCTCCCATTGCTCTTCCACAATGCATATTATAGCCAATTACTCTCCACAACCTTCTATGCAATTCTTGCTTCTCATCCCAAGCATAGAGAATGTATTTCACACTTTCAACAACTGTTTCCGGGGGACGATGGGGGTTAAGGGGGCTTGCCCTCGTTTTTTTTTTTTTGTAAGTCCTTCAATTTCGCGCAATCTAGTGCATAAGTTCCACGACATTTTTCAACTTTTGGCACCTGAAAATCCTCCCTGGAAAACAATTGAAATTCCCTGTTTCGGAGGATTTATCGTTTCTCCTCCGACCCATGTCAGACCAACTCACCGAGTTCTTCCGACCGTTGTGGAGAAAACTCACCCATTTCTTCCGACCGTTGTGGAGAAACTTGCCCATCTCTTCTGACCGTTGCGTAGAAACTCACCGAGTTCTTCCAATTGAAACTCAGCTTTTCCTTCCGACACGTAGTGGAACAACTCGACGAGTTCTTCCGGTTTGGAGAACTTAAAAAATTTCGGCCGACCATTTCGGCAAAAAATCACCAGTTCGTTCCGTCGTTTCGGCGAAAACTCGCCAACTTTTTCCACCGTTTCGGCGAAAACTCACCAACTTCTTCCGCCGTTTCGGCGAAAACTCGCCAACTTTTTCTATCATTTTGGCGAAAACTCGCCAACTTTTTCCCCCGTTTCGGTGAAAACTCGCCAACTTCTTCCACCGAAATTTTCCTTCCTTTTTTGGCGAACTTATTGATTTTCAGCCAGTTTGTTGCAGAGCAACTTGCTAAGTTTCGTCGCCAACTTCGGCACAAACTCGCCAACTCTAGCCAGCAACTTCGGCGCAACTCAGTGAGGTTCATCGAAACACATCAGCTCAACTCCACGAGACTCACCGAATCAGTTAGGCAAAACACTTAGAGAATTTTTGAAATTTTCAAAAATTTTCTTAATGGTTTGTGCGGCACAAGAAGCATACTTACCTCTGCATGTTACCTAATTTGGCCCATTAGGCCCAATGCTGCAACCATCGCTCTGATACCATTCTGTCACGTACCCTCCCATCTATCCAAAGCAAGGAAGGGAACATGATGCCAATCTATGGGCTTTTCATAAAACTCAACCAATTCATTAGATGCATACAGTTAAAAACAAATGTGTGTAGATGTAAATCGAACAAATATGAACAGCGGAAATAAACTCATCCACACACATGTTTTCATATGCACTCAATATATCAATAAAAATCATTAATTTAAACACTGCAAAGGTAAAACACATAGATAGAAAACACTTATCTTTGTTGTGCAATTGTCCCAAACAACTAGCTATGTCGCTGCAATGTTCCACCCAACCATAGGTCTCTGCCCAGCCTGTATTCTTTCAGCACTCAGAGACCACCCCCGAGCTGGGCATGATATCTACCAAGTAACTGGGTCTCTCAAGCTCAGCTCAGCCCAAAGCAATGGATACCCAACTCAACCCCAGCATTCTCTTGCATGCCAAAATCAGAGATGGGATCTGGAACACACTTTCAGCAGTGGGACTTAGGAACTAGATGGACAAGGGTTTTCCCAAAAACGTAGGCACACCAAAAAAACAAATTTGTGAGAGGGAAAATCGACCACAAGGAGGAAAACAATTTCTCCTGTAGATCCATAAGCATTCAATAGCCAAAATGGTCCCAATGGAACCCCAATTCCATTGTCGTTCTTCCCCACTGGTATGTAACACAAAAGCGCCCTTCTTAGCTAGGAGGATGAAGGAAAACACAGCAAAACCATGGAGGAAAATTCCCAGGTAGCTCTCAGCTCTTAAGAGGATAAGACTGATAGGTGAATAATGGCTTGGGGAGCAATTTCGTGGCCCTTTCTTTGCCCAAGAAGCCAAACATGAATCTCTAGGAAGGGTGCCTTGCCCATACTCGAATTTGGACAGCCATACCTCTCCATTCCCCAAGGCATTAACTACCTCAACCCACTCTTGGGAGAAATGAATGGTTGGGTACAAAAGTCAACATGGGTAGTTGAGGTTTCATGGGTTCTCTCATTAACACTTGGCTTGACTTGATTGGCTCAAGGGTTTTAATATTTCCCTCCCAATTTCCTTGTAACATCATGCCCCCATCTCTTGTTGCATTGCATAGCTAGTTGTGGGCATTTATATTAAGATGCATATTTACAATTCCCATGGTTCACTAGCACATGGGTAGCATAATTTCAAATACTTTTCTCTTCTAGGTTGAGCATTCTCTAGCGGGGCCTTGGCCTTGAGATCCACACTAGGAATCATACATAATATGCATACAATATTTACATTATAACCCAAAATATTACAAGGGTCAAAGTGGGGATGTGACACTCATGCATCCTGTCTGCCATTTCCCGGCTGGAAACTGCCTGCACAGTCGTCAACTCCTTCATAGGAAGCTCATTGACATTAAGGGTAACCTTTTTCAACTGTCGTAGCATGGCCTGCAGAGTCCCATTGTCAGTCACAATCGCAGTCAAATGAATACTGATGTTTTGAACCCGGGGCTTAGTGCGAATTATGTCAACAACCTGCCTAGTTGCCATCTTCGCCATTCATTGTGAAACTACATCACATAAAGAATCAAGGTGGCTGTTTACCTCCTTGAAGTCGGCTTCCACCTTCACTGTCATCACTCGGGCGGACATATTTGTCGCATCGATGACAGCCATGATGAGGCGTTGCAACTGCATCTCTGTCGCGGGAGAGGCCCCACTGATCGTCACATACTCATGTCGTGCCTTCGTTCTACCTTCCTCGAGGTCATGGTCAATATCCTCATCCATGGGTATCTTTGTGGACGACTCCTAATCTGAGTCATGGTGACTCTGTTGGTCCTGGGTGGAAAACGCATAATCTGGGCCCCTCGTTGGGAGTCCTGCCTCAATCTCCGCTGGACTAACAGGTTCCCGCCATGCAACTGGCCAATCATTGACGATGCCCTCCAATACCTCCTCGGACAACTTATAGTGTGTCAACAACCATTTCCTCGTAGGGTCACATCTTGCCTGCACATGAATCACATGAGGCCGAATCATGAATAGTGCAATCAGCTTGTACTTCACCGCGGTTTCGTCAGTTAAGTGAGGTACCTTTGTCGCTACATCTTGTAACATCTCCCAATACAGCCAAAACTGCATTGCACATTCTTTAAGGCGCTCGGGTTCTTGTTAGCACCACAAGTTCTGATACCACGCACCCTTATGACTTTTCACGGCCTCAACTTCCATGCCCTGGTAAGTATCAAGCTCCTTCCATGCAACCAGCGCGATCAAAATGAGGAGCCAGCTATAAGTGAATGATCCTTTCCCATCTTGGACTGTTGCTGCATCTTCCGCTAACTGGTTCAACAAAAATAAGGACCTGTTCATCTGCACGCCTTCGGCGCATTGTGCGACACATGCGACGACCCTTGAATTGCATTGGTTGGGGCAATTATTTCGGACCACTTTGCAACTTAATATCCTTGTGTCGGTGAGGACCCCCTTATCATTGATACTGCTGGTTTTGTAAGTGCGTCCATCACGTTTTGAGGCATATTGCTGCACCAACTATTTTTCCCTCTTTTTGTCATTCTCCTTCCCGCGGAAGTATTGCAAAGGATCTACCCCAGCCTTCGGCAACCCAGTGATCTCAGCAATCAAATCGACAGTGACTAGAACCAGTCTATCTAGCAATAATGTACCGCCGTGGAAACAGGCCAGCAGCTGCTTCACACAAGTATTAACCTCCCACAGTACCCCAAAGTGTGGCATGTTAATGAGTCCCAACAAGCCTTCCTGGCTCAGCTGACGCGCCCAAGCTTGCGGGACTGGAGTATCGTTGAGCTGTGACCCCAGCACATAAGGGTCCGACGTAATCTCCAGATAGGCCACCATGTCATGGTCATCATATTTCTACCGCATCAACACCGATACGATATCAACAAAGCACTCCATACCTGCTAGGAGTGCTGGCATGCGCACAGGGTATTTCTGATTCTTCGTGAGCTTCTGAGGTGGTATACCAGGTCGACAGGGGGGGACATACCCAGGAATATCCACCGTAGACAGCCCTTCCCAAGCAATTGCTTCTACGATTCCATATCTGGACTGTCCTATCTCCACTTTGGACTCTTCTACGACTGCTACGGATGAGCGTAACTGTTGTTTTTTCTGTAGGGACTCGGAATGCTAACCCCCCTGCTGCTTCTTGGGGATTGTTGTAAACGTCGATTCACCCGACATGCTGAAAACCTCTTCTTTGATGCTTACTTCCCTAGCTGGTGACTCTATCCCACTGGAAACTTCAACCACAAGTGTGCTTGGCATGACACAGAAAGGCTCCGCATGGCTCAACAACTCCTCACTCACCAACCCAACTTGCTGCTAACAACCACCCATCCTTTAACTTGGTAATTCAACTACTACAATACTGAACTGTCTCTTACACTCGGCACAATGGTACCTTTCGACTAGAGATGAACCCTTCATATAGTGCTAAATTATGTCCTTAACCATCATTACCAAATCAAACCCCGCATCATGACCAAATCACGCCTTAATTACCTGAATCCATCGTCGATTCGGTCAATCCAACGGTCGGATTCACTATAAATGTCAATATTCCAGCACGTGGCACTAATTAACAATTTTTAACTTTCTTCATTTATTGTCGATTTGACCCGATCAGGATCCTGCTATTGTCGTGAACCTTCTCCGAAACTGTAACACAAGCACTTCTACCTTCACATTCTATCCTTGCTGGTGCGCCATCCTGCCACCGAACATCTTGCCTTTTTTTTTTTTTTCGCCGATGTGATTCAGGCATCGCGCTGCTCCAAGCCCGTTCTGTAGGGCTTCAACTTGCTACCATTGATCAACTTTGGGAGCATTACTCCATCTAACTGCTGCAACTTCACTGCTCCTCCTGAAGTTATGTGACTGATGCAGTATGGACCAAGCCAATGCATCCGCAATTTCCCTGGGTGCTTCATAAACTTGCTATTGTACAATAGCACCAAGTAACCCTGCTGAAACTATTTGCTTTTTATATGGCGATCATGCCAAGCCTTTTACCGATCCTTCTCCATGCTCTGGTGGAAGCCTATGATAAAGCGGTCTTCCTCCAGCTGCACTAGCTGCACCAGACGTTCTCCTAATTCCACTCCATCAGCCATACCTGTTGCTGCCACGATGTGCTGACTCAAAATGATGTACTCCATAGGCGTAATTGCTTCTTGCCCATATACCAACTTAAATGGTGTATGTCCCATCCACCTTTTACAAGTGGTGCAATACGCCCACAAAAAGGCTGGAATTTTTAGGTCCCAGTCATCGCGGTTTATGTTACAAACTTTCGTCAGCACATGGTCCAAGATCTTGTTGAAATCTTCTACTTTCCCATTTTCCTACGGATAGGGAGTTCTCTTCTTATGTTGTATCTGCAGTTCTGCTGTCAATGCGCTGACAGTGTGATTGTTGAAATGACTTCCCTGATCGCTTATCAACACCTTCAGGCAACCAAACCAAGTGATGATGTTGTCAAATAAGAAACGCACTGCCGTTGTAGCAGAGCAATCTATGACTGGTGCAGCCTCCGCCCATCTTGTCAAATAATATGTTGTTGACATGACATATCTTGCACCAGTGCGCTTCCTAGGTGGGTTGATAGGGCCCACAAAATCCACTACCCATTTATCAAATGGTTGCAGTGTCACTTGAGGTTTCAATGGCATCTCGTCCCTCCTAGAGGGCTTCCCAGTTTGTTGACAAACATCGCAGGTCCGCGCATAATCGGTTGCATCATTGTGAAGCGTCGACCACCAAAGTCCTACTCGAAGCACCTTTTTGGCATTCACACGAGCGCCATAGTGCCCACTAGCTACTCCTCAATGTGCTTCCGACAAGATCTACCCTTGCTCATGAGGTAAGACACAATGCCTCAAGATCTCGTCTGATCCTAGTTTGTATAACTGGCCTGCAATCACATGAAATTCTGTGGCCTTGACCACCAAGTGCTTCTTCTGACTGGTGGTAAATCCCTTTGGTGCGGTACCTGTCACCAGGAACTGAATGATTTCTTCATAATACTCGTCAGCTACTTCAACCTTAAATAGTTGCGCATCGAGAAACCCGTCTTCAATGTTGGTGGGTTCCTCTCCTGTCTCAATCCACAACAGATGATCTAGTCCTACGTTCAAATGTCCTGGCTTCATAATCACTTTGAAGTCAAACTCCTGATAAAGAAGTAGCCAACGACATATCTTCCCCCCCAACATAGGCTTGTTGACCAGATATTTTAACGCAGAGTGGTCTGTGAACATCTTAAAGTGTCCTCCCAGTAAGTAGTGCCGAAACTTCTGCAGTCCATAGACCATCTCCAGAACCTCCCTCTCTTTTGTTGTATATTTCCTTTCTGCAGACGACAACTTCTGACTTGCAAACACAATGGGCTGGTCCAAATACCCTTCCCCTGGTTGTGCGAGCATTACTCTCAACGCTATGGATGAGTCATCGACGTGGATATGGAATTCCTTGCTCCAGTCCGGAAATACCAGTATTGGTGCTAAAGCCATCTTAGCCTTCAACGTTTCAAAACTAACTTGACATTCAAGTCTCCATTGAAATACCGCATCTTTCTTCAATAGCTTCTCCATAGGACCATGATCACTGCATAGCCCCTAATGAACTTGCGATAATATCCAATGTGTCCCAATTTTGCTCTCAACTGCTTGACATTAGTCGACGGTGTTAAACTCAAAATGAGCGCATTTTTTGCTGGGTCGACTAACAATCCTTGTTTGCACACAATGTGACCTAGTAATATTCCAAATGGTGCACAGAATATGCACTTCTTGAAGTTCATCGATATCTGATGCTGTCGACAATGCTCCAACATCAATCGCATATTTTCCAAATGATCGTTGATCAAGCCATAGACTATCCAGTCATCCATGTACACCTGTAAAAACTTTTGAATGAAATCCCTGAAGGGAGCAACGAATACTCGGGAGAATATCGCCGGTGCATTCTTCAACCCAAACGGCATCACTGTATACTAAAAACAGCACCATTCTATCATAAAGGTTGTCTTGTGGAGGTCTTCTTTCGCAATTTGGATCTGATGATAACCAGAGAACCCATCCATGAAAGAATACATCTCTTGGCCACCCACGCCTTCGAGCACCTCATCAGTAAAGGGGGTCAGAAGGGATCATGTAAGCAAGCATCGTTCAACTTCCACAAATAAACACAAATACACACTTCACCAGTCTTCTTGTCCTACACCACCATAGGACTGATCCAGTCTAACTCCTCAACCGGTTCAATAATGCCAGCATCCAACATGCGATCAAGTTTGATTTTTACCCTCTCCTTATGGTGTGGATGCAGTTGAGAGGGTCGTTGCCTGATTGGTTTGGCATCTGGTTTCAATGAAATCTTCATCCCCCCCAGATCGCCTAAGATTCCCTTCATCTCATAAAACTTAGTAGGGAACAAGTCTTGGAATTCATGCAACAAGTCTGTGACTTTCCCCATCATCTCCTCATCGCAATAGTCCCCAACATTCATGAACTTTGGACTGTCCTCTGTCCCAATGTTGACCTTCCGAAGCTTCAGCGGTTGAATGATCGGATTAGTTGGTGCATCAGGTGCTACATCATCGCGACTTCCTTCAGATTCCTGAATATTGACATTTCGCGGATCATCACCATCTTCGGGCCCACCAGTGATATTATAACATTCCATCATGGACTGCATCTTGCAGTGTGTATGCGGATCCGTAGGGTATGCCACCAGAACAACCTTCAGAACTACGTCACGGATGAGCTGCAAAGCATTATGGACATCTGGGTTGGCATCCGTGAAGCTGAACGTATGAGTAAAACAAACAGTAAACTCCAACCAAGTGGTAATTTCCCCTCACAATTTCGCTGCAGTATACCATGATCGCGGCATCTCGTCCAGCATATGAACAAAGGCATGGACCCACTCATCCTTGGGTCGCAATTCCCACAACATCTGACATTCCATCAAATGACTGTCAGGGTCATTCCGTCCATCATATTTCCCTGTGTGGTAAAGTTCGGTGTCTCCAAAGCGAACCATTAGCAATCTCTGGCACTGCGGCCATCCAGCCATTGATTTCTTATGTGTTTCCCAACAGCGTGCTGGAGCAGCCTTCAGTGCTTCCTCCAATGCCAGCAATCGATGTGGTTCTAAAACCCTTTCTTCAAATGCTAGAAGAAAATCAAACAAACCAGGAAGTGCTTCATATACTGGCAGTGCAACAGTCTCAGTCGCAACACGACATAATGACTGCGTGACTAACCCACATTTGCGGAGTGACACCTCCTACAGACGGTTCTGCCAATTATCTAATGCTTCATCAGAGTCGGATGACGCAAAAATGAAGCTGTGCCACCCAAGCTCACTGTCGATATTCAGATGAATATAATCTTTGGAAATATTGTATGCATGGTACCATCCGTTGGGATCTTCATCTTTTACTAGTTCAATGTACCTACGTCCTTCAGCCGGATCCAATGGAGTGATGACTCTGAGGTCGCAGTTCTCAAAATTCATCATCCTCTTCTTAAAGAATATTACTGCTACACTGTCGTTAGCCCATCCAATCCCCAACAACGCGGGATAGGAGCTTCCCCCTTCAACTACTTCAATGACATCGAAATCAACGTATGTCTTCATTCCCTCGATGTCCACAACCAGGCATGGAACTCTCCCAATCGGTGTCACCTTGGCGTGATTAGCTAGCCGGAGCTGTATGGGAGACCGGCTCAACATGGGACTCCCCATTTTCTTCCAGGCCTACTTGGTTAAGATGTTGACATCCGAACCAAGATCCAGAATAACTGATTCAACTTCATAGTCTCCAATTTGAATGTTCATACGCATCTCCTTACCTGTCTTCCACCTCTGCAAGGATTTTACTGCGGACTCTTGCCATCCCTGGCTAGTCGCTGCAACAGCCCTTTGAGCTCAGCAAGAGCATCTGGATCCCTTGCTAGAACTAAACAGCTTTCAAAAAATGTTTGCAAGGCCCCAGACTGTCGCGATGGACCTGCCTCTGAAGTAGCATCAAAAACAAGAGGCATGTTGCAAATGATGGCATTACCACGATCTTTTTTCATCGCGCGACATGCCTAAAAGAATGCATCATACTTGGAATCAATGTCGAACGACACCTTCTTATGTCCTGCTAACCGGGTAAGTGGATGTGGGCTGTCCTCTCCTGTTGCCATACCTCCCTGAGTGATAACTGTGACAGCAGCATCTTGCGTCCTTGGTTCCACAAAAATTGTCGCAATAGTCGCACCCTAAGTCGGATTCGATGGCGGATTCCCAAGTTGGCTCACATTCTGGTTGGAATTTTAATTCAGATGCTGGTTCTGATTCTACGCCGGTTGCTGCACTTGATTCTACACTGGTTGCTATACTTGATTTTGGTTCTGCAGTTGCGAAACATTCCCCGCTTGCCATCGCGCAATCAACTATAGACAATTTTCCACAGTGTGATCCGTAACAAAAAGAAACGCACACTGTGTCTGTAATTGTGGGAAATCTCGCTAGTAGTGTCCCCACACCCCGCAGTGATAACACTGAATAGGTCCTCGACCTCCTCGTCCTCCTCCATGACCGAATCCTCCACCGCGGAATCCTCCCTGCTGCTAGTACTATGGTTGATTGAATTGTTGCTACATAGGATTCGATTGCAGTGGCACACCTTGCCCTTGCTACACATACTATGGTTGTTGAACGTATTGTGGCTGCTATGGATCCATTTGCATCGAAGCATATTGTGATATAAACTATTGTGGTTTCTTCTGTGGTACAAACTGTGCCTGTGATTGAGGTAGCGACTAAGCTACCTGCGGCTCCGGTTGCGGTTGTTGTATAGCACGCTGGTTATCTTTCACATAGAATGCATCATATGTTCTCTCCTGAAGCAACCCATATGCACGGAAATATTTGTTGTGATGTCCCACTGATTTGCAGAATGTACAATACAGATTCATCGGTTTTGTGACCATCTTTTGCATGTATTGACATTCCTAGTGGCGGTGCCCATATACCTGAAAGATGCAGCACCATGGCATACCACCGCCATTCAGTGGATTTGGTGCTCCTGAAACTAGATAATTGTGGAAGTCTGGGCAATTGTCCTTACTATGCCCCTCTCTGTGACACTGCGTGCACCACACTTCCTCACGGTGTTCTTTACCTTTCTTCAGGTCTTGCAGCTGTATGGTCAAGTTAGCCAACTGGGTCTGAATCTGCAACATACCAACTACGTTTTCACAAATCAGCGAAGCTTCCAACCACATCACAATCTCCAGGGCTTCACTCGGCATTGTAATGTTTTGTTGCATCAGTGGTAGTCGAATGTGTGGGAGTAATGCCGCAATGAACCATTCTTTGTGCTGGACAGTGCTCATGTTGAAACTGACCCTCGCCATTAGTGTTTTGAATCGCTAGTCAAAATCCCACACTGTTTCATTGGGATATTGCTTAATCTCTTTTAGTTTTGTAATATACTATGCTTTAGACTTGGGTTTTTTGAACTCGGCAATCAATCCAGCTCGAACTTCGTCCAGCATCTTGTCTGGAGCACCTACAAGAACCTGCACAAACTTCATGAACTAGTCTAATCCGCGACCCAGAAGAGTTGTCGCCAATTGTCCTTTCTTAGCATTATCATCACTAATTTGCTTCATAGTCCATACTGCCTCGCATAAGAACCAGTACTGCTCAAGATTATCTGTTCCATTTCTGTGGAACAGTGGTAACTTTGTATCCTCGCCTGCCATCCTGGGGTTCCTTCCTACAGTCACTGAGCTATTAGTAATCAAATTCTGTGGACCTGATGAACACGGTGTTGTCAAATTTGTATTTCTCACTAGTTGAGAGATAGTGAGTGGAGGCGTGGGTACATTGCTATTGGGGTTTGGTCCTGCCTCTATCCTAGGCGTAGCCTGGTTGTCCTTGTCAGGACTGTGAGGTTGATTCGTCCTGTGTGGTCTTCCATCGCGACCTTGCATTTCGATCGAAGCAGGACCCTCTCCTGTCCTCTGCCTCTTTTCCTATCGAAACCTTGCTCCTCCCCTTCTAACACCACTCTCTTCCTCTTCTTCCTTCACAGTCTCATCATGACCTGCACCCATCTACCCTTTATCATTCCATGTAATGCCTCCCTATCGTCGTGGTATCCACAGCCTCCTCCCACCAAGGTTCTTACTGTTCTAGGTGCATCTTCAATATGCGCTTCTCACAAATGAGCATTTTACTGGACATGACAACTGTAGCGTCAATAGAAACCTGCCCCTTGGCCCACGGAAAAAATATCTTCCAGCTTCACTATAGGATTTATTTATATCAACTGCAAACTCAATGATATAGCTTTCCGTTATGCTGTCAAGCCAAACTTCGACAGCCCACGACGCCTTGTTGTCGACTTCCTGCATCTTTTGGATCAATTCTCGGGTCCAGGATGTCGGCTCACCACCTTGGAAATTCCTCTTTTGGAAGGTCAATTTTTCCAACCACTCAAACAAGATGACTGGGAATTCATAGAAAAAGTATTCATGTGGGTCGTCATGAATTTACCTCTTCACCCACTCATCTGTCATTAGCCGAGGGTTTTGATTTTCCTTTTCAGCAAACTCTTGCAACTTCTGATCAAACCAGTATTGTATCTCTGGTCTTGTTGGATGCCACAACATATCCTCCTGTCACTTTGCGCTACGGTCCCAGCAACAGAACCATTTGTTGACACAAACCCAGTCAATAGGGGTTCCCAGCACTTTTGACACCTAGACCACCACGATCTCCCTGAACACAGGCCCAGACAGGTTTTACCCCATCTAGCAACACCTGCAGAGCAGATGAGGTCTCACCCGAGATGTTCAAGGGAGAGTTGACAGAACCATGTTTCCGCCGAATGAAGGAGGATGTTGTGCATCAATTGACTAACTTATTGCAACATGTCAGAAATAGATCTAAGCATTCAATTCAAGCATTAATCATAATCGGGACATCATTCAACAGGAACATAACCACTATTACAACATATAAAATAGTAACGCATTAATTGCAGTAAGGAAACATCGCATCATTCATATATTCCTATCACAAAATGCATTACCACAGATAAACAAGAAAGACATAGGGATTCTGCTCAAAAACTCTATCACATCATATTATCTTCGCACAAACCCAGGTTACATTCAAGTTCTTCACCGAAATAATCTCTCCAAATATAGTTCAATGCCAAGATCTCCTCTGTAATCCTTACAAACCTACATCTATTTATAGGCTTACGCCTTTACATTTTTGGTCCACTTAGGAAACCGCTTAGCTACCTCTCAACAAACTTCTACAAAAACTAACCCAAAATCCCACATAATGCGATCAAATGACCCCAAAACCCCCATAATGCGGTCTAAATGACCCAAAATATACATGACGCAGTCCAAATGACCCAAAACTACAAAAATTCTTATCGCCTTGCTCGCTGCTTTCCTCCTTTCGCGGTACCTTTGGCCTTGCACAGCATCCGCGATGTTGCGATGCTGACTCACCAAACCGCCTGCCAACACAAACCTCTTCTCTTATTTCTTTTCCTTTCTTCATATCTTGTAACTGTAATGTCAGGCTTGCTAGCTGTGGATCTGTATCTGTACCCTACCTGTGCTGATTTCTACTATGGGCGAAGCTTCCAGCTTCATTGCAATTTATAAATCTTTTGTTTGCGAGGTTAACTTTTGTTGCATCAGTGGTAATCTAATGTGGGGAAACAATGCAACAATAAACCATTCTTCATGTTGTTGCAGTGCTATTTCAAAGCTAACTTGATCTAACAAGGCTTTGAATTTCTGATCAAACTCCCACACAGTCTCATTAGGTTTACGTTTTATCTCTTTTAGATCTGTAATGCACTGAGATTCTGACTTAGGCTTCTTAAATTTTCTAATCAATGTAGTTCTAATATCAACTAGTGTTCTGTTCTGTCCAGCACAATATTTCATGAACCATGTTAAAGCTCTGTCTCTGAATGTGGTGACTAGTTGAGCTTGTTTTATAGCATTGTCTTGTACTTTCTTAACATTCCAGACAACTTCACAGAGAAACCAATGTTTCTATGAATCTTCTAGACCAGTTCCTTTAAAAACGGGTAGCTTTATGTCGTCTATCATCTTTATTATAGGAGGTGTAAGGTTCTGAAACGATGAAGGTATACCACTACTTGGATGATTCTGAGTGCCTTCTCCTCTATTATTTCTACTAGTAGTGTTATGTATACTAGTAATATTTATTTCCTTAACTATAGGTTTCTATGGAGTAATAGGCTGATAGCCAATGTGTCTAGGTTCTGTTTCACTACCAGACTCAGCTTGATATGAATTTCTATCACTTCATAACTCAGTTTCTAGGAATGTGCGAGGTTCAACTTCACGAGACCTCTTTCTAGTGCTAACTTTATATATTTTTCCACTACACAAAATGTCTATGTCTTCGTCTATGTCACTATATGTGTTTTTGAACATTACCGACTCAAACCCTAGGGATCTGATTGCATTCTTAAGACACCTTTTTCAGCTAATAGCATTTTAATGCATAAACTCAGTTTTTTCAAATACTTACCTCTACATCCTTGGAAAAAATGTCCTTCTATTGCGCTGTAAGACTTGAAAGTGTCCACAACAAAAAATTTAATATAGCCTTCCAGTACACTATCCAACCAAAAGTCTACCGCTCTTAAAATCTAGTTGTCAAACACTTTAAGCCTCTGAATGAACTATGGATTCCAAACTGTGCGTTCTTCATCCTGTAAATAATTTTTCCATTCTTCTATCCTCGATATCCACTCATGTAGCTCATTAGAAAAATATGCAAAGAAAACTTCTTGCAAGTCAGTGAATATATACCTCTGCAACCATTGTTTTGTGGTAAGATGCGGATGTTTTTTTTCTTTCTTCGCAAACTCACATTCTGTATGGCTTACCTAGTTATGTATTTCTTTCTTCTCTGGATTCCACATCAATATGGTACATCACTAAAATATCAATTCAAGCACGACATGGAACCATTGTTGGTATGCTTAATTGCATATATATAGCGCAACAACATAACCATCTATTGGTTCTCTTCTCTTCTAGGATGACACATCAGCATCGCACATCACCGGAACGACAAGTCCAAAGTAAAAAATGGAGCCATTTGTTGGTTTTACTCTTTCTTGGGGCTGACCCGAGTTTGGCGACATTCCTTTAGACCCAAAAAATACCCCTTTCATTGGCCCTTTCAGCCGCAACCTGTGAATAGGCTGACGTCTCCCCCGAAGTGAATATGATGGGTTACATAATCAGGTTTCTTTAACCGGGGTGATGCGGAGATGTGTTATGCAACATCGCAATGCATTCCTTGCTTAACATCTAACTAACATAACAATATCAACATGTGAATACGCACTTCGCAATTATCAACAACCTACAGACTTCAATGAATCAATGTTGTCTTTAATCTGATAACTACGCATTCATCATACTTAACGTTACTTCACAACATTCATGCACAGGTGTTCCTCTTACTTAACATATGATTCCCATTCACATACATATGAAATAAAATACATAAACATACCATAACATGAACACAAAACACATCATATATTCATACACATAACACAGGGATTTACGTGGTTCACCCCCCATATGGGAGCTAAGTCCACGAGAACTGTTCTTATATTACTTGGAAGGGGTAACAATTCTAGTTTGCGCACTCAGGTGCAGACCCTTCTCTACAATAGATCTATGCGCACTCTGCTGCAAATTCTTTCCTCTCTTAGATCTCTCTCTTACTCTATATCTATCTCTCTAATGTCTCTAACCAACCAACATCTAACTCTTTTCCAACCAAACCTTCCTTATACAAAATTAACCCTTTATATAGATGTGCCCAAACGTCACATATTACAATAACTATGGGCCAACCCCCATAGTACCCTCAAACCCAAAATGGCTTGGTTCTTCTATCGACCACGCTTTGCCTTAACTTCATTGTAACTATGTTGTTCTTTTGCGGCGCTTCTTCTGAATCCGACACTTCTTCTTACAGTTGCAGTTCTGACTGTACGGATCTGACATTGCAGTGGTGCATCCTTTACGCCATTTTTCTTCTTTACTATTTGCTCCTGTAGCTATCAGTTTGTCACTTCATACTTAACTGCTTCAACTACCTCTGGTTGTCCTTAGTAATTCATCTTTACTAAGGGGACAGGTCCTTCCCTGTCAACTTCGCTTCGCTCCATACCCTCCTCCCGGGAATTGCGGAGTTTCTTCTCCCGAAACTGGTTAACGTTAGGCCTCGCCTAACCGTACTTTCGCCATCAAAACTTCCTTTACTTGGGTTGCGTCCAACAATAGGATTCAAATTATAGGTTCGTTTAATTTATTATTTAACTATGATATTACTCCTAATATATAAGATTTATTTTTTATTTTTTATTTTTTTATTTTTTTATTTTTTTATAATTAACAAATTTTTAATTAATGTACAAAATTTAAATATTTAATATTTACAAAATTACAAATTTAAATATTTTAAATTTTTTGTAACTTAAATAATTACAAACTTTAAACAATTTAATTATTCCATTATTTCACTAAATATATAAATCTCACTTAAACTTGATGTTAAACCTAACCCTAATGAGGAGCCACGCACTCTCTCTTCCAGCCTCGCAGCCTTCCATGAGGACCCACGCGCTCTCTCTTCCATCCTACATGATACATAATGTAACGTCCCCTCTTATCATACCAGCATGATAGAGAGGATCGTGATACTAAACCGGGCAACTAGCCCCATAAACTTTTAACTAAGCATTCACATAATATATAAGACATATGGGATGTATAATTATAAGAAAAACACAGCGGAAGTAATATCAATAACACGTCCATCATATATTCAAGATATTCATCAAATAATAATTACAAAGTTAACACAAGAAAATCCTTATCTTAACAAAGTAGTCCCAAACAACCAGCTATGCATCTGCAACGTTCCACCCAACCATAAGCTAGTTGTGTTTATCAACCTCTTGATGCAACTGCCACCCCTGAGCTGGGCATGATCTCTACAAGGAATCAGGGAACAACAGACTCACACATAGCCAAGCATACACCAAGATGAGCCAAGCCAATCTACAATTGGGTTTATCAGGCTGCTAGGAAATGGAAAGGAAGAGTGGCTAAGCTAGTGAGCTCAAGCACAGAGCCAGGGGTAACCTTACAAGATCTATCTAGCTTGGCACCCACAATACCTACACACCCAGCACAAGAAAGTATTCTTTTCACTGCTGTACAGTCCCTCAAGCCATACCTTCCCCATCTAGTGCTCTCAGGGTGTGCATAGAAGAGTAGCCAAAGCCCTCTTGATCTTCTTGAGAGGTTATCTCTCCCCAATAGGTTTATCAAGCCAATTCTGTCCACTACCACTCCAAGTTTCTTGCTCACAGATTCAAATAAAAACAGGGATGCACATAGCAGCAAAAGTATAAGTGTTGGGCATGAAGAAACGTTTTTACAGTGAGATGCCCAAAGATGGGGTTTTCATTAGCTTTAGAAAAACGTGGGAAACCCAAAAACGAAACTGGAAGATGGGGAACAACCCTCGGAAGCCAAATCTGTTTTTAGAAAAACGTCCATGGACATTCTGGGGCAAAAACATCCTCCATAATAGTCCCAAATCGTGGTCCTCCTCTCCTAGCCACTGTATAACACAAAAACGAACTCCCAGCCATGGAGAATGCAGGAAAAATGATAAAAAAACGTGATGAGGAAAGACCCAGTAGTTCAGACTCCGTGAGAGAGGAAAGACTGTGGGTTTAAAATTGCTTTTGGGCACCATTTCGTGGGTGTTTTCTTGCCTAAGAAGCAAAAATACGAATTCCCGGGCTGATGGCTTGCCCATGCATGAAATTGGCTGCCATACCTCTTCATTCCCAAGGCATTAACTGCCTCAACCAACTCTTGGAAGAATTAAATGATTGGGTCCATAACCCAAAATGGGTAGTTGAGGGTTTATGGGTTTTCTCATTGACACATGGATTAACACCATTGGCTCAAGGGTTTGAATAATTTCCCTCCCTATTCCTTGTAGCATCATGCCCCCATCTCTTTGTTGCATTGCATAGCTAGTTGTGGGTATTTTCATTAAAATTCGTATTTACATGATGTCTTATTTACATTGTGCCTATCTAGCACAAGAACCATATGCATCTTATTTTAATTGCCAATACATAAAATGCTAAATCAATGGTGGGGCCTTGGCCTTGAGCTCCTCACCATGATCAAATAACAATATTTACATCATTTACGATTTAATACAAAGGGGTTCAAAATGGGGACATTACACATAAGGAAATACTTAAATAATAAAGTAAGAGGGTGAACAAAACCCTTTATTCCTACACGCTCGAGACATTTTTCTTCTCAAAAAAATTTGTTTTGCTACTCTACACAATAGCTTCCCTAGGGTTTAGATCAGTTAGGGTTTTGTGAGATGGAGAGTCTAAGCAACTAGGAAGGTAGAATGCTACGCTCTGTTTCTTTTTATCTCCATGATCTACATAGTTCTCAGGTGAAATATCCTCACTTGTTTGTTTTACAGCAGAGGATATCGATTTGTTTTATTGTTTGGTGCGCTTTCCTCTAGAATTTGGAAGCAGCCACATTATAAATTTTAATATATATATATATATATATATATATATATACATATTAGTGGAGCGGCCTCTGCCTTGCCCCTTTCTTCCTTCCCTACCCGCAGCCTGTCGTGGTGTATCCTACTTGGCCATGCCTCCACGTGAGCTCATGAAGTAGATTAATGTTTTTTTTTTTACTTTATATATATATATATAGATATATATTTGTTTGATACCAAGTTTGCAGAGGGAGGCCCAGTGGCCAAGTCCCCCTTCTCCCTTATCTGGAAGCCTTACCCTCCCTTTCTTCCTCTCGGCACGAATAGACCTGGGCATAGATTCCATCCTTTTGATGGACGAGATACAAAGTATGGGAACATTGGTATCTTTGTAGGGAAGAACATGCACACAACATGCTCCAGGTCCCAAAACTTCTCTCACGGCTTAGGCTTTAATTTCAAGGAAGGAAGGAGTTGTTAGAATCTATAGCCTAATTAATTTGATCTTCTTGTATAAGCAATGATTTTAGCCACTCTGAATGAGCCACGAGTGAGACTACATACTTCAATCTGTGATAAGTAATTTTGACCTCTTTCTTTGAGTTTTCATTTTAATCAATAAGAGATTTTCTGGAAGTGGATATTCTAATCATGCAAATTACAATAATAATTATATGAAGTTCATTACAATAAAAGTGTATATACACTCCAAAACATATTACCAATTAATACCCTTTGTAACCTTATAAATTCATTATTACATATATAGTCCTTTTATTCACATCACATCAGTGATGCGAGACAAACACGGTCTCTTAGACCTATTTTTGGCATCTCCCCATCAACTGGATCTCTCCCCATCAACTGGATCTCTCCCCATCAACTACTTGTCAACAGTCACAACAATTACCTAAACTAAAAAATTGTTATAATTATGTCCATTCATTGTAGTTATTCCCATTACTAATTTGTTTTTAAAGGTAAAATGTTGTAGAGACTGGCCAGTTTAAATTCCGCCAGTAACCTCACACTACCAACACCAAGCACTCCGTACAAAGACACACAAAAAAAATTGTCAAACTTCTCATTGCTAACACTCATGCCTTCACACTGCCACTAACCATGTGTAGTTATCATTCCTGGGGTGCTTGGGGATTCTCCCTGACTCGTATATTGATGTTCTGATCAAAGATTATGGAGGTCAATATGGAAGCCCGGCGTCTATCCTAAAACATTCAGCAATTGTAGACATGTAAGAAAATCAAAACATATTTATTTATTTGGAAACGATGGTCACCTTTTTTCAACACCATAAATTAATATTGTTTTACCTGTAAATTCCCAAGCATCTCAGGAATCTCATATGGGAAGGAACGCAGCTAAAGAATATTCTGACATGTGTAATATATATATATTGTCTCAACACCCTGGTGATGCCACCTCAAGCATCCACTATTGTTTAGTTTAGTGAAAAACACTTGAGATTAGTAGCTATTGAGTTGACCACAACTTCCACCTTAGTTGTGGATTTTACCTCTATATCTAGTCTAACCTATGGTGTTTATAGACCTTGAAATATGTTTTGAACATGTCCCCAACTTCCTTTATTTGCTAACCTTTCAATGTAATACCCCCATTTTGACCCTTCGCATGTATTGGATTCTAATGTAAATCTCGTATATATGTGATGTATGACTCATAGCGTGGAGCTCAACGCCAAGGCCCCACTAGTGAATGATCAGCCTTGAAGGGCTGGTATTTTATGTTGTGCTATCCATGTGCTAGTAAGCCATGGATAAATTATAAAAGCATGTAAGTAATTGTAATGCAAATAAAATACCAAGGGGTTGGCTATGGATGCAACTAAATGAGGGGGCTATGTGTATCCACTAGGGAGAGGTGAGGGGGTTGTGGGATTGAACCCTAGGCTGCCATATGTCACCTTGAGAACCCCCTTTGACTATCTTAGATGTCATTTAATTTTATTGTCAGGAAGTAGTTGAAGAAATATGCTCATGAGGTGGATGGAGTATGGGAATCCCAGAAAATTCGTGAGGCAGGGTATTGGCTCTGTTTTTCTTGTACCATAAGTCACCCTACCTCATGGAGAACGTTTTACCTCATCTACAGGACATCGTGGAAGGGAGAAGCCAGATTTTTTTTCATTTTCATGGGAGGACACAGCCTAGCAGTAAGAAGAAAACCAGAAATCGTGAGTGGGGAAGAAGCCACTCTCGAGAGTGCCAAATTTGCCCAGAAATTCATGTGGGGATTTAAATCCAATAGGGGATCCGTCAACCTGAACCCTGGGGTGAATTTTCAAATTGTGATATGCTTAGAAACCCATGATAAAACCCTGAGTTGATAGCCGAGAATCCAGCTGCGGGACAGAGTCGCTTTGGCCATAGAAATTGAGAAAAAAACCACGATTTGGAGTGACAAAATCGCCCAGAAACTTTGTGTGGGGAATGAAATCCAACGGGGGATCCATCAAACTGAACCATGGGGAGCATTTGAGAGTGTGAGATGCCAAAAAATTCATAGGAAAACCCTGATTCGGAAGCCCGAAAATCCAGTTGCAGGACAAATCCTTTCGGCTGCAACACTGAGGAGATCCCAAGGTGGATCGTAGTGGGAAAGAGATCGGGGGGGCTAGAATTCATGGTAGATCGAGTGAGGGATCATTAATCCTTGGTTTAGTATTCGGGACCAGCCATACCTACCTAGGTCAACGCTGAGGGAAGGGGCACCCGAGGGACTATGTAGTAGATAAGGGGACCTTACTTAGGCTGAGAGTGGAGGTGATGGGGGTGCCTAGACAGTCTAAAGCCAATTGGAAATTCCTGTAGCTCTGTGTTGATCTCATTGACTTAGAAACCTCCTTTCCTATCTCCCGACTTGCTTGATAGAGCTAGATGGGTGCTGTTTGATCCTGAAAGATTGTGAAACCATGGTTGTGGGTAAACCTCTGTAGTTTCTCCTTAGTGGATACATATCCCCAACTAAAGGGTGGTCTATGAGTGCTGAAAGAATACAGGATGGGCAGAGACCTATGTTTAGGTTGGAAAGTTGCAGTCCATAGCCAGTTGCTTGGTGATTTCCCCTTAAAGATAACTGTTCTCTCTGATTTATAACATGTTCATTCTATGTTCTAAATGATTAATTGTTCATGTTAATGGGAATGAAATGATTATCTTAAGTTAGTCAGCATAAGCATGTGCATAGCATGAGAAGAGTACTAATTCCCTGTAGGTTGTTTCATCATTCTTCTCGAGAGAAATGTGTTGATGCATTCCCTTACATGTGTGTGGAAATGTTTCATTCAGTTGTGTTTATTGGAGTATGCATATGCATCCATGTGTTTTTGTTTATATGAAATTGTTCATTGATGAATATGGCTAAGTTTTATTGAGGCCCAAGAGGTTCATAATGTTCAGTCATGGATTTGCGGGAGAAATAGACACCTTGTTGTTGTGTTCATGTTCCATATGTGGGTCAAATGAAGGGATGGGCCATGAAAAGGTGGATCAGAGCTCTTTACAGAGTGGTAAAGAGGTATGGATGATGTTTGGGGAAACAATTTGGTTGGAATAAGGACAAATTCAAAGTTATCAAGTGTGGCATAGGATCATACAATTGCATGGGGCTCGCCGAGATATTTCCAATGATACCAAGTTTACCAAAAATGGACTTAGGATGAGGAAGATATCGTCTTGAGAAGTTGGTAGTAACTGGAGCATATGGCCGACTTCTGATGCGGATTGCAAATTGCAGAAGTCGGAGGCATGATTTCTTTGGCGTTGCATGCTGTGGTTCTGACTTTCTAACTCCCACAAGGAGGATTGCATATTGCGAAAGTCGGAGGCATGATTTCTTTGGAGTTGCATGTTGTGGTTCCGACTTTCTAACTCCCACAAGGTGGATTGCATATTGCGGAAGTCGGAGGTGTGATTTTCCCAGAGCTGTGAACTTGGAGTTCCGACTTCTGACTCTTGCATTGTGGATGGAAGATTGCGGAATTCGGAGGCATGATTCGGAAAAGAAGAGAAATTGGGGTTCTGACTTCCAACTCATGCATCGCGGATTGCAGATTGCGAAAGTTAGAGGTGTAAATATTTGAAGTTGTGAATTGGATGTTCCGACTTTCCAACTCCCGCATAGCGGATTGCAGAGTGCAGAATTCAGAGGCATAAATATTTGAAATTTTGAATTTGGTGTTCCAACTTCCAACTCCCACATCGCGGATTGCGGAGTGTGGAATGAGGCGTAAATCTTCGAAGTTTTGAATTTGGTGTTCCGACTTTCCGTATCCCACACTGTAGATGGCGGATTGCGGAGGTTGGAGGCGTATTTATTTGACGTTGCGTATTTGGTGTTTGGACTTTCTAACTCCCGCATTATGGATTGCAAAAGTCGAGGTGTAATTCTTGAAGTGGTGCATTGGGGTTCTGACTTCCAACTCTAGACTTACAGCTTGCGGATTGCGGATTGCGGACCGAAGTTATTGCAGCTGTGCTAAAGTGCATAGTTTGAAAAAACAATAGTAGGTTGTTTCTAAGGAGCTCCCCCATCACCTCTAAAGGGAATCGAGGGGATCGGGGACGATACATGTGGTATCAAAGCCCAAGGTTGTAGCACTGGGGCTGCTTGGGACAAAGTATGAGTTACAGGTGGGTAACCAGAATTTGAATGAAGTGCAAGGGCATACAATGTACCTTGAAGGAGTCCATATGGAGTTGGAATTGAACAGATTGCAGTTCTTATAAGTGTATGGAAGTCCAAGAAAGGCCAAGTTGGGCTTGACCATAATTTCTTAAAACAATGTGAGCAGCAAAGCATGTGAACATAGTGCAATGAGAGCCATTGCAGTGATTAAGGAAGCTACTTAGGGATGACAAGATGGTTGTAGCTTAAAATTGGAGAATCGTATCAAAAGGGAAATGTTGATAAAGAGGTAAATTTCTCATCTTAATACTATTTTTGTTTACAGCATAAGAGATGGCATGCTAGGAAAGTAACAAGTATAAATGTCATACATGTGTATATGTATTAAATTGATACTTGTTGAGAAAATCATTGCTAATGATCCCTTATGTGCTTGAAGGAGATGCCATGAATTGGATTAGCTATGATGAGGAGTTGAAGAGAGAATTCCTCAACTCTTCTCTTGTTGTTATATTTATAAATTTTGAGTTTATATATATAAAATTTGGCATAGGAATGTTGAAAATGTAAGAGACTAGATAGATGAAATGTATATGCACAATAGGCATATTAAGAGATAATGCATAGTACATGTGAAGTTGTGTGTATTTGCATATGACATTGCATCTCGGTAAAAGTAGTGGGATTTTATATATGCAATGATCTGTGATAATCTGCAGTAGGATCTAGCAACTATAACAAGACTCACAATCAAACTCTCAATAAGTTGCAAAGAAGAAGAGAAGAATGCACTCAATAATCACTCATGAACACATAAAAAGGAGAATAGCAGTACCATACATCAGCTGTGAGCTAGCACTGTTAAAACTGAATACAATAATACAATAACTGTGTAGAGAATTCAAATTAACCAAGGAGTTCATTCAAATCATGCTCAAAGTATAGCTTGGATAACAATGGAGACATCATCCAGTTAGTAGTATCAGTCATAAATGGTAATAGTCAGTCAAGTGAGTCTAACTGGGTCTAACAGAACCATTTAGGCACAAATCAGGGGATGGAGACTACAAGGAGGGCACATGAGGCTGTCAAAAGGTCAAGTGGCACTCCAGAACTAGCTAACTAGGATCTACAGGCAAATAGGATGAGCAATCAGTGGAAGAACTACTCAATCAATGCTCTAACTGAATGATAACTCCTCATAGGTCAAATAAGGTGCTCTAACTGAGTGATAACTCGTGTTAGGTGAGCAAAGGAGAACTTTTCATGCAAAAAAGTCAAATAAGGTGCATCAGGTAGGTAGGAGGGCTACTGGGGGCTAAATATAGGCTCTAGAGAGTTGAAAGCAAGCTCTAGGTGATGGGAGGACCACCAAGATGATGACTAGATGCATGTAGTTGCATGCAATTGCATGATGACTGGATGCATGCAAAATGCATGCAGGCATGAAAAACTGAAAAATGATGGAGAGAATATTCCAACACCCCCTCCCAAGCTATACTATGAGGTAATAATTGAAAACTGAAAAATAGGGCCCTGGTGACTGAGACGAAAGGTCACCCTATACAATCAATCTAAATAAACTAAGTGAGGAAAGAGGGAAAACCCAATGGGAAGAAAGCCCTCCCTCAAAATAGACTGAAGGATGCTAATGTAGCATATCATCACTCACCCCAAAAGGAGGTAAGTGTCCTTCTTTTCCGAAGAAGGATCGATCGATCTGAAATGGATCAGCAATGTGAGAAGGATGAAACCTTCCATTCTGAAAATATGATTTGGTTCTTCTATGATCATGTGGATCACCAACCAAATCACCAACAGATTGGAGTGTAATGGTTTCCCATCGAGGAAGAGGAGGATCATCAGGTGAGAGATCATCGAGTTCTTGTGTAACTAGATCTTCCATTCACTCATCTTCATCATCAGTTGCTAGAACTTCAGGTTGCTGTGGATCTGGATCTAGCACTCCCTCATCACCATCACCATCTCCATCTTCAGATTCTGAATCTAAAATCTGATGTGATGATGCATTGCTCTCTTGATCATCAATCAAGGGAGGAGTGGTAGGCAAGCTATCTTGCTCAACAGAAGGAGTATCATGGAGAGGCCACTCCTCAAACTGTACACTCCTTTCCAGGAATGTGTTCATGGAAGTAGGCTCAAGTAACTTGTAGGCCTTTGCATCCAATGCATATCCCACCATAATGCACTCTGTTTTGTGAATCAAGGGCTCTCCTTTTTCAGTTGGAATCCTTGCCCATGCTCTAGATCCAAACACTTTAAGATGAGATACATCATGTTTGTATCCCATCCATGCTTCGAAAGGAGTAATTTCATTGAGTCCCTTGTGAGGAACTATGTTCTGAATATAGGAGGCACGGTTAATGGCTTATGCCCAAAGACCTTTGTGCGACCATTTTGCTTTAGCATGCATGTGGCCATTTCTTTCAATGTTTTGTTCTTCCTTTCAACTACACTATTATGTTGTGGTGTATAGGGAACATTGTGTTGCATCTCAATTCCCTCTTCAGCACAAAAATCTTGAAACTCACCCTTTATGTACTCACCACCATTGTCAGTGTGAATGGATTTTATCTTCCTATCTGAAAATTTCTCTACATAAGACTTGAAAAAATTGAAGAATCCAAATACTTCTGATTTCAATCTAAGGAAATATACTCAAGTGAATCTAGAATAATCATCAATAAAAGTGAGCACATAACTTGATTTGTTTAGAGACAGATCTAGAAATGGACCAGCCACATCACTATGGATGAGATCTAGAGGATGAGAGGCTCTCCTAGCCTTCCCCTTCTCAAATTTCTTCTCAGGATGCTTCCCCATCAAACAACCATGACAGTTTACCTTGGCAAACTTGATCTTGGGCAGCCCATCAACCATCTCCTTTGCATGCATGTCATGCAAGTACTGATAGTTAAGATGCCCAAATCTTTCATGCCACAATCATCTTTCTTCATTGGCATGAGTATGGAGAGCTAATTGCTTCGAGACAGGTAAGAAGTGTGAGAACTCATATAGTTTAGAGTTGTGATTTTCAACTCCTTTTGCAATGATTTCACCTGAAACCATGTTTTGTATCTCGACTTCATTTGGAGAAAAGATCACTCTTTTAGGCTCTCCAATATGAGTCATTTGATACACTGAAAGTAAATTTGCTATGAGAGAAGGAACATTAAGCACATCAGAAAAGTAACCATGGTCAAGATTGATTCTTCCAATCCCCTGAGAGGAGACTTTTGAATCATTTCCCAACATGATGGAAGGGCCAACTGATATTTCGAAGTTGGAGAAGAGATATTTGGAGGAATACATATGTCTTGATGCTCCTAAATTTATGATGAATGAAGAATATGTGGATGCACTTTCCATGAGAGCATGGCATCTTTCTTTGTCCTCAGATATAGAGGTTTTAGTATCGGTATCTTTCTTCCTTGCACATGCAGGTACAGGAAGGTTTTTCTTCTCAAGTAACTGAGCCATCAAATCTATAGTCTTCTTCATGCAAGTACTCTCAGGATGAAATCCCCGATGACAATATGTGCACTTGGATCTCTCTTTCTAATATTGCTTGTTCTTCTTTGAGTTCGAAGCCCCATCTGACTGATGTGGAACATCTTTTGGCTTTGTATCATTCGCTCTCTTTTCAGAAAACTTTTGCTTTCCCTTTGCATTCGCTCTTTTGGCCTCAGCAGCTGTAAGGGCCGAATCCAACTTTGGTTTGATCATTCCCATTGAGATTAACTTCTCCTCCTCTTGTGTAAGAGATTGGATGAAGTCATCAAGTGAGGGAATTTTCCATTTTGGAATGGACATCTTAGCTTACTGAAATGTGGACACAAAAACTGAGAATTTTGGCCCCAACTTTGAGAGAATGGAAAGAATGAGTTGTTTGTCTTCTTTCACTATCTCATATCTATTCAACTGTGAAATCAAGCTTTTGAAATTGGTTAGGAAAGCATTGATGGATTCAAAGCTTTCAGGACTCAATGAGATGAGTTCATTCTCAAATTTATGACCTTTCAGATCATCTTTTTGTCCAAAGAGGGATTCAAGCTTGCCCCAAACCTCTTTTGGAGATGTTAGATCGATGACATGGAAGTGGAGATATTTAGAAATTGAGAGAAGAAGTAAGCCTATTGCTTCATATAGCCTATCCAAGTACTTGGATTTCTCTACTGCACTGAGTGGTTTGACCATAGTTCCATTTAGTATCCTGGTGAAGCTCTTGGAACTCATGAAGAGAGACATCTTAGCTTTCCATTCGACATAGTTGGAAGAAGTGAGATTTAGATCCATCTGAACAGTGAAGGTTGAATTGAAGAAGAATTTGAATGGGTGAATAAACCTGCAAAACAAGAAGAGTTTTGTTGATGGAGATTTGCTACACTTCGAATAAACACTACCTTAGGAACACTGAGCACATAGACTAAGTCCTTCACACCTGGTTGGACCTCCCTAGATTTCTCCAATGAATTCAAGGTAATAGCACCAGGATTTTCCGTGGAAACTCAGAGGCTTCTGGTGCTCAAGTGAAAGATAGATGCTCAAAGAAATGCTGCAGTTGTTGCTGTTGAAATGGATACAATTCGAATAGCTTCTAACTGCTCTAATACCATGTGATAATTTACAGTAGGATCTAGAAACTGTAACAAGCCTCACAATCAAACTCTCAAGAAGTTGCAAAGAAGAAGAGAAGAATGTACTCAATAATCACTCATGAACACAGAAAATGCAGAATAGCAGTATCATACATCGCTTGTGAGCTAGCATTGTGAAAACTGAATACAATAATACAATAACTATGTAGAGAATTCGAATTAACCAAGGAATTCATTCAACTCATGCTCAAAATCTACCTTGGATAACAATGGAGACATCATCCAGTCAATAGTATCAGTCATAAATGGTAATAGACATTCAACTGAGTCTAACTGAGTCTAACAGAACCATCTAGGCACAAATCAGGGGATGGAGACTCCAAGGAGGGTGCATGAGGCTATCAGAAGATCAAGTGGCACTCCAGAACTAGCTAACTAGGAGCTACATGAAGTTAGGATGAGCAATCAGTGGAATAACTGCTCAATCAATGCTATAACTGAATGATAACTCCTAGTAGGTCAAATAAGGTGCTCTAACTGAGTGATAATTGGTGGTAGGTGAGCAAAGGCGCACTTTTCATGCAGAAAAGTCAAATAGGGCGCATCGGGTAAGTAGGAGAGCTACTGGGGGCTGAAGATAGGCTCTAGGGAGCTGAAAGAAATCTCTAGGTGCTGGGAGGAGCACCAAGATGATGACTGGATGCATGCATTTGCATGCATGATGACTAGATGCATGCAGGCATGCAAAACTGAAAAATGATGGAGAGAATATTCCAACATGATCCACTAATGATTTATTGTGGTTGGTAATAATTATTGTCATGGCAATGGTTGTAAGACCAAGATAATAGAAGCATGGCTGAAGATGTTGATGATGATATTGCATATGATTAGCAGCCTTGTGAAGAAAGGTTGGAGCACAAATATGTGATCAAAATATCGGTGGAATGACTATCTATCCCTTGGTAAGAGGCCAACTGATCAGGTAACATCAAATATGTTGATGGAATCCATGCAGGTAATGTTTTATTTATACTTATTGTATAAATGTTGAGAAATGATAGGTAAGAATCCCTTGAACCATATTTAGTAATCATAAATTGGTATGTATGTGATGATGAATGCATTCATGCAAACATTATTCCACCGAGTACGGTGAGCTATGTGGTAGTAAGGGAAAGGATCCTTATACCATCTAGTTGTTTTGAATCGTAAATGCATTCATATGAAAATATATCATGCCATTTGTATATTTTGGTTATGGTTTTAATAACGAAAGCAAGTGAGGACTTATAGTCCTATTGTGGTAATGCATTCCATATGAGACAACCATGATTAAGGCCATAATGTGGTTGGAATGGTGATTCTATAGTGCTACACAAGTATCCCATGAACTCCCTATTGGTGTTAAATTGGGATGAAACATCTTTGCCAACAACCAAGGAGTGAGAAAACTCCTGATGTGTTGTTCAAGTGGAGAAGGAAGACACCAAATAAGTTAACCAAGTGATTGGGGAGATGGTTGGGTGAGGTGTTGAGGCAATAGACATACTTTCCAAAACATCATGGCGGAATGCATGACATGACATTATGGTATTCATAAATTGATGCAAGGTTGCATTGAGTGAATGTACATTAAGAGATTATGTAAATGTTGTGAATGTGCATGTATATGTGTGGGTGCATGTGTTGAAATGCATTGTGTGAATGCATGGTTGTGATATATATGTTTCATTTCAATTAGATAATAGATGAAATGAGGAATTATTGTCAATTCTGAGTTCATTTCATGAACTGCTATGGATGCAGGAAAATAATTGCATGAAAAGGGTAGTCATGTTTGATGGGATATCGGGATGCTTTGTTGGGAGGATAGAGTTGCATGAAATGATATGGTTGTGTAATCATGAGAATGGGAAGTTTATTTAAATTGAATAGATAATGTGATGGTATCTTGCAATTTTATTGTGATAATGATGCACATAAAGTAGATGTATCTCATCGGCTTTGAGAAAATAACAACTGATAGTGTTTGAATTATTGAGTACTATAATTCTGAGAGCACTTCAATGACTATTGTAAACGTTGCAATGCAAATATTATATGTGTGGGTACTCACAACTTGTTTGGCTGATTGAAAATCTAGATCATAGGTAGAATTGCCTTGCATATGGAAATGCATGTAAGTCCATAATAAAGGATGGGATCTACCATGTGCAAGCCAAACATTATGAGAAGGATCTCATGGATGTGAAATATGATTTCTGTATGAACCATATTTAATATTTTGAATTAAAGTTTATGAGAATGATCTCATGGTTGCAAAATCTAATTTCTGTAGGAAAACATATTTGTAAACTTCAGATTTGAAATTTTACTAATAATTACTAATGGTCGTTTGGCTAATCTAGAATTGTGTAAAAAGAACATTTTGTAGGTGGATGTAAAGGTTATGGAAGCAAGTCTAAAACCACGAGGGACATAATGTTACCACTTACAAGAGGCAAACAATATGAGCATGGACTCATGGTTAAGTAAATCAAATTTTTGTAGGAGACAGAATTGTAAATTCATATTTGAATTTGATTATTAATGCCATTGACTGGTTATGGAAATCAAATTTGAATTCGATTGCTAATGCTGCTGACTGTTTGTCTATTTGAGAAGTGTGTCAGGAAGACCATGTGTTATGGCATGCATAAGCCAAACTCCATGGGAAGGATCCCATGCTTTGGAAATGGGTTTCGGGTGAAACACCAATGTAAATTTTGATAATGTCTCATCCGAACTACTTGTTGGTAAACAACGCGGGTGAGATGGTGAATTTATGCCAATAGGGAATATGTTGTTTATGAAACAAAAAAGGATTGGGGTAACAATCCTGAGGGACTGTTAACTCAGAGAAGGGATCCTCATTCCTCGCGAAACGAAGAGAAAAGACATCTGCAAACCGATAAATATTTTGTAACCCTTGCTGATAATATGCATGTCTAATTAGTAGAATTAATATCCAGAGAATTTTTTTATTTCAAACTACTTGAGTGTGATTATGGCCTACATAGCTCACATCAGAAAGGGGTGCACACCTTTTGGGTGATGTGCTATGTTATGGTTGCCAACATTGACTACACCCTAAGGGAATGGACGCATTCCTGGTGTTTCAATATTAGAGAGTGAATTTTTATGAAATATGTTACAATTTTATATCATGCCATTTGGTGCTACATACTAAGAAGCAAAGTGAAGAAGGGGTACCATCCCTATGTGTGTGGATGGTTTTTGTATGCTTGATAAACCCAGTCAGAGAACTAGCTTAGCATACTGGTTAATGGAATTCCTGATAAACCCAGTCGGCGTACTGGCTTGGAATTAGTTATTCGAATGTTGTGGAGCAGCCATCACATTTGATGAATGCTTGATAAACCCAATCGAAGAACTGGCTTAGCATATTGGTTAATGGAATGCCTGATAAACCCATTCGGTGTACTGGCTTGGCATTGGCTATTTGAATGTTGTGGAGTAGCCTACATGCTGGCCAAACATTTGTTATTGTATCCACAGGTGACCCAAGGCTTGTAAAGCAAGGAAGGAATATGTGGAATAACATGAAGACGTCCAATATAGATAAATATTTGGTTTATCTTGCATGTTCTTGCTTATTTAATATAAATATACGTGTGTATATGATTTGGCTATGATTTTTAAGCTCTTTTTTAGAGATAAATCCTGTGAAAATTAACTTCACATGTGAATTGACTCATTGTTTGAGTGTATGTATTGCTGGATGTTGGCTGGATGCAAGGACCTTGAGGGCATCCTAAGGGTGCATGTGGACATGTGACTATCCTAGAAAGCTCAGTATGAGTAGCAATGGAAAGTGGTGCTAGCGGACTTGTTTGGGTCCTAACAGCCTAAGGTTCTATAAGAAACCATGGGGAGGGGTTCCCTGGTTGAGAAGCCTTAGACAGACCTTAGACACCAAGCTTTATTGCCAAAACCAGAAAAAAAAAGCGAGTCAAGCATTCACATTTGAAGTGAAAGAGACCAAGGATAATGGAACTACAGTTGTGGTGGGGATCCGGATTGGAACAAAATTAAGAGGGGGAAACTCTTACTCTTCTCTTTCCTTTTTGATTGATGCATTTAGAAACAGAAAATTGTTGAATGCATGTCATGGTTGAACATTTATTGTGTTTATTTTGCTTGAAATAAATTGTCAATGTTGAATTAGTTAATTCCCTGTGAAAGGATGAACATGAATGTGTTCATTTGTATGTTGGACTTGCATGAAATGTGTGGAAGTCTTGTGGATAAATCATTAACTTTCCATATCAATTGGGAAAGTAAATGACTGATCTTAATGCTTATGTTATGCTTGGCCTAACAAGATTTGCAATGATGAATTTCACAGGTGAAAATTAAACCAATTGGTTGCAGCTGTTACAAGACAAGTGTTGCTAGCAAGCAAAGTGTGGGCAGTTGTGCACATTGACCTTGAAAACAAACCAAAAGCTATTTGATTTGGCTGAATGTATTCTTCAAACAATTGCCAAGACCCAAGAAGACCTTGAGGAAATGCTCAAGCTACAAAAGTAACAGAATGAGATGAACCACAAGGTTTTGCAGGACTCTATTTGTCTGCAAAATGAGGTAAAAGGAATTCTGGAAGCTATTAGGAGTGGAAAGGACAATGGGTCAATGAAGAGGCATTCATCTAATCATCCCATTAAGAAACACTCAAGGCTGGAAGACTCAAAGGAAATTGAGCAGGTAAAGAAAAAGAAACCACTGAAATGATGGGAATGTGGAGGAAATCATTGCCTCTATAAATTCTTAACAAAGGACAGCAAGAAAGATAGTAGCCATAAAGTTTCCAGACATGTGAATCAGCTAGAAGGTAAAGAAAAGGAAGGGACATTTGTGGAGCAATTCCCACATGTGGAGATGGAAGGTCAAAGCCAACAAGAGAAGCTTGAATAAGCCAAGGGACTTGGTCCTGAAAACCAAAGTGAAATATTAAATGCAGGACAAACCTACTACATTTTTGTGAATTTTGGACATGTAAAGTGTGTAAGTATTCCTAAGTATTGGACATCGAGGACGGTGTTATTCTAAGGGGGAGGGGATTGTAATACCCCCATTTTGACCCTTCAAATCTATTGGATTCTAATGTAAATGTCGTATATATGTGAAGTATGATTCCAAGCATGGAGCTCAAGGCCAAGGCCCCGCTAGTGAATGATCGGCCTTGAAGGGATAGTATTTTATGTTGTGCTATCCATGTGCTAGTAATCCATGGGGAAATTGTAAAAGCATGTAAGTAATTGTAATGAAAATAAAATACCAAGGGACTGGCTATGGATGCAACTAAATGAGGGGGCTATGTGTACCCACTAGGGAGAGGTGAGGGGGTTGTGGGATTGAACCCTAGGCTGCCATATGTCACCTTGGGAACCCCCTTTGACTGTCATAGTTGTCATTTAATTCAGTTGTAAGGAAGTAGTTGAAGAAATATTCTCATGAGGTGGATGGAGTATGGGAAGCCTAGAAAATTTGTGAGGTAGGGTATGGGATCTGTTTTGTTTGTCCCATAAGTCACCCTACCTCATGGGGAACATTTTCCCTCATCTGCAGGCCATTATGGAAGGGGGATAGAATTTTTTTAGTTTTTATGGGAGGATGCATCCCAACAATAAGAAGAAAACTAGAAATTGTGACTAGGGAAGAAGCCACGCTCAAGAGTGCCAAATTCTCCCAGAAATCCGTGTGGGAAGTAAAATCCAATAGGGGATTTGTTGACCTGAACCCTGGGGTGAATTTTCAGAGTGTGATATGCTCAGAAACCCGTGAGAAAAACCTACATTGATAGTTGAGAATCCAGTTGCAGGACAAAGATGTTTTGGCCATATAAATTGAGAAAAAAACACGATTTGGAGTGCCAAAATTGCCCAGAAACTTTGTGTGGGGAATGAAATCTAGTGGGAGATCCATCGACCTAGACCCTAGGGGAATTTGAGAGTGTGAGACGCCCATAAATTCATAGGAAAAACCTAATTCAGAATCCCAAAAATCTAGTTGCGGGGCAAATCCTTTCGGTCGCAATGCTGAGGAGATCCCAAAATGAATCGTAGTGGGAAAGAGACTAGGGGTATACTTCATGGTAGATCTAGTGAGGGTTCATTCATCCTTGGTTTAGAAGTCGGGACCATCCATACCTTCCCAGGTCAATGCTGAGGGAAGGGGTGCCTGAGGGATTGGGTAACAGGGAAGGGGACCTTACTTAGGCTCAGAGTGGAGGTGATGGGGTTTCCTGGACTGTCTGAATCCAATTGGATATGCCTGTAGATCTGTGTTGAGATCGTTGACTTAGAAACCTCCTTCCTTGTCTCCCCACTTGCTTGAAAGAGCGAGCTAGGTCCTGGTTGAGCCTGAATGATTGTGAAACCATGGTTGTGGGTAAACCTAGGTAGTTTCTCCTTAGTGGATACATAGCCCCATATCAGGGGTGGTATCTGAGTGATGAAGAATACAGGATGGGTAGATACCTATGGTTGGGTTGGAATGTTGCAGTCTGTATCCAATTGCTTGGTGATTTCCCCTTAAATATAAGTGTTATCTATGATTTATAACATGTTCATTCTGTATTTTGAATGCTTGATTGTTCATGTTAATGGGAATGAAATGATTATCTTAAGTTAATCAACATAAGCTTGTGCATAGCATGAGAAGATGACTAATTCCCTCTAGGTTGTTTCATCATTCTACTTGGGAGAAATGTGTTAATGCATTCCCTTACATGTGTGTGGATAATGTTTCATTCAGCCGTTTTTATTGGAGTATGCATATGCATCCATGTGTTTTTATTTATATGAAATTGTTCATTGATGAATAGGGATAAGTTTTGTTGAGGCCCACGAGGTTCAGAATGTTTAGTCATGTTTTTGGGGGAGAAACAAACACCCCCTTGTTGTGTTCATGTTCTCTCTATGGGTCAGATGAAGGGAGGGGCCATGACAGAGTGGATCAGAGCTCTGTACAGAGTGGTAAAGAGGTATGGATGATTTTTGGGGAAACACTTTTGTTGTAATAAGGAAAAATTCATAGTTCTCAGGTGTGGGAGAGGATCATACAGTTGCATGGGGCTCTTCTAATGCTTTCCAACGATACCACGTTTTCCAAAAATGGACTTAGGATAAGGAAGATATCGTCCTAAGAAGTTGGCAGTAACATGAGGATATGGCCAACTTCCGACTTTCTAAACCCGCATTTCGGATTGTGGATTGCAGAATTCAGAGGCATCATTTCTTCGGAGTTGCATGTTGAGGTTCCAAATTTCTGAATCCTGCAAGGAGGATTGCAGATTGCGGATTGCGGAAGTCAGAGGTGTGATTTTCCCGTAGCTGTGAATTTGGAGTTCCGATATTAGACTCCCGCATCGCGGATGGAGGATTGCGGAATTCAGAGGCGTTATTTGGTGAAGTAGAGATATTGAGGTTCTGACTTCCGACTCCCACATCGCGGATTGCATATTGCAAAAGTTGGAGGCATAAATATTCAAAGTTATGAATTGGGTGTTCTGACTTTTTGACTCCTGCATCGCGGATTGCGGAGTGCGGAAGTTAGAGGCCTAAATATTCAAAGTTGTGAATTTGGTGTTCTGACTTTCCGAATCCCACATCGTGGATTACGAATTTCAAAAGTCAGAGGCGTAAATATTCGAAGTTGTGAATTTGGTGTTCTGACTTTATGACTCCCTCACTGCAGATTGTGGAGGTCGGAGGCGTATTTGTTCGACGTTGCATATTTGGTGTTCTGACTTTTTGACTCCCGCATTGCAGATTGCAGAAGTTGGAGGTGTAATTCTTGAAGTGGTGCATTGGGGTGCTGAATTCTAACTCTCATCTTGCATCTTGCGGATTTCGTATTGTGGAAAAAAGTTATCACGACTGTGCGAAAGTGCATAGTTTGAAAAAAAATTAACAGGTTGTTTCTAATGAGGTCCCCCATCACCTCTAAAGGGAACTGGGAATGGTACATTCAAGCTCCAAATCTACTTGATGGAGGTAAACAAAAGCTCCATGATCTGCTCTTTCAAATGATGCTAAAGGGATGCTCGCTAAAGGTTTGCTCGCTCAGTTGAGCCAAGAGTCATAGTCACAGGGTAGGTTGTCAATGTGATATTCGCAGGATCCAATCTGATATTAAAGTATAGTGTAGTATTAGTTGGAACTTCTTACAAAATTATTCTCAATTTATGCTTTTATTTAAATAAATCTATGTTTTATTTATTTAAATAAATAAAATACACATCGAACTTGACAAAACTTTAGGGCTTGACCCTCAAACTTGAACCTTGACCTTATCAAATTGGGTTGAATTATCTCCAAGGAAGGGAATTCTTATGGGAGTAGTATTTAAAGCAGGGATGATTTTAAGGATCCATACTTATTTAAAAGTGTATAAACCTTGGCTAATGTTACCACTTCTTAAAATGTCAACTATAAAATATTTGGCAATATTTTTCTAAAAATATTTCAATTTCTAAGGATTTTATATAGTTTATATAATAATTTGGTAATTTTTAGAGTGAAAAATTTTACTCCATCAAAATTGGGCGAAACAAGGCTTCAAAAAATGCAAATTGGAGAACCTTTTTTTGGAAAAATAGCCCATGGGTTGAATTTCGCCCCTAAAATTTTGCTTGATTTAAAGGATTATCGATTTGAGCCTGTGCAACCATGACTGCCACGAATTCTCTTATATATATATATATATATATATATATATATATATATATATTGCAAGGAAAAAATCGTATTCATTGATCTTGTAGAGAGAAAAAATACATACCATAGGTGCTAGGAAAGCACGATAACCAAAATAAACTTGATTAAGAGGTTATAACCCCCATTATGTCAAAATTATTATAGACTTTAAAATCTAGAACATAGAAATCTAATTCAACTGATTTAAAGAGATCATACTGTTTTCCTAAGCATCATTCCTCTGCAGGAAAATTTTACATTCATCCTCCTCCATAAGAAGACCAGCTTTTGATAGTGCATCATCCTCCAGGTTTTGTTCTCTATAAACATGTATAAATGAGACCTGACAAAAAAAAGCGACCTGCTGGTCCACATTTCTGCCAAGGTTTTGAAGTAGTGATTTTTAAAATTGTTAACCTTATTCATATACTTAATCCAGAGCACTGAATCTCCATAGACAATAAGTTTTTCCACCTTCTTATCTTTTGCAATCAGTAGAAGCGTACGAAGTGCCAAGCCTTTAGCTTTGTTGTTCAATCCAATGCCCCCGGAAGCCTAGAAACTAATCTTTTCAGTCTCTGAAATCCTTATCATTCCACCTAATCTGCATCTTTTACTGTTGCTCACACCGTCGAAGAAACCCACAGTGTCCCCCTTTGCAAACTGTACTTCTTTAGGCTCTCTTACCTAAACTTTCATTTCCTGATCTATGAATAACCGGTAAACCGAAAGAACCTGTGTAGTAAAAAAAAACTGGGCAAGTTAATATCTTCAAAAATGGCTTGGTTTCTGGCATTCCATACATACCATGAAACCAAGAATGCCAACCATCTTAAGGTTTTTAAACTTGGCTCGTCAAACCAAGACTTCAAAGAATGATCAAAAGATTTTCCTTCCTCCACCCGGGGTAAACTGTAATTTCATTCGCAGGCCTTCCCAAACCTACTGTATAAAATCACATCCATGAAAAAGATGATTTGCGTCCTCGTCTGCCCTTCCACACAAGATGCACCTTCCTGGGCCTTCTAAAAATCTACGTTTTAAACAGTCCCAAGTGATTATCTTTCCCTTAAGAATAAACCAGATCAGCAATTTACTCTTACAGGTCGTCCAGACTGTCCATATCTTCTTCCACCACCATGGATTGTTTTGAAACTGGTGACTCCATAGCCGTGCATACGCATCCTTAACCGAAAAAAGAGCCTTCTTCCTCATACCCCTGCCATTTTAAAGTGTCTGGTTCGTTTCTCAGCCTTATAAACCATTTAACCAACTCGGACGTCCATCGATCCCAGTACTCTGTCCATCTCCCCGGTAAATGTAGCATAGCATCCAACTTCCATTTTTGAGTTAATCCAGAGCTCCCATCCACTATGTCAACTAGTACCCTGAATCCCCTATCTTCTAAAAATAATATTAAATCCAGAGGGAGACTAGATTCATGTTTAACCCCCATATACTTATCCTGGCCAATCCTAGCTTCATTTCCATTGCCCACCTGCCAAACCAGCCTATTCCCTATAACAAGGAAGGCTTTTATGATACTTCTCCAGAAAAGAGAACCTCTGCGTCCATTCTTATTGACCTGTCAAATCCAACCTAACATAGAAGCTTCTTTCATATATTTAAAATGCATAATAGCCTGCCACTTTCCCTCCTTAGTTATCAGTTGCCACACCGATTTTGCCGCCAGTGCCTTACGAAAAGTCTGTAGATATTTAACACCCCAACCACCTGCTTCCTTAGGTTTTGATATAGAATCCTAGGCCGCCCAATGCAGACCTCTATCCTCTTTGCCCTGCCAAAGAAATATAAATATAATCTTACGCAGTGCATGCAGAATCCCATGAGGAATATAATCCAAAATCATCCAGTAAATAGGTATTGCACTCAGAAAAGTCTTAATTAGCACAGTTTTCCCTCCCTTGGAAAGAAACCGATTGCACCAAAATAGAATTTTGTCTTCCACCTTTGGTAACAACCAAGACCAATCTTTTTTATAATAGTAGTTCGGTTTTAGATGGAAACCCAGGTAAACAAATCCATCTACCAACTGAAAAGTCTCCATCGACATTAATTCCAGAAATCCCACCAACTCAGCATTACTTAGTGCGTTATGATAACAAGCTAATTTAATGAGGTTGAGAATCAAACCTGTAGCATTGCTAAATAACCAGAATAAATCTTTTACTCCTCTCACTTCTGCCCTCGAATTTCCTAGGAAGACCAATGCATCATCCACAAAGAAAATGTGGGTCAATCTAGTTTCTCCAAATTTCAGCCCCTCCAAATTATTATTATCCACTACTTCAGCTAAAAGCCTGCTTAGTCCATCCATGACCAACAAGAAGAGATATGGCGACGGAGGACAGCCCTGCCTCAAACCCCTTTTGGGACTAAAGAAGCTAGATGTTGCACCATTAATTAAAACAGAAAAACTAATGGTCATCATACAAGACCAAATCCAGTTCACAAATAACAAGTTGCAACCTATTTGTATCAGTACCAACCATAAATATAACCAACAGGTCCGTTCGTATGCTTTGGATAAATAAACCTCCAAAAACTTAGACGGAATTTTTCTCGTCTTCAGAGTATGTATACCTTCTTGCGCACATCCTATTGCCTCATGGATGCCTCTGTTAGGAAGGAATACAAACTACTCCAGAGAGATATACTTTGCCATAATCGGTTTAAACCTTTCCGCGATGATCTTTGACATCACTTTGTATAATGCATTGCACAAGGAAATCGGACATAAGTCTCCAAAGGATTTTGGATTATTTATCTTGGTTATCAGCACTATAAAGGTAGAATTGATACTAGATCGAAGGGCTCCAGAATTTCTAATCAATTCTACCACCCTTAGAAGATCCTCTCCTATTAGTGAAAAAAAGGCAATGCAAAACTCCGATGACCATCCATCTGGTCCCGGACTCCGTTCCTTTTTTTTAATTTCTTCAATGCCAACTGTAGTTCCTCCATCGAAACTGGCCCACTCAGCACCTCATTATCTTCAGCAGTCACCCAGTTATCAAAATTCTCCACAGTCGTAACCATCTCCTGTAAATGGTTACCCCGATCCTCACTGTAAAAATCCTTGAAAAAAGATACCCCACCCGAAGCCAACTTCTGAAACCCTACTAGAGGCTCACCCCTCCCATCCTGAAGGTCCCAGATTGTATTAACTCTTTTACGATGGTTTACCATCTTATGAAAAAAAACAGTATTGTCATCCCCAAGTGTCATCCAAAATGCCCTACTTTGCATCCTGACCTCAGCTACTTTATCCTTTAACAATCTATTACTTTCTTTCTCTAGAACATTCAATTTTAGGACTCGAAGATCATCCAAATGGTTTGGATCACCATCGAAAATCTCCTTAATACCCAGTTCCACTTCCTTGAGTATGGCATCTCTCATTTCCCTCATACTCTTAGACCAAGCCACCGTAAGAAACTTAATGTTTTTTAAATTGGTCTCGAACTGGACATCACATTGATCAGGGGAATGATTATCAAAATTCCTCCAATTGTCTCTAATTAACTCTTTAAAAGCATCCTGGGCCAGCCAATGCGGATTAAATTTAAACGGAGTTCTAGGCTTCGCTCCACTTTTTTCAAAACAACACATAATTGGCAAGTGGTCAAACCCACCCCCTGTCAACCTCCAGGACTAGGCCCATTCAAATCCACGAAGAAAATCCCCTACTACAAGAAAGCGGTCCAGTCTTTTAGCTACAGCCGCAATACCTGATCTTTTATTGAACCATGTAGGTAAAACCTCCGTTGGTTCCAGGTCGATTACATCTCCTTCCAATAAATGATTATAAAGCATGTCTAATAGGGATCCATCATGGACCCAACTCCTCAAACTTCACTTCGGTTAAGAGTCACATTCAAGTCGCCTGCAATAATAAAAGGAAAGTCTTGTAAAAAGGATTTTTTGAAGAAGGCTTTCCAAAAAACAGCTTTACAGTTGTAAGGGCCATAAATGTTCAGGATAGTAAAGCTGTGTCCTAGCTCTCTGCTGCTAAAAGTAGTGCCCAAACTAGACTGGAAAGAAAAACTGTTCAGTAACTGCAACGAATCCCTCCAACCTGAAATCTGCCCCCCTGACAACCCTGCACTGTCCACATAAATAAAACTCCATCCTGCAAGCAACTTTTCCAGTCTTCCCATAAGCCCAAACCCTCCACACATGGTCTCCTGTAAAACTAAGACATCAGGACCATTGAGCTCCACTAACATACCTAATGCCAACATTTTTGGGTTGCTAGCTAACCCTCGACAGTTGAATGACAAAAGTTTCATAAAACCACCTTCTTAGAAGGTGAATCTCTAAGCGCCTATGGAGCATTAGGAATAGTAAAACAAGAGTTCAGGTCCTCCCTACCACCATGTCGTAACCAGTTAATAGACACAGGTGTAACCTCCCCCAAACCCTTACTTAACCCACCAGAACCCAATTTTCCCAGAGATCTCAAGGCATAGGGATGAGCCGAATCCCAAGAGGCACCATTAAAAAACCTACTCTCAGAAGAAAATGACATATCCTTCTTCTGCCCCCTTAAAAACCTCTTACACTTCCTCAAAGAAAGACCCGGGCTCGCCAACCCTAAATTGGCCAGAGGGCTAAACAAAAAGCTCTTCTTAACCAACTGTAAAATATTTTCTTTTGTTTGCAAAAGAAAATATTTATATAATATTTTGTATTATTATACCCTATTTGCAAATCAATATAGATTGATTGATTTTGCAATCTTATAATAGTTTGCATTTACATATGTGATACATGCCGGTAATGTGTTTATGGCCGCTTAATTACTTTATTTAGTTATTACTTCACTCCACAATTATCGGATTCCTCTCAATGAGTTTCAAGTTATCTTTCTTTCTATTATTTTTAACACATTGATTGTTTATTGGGACTGTTTATTGATTTCGAATTTGAAATATTACTCAGCTTCTATTTGGTTGTGTTATTGCAGGAAAGAAAAGGAAAAAAAATAAAATTTACCGACATAGGCTTGGAGTATGGAACCGAGTAGTCTCTCCCACCTGCACAAATACATACATATATATATATATGAGAGAGAGAGAGAGAGAGAGAGAGAGAGAGAGAATGTCTAGCTTTAGGATTCCATGTTTAGAAAGCTAAGTTCAGAAATTTAATTTTTGATATATTTCAATATAGAGTTTCAAATATGCAAAGTTCGTGATTTTGTTTTCTGCTGATTTTTTTATAATAAATTTCATACACACACACACACATATAGCTTCTGTTTTGAATTTGATTGTAAAAAAAGATGGATATTTACAGGATGTTTATAGATTTTGTTCTTTCTACAGAAAGCAAGGACTCTTTTGGTTGTAGAAAAATAAAATGGATGAATACCTCACTTCATCCTTCCAGGTCTCCACCAATTTACATTTACATCTTAAGATCTATTTATTTCGGGTTTTTTTTTTCAATAGGCCCTACGGTTCTAGGGTTTGAACTAGGGCTCTTATTACCATCCGTAAGGACCTCACCCGGTCCTTAGTTTTATTTAATGTAAATCTAACAGTTTGAAATTTGATCTAGTTATTATGTTCAAGTCTATCTGTTTCCTTCAGTGATGTTGTAAAATTAATATTTTTATTTTTGATATAGATTGCATCTCTAACAGTAGAAAATCAAGTATGAACAGGTATAAACAACATCAATGTCTTATCATTTATAAGAATACTTTTCAACAATTTATACCATTTTCAAATGTAAAAATTGAAATTCTCATACAAGTAAAATACCTGTAGGAAAGCAGTTTGTCCCTGTAGATAAATATGATAGTGTTTTTCCCCTATGGATTAGTAGTTTGTCCGTGCTAGCTCCATGTAGAGATTTTCAACAAACTCAACCGCCAAACATATTTACAACCCAGCTAGCTAGGAACAGCCTCGTTGGCTCTCTTGCTCCAAGGAACCCATATTCCTTGGCCCTCCGTGCCCTAAATCACAAATAAAAACAATAGCCACATAAGCAAAATTCCCAAGCAGGTCTTGAGATCCAACTACCCCTCTAGTTCATATTCTCTAGATCCAACTACCCCTCTAGTTCAAATCTCCTTCTGGTTCCCCCCATGGGTTCCCAGCTTCAACTTCCTTTCACAACTCATTTCCATTTTCCCTTCTCATGGTTCCGACAGAATTTAGTCCCCCCCAAAATAACCCAGAAATAAAATCCCCCTCCCTTCATCTATTCTTCTCCCTTTTAAGCACTTCCCACTACCTCTTTCTTCGAGAGGAGTGCTACACTACCCTAAAAATAGTTTTTAAATACTCATGCTCATATCCATTCATGTAACTTTTTGGATAATACGTCAATTCAACTTAAATAGTTTCAAGTCCACCGTTTTCTAAAACAATTAAATAATCCCTTTAATGCACAATCATATCCATTCCTTTAATTCCATTGAATTTTACTCAATAATGGAATCAATTCGAATAACTTCAATTGCACTCCTTAAACAAAAAGAATAAAATTATCATCTTGAAATTGCAACCATATCATTCATTTAGTTTTGATTGACATTTACCTAACAATCCAATCAATTTAATTTGCATACTTTCAACCTTGCTCAAACATTGTAAAAAATATCTTATGATATCAATCCCAATAAATATTAAAATTAAATACATCTAAATAAGAAAAATGAATATTAAATCAAATACACTTTTATTCATAATTTAATGTATAGTTAACCCAATAACCTCAATACAAATAATTATAATACAATTAATCATGTTATTAAATAATAAATCTATATTTGAATAATACTAGCGTATGCACACAAGGTATGTAAGTGTAGCTAGTACTTACATAGCCCGTGCGTGTACTAATAATAGCATGTTGAGGCTCTAATGCATAGCTCTTACTTATCACAAGCAATCATGCAAGAAACAATTCAGTAATCACATCATTTAACAAGGATTACTAACTAGTCACAGTAACACAACATCAACTGCATGGTATACTAAGTTTATCACACATGAGCAAAGGAAGATTTTTAACACACATACAAACATCCAAGTTGTTTTACTAACTCAAAACATAATAATATATGAAACAAGCATAACATACTGAATTATGACACATGAATCAAGAAAATATTTTCAGTACACACAAAGTAAATTATGTTTACCTTTAAAAATTCCACGACATTCCTATCTACCTACTTCCGTCTACCTAATTCAAAACTAACTTCCACATCCTATCCTTCCTCTATTGAACTACCCTAGAGCGTCCACTACATGGCATAACTCCAGTTAGAACCCTAGTACCTACACGAAGCTAGTACCCAAAATAACCGCAACAACAGCACGTGAGCGGAAAAAATAAAATGATGTGCACGCGCCTCCAAAGGCGCGCATGTGTCTCTGCTTCGGAAATGCCAAACGTCCACGTGGTTCATCCTACGTGGAAAAAAGGGGTGCGCACACACCTTTGATGCGTATGCACAAATGGCGCACACGCGTTAGTGGTGTGTGCGCACCTCTATTTTTTATATAAAAAAACAAAGCTCACGGGTTTGTCATTTTCAACAGACCCGTGAGCCCAATCTCCAACCCGTGAGTGCACTGTCAACCCCACGAATGTGCTTTGTGCACCCAAATCGTCCTCAACATCAAGCAATCGCCCCTACACCACGGTGCCATCCATTTCTCCAGGTAGGTGCTCCTCAAAGCACAAATTTGTGTTTAGTTTAGTTTTTTTTTTTTCCATTTGAATTTTAATTTTAAAAAAAATTTACAATCCATTAAAAAACCAAGGAAATTTAATTGCGGGCCATCTACACCTAACAAGATGTCAGACACACCTGAACCATCCGATGAAACCAATGAAACCCAACCTCCAGAAGACAATATGGGAACCGACAATGAACCCAATGAAAACCCCGAAGATCAATTACACCAAGACTTAAATCAATTGAGGGCACTAAGTAATGAATTGAATAGTACCAAGTAACCCTCTCAGGTTTCCTTGGCTTCATCACTTCAAAACATTATTGAATCAATCAATATTGCACACAGTGAGATAACAAACTTGAGCCAATACAAGGCTCGAATGAGGGAACACTACTCCACTGGGTTGTCCAAAGAGCAGATAAAAGACCTCAACATCACCAAAGCCTAGTTGTATAGCAACTTCATAGTTCCCTCGATGGGACAGCCTCCAGCTATGACAAGGGCTCAGATTTGCATGGACTGGTGCATTTACCATCCATGGAGAGATAACTAGAGAAAGAGGTGGTTCATGGTGTTTGACAGGCCCCCGTGCAACAATTTGGAGGTCCCACAGTATTTCCTTCAGAAATTGTGGGCTAAGTTTGAGCTAGGGTACCATGTCAACTATTTTGACATCACTAAGTTTTAGGGTGTCGGTCTTGGCTCTGCCCAAGATCGACCTTAGGCGCACCACAACCCACTTAGAGGACCTCCTCCACCCAGGAGAGAGCCAAACCCCCCTCCTCATCCACTCGGGTTTGGTAGCGGTCTAGATGAGATTCATGACTCCGTCAGACGTGCCACACATGACTTGCTTAGACATACCAAATTTGTGGCCATGTCTTCCCAGAGCCGGGAGGACATCGATGAGACATAGACAGTTGCACAGTTTATGGGTGGTGGCCGAGACATGCTAGGTACAAGTGGAACCCAGGCGGGGCATTCTAGTTCTGCTGGAACAACGGCACATCGTTGTTCTCACTGTGTCATTCTTGCCATGGTGATACGCAGTAGCATGCCACAAGGAGCTTCATGGATCAGGTTTGCTATTGTTTTATTTAATGTTCAAGTATTTGTTGTATTTTATTTGATATTGTATTGTTTAATATATTTAACTTTGAATTACACATTGTTGACTTTATTTGTTTTAATGTTCAGTTATTCGGTGTTGGGTCTCCATCCCCCAGGTGGGAGGACGTCAGTTCCTTTGACCTCGATGGAGCCATGGCAGCAACAAAGGAGATTGCGGCACCATACACACAGGTAACTTCTTTACTTTGAATAATTAGATCCAGTTACAAGTAATTTGTGTTCATTAATTACAAATTAATTAGCACTGAGTAATTACCATATTATCATCGTATTTTATAGTTGTGTTTATAATATTGTCTAATTTATTTGAGAGCTATAAATTTGTATAATCCCACCAAAAAAAATGAAACCTTATAAAACATGAAAACCTAAGAAAACTATAAACATTTGTTCATGTTCACTTTAGGCATCCTAGCCCTCTGATGATTATACAAATGGGAGAGAAATTTCCAAAATCTGTCATTCTTACTTGACCAATGATGGGCCCGCAGCTGGGGTTTTGGTGATGCCCGCAGTGTCCTTCATCCTTAGACTACCATCCAATGCTTGCTTGCTCTTCCTATGCTTGACCAATGCCATGTTTGTTATTGTTGCTTTGCCATTTGTCACCACGTCATCCAAGTTATCTTTGCCATGTACTCTCCTTGTCCAAATCATCCTCAAATGACCACAGTATGGGTCATTTGACTCTTGGCTCAATAGGTGTGCCAATTGCTCCAATGCCCATCACTTTGTCCACCAAATCAACCTTTGTTTCCATGCCCTTATGCCATGTGTTCTTCAAGCTTAAACTTTGAGAATATATTACCATGGTAATTATCACTTTCCCCCGTATTCTACTAATAGGTTCTTTTAATGGTAAAGGTGGTCAAATCACTTCTATGCTTCTGCTAACTTTGTTGCATCAATTGAGTTCACTGAGATGTTGTACTTGTCACTTTCGCATCCACTGAGACCAATAGGAAAACTATTTCTTGCTATGAATTTTCACTGCATTGTGCAAAACTCTCGGGAAAAAGAGAATCATAGTGGCCAAGCTTCTAGAAATTCAAGAACCTGATGTTTCTCATGTCCTTATTACCCTAGTTTATTATCACACTATTTCCAATTTATTCTAATACTTGAGACTGAAAGTAATCATACTACTACTCCTAGAACATGCTATTAGGAAAGACATATAAACAACATAAAACAACTTATCACATGTATTGTCACTAAAGTTTTTGAAAATGATGTAAGGCCCATAAGGAAGAGCGATAATCTTACAAATATGGTCTATGGGGCCTTGCTATTATCTTGATTCAAATTCAACTTGGTAAAATATTTGGCATCAAGAATACTCATTTAACTCATTTCACTCAAGATTTATTTGATTTCAATCAAGTGATATCATTCTGACAACATAGTTATTCAATCAAGAACACATAATTACTCATTCAATGCAAAAGAACATGGCACATCCAAGCTTGTAAGTAAGTTAATCATGAAAAAGATTTCTCTTTCTTCCTTTTTCTAATGATCAACACACTAAAGTGTATTAAATAACATGCACACTAACTTAACTGCTATTTAGCACCTCTTTGCAAATTTAAACAATGAGATGCAATTTTATTTGATGATGTAAATGTTATGGAAATAAAGGGACTCAAGATCCTCACTCTGGGGATGCAAATACTTTTCCACTGGGTGAATCAAGCTTGTAGGAAACTACAAATCTATAAGAAGACATCAAAACCTAGGAACTCTTCATCAAGAACCCAAACATATTACATAGGTTTCCAATTCAAATTTGTAAATGGACATGAATTCCATTCGCTTATGAGGCACTGCACATCTCTCTAGGGCCAAAGGAAAAGCTCACCTACTCATGGGGATGACTCTAGAAAAGGAAAAGCTCGCCATGTCACCTTCTATGCCCTCTCACCTTATTTAATTTTAATTTCATGCCATGCCACCTTCTATCCTTTCAGAATATTGAAATCATCTAACTTGAATATAAATTAATTGCAGTCATGTTTTTTAAGTACCATTGTTGTCATTCTCATTTGCACTTTGTTTAATATTGTTAATATTGTTTTTATAAATTCAGTCTAAAAATTGTAGTGTTCGCACAGGTGTCCGCAGGCTCCAGTGACCAGCCACCACCACTGGGGACCAACAGTTCTCCCCATGCGCAGGTATCATGTGTATTAAAGCATAATTTAATTTCAAATACAATGACTTGTCCGTGTATATTTATATTTTTGTATTTTAAACTATGAGGTTATAAATATGTATGCAGGTGCGACCACCTTGGCCTGCCAGTGCCGTTATTCCTCCATCCCCAACCTTTCGGCCACCCTATATGCTAGTTGTATCCCTTGGCATACATGCCCCATTCCCCAACCCCTTCCATCCAGCCCCCCCCTCCTATATAGCACCACAGTTCCATCCAGCTCCCCCTTACGTATCATACCCAGCTCCACCTCCGTATCAGTTTCCCATGTTCCCACCCTTACCCATCTGACCACAGCACACCACCGATCCACAGTCACCCATCCCTCTACTGCAACACAGACCTCGCCCTCCCCCACATTCCCCCACCACACTCGCTTCCCTTTCCAGGGTGCCCCGATCCATACTACAGCCAGTTGGGGTTTATAGCCCTAGATGTCCATCTCCACTTCGCCCACCCCAGTCCATGCCTCCTCCTGCCACCCCCCCCCTTCTTCCATTGTGTAATGTCCCTCCCATCCTACCAAGGCTATGGAGAGAACACTAATGATAATACTGGACATCTAGCCCCATACTCAGTAAACAAACATTCATATAAAGAAGATGGACATATAAAAATGCATAAATATTTGAAAAACACAGTAGAATTAAGTTCTATTACGCATCCATCATACATTCCAGATATTCATGGAATTCATCCATTGAAACAATACAGAATTAGCACTTGAGAGTACTTGTCTTGAAACAAACTAGTCCCTGAGAAACCAGCTATGCAACTGCAATGTTCCTCCCAACCTGAGCTAGGCATGATTTCTATAAGGAACCAGGGAACAACAGACTCACACACAGCCAAACATACACCAAAATGAGCTAAGCCAATCTACAATTGGGTTTATCAGGCTGCTAGGAAATGGAAAGGAAGAATTTCTAAGCTAGTGAGCTCAAGCACAGAGCCTTGGATATCTCTACAAGATCTATCTAGCTTGGCACCCACAATGCCTACACACCCCACTCAAGGAAGTATTCCCTTCACCAATGCACAGTCCCTCAGGCCATACCTTCCAATCTAGAGTGTCCAAGGTGTGCATAGAAGAGTAGCCAACCCTCTTGATCTTCTTGAGAGGTTATTTTCCCCCACTAGTTTATTAAGCCAATTCTGTCCACTACCACTCCAAATCTCTTGCTCATAGGTTCAAACCAAAACAGGGATGCACATAACAACAAAACCACAATTGTTGGGCATGAGAAAAATGTTTCTTTAGTGGGATGTCCAAAATGGGGCTTCTACAAGTTCAGAAAAATGTGGGAAAGCCCAAAACGAAAAATGGAAGATGGGGAACAACCCTGGAGAGAAGAAATCGTTTTCAGAAAAATGTCCATGGGCATTTTGGGGCAAAAACGACCTCCATCATAGTCCCAATTCGTGGCCCTCCTCTCCCAACTGCTGTACAATACAAAAACGAGCTCCCAGGCATGGAAAATGCAAGAAAAATGGTGAAAAACGTGATGGGAAAAGCCCAGCTAGCTCAGACTGCGTGAGAGGGCAAAGGCTATGGTTTCAGAATGGCTTTGGGCACCATTTCGTGGGTTTTTTCTTGCCCAAGGAGACCAAACATGATTTTCCAGGTTGGTGGCTTGCCCATACTCGAAATTGACTGCCATACCTCTCCACTCCCAAGGCATTAACTGCCTCAACCAACTCTTGGAAGAATTAAATGATTGGGTGCATAACCCAAAATGGGTAGTTGGGACTTATGGGTTTTCTCAATGAAATGGATTAACACCATGGGCTGAAGGGTTTGAATAATTTCCCTCCCTATTCCTTGTAGAATCATGACCCATCTCTTTGTTGCATTACATAGCTAGTTGTGGGTATTTCATTAAATTTCATATTTACATGATGTCTCCATTTACATTGTGCACAAGAGCCATATGCACCGATTTTAATTGCCAATACATAAAAATGCTGAATCAATGGCGGGGACTTGACCTTGATCTCCTCACCATGATTAAATAACAATATTTACATCATTTACAATCTTAATGTAATAGGGTCAAGATGGGGACATTACATTCTCCTCCCCTTACATTAGCACTGTCCTCAGTGCTCAACAAAATTGAACAAAAATGGATATGCCACCCTCATGGCATCCTCCAACTCCCATGTAGCCTCATCGGGACCGTAGTTCTTCCATTGCACCTTTACCTGACCGATGGCTCGGTTTCGGAGCAAGGTTACCTTCTTGTCTAGGATGCGCAATGGATCGATTTGGAACTCTCCCTTGAGTTCCACCTGGATCACATCCCAATTAATCACATGGTTAGGATCATGTACATACTTCTTAAGCAAAGAGACATGAAAAACATTATGAGCTCTAGTGCTAGCAGGCAATGCAAGTCTATATGCAACTGGGCCTATTCTTTCAAGCACTTCAAATGTCCCACAATATCTAGGTGATAGCTTGGCACAACTCCCAAGCTTCAAGGAACTCTTCCTTGACCTCACTCTAAGATAAACATGATCCCCAACATTGAATTCCCTATGCACTCTATGCTTATTTGCATAGCTTTTATGTCTATCCTGGGCTGCTTTTAAATTCTGTCTGATCTTGGAAACCTCTTGTTCCATTTCTTTAAGCAATTCTTGCCCAAGTACAATTTTTCTCACTGGATTGTCCCAAGTCACTGGTGTCCTACACCTTCTTCCATACAAAGACTCATAAGGACTCATTCCCAACGATGATTGTTTCCCATTGTTATATTGAAATTGTACCAAGTGTAGATAATCCTCCCACTTGGATGGTTTGTCCATTACATACATGCGGAGTATGTCTTCAAGCACCTGATTTACTCTATTTGTTTGCCCATATGTTTGAGGATGGTACGCAGTACTGAAGCTCAGCTGTGTACCCAAATATGCAAAGAGACCCTTCCAAAAATTGGAAGTGAACTTGGTATCCCTATCAGAAATTATTGCCTTAGGAAACCCATGTAATCTGATGATTTCCTTCATGAAAATATTTGCAATGGCATCGGCTTTATGTGTGGACTTAACCGGTATAAAATGCGCTGCCTTTGTTAACTTGTCCACCACAACCATGATGGAATCATGTTGTCTCACCGTCATTGGTAATCCTGTAATAAAGTCCATGGATATTACTTCCCATTTCCATTCTAGAATTGGCATTGGGAGCAATAAACCTGCTAGGTGTTGGTGTTCACTCTTCACCTGCTGACATTCCAGGCACTTAGAAATGTATTCAGTGATGTTCTTCTTCATCCTTAGCCAAAAATAATATTTTCTCGCTGTAGCAATTGTTTTCTGATATCCTGGGTGACTAGAGTATGGAGCTCTATGGATTTCATCCATAACAATCCTCCTCAAATCCGCCACATTTGGAATATAGGCTCTATTCTTATAAGTAAGGAGTCCATCTTCTTCCAAATGGTATCCTTCATACTTCTTTTCAAGGTCTGGCTGCTGCAACTTTCCCTTTATCTGCACATACACTGCATCTTCAACCATATGGTTAACAATCTGCTGCCTCAAATCTGGTTGGCAAGTACTAAGCATTGCCACATGCATTTCCTGTACTTTCCTACTGAGTGCATCAGCTACCTTGTTTTCTTTCTCTTTTATGTGTTTGATTTCGAAGTCAAATTCACACAAAATTCCAACCATCTAACTTGCCTGGCATTCAAATTTGGCTGATCAAATAAGTACTTCAAACCACAATGGTCTATCCTCAGCTCAAATTTCCTTCCCATTAAGTAATCCCTCCACATCTTTAAAGCATGTACTATGGCTGCAAGTTCTAAATCATGAGTAGCATAGTTCTTCTTATGCTCCTTCAACTTTCTTGACTCGTAGCATACCACGTGGTTGTCTTGCATAAGAACTCCTCCAAGTCCTTGATTGCATGCATTGGCACATACCACAAAGTCTTTTTCTGGGTTTGCAATTTTCAAAATTAGTGCACTCATAAGACGATTCTTCAACCATTGGAAACTTTCCTCACATCTTGGTGACCATTCAAATTTTATTCCCTTCTTTTGAAAATAAGTGATCGGGTTTGCGACCGTGGAGAATGCTTCAATAAACCTCCTTTAGTAACCAGCAAGGCCCATAAAAGATCTCACATCTGTCACATTCCTTGGAGTTGGCAAATTCATAATGGCTTCAATCTTCTCAAGGTCCACAGATATTCCTTCATCTGAGATAATGTGACCCAAATAATGAATTCTATCTTTATAAAATTCACATTTGCTCAAATTTGCATACAACTTATGCTCTCTTAGCAATTGCAATGTCATTCTCAAATGTTCTTCATGCTCTTCTTCATTCTTAGAATAAATGAGAATGTCGTCTAGAAAAACAAGAACAAACTTGTCCAAATACTTGCGAAAAACACTATTCATGAGACACATGAATGTAGCTAGTGCATTTGTGAGACCAAATGGTACCACTACAAACTCATAGTGTCCATACCTTGTTCTAAAGGTTGTCTTATGAATATTTTTCTCTTCGATTCTTACCTAGTGGTAACCTGACCTTAAGTCAATCTTTGAAAATACCTTTGCTCCTTTCATTTGATCAAAAAGGTCATCAATTCGGGGCAATGGGTATTTGTTCTTCACAGTGACCTTGTTCAACTGCCTGTAGTCAATACATAATCTGAGTGTTCCATCTTTCTTTTTCACAAATAGAATAGGTGCTCCCCACGGGGACACACTTGGCCTGATATATTTCTTTTCCAACAAATCTTGTAATTGCATTTTCAATTCTAGCAATTCTAGTGTACTCATCCTGTACGATGTCTTAGACACTAGTGCTACTCCTGGCACAAGTTCAATTGTAAAATCAATGTCTCTCTTTGGGGGAAGTCCCGGAATCTCATCAGGAAAAACATCCCTGAATTCCTGCAATACATGATAGTCCTCTAACATAGGAGTTTCATTTTTCGTTGCCTCCAAAACATGGGCTGCGTACAATTGACAACCCTTTCTACAGAACTTCTTCAGCTGCATGGCTGAAACCTGCCTAACAGAAGTCACCTTTGGAATGCCTTTTACAACCCATGGGTTTCCTTCTTCGTCCATGTATTCAAATGTCTTATTGTAGTAGTCAAGTTTAACCCTGTGTGCCTCTAACCAATCCATCCCAATGAGAATATCATAGGAACCAAGTGGAAAAATATTCAAATCTGCATAAGTGAATAGCCCATCCATCTCTAATGGACATTTCTCTACTATTTCACTAACTTTTCTCTTGGTTCCAGTGGCTAGTTGAACTAACCATGAGTTACTATGCTTTAATTTCTTAAAAGCACAAATATCAACAATTCTAGGAGTGACATAACTGTGAGTAGATCCAGGATCAATCAAAATAGAAATAGATTGCTTAGCAATCTTACATTCAACTTCAACTACAGTTGACTGATGATTTGCTTCGCGGTCATTTAGTGCTGCATAGATTCTAGGGATTGTCCTTGCCACTTGACCCACAGTTCCAGCTCCTTGGATGTTGTGAACTTGATTTGCATTCCCATTCCGGCGTAGATAGTTCCTAAGCATGTGGTCTCCTCCACAACCCCAACATTGAAGTGGTTCTCTTGGTGGATCTCTTGGCTTGTATCCCATCATCCTAGTTGGCTTAGTCACAACCTGTGATGGCTTCCTTTGCTGATTTCTAATATGAGGGGGTTTGAAACCTTTATTCCTTTGGTCAAACTTCTCATTTTTCTTGTCCTTCCATACCTTATGGAAATCAGGTTTTCTTTTGTTTTGATCATAGCAATACTTGGCCTTCCTTATTGCCTCCTCTAGAGTTCGAGGCTCATCAAATTCAATCCTGTCTTTATATGACTGAGGTAGCCCACTTAGAAAACGCTGAATTTTCACCTTATCATCTCGAATATACATGACATACCTCAGTAGTTCCAAGAACTTGTTTGCGTATTCTTCCATGGTCAATTGTCCCAATCTCAGCTCATGGAATTCTTTGATCTTGTCATCATAGTACCTGTCAGAGAGGAACTTCTGCTTGAAATATTTCTTGAATTGCTTCCACACAATCTTTCTTTCATTGATCTTCTTCACTTGCCTAATGTGTTCCCACCATATAGATGCTCTTCCATTCAAGTTGAAGATGGCGATCATTGCCTTCATATTTCCAGAGTAGTCTTGGACTTGGAAATACTTTCTCACCCCAAGAAGCCAAGCTTCAGCTTCTTGACCAAAATTTACCTCTCCATCAAATGTAGGAGGTTTTGCCTTCTTAAATTCCCCATGTGAATTGTTCTTGTGATGTCTCTTCCTATTACTCCTGTGATATGAAGAGCTTGAACCTTCAATGGATCCTTCAGAGTCAGCTGATTCACTAGAAGAGATTTCTGGAGTATAGGTTCTGTCTCTAGAAACTCTTCTTGAGACATTGGACCTCTTACGGGAATTTCTCCTTGAACTACTCCGACTCCCTTCTGGATTTTTCGATTGATGTCCATGATTAATTTGCCTCTCGATATCTGTCAAAATCTGTAGTAGGGCTGCATTTAACTGATTCTGCTCTTCCTAAGCTTTAATCATCCTTTCATTATCTTCTCTATAGCTCTACAACTCCACCCTTAGGCTCCTCATGGTGGCTGCAATATCTGGGGGAGTCTCTCGATCTCTTCTTCCATTGGATTCTATTTCAGCATTTTCAACATGTATGTTTTCCCCCATGGCATCTGTCTCAGGCTCATACGGATGCTATGCATCATCCATGATGTTGATATTTTTGGCCCAACCAAGACCAAAACTTTCCAACTGCACTAACTAGATTGTTGTCTTTGATGTGACTATTATTCTGCAAAATGTGTTTATAAACACAACTGTTAGCTACATTATAATATCATGAATTGGTTGCATGTATATGGGAAAATCCTATATTGACAACTTTGTCCATCGTAGACTTTCTCACAATCAATGACACTCTCACGGGAACGAGGGGGGTCAAGGGGGCTTGCCCCCTTGTTTTTTTTTTTTTTTGTAATTCGTTTGATTTCTCGCAATCTGGCGCATAACTTTCATGGCGATTTTCCATTCTCGGCATCTGAGAATCTCAGTGAAAAGCTGCTACATTTTCCCGTTTGGCGCAAACAGTTAGAATTTTTCTGGAAATGTGTCTTTCATTTCTTTACAGAGGTAAGCCACTTACTTACAGATCATACTCTCATAGAACAAAACAATAAAAGTATTTCAAGAAATTCTACCTCTTCCATGTCAAAAATAAAACAACAAAACAACAAAATAATATAGGATGGCAAGCATTCAACCTGAAAACAGACAACTACAAAACTGAATGCTACTGCATTGGAAACAATGTAAAGCACGCATTCAACCTGAAAAAGGGATTTTCTTCCTCCCTCCTCACTTTCATAGCATGAAATCAATGCAAGCAATTTTGCAAGAATCCCCAAAACAGTCATGGAAGTGTTCTCCCATCTTAATCAAATAGAAGCTATGATATCTTCATATTTCTCTAACTCATTTTAACATCAAATACTACATACATATACACATAATGATTTATATCTCTATGAAAGGCCCAACAGCCGTAGTGTTGAATCGTAAGCTCTGCAAACTGTTCAACCTTAGTTTGTTTAGACCCAACATGGTAATCTGTGGTGTTTAGAAGGGAATCTTCCCTTGTAACTATGATCATACTTGGCCCATAGAGGCCCAATGCTGTAGCTTATGGCTATGATACCAAAATGTATTGTCCCTCCCATCCTACCAAGGATATGGAGAGAACACTAATGATAATACTGTACATCTAGCTCCATACTCAGTAAACAAACATTCATATAAAGAAGATGGACATATGAAAATGCATAAATATTTGAAAAACACAGCAGAATTAAGTTCTATTACGCATTCATCATACATTCCAGATATTCATGTCATTCATCCATTGAAACAATACAGAATTAACACATGAGAGTACTTATCTTGAAACAACGTAGTCCTTGAGCAACCAGCTATGCAACTATAATGTTCCTCCCAACCATAGGCCAGTTGTGCTTATCAATCTCTTGATGCAACAGCCACCCCCGAGCTGGGCATGATTTCTACAAGGAACCGGGGAATAGCAGACTCACACATAGCCAAACATACACCAAAATGAGCCAAGCCAATCTACAATTGGGTTTATTAGGCTGCTAGGAAATGGAAAGGAAGAATTGCTAAGCTAGTGAGCTCAAGCACAGAGCCATGGATACCTCTACAAGATCTATCTAGCTTGGCACCCACAATACCTACACACCCCACTCAAGGAAGTATTCCCTTCACCAATGCACAGTCCCTCAGGCCATACCTTCCAATCTAGAGTGTCCAAGGTGTGCATAGAAGAGTAGCCAGCCCTCTTGATCTTCTTGAGAGGTTATTTTCCCCCACTAGGTTTATCAAGCCAATTCTGTCCACTACCACTCCAAATCTCTTGCTCATAGGTTCAAACCAAAACAGGGATGCACATAACAGCAAAACCACAATTGTTGGGCATGAGAAAAATGTTTCTTCAGTGGGATGTCCAAAATGGGGCTTCTACCAGTTCAGAAAAATGTGGGAAAGCCCAAAACGAAAAATGGAAGATGGGGAACAACCCTGGAGAAAAGAAATCATTTTCAGAAAAAATGTCCATGGGCATTTTGGGGAAAAAACAACCTCCATCAGAGTCCCAATTCGTGGCCCTCCTCTCCCAGCTATTGTACAATACAAAAACGAGCTCCCATGCATGGAAAATGCAGGAAAAATGGTGAAAAACGTGATGGGGAAATCCCAGCTAGCTCAGACTGCATGAGAGGGAAAAGGCTATGGGTTCAAAATAGATTTGGGCACCATTTCGTGAGTGTTTTCTTGCCCAAGGAGGCCAAATATGATTTTCCAGGTTGGTGGCTTGCCCATACTCGAAATTGACTTACATACCTCTCCACTTCCAAGGCATTAACTGCCTCAACCAACTCTTGGAATAATTAAATGATTGGGTGCATAACCCAAAATGGGTAGTTGGGACTTATGGGTTTTCTCAATGAAATGGACTAACACCATGGGCTGAAGGGTTTGAATAATTTCCCTCCCTATTCCTTGTAGAATCATGCCCCATCTCTTTGTTGCATTGCATAGCTAGTTGTGGGTATTTCATTAAATTTCATATTTACATGATGTCTCCATTTACATTGTGCCTATCTAGCACAAGAGCCATATGCACCGATTTTAATTTCCGATACATAAAAATGTTGAATCAATGGTGGGGCCTTGGCCTTGAGCTCCTCACCATGATTAAATAACAATATTTACATCATTTACAATCTTAATGCAATAGGGTCAAGATGGGGACATTACACATTGTTCCCCCCAGTGGTGTAGCCACCGTTGATGTCGATACATCCTCCCCTTTACCGTCCACCCTAGCATCGGAGCAGGCTGTCCAGTCGACTGCTCCATCCGCCAGCCCCGAAGACCAGCTGATTTTGTTCACAGTGAGACTGACTAGTTTATCAAAATCTCGTTCAATTTTAACTGAAATTACTATATGCATCTAGTTTCAGCATTGATCTGAATGTTCTAAATGTTGCAGGGTGGCATTGTCGATAGACTTGGATCATGGAGGAGGGAGACCCCCTCACGACTTACAGTCTCACATGCGGTGAGTTATCCAAGATTTGAAAACTATTTTTATTTTGAAATTATGTTTTATACTTGTATAATTGCCAGGAAAAGTTGACATATTATCATTATCGTTTCAGGGCTCAGGGGGACGTGCTCAAAGACACCGGAAGGACCCAGCTTCCTCTAGCACGAAGAAGAGGAAGTTTGATTTTGGAGATGCACCTGGGAGCTCCTAGGGTGGGTAGGAGGATTGAGAGACCCTCCTATGTACACTAGCCACGATGTGGCATTTTCGGTACGAGTTGCCATATTTTGTACAGGGCACCATGGGCCATATTTTGTATAGGGCACGAGTTGCCTTTTTTGGTACGAGGCACGAGTTGCCATTATATAGACGTTGGGAACAATGTTCCATTTTTCCAAAAAGTGTACATGATTTGATCATTTTTGCATATTAATAGATGGATTTGGACTTGTGTATATGAGTTTGTCTTTGATTACATTTTTGCATACATGATTTTGTCTTCGATTCACAACTCTCATCTATGGATCATAGTGTTAATTGCATGTTATTTGAATGGTTATTATTTTACAAATTTGTCTTAAGCAATTACACACAACATATCCTAAATGTTTATGGTTTATTGAATGAATTTTTACAATCATCTAATCATTTACATTCTAGAAGTTACCAAACCTGCGCAAGTGGTTTACTGATTTTATTTCCAGCACATCTTTTTATATTGATATGCTCATGGATCATATGGCAAAACATTTAATTAATTAATTTTGTGAAGATAAGATTTCAGCCATCTTTATTGAAGTGATTCAAATCACTACAACCTAGTTGGACCCTTAATAGATTGGGTAACACCCTCTTGCAAAGATTTTACTCTCTCCAAGAGGGTCTCATTCAATAATCACTCGTAAACTAATAACTATAACCTTGGCATTATTAGATAATATCATTTGTGGATGATTTTGGGAAATAATCCAACATTTTTTAATGTGAATTTTGATTCTACAACATTATGGTTCATTGTTGATTTAAGTTTTGTGAATATCTTTATTTATCCATGAATGATCTTTCATTTTACACACGAGCAAATATTTATTTCTGAAAGGTGTCTATTGGATTAACTCACTTGCAACTTTATGAATTAATCACTCAGATGGGACTTTAACTTAATGGAAAACACATCTTAATCTTCAAACAAGTTTGAAATCCTAAGACCTTTTCTCCAACCTTGATCTAGAAGCCTCCCTTGGCCTTTAACGTAGGCCTAAAACTTGGGAAAATCTTTGCTGAGGTGACAGTGGTAATCATCTTCAGAAGTCGCACTTGTAGCATGAGAAGATTAGGACTTTGCCACTTGGGTGTGAAAACAAGATGTAACAGGATGCACTAGCATTTATGGATGAGAGAGATAGGGACCGCATGCATGCGCCATCCTCCATTAATTTCTAGTTTAGATGTTTTTCCTAAATTAGCATTTTAGTTCTAATTCTGCATTTTTTGTTTTATTTAGTTTTGCATGCACAGTGAGAGAGTGCAGTTCTATAGGAATTCATACGTCAGGATTATAGTCTAAGTTAAGGGGGGCAGATCTATAGGAGGATACATGCTTGCATGCCTCAGATAATCCTAGTACAGGTGCACCTGGTTGGCCCATTTATCCATGCAAACAAGGCGCTCTAGATTTAGAGTTTTGCACTCTTAGGATACCCAAACCCTAGCACTAAACCATCTTCTTCATCATCACCATCACCATCACCATCACCATCAACGTCTTCATCATCACCACCATCTTCATCTCTAACTTTAACCCTAATTCAATTTCCTTCTATAGCTCTATCCCTAACCCTCACCCAAACCCTAGCACTAAACCATCCTCTTCATCCTCACCATCACCATCACCATCACCATCACCATCATCATCATTGTTAAATCTAAATCTAACCCTAATTCAATTTCATTCTATAACTCTATCCCTAACCCTCACCCAAACCCTGGCACTAAACCATCTTCTTCATCATCACCATCACCATCACCGTCAACATCTTCATCATCATCATTAACTCTAAATATAACCCTAATTCAATTTCCTTCTATAACTCTAGCCCTAACCCTCACCCAAACCCTAGCACTAATCCATATTCTTCATCCTCACCATCACCATCACCATCACCATCACCGTCACCGTCACCATCATCATCATTAACTCTAACTCTAACCCTAATTCAATTTCCTTCTATAACTATAGACCTAACCCTCACCCAAACCCTAGCACTAAGCCATCTCCTTCATCCTCACCATCACCATCACCATCACCGTCACCGTCACCATCATCATCATGTCTTCATCATCATCATTAACTCTAACTCTAACCTTAATTCAATTTCCTTCTATCACTCTAGCCCTAACCCTCACCCAAACCCTAGCACTAAACCATCTTCTTCATCCTCGCCATCACCATCACCATCACCGTCACCGTCACCATCACCATCATCATCAACATCTTCATCATCACCACCATATCCATCATCATCATTAACTCTAACTCTAACCATAACTCTAACTCTAACTCTAACTCTAACTCTAACTCTAACTCTAGGTTTCTCATCAACATCTCCATCATCATCATCTTCTCCATCGTCATCATCTTCATCACCATCACCATCACCATCACCATCACCATGACCGTCACCATCACCATCACCAGCATCATCACCATCATCATCATCATAAGTACCCAGTGGACGATTTTGCAGAGTTGACCCCCATGTGCAAAAATTGCACACTCCCTCACTGAGCAAAACCCTAGTTTCCAAGATAGACGTACAAGATGGCACCGGCATCACGGGACCGGAGGAGAGTGGCACCCCTGGCACTATCCTAGCATCCTGAATCCAACGAAGTCGACGGTTCATCGATCGGAGCCACGGTCGTCATTCTATGGCTCGTTCCATCTCGCATCCAAAAGGCCTTCAGGGACACCTGATTGATACCTGCCAAGGGCATGGAAGTCCAAATGTGCAACAAAACTGGGCTACGGGGAGTCCTACAGGTGTGTTTAGGCAGGTTCCGACTAGGAACGCTGGCCGTAAGTTCCCGGCGGATGATTTTGCAAAGTTGACCCCCGTGTGCAAAAATTGCACACTCGCTCACTGAGCAAAACCCTAGTTTCCAAGATGGACGTACAAGATGGCACCGGGGCCACGGGACCGGAAGAGAGGGGTGCCCTTGGCACTATCCCAGCATCCTGAATCCAACGGAGTTGACAGTTTATCGATCGGAGCCACAGTAATCATTCTATGGATCCTTCAGTCTCGCATCTAAAAGGCCTTCAGGGACACCTACTAGATACCTGTCAGGGGCATAAAAGTCCAACCATGTAGCAAAATCGGGTTCCGGAGAGTCCTATAGGTGTTTCTACGTAGGTTCCGGCTGGGAATGCTAGCCGTAAGCGCTGGGTGGACAATTTTCCAAAGTTGACCCCAATGTGAGGGCCATCCAAATTTTCTCAAGGGGGCCATTTCTCGTCCCGAGGCCCCCGGGCATGTGTGGCCACCATGGACAGGTCCACAATGGCCACATGGACCTGTGGGAGGCAACGGAATCCAATTCCTCTCATCGGTTTGGGTTTCGTGGCCCCAGGGAAATTCCTCCAAGTGTCCCTGAACGACCCCGGTGTGCCCGACTAGAATGCCCGTAGCACCCAAACCATGGCTCGGTTCACAAATCTGTCGATTCCGGTGGGTCCAGGATGCCGGGTTTCAACTAGGGGACCCCCCATAGCATCCCCCGAAGACCCGAAAGTGATGCCAACGAGCCATCTCCGAAGCTAGGGTTTTGCTCAGTGAGGGCCGTTCCAAATTTGCTCAAGGGGGCCATTTCTCGTCCGGAGGCCCCTGGGCATGCGTGGCCACAGTGGATAGATCCATAATGGCCATGTGGACCTATGGGAGGTGATGTAATCCAATTCCTCTTGCCAGGTTTGGTTACGTGGCCCCGGGGCAAATCCTCCAAGTGTCCCTGAACTGTCGTGGGGTGCCCAACTAGAATGCTCGTAGCACCCGAATCATGGCTCGGTTCGTGAATCCGTCGATTCCGGTGGGTCTGGGATGCTGGGTTTCAACTAGGGGACCCCCCACAGCGTCCCTCAAAGACCTAGAAGCGGTGCCAATGAGCCATCTTCGGAGCTAGGGTTTTGCTCAGTGACGGCCATTCCAAATTCACTAAAGGGGTGCATTTCTTGTATGGAGGCCCCCGGGTGTGCATGGCCACCGTGGACAGGTCCACAATGGCCACGTAAGTGCCCGACGGACGATTTTGTAGAGTTGACCCCCGTGTGCAAAAATTGCACGCTCCGATGGGCGAGCGGCTTACAGAATGAAATATGGCAGTTGTAGGTATCTATGCTTTTCTTTCGACGAAAATTGTAACAGGATTTCCATTTATAATACAGGCATATTTTTTACTAGTTTCGTCAAGAGAAATTATCATTTTCAATAACAAGTGGAACCAAGGAATCCTTCGTTGTGTTCCATTAGCCCTTTGTTCAGCATTTCGTGCTCTAGTAAGTGGTAATTCACCTCTATCATCGAAAACTTGGCTCTATAGGTACCTTCCCTTTCATATTCCTCGTAATGCACACATAGTCCATCCTTATCTTGATAAGCAAGAGTTTTATAATAGCTTGAATTTTTTGGGCGTGGTTATCTCCCTGTATTCGGTTTTCTGATTGGTTGACAAGCTTGCCTGAAAATCTGTTGAACTTCTTTGTTTTATTGCTGAAAATTGGAAGGGATTTTCAAATCACCTGCAAAATGCTCCTTTGTTGAAATATGTAAGTTCTTCCAACAACATTGCTTTGGCTAGTGTATCAAATGCTGTCATCCACACCAGAATTTATCTTTCGTCAAAGGAGTCGCACATATTGTGGCTGACCAAATGGTCTGGGGAGCTTGGAAGTGCCGCCAAATATTATTCCATGCTTGAATCTACCCAGAAGGAAATTATAAATTTAGATCCTCGAGAATGCCTGAATCTACCCAGAAGGCAATTATAAATTTAGATCCTCGAGAAGGTGAGAAACTGTATGAGTGGTTGAATCAGTATCCTAAAATTATAGATCTTTCTATCTCAAAGTTTGTTGAGCGGCTCCTAGATGTAGTATTAGACTCAAAAGATAGTAAACTTGTTATCACCACTGCACATTTTTTGCACTATTCATCTGCAAATAACTACGTCTGGCCCGAAGAGCTTACAAGTCTTTGCAAGAATATTCCCCTAGTAGATGAAGGTGGCAACATCATTAGGGTATGAGGCTCTCTGAAGTTTCTCTAGCCTACATCCACGAGTAATTGGGCCAAGTCAATGGGCCAAGGTGTCCCTGAACGGCCCCGGGGTGCCTGACTAGAATGCCCATAGCACCCGGACCATGGCTTGGTTCATGAATCTGTCAATTTCGGTGGGTCTGGGTTGGCAAGTTTCAGCTAGGGGACCCCCCACAGCGTCCCTTGAAGACCCAGAAGCGGTGCCAATGGGACATCTCCGGAGCTAGGGTTTTGCTCAGTGAGGGAGTGTGCAATTTTTGCACATAGGGGTCAACTCTGCAAAATCATCTGGCGGGAAGGTATGGCTAGCGTTCCCAACCGGAACCTGCCTAGACACACCTGCAGGACTCCCCAGAACCCGTTTTTGCTGCACGGTTGGACTTCTATGCCCTCGGTAGGTATCCAGCAGGTGTCCCTGAAGGCCTTTTGGATGTGAAATAGAATGAGCCATAGAATGACGACCGTAGCTCCAATCGATGAACCGTCAACTCCGTTGGATTCAGGATGCCGGGATAGTGCCAGGGGTGTCCTTCTCCTCCGGTCCCGTGGCCACGGTGCCATCTTGTATGTCCATCTTGGAAACTAGGGTTTTGCTCAGTGAGGGAGTGTGCAATTTTTGCACACGGGGGTCAACTGTGCAAAATCGTCCGTTGAGCACTTACGGCTAGCATTCCCAGCCGGAACCTACCTAGACACACCTGCAAGACTTCCCGAAACCCAGTTTTGCTATACGGTTGGACTTCTATGCCCCCGACAAGTATTTAGCAGGTGTCCTTGAAGGCCTTTTGGATGTGAGACGGAATGAGCCATAGAATGACGACCATCGCTCCGATCGATGAACCGTCGACTCCATTAGATTCAGGACACCGAGATAGTGCCAGGGGTGCTCCTCTCCTCCAGTCCCATGGCACCAGTACCATATTGTACGTCCATCTTGGAAACTAGGGTTTTGCTTAGTGAGGGAGTGTGCAATTTTTGCACACAGGGGTCAACTCTGCAAAATCGTCCGCCGAGCACTTACGGTTAGCGTTCCTAGCCGGAACCTACCTAGACACACCTGCAGGACTCCTCGGAACCCAGTTTTGCTGCACAGTTGGACTTTTATGCCCCTGGCAGGTATTCAGCAGGTGTCCTTGAAGGCCTTTTGGATGCGAGATGAAACGAGCCATAGAATGACGATCGTGGCTCTAATCGACGAACCGTCGACTCCATTGGATTCAGGACACTGGGATAGTGCCAAGGGTGCCCCTCTCCTCTAATCCCATGGCCCCGATGCCATCTTGTACGTCCATCTTGGAAACTAGGGTTTTGCTCAGTGAGGGAGTGTGCAATTTTTGCACACGTGGGTCAACTCTGCAAAATCGTCCGCCGGGCACGTATGATGATGATGATGGTGATGATGATGAAGACGTTGATGATGATTGTGATGGTGATGGTGATGGTGATGAAGATGATGACAATGGAAAGATGATGATGATGGAGATGTTGATGAGGAACCTAGAGTTAGAGTTAGAGTTAGAGTTAGAGTTAGGGTTAGAGTTAGAGTTAATGATGATGATGGATATGGTGGTGATGATGAAGACGTTGATGATGATGGTGATGGTGATGGTGATGGTGACGATGATGGTGATGGTGATGGTGAGGATGAAGAAGATGGCTTAGTGCTAGGGTTTGGGTGAGGGTTAGGGCTAGAGTTATAGAAGGAAATTGAATTAAGGTTAGAGTTAGAGTTAATGATGATGATGAAGATGGTGGTGATGATGAAGACGTTCATGGTGATGGTGATGATGAAGAAGATGGCTTAGTGCTAGGGTTTGGGTGAGGGTTAGGGCTAGCGTTATAGAAGTAAATTGAATTAGGGTTAGAGTTATAGTTAACAATGATGATGAAGATGGTGTTGATGATGAAGACATGATGATGATGCTGACGTTGACGGTGATGGTGATGGTGATGGTGAGGAGGAAGAAGATGGATTAGTGCTAGGGTTTGGGTGAGGGTTAGGGCTAGAGTTATAGTAGGAAATTGAATTAGGGTTAGAGTTAGAGTTAATGATGATGATGAAGATGGTGGTGATGATGAAGACGTTGATGGTGATGGTGATGGTGAGGATGAAGAAGATGGCTTAGTGCTAGGGTTTGGGTGAGGGTTGGGGATAGAGTTATAGAAGGAAATTGAATTAGGGTTAGAGTTAGAGTTAATGATGATGATGAAGATGGTGGTGATGATGAAGATGTTGATGGTGATGGTGATGGTGATGGTGATGGTGATGGCGATGATGAAGGAGATGGATTAGTGATAGGGTTTGGGTGAGGGTTGGGGCTAGAGCTATAGAAGGAAATTGAATTAGGGTTAGAGTTAGAGTTAATGATGATGATGAAGATGGTGGTGATGATGAAGACGTTGATGGTGATGGTGATGGTGATGGTGATGGTGATGGCGATGATGAAGAAGATGGCTTGGTGTTAGGGTTTGGGTGAGGGTTGGGGCTAGAGTTATAGAAGGAAATTGAATTAAGGTTAGAGTTAGAGTTAATGATGATGATAAAGATGGTGGTGATGATGAAGATGTTGATGGTGATGGTGATGGTGACGGTGATGGTGATGGTGATGGCGATGATGAAGAAGATGGTTTAGTGCTAAGGTTTGGGTGAGGGTTGGGGCTAGAGTTATAGAAGGAAATTGAATTAGGGTTAGAGTTAGAGTTAATGATGATGATGAAGATGGTGGTGATAATGAAGACGTTGATCATGATGGTGATGGTGACGGTGATGGTGATGGTGAAGGTGATGGTGATGGCGATGATGAAGAAGATGGCTTAGTGCTAGGGTTTGGGTGAGGGTTGGAGCTAGAGTTATAGAAGAAAATTTAATTAGGGTTAGAGTTAGAGTTAATGATGATGATGAAGATGGTGGCGATGATGAAGAAGTTGACGATGGTGGTGATGGTGATGGTGATGATGAAGAAGATGATGATGATGGAGATGTTGATGAGGAGCCTAGAGATAATGTTGGTGATGATGATGACAAGTCCCTCTAAGTGGTTATCTATAGGAATAAAGCATCAATCTCCAACCATAAATGAGCATGTTTTAAAATATATTAGTGGAAACCCTAGGTTGATGACACAATGCTTGGATAAGGGCAAAAACCCAAAAATCTAGCTAGATTTGGGTGAGCATTGAGCATGGGGAACCAAATCTATGAAAAATGTTGGGGATATAAGATTTTTTTGGGTTATAAGAGCATGGGGAACCAAAACCCTAAACCAACATAATCATCATAATATAAGAGTTTTTTGGGTTGGGGATATACCTCAAGGTACCCAGAGCATGAAAAAGGTTTGGGTGGACACAAAACTAAAGAGAGAGAAACTAAAGAGATATTTGATCGATAAGGAATTTCACAGCTCCCCAATGCTTTTCTCAAGTATAGATCTCAAAAATACCACCCTTGAAACTTTATGATAATTCCCTACCCCAAGTGGAAGACCCATCTATCCATACATGGATTCCTAGAAGGTTTCATCTACCAAGTTAAATTTTCAAGACCATTGTAATAGATTATGTACTTCAAAAAATTTCCTAAAACCTAGGTAATTCTAATCTTGAGAACCTATCAAAACCACTATATTCAAATGATACAAACATAAATAGATATATTTATGAAAATACTAACTCAATTTACTCAAATTTGATCCAAATCACATCACCATTTTATTCAACATAAAAGAGAAGCATGGAACAGTTTAATACATATAGGAAAAATAAAAAACATAGGCAAAGACATGTATGTATGTATGTATCAACAAAAAATGCATGTACCAACGAAATAACATAAAAATACACATACCTCGATGTAGAACATAACATTCTTTGATGCAATTCTTTCTCTTATGTAAAGTTGACTGGCCTTATTCAATAAATCCATCTGGATCCTCTCTGTTGCTAACTATCTCCATCAATCTCTCATGCTCTGAATGAGGCAGGTAGTAGCGTACCTTGGTTGAGCTCTTGCTTGACATTGTTTGAAGATGGATGTTTGTGCCAATGATCAATTTTGTGAAGTGATGCACCACTGAACCTAGTCTGTAATCCATGAATACATGCCCACTAGTCTTTCTTGACTTCCCATCTAGTGTAAGATATTCCCCCTTAACCACCATCGAGCCAGTAGGAAATTCAATTCCTTCATCATTGATTAATGATCCATAGAGGGTTTTCTTACCTTGGATGCACCGTGCCAACCAATAATCCACACCCCATTCATTGTCTTTCAGTGCAACAACTGCGTATATGTGTCCCGATTGTACAAGATCTGAGATATGGTCGTAGTTATTCAAAATCGTTGACTGGCCCTCCTTTAACTGGGTTGTTTCAACAACTGCACGTTTGTCTACTACAAGTAACACACGATCCCATTCATCAACCCAGTCCATGCATTCGCATTCATCCCATTCGCCACTGCTGCAAGGGTTCCAAAAGCATGCAAGCTTTCGCGTCCATATTTCAAATAAGTGGTTGTTTGAGCTTCAAACTGAATGAAATCCATGTGTTCCTTGTACTATGCTGCAACTATAGGAACGTGATCGATCTATTTCAACCACTAGCCAAAACTTTCTCACCACACGTCCTGCCACCGATGATGTTTGTTGATCTCTTGCTCGTTCTGACATTGTTGCGAAGCACCATTGAACTATGGACCATGCATCTCAGATATGAGGTTCCTTGTCAAACCTCATCTCTTCCCTTCGTAGAGCAATCTTGATGCATGCACTGGCCCCATCGTGCTCGCCTTTTCTGTGCCCGATCTCAAAATAGTTCCAGATATGCGGCACATTATAAGTCTTATGAAAAGTACTCATCCATTGGAATACTCAGGCATTTTTGAACTGGCCCGCACAACCATCCGACCATATCCAATGCTAATCCATCTGTATATCTCTCTCCTTCAATTGATCATAGAAAATTTGAAAACAATGTTGCACATAATGCAGATCATGGGTTCTATCATCACTTATGTAAAAGTTTGTCTCCTTTAGTATTATCCTCTTGTCATTGCTACTCTCTGGCCCATGCCTATACATAATATGTACCATGATGCTAACTTGGTCTGAATGGTAGTATTGAATTTGGATTTCATTTTGTGGCTGAAGGGTGTAATTTTCTGCAAAATCCACAATTGACACTATGGTTCCAACGGGAAATGTGTCCCTGCATTTTCTGTATTGCTCATCTTGCCATCGCGCTACATGCACATGTTGAACATACTGCTTGGTTTTCTCGTAGAATTTCGTCAAGAAGTCACATACTGGTACCTATTACCATGGAAACAAGGGAAATATTACAATGTGGCCTTTGGAAAAATGTATATGCCATAAATTGAATGTGTAATATGAAAAATATGCAATATTCATTTGTACCTGTGACTTTACCAATGCAATCTTTTTACTTTCTCTGACACTGTCTAATTGATAAGTCACATACTTGAAGCTCTGCATCTCCACACCCATCATGCCAAATTCTGTGTCCTTCCTTTCATGAATGCAACGGTTTAGAAGAGAAAACCCACTGCACATAGAACATGTCCCACATAGACACGATTTTTCATAATACTTTTGTCCTTCGGACCTTGGACACATGATGTTGTGTATAAAGTCTCTTGATGCATTCGGTGGTAGTATGGATTCATTGCAGCCCTGCACAATGTTAGTATGCAAATCACAAAATATATGTTTATATGTGTCATAATAATATTCATATTCTACATGGTATCTACAACAACAAGTGTTCCGATCAATGCATATACAAACGTACCATGGTTTGCATTTCTCAGAGGACCTTTGGCCCAAGTTCAATTGTGTGTGCTCATTCCTGAATCTCTCATAGAGTTCAGTCTGTGTGGTGTCAAGGAAGTGTTTAACATGGGGCTCACGTTCAGTAGAACCTTTTCTCAGTTTTAGCACGTCGCTTTGGTTTGATGAAGGTCTAGTATGATCATGCCAAAAATTTTGTACTAACTCCTTAACATCATCAATTAGCTTCCTATCTGCACGAGGCAACCTACCAACAAAATCCCAACAATCGTTTCCACCCGGAGTGTCAATATTTTCTCTTATAACATAGTACTTTTTAATAGTTTTTCTATTTAATTTGAGTATGTGAGAAGTGTGTGATAGCAGGCGACGTTGCCTTGTGGACTTGCTTACAACTGATTCTGCTAAAACATGACAATCCGCACAAAGCTCTTTTGTACGAGACTTCTTCCCAATCGCATTAAATGCAGATTGGAGATTTCTAACAATATGACTGTTGGCCTCTAAACTTTTAACCATATTTATGCCCAAAATTCTCTTAAAAACAGCTAAAGAACATGACTTTAACAAACATAGCAATAATTGACATTTACCTGCATCACCTTTGGATTCAAAATATTCTTTGACAATTTTGTTGCATTGCCATTCGATAGTGCATTTTGGCAACTTGCCTTCAAGCCCCGACATAGTACTCTCATCCACATGAATACGTCTAGGAGTTCTTCTTCTTGCACTAGATAGTCGAGGTAGGGAGGGTGGACATGATACATTAATACCCGAGTTTGTTTGTTGTGGTGCTTGGTTCATAGATTGGGCCATAATGGGAGTGTGGTCGACAGGGTTGTGGTCTTCTTGGGGAGATTGCAAATTAAGCAAGGCTTGTATGTCCATCTCTACACATGCAGCATCTCCCAAAATTCTTGTGTCGTGAGGAATTTCATAATGACTCCTTGTTGGATTGTTGGTTGGAGATTGTGTTGATGTTGACATTTGAGTTGGGTCCATTGGACACGACCGCTTTACCCGTGGTTTTGAACAAGAGGTTGTCGTGTCAACAATTGTGTTAGGATCAGTGGCATGATCCGGGGCAATGATATGACCATGTCTCAATCTTTCCATTCCCAACCTGGCCTTTTCTCTTAAGTCATTGACCTTTTCAATGGGAAGATTCCTTCTATTTTTTTTTTGCGTTTTGTGGGTTTCCCATCTCCAAAAGTCTCTTTAACACAACTATCAGGCCTACCCCTGCAAAAGAAACAACAAATAAGATATTAGTGCCATTATACAATGAACCTGACACATTCCAACATAGCTTACCACTTTACAAATTAACATATACAACTACAAACTATGTTGGTTTATTTGTGTTCAAATAAACATCATTATACCTTACAATTCCAATCAATATAGATGATGTTTGGTCAAGTGTAGAGAGGAGAAACTAGTGTCTTGCCTGGCCATGAATTCATAAAAATTATGGTAGTAACACCCTACAAAAGAGATGGCTAGAGATTCCTTGGGAATAGTTTGATAGTTTTTCTACATCAAATAAGGTAACCTTAATTAGTTGCATTTTTTTCTTTCTCCCTTAATGTTATCAATTCTAAATTTTGCACCTAGTTTGATTGCTTTGTCTTCCTAGTGGAATGGTATATCCTTCCATTTGAGGCAATGTCCTTTACCATCGTAAATTACTAGGTTATATAACACATTAAGGAGTTGAAGAAACAACAACAAACTATTTCCTTAGATCTATAAACCTTGAGATGATAGAATGTGATTTTGAGTTTAAAATACCCATGGTTGAATTCAACAATGCATCACAATAGAATGAATGTATACCTTGTTTTGTGCAAAACCTTAAGGAGGATGCAAAGGTTTCTAACAAGGATCATGGTCTTGGGAAGGGTGATTAGGGGGGATATAATTTGACCTTTCAATGTGCAATATCTAGGGTGGAGAGGTGTTGGAGAGTGGGGAACTAGGGACTATACCAACAATCATCATGTTGAATAGAGCATGAAGTGGGAAAGTCTTGGTTTTTGGAAAAAAAATCATTATTAAAGGTGAGGGTATATTGTAAGGATGGTAAATATGGATGAATATTATCATATTTGGATTCATAGAGAAAGGAAAGGTGCATATACTTACAAATATCCTCATTCCATACAATGGTATTGAATAAGAGATGAGAGAGTTGAGGTTTTGTGGATGAGTTGAAGTGATATTTTTAGTTATGTTTAGTGAGTGTGTGGTTTTTTTTTGCTAGCATAATATGAGGTGAAAAGAAAAAAATTAACTTGGGAACTAATTACACAATGAGGAGGTTGCATACTTCATCTTGTCTAGTGTTCATATGAGTTTTTTTAGATGTGAACTTGGGAAATCTTCTTTTCAAGTTCATTGTTGTCTATGCATGGATATTGTTGTGGGCATATGATAAAAACAAAGAGGCATGGGATCATCTCAAATCTTGTGAATGAAAAGACTCATTTACAATTCACCATACCTCTATAGAAATGATCTACACTTGCAATGGAAATTGGTAACTTGAATGAATCCACTAGATTCCAAGACCACTGAAGATGTTTGATAGATTCCAAGGGTGATTTTGTGTCCAATATATCAAAGAGTGTCCAAAATATCAATGAGTGTGAGCCAATGAGAAACCTGTGAGAGCTTGAAACCCATGGAAGAAGTGAAACCTGTGTTTTTGGTAGAATTCCCGAGAAACAGAGAACTCTATTTTTTTTAACTAGTAGTAGGGTCGTGCACGCATGTTAAAATGAGTGCACGCGTGTTTTTCACGCGTACACATGAGGAGCGCACACGCACCCCTGTATAACATTTCAACCATTTATTCCCCAATGTTTACACCATTTAATGCCAAACCTTCCCCCACTTCGAAGATATTTGCATAAATTGGACTCGGTGATGAAGTTTGAAGGGTGGGTCTTAATTTTTATTGGAAGGGCTTACTCTTTGACACATTTGATAATTTATGGTTGTCTATGCGCCTTAACCCAATTGACATTGTAAGGTGAGGATGTGCATGCATAATAATCCTTATTTATGACTATGCGATGAGGATTTAAATGGAAGAGGATGTAAAGATGTGTTATTTTTATACGTATTTTGATGGTGAGTGTCGAAGAGAAACGTGGTGATAAACCACAATTCCTGAGCCAAAAATTGTTTTTTTAAATTTTATTAATAAGCATTGTGGTACTTTGGTCCAAATGTTTTTTCTAACTCATTGTTTCTCCATATTGTGTGCCTACTACCACCTCTCTATATCGATGCATAAAATCAACCTCTGCTTGGTTTGTGGTTATAGTTGCATGCCATTGAGTGTTGTTTAGAGTTTTCGTGAGTCTGTGACATTCATGCAATAAATGAAGTCTTGTAGAGGAGGATTCATCAAAGAGGCAATTTGAATTTCATTTTGACAAAACACATATTTTGTATAGATCAAATGCCATGAATGCATCCTCAGCCTACCATGCAAGACCATGGATATGTTGAAAAGCATTGAACATGATCGAAGAATGAAAACCGGTTCCTCGAGATCTTATTGAAGCATATTGAGCTCAATTGAATTCCACCTGGGCCTTAATTGAAAATTCTAGACCTCACGAATCATCAATAACACAGAATCCATGACACTATCCCTTTACAAGGAGCCTCCTCCTCCTCCTCCTCCTCCTCCTCCTCCTCCTCCTCCTCCTCATCATCATCATAATCATCTTCGTCATCGTCAGCATCATCATCCTCATCCTCATCATCATCATCCTCGTCATCA